>OV884037.1:14877500-16132500 GCA_930367265.1 Catocala fraxini
ATAAAGAAATGAAGAAATGAATGTGTTTAAAATTAGAGTAAAAAAGTTCATCAAAAGAGCAAAACGATAATTAAAAAAAAACTAGAAGTAATAAATTTTTGCATCTAAAAAATTTTTCGAATATATCATAGAAACCTTTAATTAATTGACGTATTAAAACATTGTTATTCGCTATAAAAAGTAATTTATTTCTTTGAAATTAAGCTACTATATACAGATTTTATCGCGTTGTTTATTTTACACTTTATTACATAATTTTAAAACTGTTACACTACTACTACACATTAATAACATTCGCGTAAACAGAAGACAATATTATGTAATTTATTTCTGTTAATTAGCATATTTCGATATGCCAAAGCAGTCATAAGACGGACTAAACACATAGTAAACAATATTAATTAACAGCAATAAAATACATATTGTAAAATAAACATTTTCAATAAGAAAATAAAAATTTAAAAAATCATAACTCTTGTGTTTATGATAATAATTTGACATTTTTGCGATTCATTTTTGTTTTATATTTTGCTGCTTCGTAACGCTTATTCTCTGTCTTAGCCAAAAAATGGGCTCGCATAACAATATAAATATCTATAACTTTTGTAGTTAAACTATTTTCATGTTGTAGGCACCCAATTTTACAAACGGTTTCTTTTCTGAGTTCCATAGTTATTTCGCTGATTGTTTCAACATTAGTTAAGTTTTTACTGACAGCCCTTAACACGCATTTTTTCAATTGCTTCGTCAAATCAAATAATTGATTACAAAAAACGTAGTCCACAATATAAATCCATTTTATCGATAACGTCATTCCGCTGTAATTGTTTACCAACTTCTGCATGCGTCTCTATAGCTTCTAATCAAATTTCACATTTTATGATCTTTCTTAATTTGCGAACTATATAACCAGCTATGTACGACTGGACCGCATCACTAGTTACGGCTTCGTTATAATCGTGGTCTTCGTCGATTGAGGAGCTTTCATCTAAGAGAGAACTTGCCAACATTTTGTCAATGCTTTCAAGCCATAAATCCTTCCCTTGTTTTTCAGATGAAGTTAAGACATCTTTAGCTTCTATTAGATTCCGTAAAAGATCTTTTCCTGAAACATTGCACCCTCTTGGTAGACGTATCAGGGAAAAGGAAGATGCTAAGCGATATACATGAGCAAACATTTTAGGGTCGGGATGATCATTACCTCATTACCACATGAATGTCTCATGACAGAAAAAATCTCTCAAATATAAAATAAATAAATATGCATTAGAAAATAGAACGAATTTTACTAAAACTTTTAATATTATGATCATAAAAGTATTTCCAAAGGGTCTTGCGATAAAGTTGCCGTCATTAAATATTTAAAATCACATTCGCTAATAAGCATTTCTAAAATTTCAAGAGTTGCCCGTAAGGTTACTTTTAATCCCAATAAGGTACTTCTCGAATTAGGTATTTTCTTCTCAAGCTTTTCCCAATCTTCAAGGAATTGTAAGAATTTGAAAATCGCCTGAAAGACGTTTACATAGAATAAGTATTAAAATTTAAAAACGATGAAATTTGCAGTTATAAACCAATAAAAACTTAAAACAACATAAACATTAAGCCAATGTACAATTTTTTTATTTCATGCATACTCGTGTTATCAAAATTCCATGCACCGTCTATTAAAGCTAAAAACACATAAATTACCACACGAAATAAGCCACACGTTTATGCAAGATAAAAAAAAACCGAAATCATTTTAATGTAACTCTATCTATAAAAATTTCAATAAAATAAACTTTTCTAAGCTACTTTTAATATAATACATAAAAGTGAGCAATGATTTATAAAGTAAATTTTTCATAAAAAATTGATTTACATACTGTTGGTTGGAAATATGAAAGAGACTGAGGCGAATCATTTTTTCTGTTTTTGGGTTTACGTCCACTTGGACAACTTTTCACAACACAAATTTTACCCATAACTGTTCTGTTATTCACATACTTTTTCATAAAGTTAAATGATAAAAAGTCAATAAACGTACTATTCACAGTTCACGAAATAAAATCACTCTATCTACACGTTTTCTCATAATAATTCTTTAAATTATTATATTTTATATTTTTTTTATTATAGGTTATATTTACTACATTATTTTGTACTACGCAAGTTGTTGAAATTTTCAATAAGTAACTACTTTAGTCGACAATAATATATTCGTTTACAATTGCGACAATTACTTCTATTCGTTTACAATTGCGACATTCATACCATACCCTTTGTCTACACCAGGGCCATTCTGGAAGATTTTTGAACTGTTATTTAAAGCTTACAGCTGGACACTTCTTTAAATTTTCTACCATATGAGATGACTCTCCTTACCTCTACCCTCCATAGTCGTAACATAATACCAAAGAGTAAAATAATACATAGGGAAAAGAGAGCTATTTTTAGGCAATATATAGCAAACATGTTCGACAACTAGCGCCATCTACATTTTGGAGAAAAACTATTCATGCTATACATACCTATAGCTGTACAATAAGTATTACTGTTTTGAGTTATGTATTCAGATACAAGTAGATAGTATTCGGGTATGCGTTATTCTCATTATTTATTTGATGTTCTAAGAAATAATGAGAATATTGCATACCCGAGCACTATCCACTTGTATCTAAATTTTTAACAAGTAAATCGAGTATATAATACACAATAAATAACTTGCAGAATGACTTTGATGATTAAGATAGTAGTAATAGGTAACAAAAATAAAAGTATTGATCATCATACATTTATTCATAACACAACGTTGAGGCATTTTAAATAATATCAAGAAAACAAATGTTAACAGTGTCTGTATCACTAAGCAGAAATAAATACAACCACGCAGATTTTTCGAAGTGAAATCTCAACACTAAGGCAGAGGAACACATACCTCGACTTGACGCACTTATTGGAGTTTTTCACAGCCGAAAATAAACAAAATGGAACAAGAACTACAAACATGCGCACTCGCAAAAGTAACCGCCATTTTATGACAAAAAGGTGTTCTTTTTCGTTGTCAAATCTTTTACTGTAGACGTTTCCAGTTTTACCAAGCCAAATTTATTAATTTCCTATGAAAATAATTAAAATCTTTGAATTTAGTGTATAGTATTGTTATTATACAATAATCATTTCATCATTTTAAAAGATTTGTGTAAAAATTATACATAAAATATGCTATACAACATCTTTACAGGTTTCGTAAGTAAAGTCAGAAATATTTGATTATTAATTTTGCCTAGCTTGTTGTAATTAAATTGTTACTTGCAGCACTGTGAGGACTTGTTTTATACTCCAAGTAATAGATGGCAACTCTATCTTACTGAAACGTCAATTTAAGGATACTGTCACCACCCTGCATAGTACTCTGCTCTGTGGTGATGTGGTGATGTGGTCATAACTCGTAGATTACTCTCGGTCTCCCCGTGACCATGGCTGCTAAAAAGCAACCGAAACGTCGGGGAAAGTGTAAAAATAAATTAAATCTAAATAGTTTAATAATAATTTAATTAGCTTAAAAATTAGTAAAGTTTAATAGTAGTAGTAGTGTAACAATTTTCAAAATTTTGTAATAAAGTGTCAAATAAACAACGCGATAAAATCCGTATATAGCAGTTTAATTTCAACAAAAAAAGTCGTAGAGTACTCATTAGTCATTACTTACTGTATTTAATTAACGAACAAATTAAGCCGGCAGCGAGTTATATTTCTTAGCCATTCTTATATATAAAATCTGGAAAAATGCTTCACACGCTGCGTTATGTATGTTACTGTGAGTTAGTTACTATAAATTACGTTAGGATTGATATATAATATTTTCTTATGTATTACTTACAGAATGTTACGACCAAAACGAAAAGAGTCATACCTCAAAATATCTAAGTGAGATCATTTTGGGAGTATGTCAACATGATGTTTAATAAGCCTGATACTGATCGCTTAAAAGAATTTGGCCCGGATCGAGCTTGTGCTGAATGGGTGCTTCGGAATGGCGGAAACATTGTTTGGGAGGATGAAAAAAGACTGTCTGACTATAATCTATTGCCACCCGAAAAACAACACGTAAAAAAAGTCCTAGAAATTGACGGCACAGACTCTTCTATTTCGCATGATGGCTTCCCACACCTAAGTATGTACCCTGTGTTCTGTTGCTAATAGAAATGTAAGAAATTTTAATTTATATTATTACTGACAACTGTCTTTGTGAATTTCAGTTGGATGTACGATGTTACGAAAAAAAAATTACCTATGCACAATAAAGTTTTTTTTTCTCACCTCAATACATACATTTTACAAAATATGAATTTTTCGACATTTAGTTACTTATTATACTGCGGGAGACTGGTGCCTAAACTAGGCTAAGGCCTGTATTTCAGGACGTCAGGTCTCCTCTTTCGGTGTTTGCATTTTTATCTTAGTTATTATAACTTATTAGGTAAGTACTCAGATTCACAATAGATTGTGGTCTAACATTTGATTGCATGCAATATAATATAAAAAAAAATGCTTTGAACTTAATTTTAAAAAAGAATTTTGTGTGTGAGATTGTGTATGTATGTGTTTGCGTGTGTGTGTTTGCGCATGTATGTGTGTTTGTGTGTGTGTGTTTGTGTGTGCGTGTGTGTGTGTGTGTGCGTGCGTGTGTGTGCGTGCGTGTGTGTGTGTGTGTGTATTTGTATGTATATGCGTTGCTTAAGCGTGTGGGTGCGTGTGCGTATGTATAACCCTATATTAAAACAGCAAGCAGTTTTTCGGTGTCGTCATAACTTAAGTCCTGGAGCCAGGTACTTAATTTTATTTTACATTTTACCTTTCGAAGTTCGTAAATCGACAAAAGCTTGTTAATTTTATTATATAAATAAGGACCTAAATGGCAAAAGTAATGTTTCGAGTACATAGTGATAGTAGACTATGCTGCATTAAGACTATTTGCTGTATGAATAGTTGTCTCACTATGAGTATTTTAGCTTTCTTATATAAAAGGATAGTAGGATACCTGAATGGCAAGAACAGAGACACCTTTAGTAATGCTCGTTGAGCTCTCTCTAATTCAAGAGGAGTGGTCTGCGGAGCACTACCCCAAGAAGTAATGCAATATGATAACAGAGATTGTGCAAGAGCAAAGCATACGGATCTCTTTAAGTTATCATCTGCCACATGCCTCAGGGTCTTAAAAACGTATATCAATTTTTGCATCCTGTTACTAAGCGTGGATATATGCTTATGAAATCGTAGGCTGCTATCTACTATTACCCCAAAGTATTTTACCATGTCAGCTTTTTGGAGGTGTATGCAGGAGCACGTAAGATTGTGAGGTTTGGAACACGAGTGAGCTACGATCGAAAGAGTTGTGGTTAAGTTTGGTGTTGACCTTTGTCTGATTGCAAATGTGACATAATGGGTTTTAGCAGTGTTTAGTGTGAGGACATTGTTTCGTAGCCAATCCGTAACGACATTAAATCCCGATTGTGCATGTTTATAGGCATCACTCCAAGTATTGGAATTGAATAAAAGCGCAGTATCATCTGCGAAGGTAATTATTTTACCCCTGGACCTGGGTTTATTCACCATTCCTTTTGGAATGGTGAGTAAACCCAGGTCATTTATATAAATGAGAAAGAGCGTCGGGCCAATTACACTACCTTGTGCCACCCCGTAAGTGTTTGTTTGCTCATCACTGATATATTCATCCACCTTTACGCACAGGGTTCGCTCATTCAGATAGTCCTCAAAAAGCCTGAGCGGTGTTCCTGTAATGCCAATGCGTTCCATTTTCTCGATAAGAATGGGTACAGAAACCGTGTCGAAAGCCTTAGCAAGATCTAGGAAGATTCCTATGACCTTTTGACCTTGGTCTAGGTTGGTGACAATGTGGTTTGTCAGGTCATGAACAACACTGGTGAAAGGATGGAATGGTGAAAGGATATTGTACTTGGTCAAGTAATCAACAAGTCTGCGGTTCATAACCCGTTCAAGTACCTTAGATAAAGGAGGCAACACAGCTATAGGTCTGTAGTTGCTGACAAGGCTTCTGTCTCCGTCTTTATAGATTGGGTGGATAATAGATTTTTTGAATGCGGTAGGGAATTGTCCTGTTTGTAGTGAGAGGTTACAGATATAAGTTAGAGGTGGAACAACTAATGCAAGGTGTTTTTTTAAGAGTGTGGAAGATATTCGGTCCCATCCCGAGGCACATTCATTACGAAGGCCAATAATTATATCTCCAACCTCTGCTTCATCTGTGTTTAAAAGGACCATTGATTGTGAGGCGTTAGGTGTGAGTGTCGACGGTGGTTTTGGTGTGTTTGTGGCAGCAATCTTTTCAGCAAGATTTTTCCCTATGTCTGCAAAGAAACTATTTATTACATTAACTGATTGAAGTGGGGTGCTAGATATTGTAAGCAGTTCGTGTTGATTATCCCGTTTTTTGACCCTATTTGTTATGGTGTTGATTGCCGTCCACAACTGCTTTGTGTCAGTGCCTGCATCAGTAATGCAAGCCTTATCGTAGCTAATCTTGGCTTGCTTTATTAGCTTGTTGCAGAAATTTCGGTATCTTGTAAAGGTCGTTCTTAAAATAATGTTATCAGTCATATTTTGATTTTTTATTTAAATAATCTCTATGGCGCATACAACGTAAAAGGCCTGGAGTGATTCAGTCCTCCACAATTTTTTTACGGTTTGGATCTTTATCTACTATAGTGTTTGATTCAATCGTCCGTGTCATTAATCTGATCATTAGGTCTGCAGCTAGATGTGGATTTGAATGCTATAAATTGGTTCAAAATCGATAAGTTGTAAGTCTACGTCCAATTGTGCGTAATTGATACGCGTGGTAGTTTTCTTTTTACGTATTTTGGCCTTTGTTGCAAGATATAGCAGGACGGCGTCATGATCAGTTACTGCGGAATAGGCAACTAGTGTGTAAGCAGGTAGGCTAGATTTTAAGGCAACATGATCTAGACATGTTTGAAGTCGTGTGGGTAGTGTATGTGCAGGCAGAATGCCGTGCGACGCGAGCAAATTGAGGTAGCAATTTTAGCGACAGAAGAAAGTCTTTGATGGCTCTATATCTAGGCGGGCGGTATATTGATAGTAAGATAGTGTGTTCGTCAATTTTTATTTGAAGGCAATTAGCACCCTGGATCGTAATTTCCTCCACGGATACCTTAAGATCTTCGAGTACATAGACCGCAACCCCTTCATTTTGTGTAAGATTTTTACGGTCTTAAAGTACTTATACCCCACTAAGTTAGGAATATTATGTGTATTGGACAGCCAGCATTCCGTCAGTGTAATAATGTCCCATTCCACCTTAGTTCTAGCTAAGATAGTTTGTAAGCCCATTATATTTTTAGTTATACTTCTGATGTTTTGGTTTAAAATTTTTAATGAGTTAGCGGGCTCAAAATTAGCTGAGATGCAGTTATCGAGATCACAGGTCAATGAGTCGGACACGGATATCATGTCAATGTTTGTTGTATTTTGTTGTGTACTATCGAATTTTTTGTGTCATACGTTTAATTATTTCCTTTCTAATATAATTCTTTTTTATGAGGGTCGTAATATATATATATGATTATCAGTTTAAATAACGGGATATGTAAAGAACTTAGTAAATATGTTTGTTTTATGTAAGGAGTTAATGTATAACGTGTGAATATGATATATGAATAGTATGGTTTATGTATGTTGGATGTTTGTATAGACGTGTTTACTAAATGGAATAGTTCCATTCCGTAATATTTAAAACAAATTACATTGTGAAAGTTGTTAGTACCAGTAACTAATGGTATATATAGGTATTAAACTAAATATTAGAGTATGTTGTGCTAACAAAACTTTATGCCAATTGTAGCCTAGTCACTTTTCCTTAAGCAATTTCACAAGGTCTTCTTCTGTTTTAATGAGCTGACTAGGCTTGCCATCTTTTTCGCAAACGTAGACTTTACCATTTGCGATCCAACATTGCTCGTATGTGCTGGTTTTTATGAATTCTCTGCTAAGATAGTGAAGCTTTTTTATCATGGTAGTTAGTGCTTCAGAAACATAAATAGGTTTCTCAGGGCCTTTACCTTGCAAAATTGTGGTATTTAAATGGGTTGGTTTGTTAAGTCTATTGTAATGCCTAGTTGCAAGCACGAACTGGTCTTTGGTAGCTGGAGATGAGAACTCAACATGGACAATGCCAGTATCGCCTTTTTTGCCCTTTGAACGTAAAATTGTTTTCATGTCGCTTTTTTTTAGTACCTGGTTTACAGTATTGCCAATTTGTTGAACAGCTGTTGTAAGGGTTAATCTATTTTCTGGGATTGAAGTTGATATATTAGAGATTTCCAGCGACGATAATTTTAAATTTCTTTCCAAATAGTCCACTTTCAGCTCCAAAGATTTAATTATTTTATTGCTCATGTTGTAATCTGATTTGAGGTTGTTTAACTCAGTCATGGCATCGTCATACTTATCAGATAAGAATTGTACTGTTACCGATGTCGTTATTTTGTGTTCGACAACACAATTATGAAATTACAATAATAATTATGTTTGTGATAGAGCTGTGACGTGGTCACGTGGCTAAAGGTTCTAGTTGATATTTTTTTAAATAATAATTCGAAGTTTTGAAACCGATTGATATTAAAAATATATTTTATTCTTTTAATTCTGTAATAATTGATTTTGTGGATGAAGTCAGTGTCATCCTTAAATAACTAAAGATTATTTTAAAAAGGAAACAATTAACAACAACATTTAATTAATCATTTCAGGACAAATACTTATTGTTGGTGTAAATGGTGTCTTCTCAGGTCAAGATGCCTATGAAAAAATGTTGGCTGGTGCTAATGCAGTACAAATATAGGTACACAGCACTAATATACCATGGGCCTCCAGTTGTATCAAAAATAAAAACAGAATTTGCAGAACTTCTATTAAGAGGTGGATTTAAAAGTGTCAATGATGCTGTTGGCAAAGGAGTCTAAAAAAGAGCATGTATTGTGCTGTACAGTCAACAACATAAATATACACAATCTTACCAAATTATAACAAATGTAATTTTTTGATCATCGGGTTATTTAATTCATGAAATTCTTTTATAAAGTTATATGCTTAGCTACATATGTTGCTGACTGTACCATTACATACCACTGTACAATGTAACAATAAATATACAAATGAAAACGAATAAAGAAATAGAAGTTTAATAATGTTGATTAATGTTTAAGTATGTATTTAACAAAAGTATGTACAAATACAGATAATTTAGTAAATTTACATCTTAATTGTTACATTTTCTTTTATTTTATCACCACCTGCAAATAAATCAATTATATATAAAAGCTACCAACTATTTATAGAAAGAAAATTGATTCATTTCATTCCTGGGAATGACCTGTAAGCGATTTTTATGAATTTAACTGAATCTAGCTAGCTATGAAGCATTTATGTTATAGTTGTGAAGCATTTATGCTTAATAAAAATATATTTTCAAACCAGTATCTGTTATAGCACACAACTAGTAAGTGGTGCAAATTATGCTCAGCAGTTTAAAATAGTAGTCATATACAGCTATGCTTCAGACAATGTACCTAATGCCTAAACAAGCTATAAGTGCATTATAATAGCAAAAACAAATATGTATTTAAAAATAGTAGTTTATTTCCCATCTCCAATCTTGCAATTAGGCAGATGTTGTTGAATATATTGCTTACAGTCTTCTAGATCTGAAACACTTATCAAATTGAAAAGCACCAGAGTCTGAAGTTTCTGAAGTGCTGTCAATCCTTTTAATCCAGTATCAGTAACATTTGCACATTTGGAGATTTGAACATCGGTTAAGGTGAACTGACCATATTCAAGTCCTTTCAAAGCTCTATCACAAACATAATTATTATTGTGCAGAATTATTTTTCGTAACATCGTACATCCAACTGAAATTCACAAAGACAGTTGTCAGTAAAAATATAAAATATTTCTTACATTTCTATTAGCAACAGAACACAGGGTACATACTTAGGTGTGGGAAGCCATCATGAGAAATAGAAGAGTCTGTGCCGTCAATTTCTAGGACTTTTTTTACGTGTTGTTTTTCGGGTGGCAATAGATTATAGTCAGACAGTCTTTTTCCATCCTCCCAAACAATTTTTCCACCATTCCGAAGCACCCATTCAGCACAAGCTCGGTCCGGGCCAAATTCTTTTAAGCGATCAGTATCAGGCTTGTTAAACATCATGTTGACATACTCCCAAAATGATCTCACTTGGATATTTTGAGGTATGACTCTTTTCGTTTCGGTCATAACATTCTGTAAATATTACATAAGAAAATATTATATTATATCAATCCTAACGTAATTTATAGCAACTAACTCACAGTAACATACATAACGCAGCGTGTGAAGCATTTTGTCAGATTTTATTTGTAAGAATGGCTAAAAATAAAACTCGCTCCCAGCTTAATTTGTTCGTTAATTAAATACAGTAAGTAATGACTAATGAGTAATCTACGAGTTACGACCACATCACCACATCACCACAGAGTAGGTACTATGTTACGACTTACTACGCGCCAGTGTTGTCATGTCAAAAATCGGGACGACGGTGACGACATAAAAAAAAACGGTAGATTCAAAGAAATTACGGTAGTTGTGACAGGGAAAATACGGTGTATTAATTTTTAATAAAACAACAATTTGACCACAGAAATCACTGTTTATTAGTAAAATTTCACTATTACTTTAAGAATATATCTATAATTAGAATTCAAAACATGTAGGTAGGTACTCTAATAAAAATTTAGTCTGAATCTGATACGAACATCTCCTTATTCTTCTAAATGTTCCGATTTAGTTTTTGCAGCATTTCATCACCAGGCATGAAATTTTTATTTCTTCTGGAAAAATATATTTTCTAGACACGTACTACATAGTTATTTCTGACACTTTTTCGAAATCAGAATTGCTTCTTAATTATAATAAATATCGTATATTTTCCATATATCGCATTATATGCATTGAAGGAAGGACAATTGAAACTCTCTGCCACATTTGGCATTGTATGCTATGAGGGTAATTTTAAATAATTCTTCAATATTAATGTAATAGTAAAGGAAACGACATGAAAATCAACGAATGAAAATCAAGAATATAATTTTTAAATGCGCTCCGTTGCATTCAGTAACTTCACGATTTATACTTATTAGTTTTTTATTTAATTAGGTACCTACTAGCTAACAATTCACGTAGATCGAGTCTCAACATTTCGCCCTATAAAAGATGAAATAGCTTAAAGCAATTTCTGTCTTTATTCAAACAGGTGTATATTACATTTTTCACATTTAACGTAGGATTTGCCTGAGCAACCGTGTATCTTACATAGTTGTCGATCCTGTGTGTATGCAAATGATCTAAGCCGTTACTGGCAACTTCTGGGAGTGGTAAATCTATTCGTCGTCTTCTTTTTCTTTTCGGTTCTTGGGCAGCAAGCCTGCCTCGATTGCGCGTCGGTGTATAAAATGCTTGGTTAGCTCTCGTTAGTGATTTACCAAATACTCATTTAAAATCTAATAATGGCATGTAGGTTTCGTGCGTTTTACGCCACAAAATCCAACTGTTTACGCAAGTTAGATCAATCATGTGAAAAAATATTTTATGATACTATTTCTTACTCCTCACTTTGATGCGATAATAGCCCAGTATGGAATCTAAGAGGTCAACTCCTCCCATATATCTATTATATACTTGCACAGCATGTGGGCAAGGCACAGTCTGAAATATTTTTTTCTTCCTGTTGAACCGTTTTACCTCTCCCTCTGGATATTTACCAACATATGTCGAAGCCAGATTTACAACTTTATTATCCAGCCATGTCACTACAGATATATCAGCGTCCTCAAACTCCACGATTTTTTCGACACCATAACCCCTGCCTTTTTTGTCATCTGTCCAGCATTGGAAAGATCGTGATTAGGAAGACGTTTCCGATTTACTGTGCCTAAGGGCAGTATACTTTTCTTATGTAATGCAGCCATAAGTTGCAAACTTGTGTACCAATTGTCAAAAAAAATACTTATAATTCACATTTTCTGGAATACTACTTGACAAGCGCATGGCTGCGTTACTGCTTACGCCTAGGTCAGGATGGCCTTCGAGAACAACATTCGACTGAGCTCCTGCATAAAGTTCAAAATCATAAGTCAGTTCTAACGCACCACTCAAAACAAAAGCTTTATATTCCCACTTGTGTGACTTTTTAGGGTTGTAGTTTTTCAAACTAGTCCTCGCTTTCGTCGGGATGACTTGTTCGTCAATTGCTAAATACTCTTCACGAGGTAAAAGCAATAATCTCTCGCGAATTTTGCTTATGAGCGGCGTAATTCTTTGTAACTTGTCATAATTGGGATCATTCATTGGTACAGCGTTTTCATTGTTGGTAAAATGAAGAAAGCTCTTCAATTCCTCAAAGCGATTGCAAGTCATGAGTTCATGACATTACTTATTGCTATGAAATTTGAACAGGTATTCCAATAATGGCGAGTAGTGGGGAAGTGCATGATTGACATATAAATTAGTACACCTATGAACTTTTCAAATTCTTTAGCTGTCATTTTTAACGCTGAGCCTCGCGTCTGTTCAGAATAAAATTCATTTCTTGAGTTATATATTCCATAGTTTCTGGAGTGAATAAATAAAAAAAATATTAATGAGGTGTGTCTAAATTTATTATTTCTTGAGGAATATTTTGGTCTCCCAAGAAGGCGCAACCAGCTTCGTCATAATCTAGAAATTTGTCTTCCCAATTTAAAGGAACTAGTTTATTTTTGGGTACTGCCCGTAAACGTGATGAACCAGCAACTAACGGATTAAAAGTAGGCTGCTCATCTTGGTCTGACGAAGATTCCTCGTCAGAATCTGAGGAATAAGTAATTATATTTTTTTGTCTCACTGAATTTCCACTAGGTTCATAGTTTTGATCATCCGCATCATCCTCTGGTAAACCACCGTCATCATCTTCATTTTCATTTAGTATGTCGAGACCATAAAATCTTATTAGATACATTTTTCTGAAAAAAATGGTAAATAATGTCTCACTGGCAGAAGTTGTATTCATTTTGAAGTTTAGATATTGCCTGATATGTCTTACGGTAAGAGGAAAATTTGCTACAATATTTATTTCTGAACGTTTGAAAATAAGTGCCCATATATGGGTATCTATGCGGTAAGGTGTTAAAGTTAATGCAGTTTTGGCCATGTCTCTTGATCGACTGTTGCGTCAAAATATTTCCTTTTATCGAGCGAGTTATTAGTTTGATCAGTTTCTTAGTTTTTATTTCGTTGACCTTGCTGAATATTCGCTCGCATTCCGCATTGGAGTGCGGCAAAGATAACGTTCCGAGCATGAATGACGGTAGCTGCTGAATAACCTTTCTGTTTTCACCGCTTATTTGCGCAACTTGAAGCCAGAAATTATCAGGAGGAAGCTGACTTGGGTCTAAATATTTTGGTAAGTGAAGAAGTAGCGTGCGCCATTCGTCATCGAGTTCCTGTTGTTCATTTATAGTCTTTGGTGTCAGTCTAGACTAGAGAGTAGGCTAAACATAGGCGCAAGGCTCTCGAGTCTTTCTTTAGAAACACATTTCTGGATCTAAGTTCGAAATAGCTTTCATTACTATGTCATTAATTGGATATCTTTTACGGATACCTGTGAACAGACCAGTTTTATTATAAATTGTTAACATTTTTACCTAATTATTTCTTTTCGCCCTTCTTCGATCAGTTCAAACTGATTTTGAACTCCAAGTCCCAGATAAATATCCTTCAAGTCTTTGCGATTTCCTTCTTCTGTCGGATTAATCATTTCTATCGGTACTCAATTTAAATAACTGATGGGCAACATCAGCGCCATGAACTCTTTATACAAAGCTGTCATTTTTGGATTTAGTTTAACTATCGCAACAGATTCACTTTGGAAGTACCTAAGAGTTTACTGTTGTCAACATAGGCAACATCCATCCCAAGAAATAATAATATGCTTTTATCTCAGGGTCGCTGAGTCGGGCATGGATTGCCTGGCATTCTGAATCTGTAAGCCATTTACTATCAAAATAGAGGCGCAATGCGTCCCACTGTTCCAATATTTTGTCAATTATAGCATTTAATTATAGCCATCGAGTTTGGGCGGGCCGTAGAATTCGATGTACATCTACATCAGCAAACTGTTGAAATTCCACAAATTCACTTTGTCTTTTGCTGCTGTTTTTAAAGTAATTATATATATTTCGGGACAGTTTTTCACACGTGTAAGGAAACTTCCTTACACGTGTGAAAAACTGTCCCGACGATACTACCAAAGAACTCTTTGGTAGTATCGTTGGCACAAAGATGCAAAGAATGACAAATGCATTTTAAAACGGTGATTCCTGGACACAGGTTTCGGAATCGGCTGGAGACGGAATTGCGGCAGCCCATCATAGTATTGGCACCATCAAAACCCAAACCAATTGTTTTTCAAAGGGATGGAATACTTTTGGAAGGATTTAATGACTTTTGTAAATATTTTTTCAGCATTCGCTGAATGATCTGTCGTATTTGCTTCAAATAACTGGATCAAATCCCAAAATCGACTAATTATTTGGTCCAGTTTTGAATCAAAGTATCTCACTACAATAGCTACAGTTTTTATGACACTGATATCTGTGCTTTCGTCAATTACCTAATATAGAAAACATTTGAACTTTTAAATCTATTACTAAAATTTGCTTAACGGATGCTCCTTTACAATTGTTGATTACTGCTTGTACTGTTTGTTTGTTTGTTCTTTATAGTTTAATATTTTTAGCTATTTTAGAGTCTGGAAATAATTGAGGCAATAAATCCATGAGATGGGTCATAGTGTTTGAAGCTATTTTGTGTTCTGCGACAAAAGCAGCCAGTTTTATAGTAGACATTTTGGTTAAGTCATTTTCAGACTGTGTTTGCGATTTATTTGACAGTCACTAGCAATTGTGACTGCTGTGTATGTTTCGATGTAGAACAAATAAACTTTTTAGAGTTATTTATTTGTCGAGCTGTCCCTTTATGCCTTGTGAGAACTCTTATTTCGGCTGACAGTGACTTGTTATTACACATTTATGACATATCGCAACGAAGTCGTTTTTCTTATCCTTCCTTAAACAATCGCGAAACTCTGGTTTCAATAACCAGTCTTCTCGGAACTTCTGTTTGTATTGTTCTTTTTTTCTTCGGCACTTCCACTTCATATTGAGTATCAGAGTCAATTCCACTAATTTTCTTTAGATTTGATACAAACTAGTGAATTATGTGATAAGTTTGAAAACACCACCAAAGCAATGAATCAAATTAATGTTTTAAAGCAAAGTAACTAAATGTAATTATTGCAAAATTACTTGAAAGAAAAGCATTTAATACGCCCACTATAATTTGTCGTATTACATTGCTGCATTGCTAAGATGTATGAGTAAATCCCCCGATATACATCAACTCATCCGTACGGTTAAGGATGCGTTCTTGAAACGTAATTTATGCTGTATGTCTTTTTTACAGTAAAATACTCTTCAAAAATAAAGGCAGCAATATAACGATGTTGCCAAGACATCATTTTTAATTATATCGGGATGCTTTTAAAGCAGAGGAACTTAATTTTCAAATAAATAAACATTCGTTGTAAAAAATTGTTTGATTTGGTGACTCTCTTGTGAACTTTTGTCTAATGAATTACGGTAGATTTTGTCACCGTTGTCATGCTTCGACGGTAGGTGGTAAATTAGTGCTGATTACGGCTCATTTACCGTAATTACGTCGCAGTGCTGCCATGTAACACTGCTACGCGCGACGGTGATAGTAGACAGCTGCGAAGTTGACGTTGACAGAGATTTTTTAATGTTGCCAGATCAATTATCATCTGGATATTATTATCTTGTATTTAATATCTATGACATTATTGACAATTATCGCCTGCTCCGTGCCTCGGAGAGCACGTTAAGCCGTTGGTCCCGGCTGCCATGAACATCTATGGCAGTCCTTATTGGGAAAGTCAGTACCCTCTAATATCCTGACACTGGTCTAGCCTTAGGGCATCGTTAGCCTTCGGGTTGCGCAGGTCATGTGGCAGCCGCTCCGTGTAAAACTGATATCCAGTCAAATCCGGTTAGACCAGAAAAGACGACCCCAAGTGACTTGGGAATAATAAAGGCTAAGAGAGAAGAAGATTTAATATCTATGACAATTTGTATTCGATATTTCAAACATAGATTTTTGGCTAATGCCTAGACTAGCTAAGTTTCAGTGTACCTATTGATAACAGTTTCAGATGACATTTTGATATATATGCAGCAAGTCTTAAAAATCTGTGACAGCTCATACTCACTTGCAAATACTAGTATCAACATTTAAAATTCCGTAATAATGAATTATATATCATTCATATGTAGGACAATTTTTTTATTTGTTTTGAAATTAAACTACTTTATACGGGGGACATAATTAAATAATTAACATAATAGGTATATAGACAAATTATTTACAAGAAATATAAACTATAGAGAAAAATAAAACTTCAAAATTAAAAAGCGTCACAATATTCCTGCACATCGTTGTCAATTGGTAACGTACCCAGAAGACTGGCAGAATTGCCACGTTGAATGGCAATACTTATTCTTAGAGCAAAGAAACTACCAGCCCTCTGGTCACGCGAAGCTTCGATGAGCCGCTTAGCTAGGTCTCTATAAACAGACCTAGCACCTGAACCGCATGACCCCAGCGTTTCGACACCGAATGGCTCAAATATGTACTCACCAATAAGGTAAACCAATTTGGTATATATTTGATATTTACGCCGTTTGAGCGTCTCCGCTGATGCAGCAGCAGCACCAGCACCACCCGCTGTGCTAGAAAGATGTAATGGCGTAAGGGTGTAGACACAAGTTGCGTCCCACACCAAAGGCCTACCCATTTTCTATGGCAGTAATGACATACCATCTGCTCTCTTGCCATTGTCGCGTACCAAGCCGTGAAGTTCAAGCTGAGCCGGAACGCCAGCGGTGACAAGAGCCCGACGGAGTATGTTATTCAGGTTAGCGTGTCGTGATATACGACCAGCACTCCTGTAGCACGAACGGCCATGGTGACCAAGACTGTCGACGGCTTCTCCACAAAGACACCGATGTGGAGAAACACAAGGAGTACCTAAGCGCAAACAAGAAGCAATGCGGAAGGTCATACCGTCCAACATGGTACCTATGTTGGACGACGGGAGCGCCTGAAGCCAAAGGCCCGACTCCCACTCACCCACAGCCAGCAAGCGGGCACGTTCAGCAGCACAGGACGATGCATTTATGAGATTTTCTAGAACTATGCTGCATAACGGCCCATCCCACTGTTACCGAGAGAGTCAGTTTCGGGTAAATCAGTGCTTGGGCAAGCAAGTCTCCAAGCGTTCACGGCGTCGGTCATGCACAGCACTTCAGAATCAACCAGTGTAGGTTGCCAAGATAGGAACGCTGGTAAACCTAAATAAGTAATGTTTCGAATGCCGAGGCCGCCCAAGCGAACTGGCAAGCTCGCTTTTGTAGCCACGCCCGTCCGTAATAGCCACATGTAAAACTTTAATAACAGTGTTCTGTATGATTTTATCAATTTTTGCTAAAAGTGTCAAATGTTTCCAAGTGTGAAGATCAAAGGGCATACTTAAATTTAGGAACAAAAAGACAGTATCGAATTGTTCAGGTTCAAAATGTCCCTTTTCCAGAATATCCCCATTTTAAGTCGTTTTGTATGTACAAGAATGTAAAATATTTATAGAGATTATTCGATATTCTCCGTTTCTTCCCTCTGCAGCCTCGCTCGGTTCCTTATTTATACGCATAAAATTATATTTCATAATTTAACATGGCACACTTTTACTTAACGTAATATTAGTTACGCATAATATTAATTTAGCATAGTATATGCAAAAAATGATAATCTAAAAACAGCAGTATTGGATAAAGCATTATTGGGCATTAATTTAGGAAAAAATAAGTTGTCTTTAAATGCAATTGAGGATATTAGTAGCAGATTATTTTGTTATAAAAATATAAACAGGTACAAATGAAAAATTATAGAAAACATGACTCAAAGCACAATAACATGTAATACAAAGCTGTAACTTACTGGGATTTTTTCCAGGCCTAATACTCCAGGTTTGAGGCCTTTGCAAAAAGAAGAAGAATTACAAGAACTTCTCACTGAAGTTAATAATGCAAGAGATTGCAGATGTTAAACAAACCACCGTTGCTTCTTAAACTGTCTCCAGATTTAAGTTTAAATGAAATGAAAGAAATTCTTCAAGTAATTAAAAAACAAGAAAGGTAGAGTTAATGGATTATTAATTTCAAATACAACTAATGACAGAACTCAACTAAACAATACAATATACAAAGATGAAATTGGTGGATTGAGTTGTAAACCACTGTCACAAAAATCTAGAGAAATTATTAAAGAAATGTATAAAATGACTAAAGGTTCTAGTTGATATTTTTTTTAATAATAATTCAAAATTTTGAATTGATTGATATTGAAAATACATTTTATTCTTTTAATTCTGTAATAATTGATTTTGTGGATGAAGTCAGTGTCATCCTTAAATAACTAAAGATTATTTTAAAAAGGAAACAATTAACAACAACATTTAATTAATCATTTCAGGACAAATACTTATTGTTGGTGTAGATGGTGTCTTCTCAGGTCAAGATGCCTATGAAAAAATGTTGGCTGGTGCTAATGCAGTACAAATATAGGTACACAGCACTAATATACCATGGGCCTCCAGTTGTATCAAAAATAAAAACAGAATTTGCAGAACTTCTATTAAGAGGTGGATTTAAAAGTGTCAATGATGCTGTTGGCAAAGGAGTCTAAAAAAGAGCATGTATTGTGCTGTACAGTCAACAACATAAATATACACAATCTTACCAAATTATAACAAATGTAATTTTTTGATCATCGGGTTATTTAATTCATGAAATTCTTTTATAAAGTTATATGCTTAGCTACATATGTTGATGACTGTACCATTACATACCACTGTACAATGTAACAATAAATATACAAATGAAAACGAATAAAGAAATAGAAGTTTAATAATGTTGATTAATGTTTAAGTATGTATTTAACAAAAGTATGTACAAATACAGATAATTTAGTAAATTTACATCTTAATTGTTACATTTTCTTTTATTTTATCACCACCTGCAAATAAATCAATTATATATAAAAGCTACCAACTATTTATAGAAAGAAAATTGATTCATTTCATTCCTGGGAATGACCTGTAAGCGTTTTTTATGAATTTAACTGTATCTAGCTAGCTATGAAGCATTTATGTTATAGTTGTGAAGCATTTATGCTTAATAAAAATATATTTTCAAACCAGTATCTGTTATAGCACACAACTAGTAAGTGGTGCAAATTATGCTCAGCAGTTTAAAATATTAGTCATATACAGCTATGCTTCAGACAATGTACCTAATGCCTGAACAAGCTATAAGTGCATTATAATAGCAAAAACAAATATGTATTTAAAAATAGTAGTTTATTTCCCATCTCCAATCTTGCAATTAGGCAGATGTTGTTGAATATATTGCTTACAGTCTTCTAGATCTGAAACACTTATCAAATTGAAAAGCACCAGAGTCTGAAGTTTCTGAAGTGCTGTCAATCCTTTTAATCCAGTATCAGTAACATTTGCACATTGGGAGATTTGAACATCGGTTAAGGTGAACTGACCATATTCAAGTCCTTTCAAAGCTCTATCACAAACATAATTATTATTGTGCAGAATTATTTTTCGTAACATCGTACATCCAACTGAAATTCACAAAGACAGTTGTCAGTAAAAATATAAAATATTTCTTACATTTCTATTAGCAACAGAACACAGGGTACATACTTAGGTGTGGGAAGCCATCATGAGAAATAGAAGAGTCTGTGCCGTCAATTTCTAGGACTTTTTTTACGTGTTGTTTTTCGGGTGGCAATAGATTATAGTCAGACAGTCTTTTTCCATCCTCCCAAACAATTTTTCCGCCATTCCGAAGCACCCATTCAGCACAAGCTCGGTCCGGGCCAAATTCTTTTAAGCGATCAGTATCAGGCTTGTTAAACATCATGTTGACATACTCCCAAAATGATCTCACTTGGATATTTTGAGGTATGACTCTTTTCGTTTCGGTCATAACATTCTGTAAATATTACATAAGAAAATATTATATTATATCAATCCTAACGTAATTTATAGCAACTAACTCACAGTAACATACATAACGCAGCGTGTGAAGCATTTTGTCAGATTTTATTTGTAAGAATGGCTAAAAATAAAACTCGCTCCCAGCTTAATTTGTTCGTTAATTAAATACAGTAAGTAATGACTAATGAGTAATCTACGAGTTACGACCACATCACCACATCACCACAGAGTAGGTACTATGTTACGACTTACTACGCGCCAGTGTTGTCATGTCAAAAATCGGGACGACAGTGACGACATAAAAAAAAACGGTAGATTCAAAGAAATTACGGTAGTTGTGACAGGGAAAATACGGTGTATTAATTTTTAATAAAACAACAATTTGACCACAGAAATCACTGTTTATTAGTAAAATTTCACTATTACTTTAAGAATATATCTATAATTAGAATTCAAAACATGTAGGTAGGTACTCTAATAAAAATTTAGTCTGAATCTGATACGAACATCTCCTTATTCTTCTAAATGTTCCGATTTAGTTTTTGCAGCATTTCATCACCAGGCATGAAATTTTTATTTCTTCTGGAAAAATATATTTTCTAGACACGTACTACATAGTTATTTCTGACACTTTTTCGAAATCAGAATTGCTTCTTAATTATAATAAATATCGTATATTTTCCATATATCGCATTATATGCATTGAAGGAAGGACAATTGAAACTCTCTGCCACATTTGGCATTGTATGCTATGAGGGTAATTTTAAATAATTCTTCAATATTAATGTAATAGTAAAGGAAACGACATGAAAATCAACGAATGAAAATCAAGAATATAATTTTTAAATGCGCTCCGTTGCATTCAGTAACTTCACGATTTATACTTATTAGTTTTTTATTTAATTAGGTACCTACTAGCTAACAATTCACGTAGATCGAGTCTCAACATTTCGCCCTATAAAAGATGAAATAGCTTAAAGCAATTTCTGTCTTTATTCAAACAGGTGTATATTACATTTTTCACATTTAACGTAGGATTTGCCTGAGCAACCGTGTATCTTACATAGTTGTCGATCCTGTGTGTATGCAAATGATCTAAGCCGTTACTGGCAACTTCTGGGAGTGGTAAATCTATTCGTCGTCTTCTTTTTCTTTTCGGTTCTTGGGCAGCAAGCCTGCCTCGATTGCGCGTCGGTGTATAAAATGCTTGGTTAGCTCTCGTTAGTGATTTACCAAATACTCATTTAAAATCTAATAATGGCATGTAGGTTTCGTGCGTTTTACGCCACAAAATCCAACTGTTTACGCAAGTTAGATCAATCATGTGAAAAAATATTTTATGATACTATTTCTTACTCCTCACTTTGATGCGATAATAGCCCAGTATGGAATCTAAGAGGTCAACTCCTCCCATATATCTATTATATACTTGCACAGCATGTGGGCAAGGCACAGTCTGAAATATTTTTTTCTTCCTGTTGAACCGTTTTACCTCTCCCTCTGGATATTTACCAACATATGTCGAAGCCAGATTTACAACTTTATTATCCAGCCATGTCACTACAGATATATCAGCGTCCTCAAACTCCACGATTTTTTCGACACCATAACCCCTGCCTTTTTTGTCATCTGTCCAGCATTGGAAAGATCGTGATTAGGAAGACGTTTCCGATTTACTGTGCCTAAGGGCAGTATACTTTTCTTATGTAATGCAGCCATAAGTTGCAAACTTGTGTACCAATTGTCAAAAAAAATACTTATAATTCACATTTTCTGGAATACTACTTGACAAGCGCATGGCTGCGTTACTGCTTACGCCTAGGTCAGGATGGCCTTCGAGAACAACATTCGACTGAGCTCCTGCATAAAGTTCAAAATCATAAGTCAGTTCTAACGCACCACTCAAAACAAAAGCTTTATATTCCCACTTGTGTGACTTTTTAGGGTTGTAGTTTTTCAAACTAGTCCTCGCTTTCGTCGGGATGACTTGTTCGTCAATTGCTAAATACTCTTCACGAGGTAAAAGCAATAATCTCTCGCGAATTTTGCTTATGAGCGGCGTAATTCTTTGTAACTTGTCATAATTGGGATCATTCATTGGTACAGCGTTTTCATTGTTGGTAAAATGAAGAAAGCTCTTCAATTCCTCAAAGCGATTGCAAGTCATGAGTTCATGACATTACTTATTGCTATGAAATTTGAACAGGTATTCCAATAATGGCGAGTAGTGGGGAAGTGCATGATTGACATATAAATTAGTACACCTATGAACTTTTCAAATTCTTTAGCTGTCATTTTTAACGCTGAGCCTCGCGTCTGTTCAGAATAAAATTCATTTCTTGAGTTATATATTCCATAGTTTCTGGAGTGAATAAATAAAAAAAATATTAATGAGGTGTGTCTAAATTTATTATTTCTTGAGGAATATTTTGGTCTCCCAAGAAGGCGCAACCAGCTTCGTCATAATCTAGAAATTTGTCTTCCCAATTTAAAGGAACTAGTTTATTTTTGGGTACTGCCCGTAAACGTGATGAACCAGCAACTAACGGATTAAAAGTAGGCTGCTCATCTTGGTCTGACGAAGATTCCTCGTCAGAATCTGAGGAATAAGTAATTATATTTTTTTGTCTCACTGAATTTCCACTAGGTTCATAGTTTTGATCATCCGCATCATCCTCTGGTAAACCACCGTCATCATCTTCATTTTCATTTAGTATGTCGAGACCATAAAATCTTATTAGATACATTTTTCTGAAAAAAATGGTAAATAATGTCTCACTGGCAGAAGTTGTATTCATTTTGAAGTTTAGATATTGCCTGATATGTCTTACGGTAAGAGGAAAATTTGCTACAATATTTATTTCTGAACGTTTGAAAATAAGTGCCCATATATGGGTATCTATGCGGTAAGGTGTTAAAGTTAATGCAGTTTTGGCCATGTCTCTTGATCGACTGTTGCGTCAAAATATTTCCTTTTATCGAGCGAGTTATTAGTTTGATCAGTTTCTTAGTTTTTATTTCGTTGACCTTGCTGAATATTCGCTCGCATTCCGCATTGGAGTGCGGCAAAGATAACGTTCCGAGCATGAATGACGGTAGCTGCTGAATAACCTTTCTGTTTTCACCGCTTATTTGCGCAACTTGAAGCCAGAAATTATCAGGAGGAAGCTGACTTGGGTCTAAATATTTTGGTAAGTGAAGAAGTAGCGTGCGCCATTCGTCATCGAGTTCCTGTTGTTCATTTATAGTCTTTGGTGTCAGTCTAGACTAGAGAGTAGGCTAAACATAGGCGCAAGGCTCTCGAGTCTTTCTTTAGAAACACATTTCTGGATCTAAGTTCGAAATAGCTTTCATTACTATGTCATTAATTGGATATATTTTACGGATACCTGTGAACAGACCAGTTTTATTATAAATTGTTAACATTTTTACCTAATTATTTCTTTTCGCCCTTCTTCGATCAGTTCAAACTGATTTTGAACTCCAAGTCCCAGATAAATATCCTTCAAGTCTTTGCGATTTCCTTCTTCTGTCGGATTAATCATTTCTATCGGTACTCAATTTAAATAACTGATGGGCAACATCAGCGCCATGAACTCTTTATACAAAGCTGTCATTTTTGGATTTAGTTTAACTATCGCAACAGATTCACTTTGGAAGTACCTAAGAGTTTACTGTTGTCAACATAGGCAACATCCATCCCAAGAAATAATAATATGCTTTTATCTCAGGGTCGCTGAGTCGGGCATGGATTGCCTGGCATTCTGAATCTGTAAGCCATTTACTATCAAAATAGAGGCGCAATGCGTCCCACTGTTCCAATATTTTGTCAATTATAGCATTTAATTATAGCCATCGAGTTTGGGCGGGCCGTAGAATTCGATGTACATCTACATCAGCAAACTGTTGAAATTCCACAAATTCACTTTGTCTTTTGCTGCTGTTTTTAAAGTAATTATATATATTTCGGGACAGTTTTTCACACGTGTAAGGAAGTTCTTTGGTAGTATCGTTGGCACAAAGATGCAAAGAATGACAAATGCATTTTAAAACGGTGATTCCTGGACACAGGTTTCGGAATCGGCTGGAGACGGAATTGCGGCAGCCCATCATAGTATTGGCACCATCAAAACCCAAACCAATTGTTTTTCAAAGGGATGGAATACTTTTGGAAGGATTTAATGACTTTTGTAAATATTTTTTCAGCATTCGCTGAATGATCTGTCGTATTTGCTTCAAATAACTGGATCAAATCCCAAAATCGACTAATTATTTGGTCCAGTTTTGAATCAAAGTATCTCACTACAATAGCTACAGTTTTTATGACACTGATATCTGTGCTTTCGTCAATTACCTAATATAGAAAACATTTGAACTTTTAAATCTATTACTAAAATTTGCTTAACGGATGCTCCTTTACAATTGTTGATTACTGCTTGTACTGTTTGTTTGTTTGTTCTTTATAGTTTAATATTTTTAGCTATTTTAGAGTCTGGAAATAATTGAGGCAATAAATCCATGAGATGGGTCATAGTGTTTGAAGCTATTTTGTGTTCTGCGACAAAAGCAGCCAGTTTTATAGTAGACATTTTGGTTAAGTCATTTTCAGACTGTGTTTGCGATTTATTTGACAGTCACTAGCAATTGTGACTGCTGTGTATGTTTCGATGTAGAACAAATAAACTTTTTAGAGTTATTTATTTGTCGAGCTGTCCCTTTATGCCTTGTGAGAACTCTTATTTCGGCTGACAGTGACTTGTTATTACACATTTATGACATATCGCAACGAAGTCGTTTTTCTTATCCTTCCTTAACCAATCGCGAAACTCTGGTTTCAATAACCAGTCTTCTCGGAACTTCTGTTTGTATTGTTCTTTTTTTCTTCGGCACTTCCACTTCATATTGAGTATCAGAGTCACTTCCACTAATTTTCTTTAGATTTGATACAAACTAGTGAATTATGTGATAAGTTTGAAAACACCACCAAAGCAATGAATCAAATTAATGTTTTAAAGCAAAGTAACTAAATGTAATTATTGCAAAATTACTTGAAACAAAAGCATTTAATACGCCCACTATAATTTGTCGTATTACATTGCTGCATTGCTAAGATGTATGAGTAAATCCCCCGATATACATCAACTCATCCGTACGGTTAAGGATGCGTTCTTGAAACGTAATTTATGCTGTATGTCTTTTTTACAGTAAAATACTCTTCAAAAATAAAGGCAGCAATATAACGATGTTGCCAAGACATCATTTTTAATTATATCGGGATGCTTTTAACCTTTTGGACGCCATTGTCACATATACGTGACAAACGAAATCTTGCTCTCAACGCCAACGTCACATATGTATGACAAAAAATACGTCGCACCATAACATAAAAATAAACAATAAAACCATTACATTTGTGTGTTTTATTGATATACTTTAAAAATGTAAGCTTCCATCTATATTTGATTGCATAAAACGAATTAAATTATACCATAAATATTGAGAAATTTGAAGATAAAAAACGAGATGATAAATTCGTAAAAAGGTAGTGTCTCACACGCCATTGTCTTCTATATGTGACAGCTAGTGTTGTGACGCATGATGGTAATATCCTTAAAAACTTTTAAAGATAAGTGTGAAACATTAATTCAGAATACATTATTTGTCTATCAGTTGGAATCAGGATAAACCAGATAGATTTTTATAACAACTGAGTCTTATGCAAGCATGCCACTAGCTACACAATCAAAAATAAAATGTCCGCCAGCCTAATTTGGATATTCGCTAATAGCATCTCTTGGGCATCCCTAGCGCAACACCGATTTGCAGTCCCTTGTACGCCATGGTCACAAATAGACGACAAAACGGTGACGTCATAAGCGAAGGCGATCACTTTTAGTGAAGTGACATTGATTTGTTTTATTAAAAGTTAAACTTAATAGCAAGTGCAATGAGTGTAATGAGTACCGAAGAACTTCGAATATTAGAAGGTGTTAGAGGCGATGATGAGTTCTCGGAAGCGGAATCGTTCGAATTTTTAAAACTTTTATTTTATAAACTATGATAAAAAATGTCTTATCAACATGTTCTTGAAATCAAGCAAAATCCGTAAATATTATGTTATCTAGTATTGGTGATATTAAGTATGTAGTACATTGAAAATGTTTTAACATAGATACATTCAACCAAAAATTAATTACATCAGCCGATCTGTTACGCTTTTAGTAAATTTTATCATTGTACGTACATGAAATATCGTCGAAAATATTATCTAGACTCATGAAATGGAGTTTTGTGATAGTGTATACCTATGACTGCGGATCGTGAGGTCCCGGGTTCGATTCCCGGGTCGGGCAAAGTGTTATTAGGTTTTTCTGTTAGGAAATTCTCAGTAGTAGCAAAGGACGCAAAGGATCACATGCCGACTAGTCTGGGGAAATACCAAAGATGTAAGCAATGTGCCATAAATAACCAACGAAAAAATACCCGTTTCTGTTGCAAGGTGTGTAAAGTTTATTTATGTGCTGCGCCATGCATTGAAAAATACCACGCTTTATAATAATTATACTTTTCTTTAGTTAGGTTAATGTCGCATCTACTTATTACCTTAGTGATACGATTTGCTTATGTGTGATATTTTATAATTTTATCGTTACTACAATTATATTTAAAGATATGACATTCTATTGTTTGTAAGTTGCTACATATAATATATGTACAACTGCAAATAATTATCATATTAAGATAATTAATTGCATCGTTAATTTTACATATATTTTCTCTTTATTTTACTATCAGGTGCTATTTGTTGAAGGCTTGTGATATTATATCAATAATTATAATCATTATGTTTATGTTTTGTTATTTTACATCTTTGTTATTCCTATTCTGCCATTAAAGTAATGTGATATTATAAGACTGATTGGTAGTTGTAATCATTGTAAATAACTGTTGGTTTTTAATGTATATCTTTGTTAATTACGTTTATATTAATAACAATAATTAAAATACTGATTTCTATTTATCTTTTTATTATAAAACCAAAATTCCTCATGCTTTATTATAATAGTTATTATATTAAGCATACTTTATAGAACCATACTTAATAGAATCGATAAGCGACATGTACACTGCTACATCCTTATTCTGATGCGAGAATGTCGTAAAATTGACTGGTAGGCCACGCCATTGTCACAATATCAAGACAACAGATATAAGATGTATCTCCTAATATCTGCGTGTACATTGATAAAATCTGTGTAAAATGCCGTGTAATGATTACTACAGTGGGAAGTAGTGAAAGGTTAAATAAATATCAGTGTCATGAGTAGAGATTATTAGAAAATTTAAGACGAAAATAAAAACACAGTTGATAATCGATAAAGTTTTGGAATCTCTATACTTTTGAAGGTCATTTTACAGAAAAAGTGGCTTGGCGTCGGGGGTACGGCGATGCGTTTATACTCTGGCGTTCAAAAGGTGCAAAAGCAGAGGAACTTAATTTTCAAATAAATAAACATTGGTTGATTTGGTGACTCTCTTGTGAACTTTTGTCTACAAATATTCGGACCGTAATGAATTACGGTAGATTTTGTCACCGTTGTCATGCTTCGACGGTAGGTGGTAAATTAGTGCTGATTACGGCGCATTTACCGTAATTACGTCGCAGTGCTGCCATGTAACACTGCTACGCGCGACGGTGATAGTAGACAGCTGCGAAGTTGACGTTGACAGCGATTTTTTAATGTTGCCAGATCAATTATCATCTGGCTATTATTATCTTGTATTTAATATCTATGACATTATTGAAAATTATCGCCTGCTCCGTGCCTCGGAGAGCACGTTGAGCCGTTGGTCCCGGCTGCCATGAACATCTATGGCAGTCGTTATTGGGAAAGTCAGTACCCTCTAATATCCTGACACTGGTCTAGCCTTAGGGCATCGTTAGCCTTCGGGTTGCGCAGGTCAGGTGGCAGCCGCTCCGTGTAAAACTGATATCCAATCAAATCCGGTTAGACCAGAAAAGCCGACCCCAAGTGACTTAGGAATAATAAAGGCTAAGAGAGAAGAAGATTTAATATCTATGACAATTTGTATTCGATATTTCAAACATAGATTTTTGGCTAATGCCTAGACTAGCTAAGTTTCAGTGTACCTATTGATAACAGTTTCAGATGACATTTTGATATATATGCAGCAGCAGTCTTAAAAATCTGTGACAGCTCATACTCACTTGCAAATACTAGTATCAACATTTAAAATTCCGTAATAATGAATTATATATCATTCATATGTAGGACAATTTTTTTATTTGTTTTGAATTTAAACTACTGTGTACGGGGGACATAATTAAATAATTAACATAATAGGTATATAAACAAATTATTTACAAGAAAAATAAACTATAGAGAAAAATAAAACTTCAAAATTAAAAAGCGTCATAATATTCCTCCACATCGTCGTCAATTGGTAACGTACCCAGAAGACTGGCAGAATTGCCACGTTGAATGGCAATACTTATTCTTAGTGCAAAGAAACTACCAGCCCTCTGGTCACGCGAAGCTTCGATGAGCCGCTTAGCTAGGTCTCTATAAACAGACCTAGCACCTGAACCTCATGACCCCAGCGTTTCGACACCGAATGCCTCAAATATGTACTCACCAATAAGGTTTTGATATTTACGCCGTTTGAGCGTCTCCGCTAATGCAGCAGCAGCATCAGCACCACCCGCTATGCTAGAAAGATGTGATAGCGTAAGGGTGTAGACACAATTTGTGTCCCACTCCAAAGGCCTACCCATTTTCTATGGCAGTAATGACATACCATCTGGTCTCTTGCCATTGTCGCGTACCAAGCCGTGAAGTTCAAGCTGAGCCGGAACGCCAGCGGTGACAAGAGCCCGACGGAGTATGTTATTCAGGTTAGCGTGTCGTGATATGCGACCAGCACTCCTGTAGCACGATAGGCCATGGTGACCAAGACTGTCGACGGCTTCTTCACAAAGACACCGATGCGAAGAAATACAAGGAGTACCTAAGCGCAAACAAGAAGCAATGCGGAAGGTCATACCGTCCAACATGGTACCTATGTTGGACGACGGGAGCGCCTGAAGCCAAAGGCCCGACTTCCACTCACCCACAGCCAGCAAGCGGGCACGTTCAGCAGCACAGGACGATGCATTTATGAGATTTTCTAGAACTATGCTGCATAACGGCCCATCCCACTGTTACTGAGAGAGTCAGTTTCGGGTAAATCAGTGCTTGGGCAAGCAAGTCTCCAAGCGTTCTCGGCGTCGGTCATGCACAGCACTTCAGAATTAACCAGTGTAGATTGCCAAGATAGGAACGCTGGTAAACTTAAATAAGTAATGCTTCGAATGCCGAGGCCACCCAAGCGAACTGGCAAGCTCGCTTGTAGCCACGCCTGTCCATTATAGCCACATGTAAAACTTTAATAAGAGTGTTCTGTATGATTTTAATGTTTCCAAAAGTGTGAAGATCAAAGGGCATGCGTAAATTTAGGAACAAAAAGACAGTATCAAATTGTTCAGGTTCAAAGTGTCCCTTTTCCAGAATATCCCCATTCTTAGTCGTTTTGTATGTACAAGAATGTAAAATATTTATAGAGATTATTCGATGTTCTCCGTTTCTTCGCTCTGCAGCCTTGAATATGATTTATGATTCTAGAGTCAAAATGAAACGTAACGACGCAAATCTGCGTTTAGCTCTAAGAGATAAAAAAGAAATACCCGCCGATGATCATCAAAATATTGGGGGATCATCAGAATATTGGTAATCTCCTTACGTAGAGGTAAGGAGAATCATCTGTGTACATGAAAAAGTGTCCGTCAAAATGCATTAAATTAGGGTGGCGCCACATTAGCATCAGGGTAAATTGTAAAGGAAGCGCCAAATATCAATAAACGTACTATTCACAGTTCACGAAATAAAGTTACTCTAGCTACACGTTTTCTCATAATAATTCTTTAAAGTTCTATTTACTACATTATTTTGTACTACGCAAGTAGTTCAAATTTTTCAATAACTACTTTAGTCGACAATAATATTAATTTTTGAACTCGGCATACTTCAATTCGTTTACAACTGCTACATTCATACTACCCTTTATCTACACCAGCGCCATTCTGGATGGTTTTTGAACTGTTATTTATAGTGCTATATACGGATTTTATCGCGTTGTTTATTTGACACTTTATTACAAAATTTTGAAAATTGTTTCACTACTACTACTATTAAACTTTACTAATTTTTAAGCTAATTAAATTATTATTAAACTATTTAGATTTAATTTATTTTTACTTTTACACTTTCCCCGACGTTTCGTTAAATCTAAATAGTTTAATAATAATTTAATTAGCTTAAAAATTAGTAAAGTTTAATAGTAGTAGTAGTGAAACAATTATCAAAATTTTGTAATAAAGTGTCAAATAAACAACGCGATAAAATCCGTATATAGCAGTTTAATTTCAATGAATAATATTCGCGTAAATAGAAGACAATATTATGTTATTTATAGGTTACAGCTGGACACTATTTTAAATTTTCTTCCTTATGAGATGACTCTCCTTACCTCTACCCTCTATAGTTTCAGTGTACCTGTTGATAACAGTTTCAGATGAAATTTTGATATATATGCAGCAACAGCTCCTAAAAATCGGTGACTACTCATACTCACTTGCAAATACTAATATTAGCATTTAAAAATTCCAAAATAATGAATTATGTATCATCCATATAAGGGCCAATTTTTTTATTTGTTTTGAAATTAAACTACTTTATACGGGGGACATAAATAAATAATTAACATAATAGGTATATATACAAATTATTTACAAGAAATATAAACTAAAGAGAAAATACCTATTGTATTATTATTTATTTCAATATCAGGAGAAAAATCGGATTTTGATATTATAGACAATCCGGGAACTGAGAAAATTTACGTCGATAAACCCCAATGTATCCTTGCCAGAGCTAATCAAGATTTCATTTCTGATCCCGAATCTGAATATGACAAAGGATTTATGTATTTTATTTTAAAATTATATAAAAGTTGTCTCAAAGTTTATTTATTTATTTATTTAATTTTATTTATTTAATAAATGCATACCGCCACCATTACAGGCAATACCCAAGTCGACAGCGAGCAACATAAAAATATTTTCACAATCACACAAACTACTTAAACAAAGAATACGAAAAAAAAAAGAAAAAATATTAAATTCACTATTCCAGTACACATACAACACCAAATCAGAAAATAATGACATCCAATTAAAATAATGAAATCGAATACAATTAAATGAAATCTAATAAAATTAAATTCATAAAACTTATGTCATAAAAAATAATATCAAATAATAAAATAAATCTAATAAAATTAAATAAATAAAACATGTCTCATAAAAAAGAAAACAACATTTAAAGTTCCTGTCATCTTGGTTTACCTAAAGTGCTTATATCCGTGCTTATAATTCTCACATTATGTTAAAATTATAAGCATAGATACTCCAATGTTACCCTTTCAAATTCCGCCAATGTACAGTTGAATAAATCTATCCGTGATGCCAACCCGTTGAGTATGCGAGTTGCTCTTAATATCGGAGTAAACTTCGCAACTGCTGTTCGTGTTCGTGGCACGTCAAATAGTCTACCCCTAGGTTGCTGACGGAGCCTGGTGTTCGGGACGCACAATCTTAATTCCTGAAGTATTTCAGGATTACCCAACCTACCACGAAACACCTGAAACACATATCTGGCCAAGGCAAAATCCCGCCTCACTTCCAGCTTATAGTATCCAACCATACCTATAACGAAAAGTGTCGGATACATAAGCGGATAGTATGGATAAACGCCATATTGCCTTAGATATAGATACCGTGTAAATTTATTCTGTATTTTCTCCACCATGAGATTGTATTTAGCTTCATGGGGGTTCCATATAATAGCGCTATATTCCAATCTGCTCCGTACTATGGCATTATATAAGCACTTTACTGCTGCTAGATTCGTAAAGTCGCGTGTCTCCCGCATAATGAAGCCTAATAATCTAAAAGCTTTAGCACAAGATTGAACTATGTGATTTTTAAATGTTAAGTCCGGGGCAAACACCACGCCTAGATCCCTAACTGATGTTACTCGTGGAACCGTTACTCCGTTCATATTGTATGCATAGTGCAGGGGCTCCGATGCGCGCGTGTAGGACATTACGTTGCACTTTGAGGTATTGAACAGTAACCCATTTTTTTGACTCCAATTAACCACCCTATCAATGTCACTTTGCAAACGTATACAATCCATTTCCTCTTTAACTGACAGAAATAGTTTTAAATCATCCGCAAAAAGTAAGCAGTTCGCATTTTGGATAACCTCAGGCAGGTCATTTATCATGATGATAAATTCTAAAGGACCAAGGTTACTCCCCTGACTCACGCCTGATAGGGTGAGATACTCTTCTGATACGTAACCGCTATACTCAACGTACTGTCTCCGATTGCCCAAGTAACTTGCAAAGAATTCCAGTAAGTCCGGGGTAAATCCTGCCATGGCAAACTTCATCAAAAGGACGTCATTGTCCACACTATCAAAAGCCTTCCTGAAATCCAGGTAGGCCACGTCCAGCTGGGCCCCCGCTACAGAGTCAAGTACTGGTGTCGCGTAGTTCATGAAACACATTAAGTTCAAATTAGTACTTCGCCCTGCGCGGAAACCATGTTGCGCATTATTAAGGTGCGCGTTAATTTGTCCCGATATACACGAACCCAACGTAGACTCGAACACCTTTGCAAATACAGACAACACTGCCACTGGTCTATATTCGTTAACCCTCGAACTTGGAGCCCCCTTTGGCACTGGTGTCACTCTGGTCAATTTCCAACCATCCGGAAATAAGTGTTCCTTTAAACAAAGATTGAATAAAAACTGTAGAGGATGGGCCAGTATTTCTCCACAGTCTCTAACAATATAGGGAGGAATCCCGTCCGGACCCACTGATCGTTTCGGTTTCAGACGTTTAAGGGCAGTACGGACTTCTGTCAGGCTTAACAGCCCTACGTGAACGCGTCCGCCACGCTCGGGTGCCGAGTATGCGGCAGCTGTCGCATCCAGGCGGGGTACGTTTGTTCCGTACACTGACTTGAAGTAGTCAGCAAACTCCTGTGCACATTCACTCTCTAATAACGGTCTACCATCCCTAATGATTCGAGTCCTACTCCTTTTCGTCCGTTTATTTCCTATATATCCCCAGAATGATCCCGGCTCTTTCAGAAATTGTAACTCAATTCGTTTTTGATAATCTGAATGAGCTGTATTTATTTTATTTTTTACTATGGAACGATAGTAAGAAAACTTCTCATAGTCATCTTTTAAGCGAGTAGACTTGTATTTCTTGTGCCAAAAAGCTTTTTCCCTAATGTTCCCTATAACGTCTGCCGTATACCATTCCGGGTACCAATACCGGAAGCGTTCATTTTTAGGTTTCTTTCTAGGAGTGCTTGCATCTAATTTCTTATAAAGTATATTATAAAACACAGTGTACGCGTCACTGGCACTGCGGGTTGCATACAATTCACTCCAGTCCTCCGTCACTAACGACGAGTACAACGAACTAAAATCGGCTTTAGCAAAGTTCCATCGCGGGTGGGAGGCGGCGAGCGATGATAGCGGTGGCATCATTGAGTCCGTGGTTGTATCAGTCTCCCGCTTGCACGCTCGGCAGATGCTCACTCACAGCGGCGGGTGCTGCGCGTCGATGCTAGTTAGGCTGTCTCGCTCCTCATTTACCGAGATCTCATTGCACGGCAAGGTTGTTAATACGACATCAAGTGTACGTTGATTACAATTTAAAACGTTATTACATTGGCGAAATTCGCAGTAGGTAACAAAAAATTCGTAATAGCACTGTATGTTTTCATTGGTTGAATACATGTTAAAATCTGCAGTAAGTATAACATTGTCATATTGTGTACACAGTTGTTCCAACAAATTAAACATATACATATACTCTCTCTCAATAGTCTTCGGTGGAATATACGCAACACAAACTAAAAACAAGAGTTTACCTTCAAAATGTATCGTAGCACACACCAATTCGAATGCATTGTTGTCTAAGTTCACATTACCAGGCAGCGGCACCTTACGCACTTCGAGACCCGGCCGACGCTGCGACACCGCCAGGAAGACCCCTCCATGCTTACGACCGTCCGCGCGATCGCATCGGAATATTATATAACCGCTCGATACGAGTTCTCCATCATGTATCGATTCATTTATACCGCTCTCCGTGATAGCAAATATATCAGAGGTAGATCCTAATATATTCTTATAAAATGTTTTCAATTTTGTACGTAGTCCTCTAACATTCTGATAGTACAACTCCAGCTCACATTTGATGTTTTTCTTGGGTTGTTTTTCTTGGGCTGCGAAAAAAGATCCATTCGCTGAAGCGCGCATTTATAGGCCATACATCTTTATCCGCTATCAACTCGTACTGGCTTTCACCTACACCTATTTTAAATGATGAGTAATCACGTTCTGTTTTGTGATTTATCTTCTCCACGCTGATGGTACTCCCGCTGGTGCCACAGATGCTAGCCACATGTTCCACCACTGTGTCTTTTGAAGTATCTGGATCCAAAGACCATACATGTAGATATTTTTTCTTTTCAATAGCACGTAGTTTACTCATCTGACTATTTCCACCCATCATAACTACTGGTCTGATAGCTTTTCTTTCCTTCTTTTTATTTGTAACAGTTGTCCACCCCCCTTCTGCCGTTACTTCCTGACGGTTCCCTTCCTGAAGGTTCACTTCCTGAAGGTTCACTTCCTGAAGGTTCTCTTTTTCAGGAATTTTAGATGGATTTTTCACTGCTGGTCTTTGTACTAATTTAGTGCTATGGCTTACTAGCAATCTACCTGGATTGGGGTTATTCTGATTTGGTGTCTCTTTCCTAACAGCTTCGTTCCACTCCGTAAGCTGACAGGCGTTCTCACCCTGAGATTCAATAGGCTTTCCTTCTTTTTCTCTCAATTTAGCAGCTAGAGTACTGTTTTCCTTGCAGCATGATGTTACCATAGCTTTTAAACTGTTTACCGCTTTTTCTAAACTGCTTAATCTCTCTACTACCAATTTTGCTAAGGTCTCTTCCACTACAGCTTTTATTTCCTGCCTTATAATGTCTCTTATATCAGAGAGTGGCGACACTTCTTCCAAGTCACCCTTATGGGGTGGGGATCCGAGAGCCATGCGCTTATGAGCGCGTGATTTAGTATTCACATTCGACATATCAAGTTGAGTCGTCATTATTATTGTTTATTTAATTTTGCATTTACAGATATAACAATAAGTAATTCTGCCACTTATAATACTGAAGCAATACCATCTACAAGTTCAATCGAAGTTAGAGACCAGAGCTCCAAGCAAACTCGGAAGCCTATAATTGATGACTCAACAGATTCTTCTTCAGATACAGATAGTATATCTTCCTCAGACTCATTCAATTCAACTTCAAATGAGGACAGTGATGATTCGGTGAAAGACCCCGATTTTGAAATTGAGCAATTTCGTTCCATTGAAATGTCTGACGGTTCCGAAACTGAAGACAACATTGGTAACCAAGCTAACTTTGAAGCTACATCCGCAGCTATATCTTCAGGGACAGCTGTTGACGTACTTCCAACATTGAACTCAAAGCCAGATGACACGCCAATACCGCACACGAAAAAACTAAGCAGAGAACGTGTAACTAAACCAACAGAATGGATACAAAATAAATGTAAAATCCTTAGAAATGCAGGATCTGCTTACGTAACACTGAAAACAAAGGTCCAGAAGGATGCTAGAAAAATTAAGCCACCGTGTAGGGAACGCTGTCCGTTAAAGAGCAGATTTTTTTTCAGAATTAGATAGAGAAGTCGTTTTTAAGCAATTCTGAGAGCTTAAAGATATTAATCGCCAAAAAGATTTTATGAGCAGGCATATGGCACCGATAAAACGAAAATATAGCTACATGACTACTCAAAAAGGAAGACAATTAAATAATGCATTTTACTTGACCAAAATGGGATGTCAAATCCAAACTTGCAAGACATTCTTTATAAATACAATAGACATCAATAACAGAGTACAGACAGAGAAATCTATTACACACAAATTTTTAGTGACGGGATATACTCAAAATGAAGGCGACTCGGTTCATTCGGTAATTGAGAAATGGATTAAAAGAAGTTTAAAATCTGGCCCAATTTACGTGCCTTCTCAATATGCAAAAATTATAAGAACAGGCAAAAAATTGTACCCCCTTACTCGGTAAATGAGTTATCCTATAGTGACTTTATATCCCTGAAGAAGTTATATGCAGAACTACGCTTCGGTACGGGTAACATGATATTGAAAGACGTCAATCGTTAAATTCATGAAAAAACACCGTGTTATCTTTATTACAAGAACTCTTATGAAGACGAAGGATTTTCAGAATCTAAAATTTGGCGAGCACACGCTGAGGTAGCTGTCGACGGCTTCTCCACAAAGACACCGATGCGGAGAAACACAAGGAAGAGGTACCTAAGCGCAAACAAGAAGCAATGCGTAAGGTCGTACCGTCCAACATGGTACCTATGTATGTTGGACGACGGGAGCGCCTGAAGCCAAAAGCCCGACTACCACTCACCCGCAGCCAGTAAGCGGGCAAGTTCAACAGCACAGGACGATGTATTTATGAGATTATCTCGAACTATACTGCATAACGGCCCATTCCATCACTGTCTCTGAGAGAGTCAGTTTTCGGGTAAATCAGTGCTTGGGCAAGCAAGTCTCCAAGCGCTCACGGCGTCGGTCATGCACAGCACTTCAGTATTAACCAGTGTAGGTATCAAGATAGGAACGCTGGTAAACTTACATCAGTAATTTTTAAATGCCGAGGCCGCCCTTGTCCCAAGCGTACTGGCAAGCTCGCTTGTAGCCACGCCCGGTCGTTAATGGCCACATTTAAAACTTAGGAGTGTTCTGTATGATTTTATCAATGTTTGCTAAAAGTGTCAAAATAATTTCCAAAAGTGTGAAGATGGATGCGTAAATTTAGGGACGAAAAGACAGTATCGAATAATTGTAAAAGCCGAATGTATATTAATTTTGAATAAACAAAAACGACGTTTCACAAAAATTTTGAATTTTCTCTTCTATAGCACTATCAAAAACTTCATCTAAAATTGGGGACCCAAGGAGGCGAAGAGAGAGGCGATTCATATGGTACAATTTCTTGGGAATCTTGGGATTTCAACCTAAGATGGTCAGACTTACGGCGCTACTAGCTCGCAGCTTTTTTGAACACCACCAATTATGATGATGATTGAATGATGTCAAAAATCATTCCTATTATTATCCTCACTTCTAATATCGAAAATAGTGTAAAATATATTGCGAGGCCTTCCAATATTTGTCTATTACTTCATTTCACTGAAATGACATTTATTATGGGAGGACATTACTGCTGGGTTGTCGCTTTCTAAAAATAACTTACCCTATTTTTCAGTTTTGTCGCTCTGATACTGATTCGACGGAACTTTATAATATGAATCAACAACATTGTTTTAAACTTTTAAATTTAATCTTATTAGAGAAGTTATATAAAAAAGCCGTATAATTTCAGCAGCTTTATTAAAAATAATTCATTATTTACGTCAGGGTAAAATTCTGTAACTTGTAACATAACAGGGAAACTGAAGTAAGAAACTTCGTAATCATTGTTTCTGTGAAATTCTGTGTTTACGATTAGGGTAGATTGTTGCTTATTATTGTAAATTTTAAGTGTCTCATTGCCTAATTTTACCAAAACATTAAGGTTGCATATATATGACTTTTTAAAATGTCTGAATCTTATGGTAAGTACTTTTTACATGAATAATTGTGGACGTATAAGAAAATAGCCTTTAGTAAATTTATTTTCTACTGTTTCAGAATATTTATTTAAATTTCTTGTTATTGGAAGTGCAGGCACGGGAAAGTCAAGCCTGCTGAATAATTTTATTGGAAATAAATGTAAGTATATTCAACTGGTTACCACTATAAAATTAAACTAATATTCTCCCAGTGTTTATCTTTGATTTAGCTGAAGCGTACCTACTGTACCACAGTATAATAAGTACTGCATTTACCATAGTAGAAATGTTATTTGCCATGTAAAACTTGTTTTTATGGGTTTATTTATTATGAATAATAATCAACAGATATTTTCTAAAATTAAATTGGGTTTATGGATTACGTTGATATAGCTAGCACCCTAGCTATATCAACTTCGTATTACAGACCACAGTCAGATAATAATAATTGTTTGTGTAGTAAAACAAGTTGTTATTTAATATGTGGTGTGTACATTTACATTATTGTTTTATAAAATAATATAAGTATTTATCTTGGATGACATTTATCACCTAATCGTGTAATTTTCTAATTGTAGTTAAAGAAGATCGATGTCATACTATTGGAGTTGAATTTGGATCTAAAATTGTAAATATAGGAGGCAAGTCTACAAAATTACAAATATGGGACACTGCTGGCCAGGAGAGATTCAGATCAGTGACTCGTTCATACTACAGAGGTGCCGCTGGTGCCCTACTTGTCTATGATATCACATCTCGCGATTCTTTCAATGCCCTCGCCAATTGGCTTAGAGACGCCAGGACACTAGCTAGTCCAAATATAGTCATCCTTCTTGTGGGAAACAAAAAGGATATGGAGGAATCTAGAGAAGTTACTTTTACAGAAGCAAGCCAATTTGCCCAAGAAAATGGTAAATAAATGAATAAACCTATCCGTACATACCAAAATTTTTTTTATTCTACATTCCAGCGATCTAATATATTTCTTGCATTATATTTTTCAGAACTAACATTCCTAGAAGCCAGCGCTAAAACAGGAGAAAACGTTGAAGAAGCATTTTTAAAATGCTCAAAAACTATTTTGGCTAAAATTGAGACTGGAGAACTTGATCCTGAGAGGATAGGTTCTGGTATACAGTATGGCACAGGCACCTCCAAAAGATTGAGTGCTCCTAAAAAACCTGCAAGAACACCTTCAGACTGTGCCTGTCATATGTAAGAGACAATATAGATCATTATGTATGCCAGATCAGCAGGCAGATAATGAATTTACTTATGAATCTTTAATGTAGTCTCTTTTCTGTTAAATATGTGTAGGAAATGATAAATGTGATTGAATACAATTGGATTGTGCTCTATTAGAGATCTGATGGATGATCTGTTAAGGTTATTTTATAAATTTAGGGATAGCCATACTATTTTAAATATAATTGTATAACATGTTATCACACTACTTGCATATGTGTTTCTCCACTGCACACATTTTGTTGTATTGTTTGTCAGGTTGTGAGGTAGTGTAGTTGGTGTGTATGTTATTGGTTTTTATATTAATCAGGATAAACCAAAATATTATTATTTATTCCAGAAATATATTTTGGCTGATAATTATAATTATTTGTTCAGGACAATGCCCAAAAACATTACAACCTTCTGAGCTAAATCTTGTGTAGGTTAGCTCTGTGGTTTTTCTCATACATTGTAAGCATTGTCCTTTTGCTACATTGAGAAGCAACAATGTCTATTACATGTCAATGTATTGTATGGCACAAATGGCCAGTCATAAGAAAATTGATTTTATTAGAACAATATTGCTTTAAATTGATTTGCTTTTTTTGATTGCTTGAAATAATTCAACTTCATACACATGACACTCATGGAGACTCTTGAAATATAGATATTAGGTATTATCTATGTAAAACTTTCGTAATTTATTTAATATCTGTTGCACTTTTCATCATCATTATTTCAGATATGTAACATCAATTGCTGACCAAAGAGCTCTCAATTTATTTAATTTTCTCTCAGTTTTACAAGTAAATTTGACCTTAGCTGCCTGTTATTATTGTTCTTTAAAATATTTTGTTTAACATTATTAAGACTTATCCTGTGCCTCCTAGCCCTTAATTTATTTGTCAAGCTTTTACTTGACATTGAGTGCCTGCCTATACGTCGGTTACCAATCCAAGAACTTCATTTAAATGTGGTAATGAAACTAAAGCTCCATCCCAAATTATGGTTTATCGACTTAGGTTGTTAATTGTTGATGTAGGAAATTCACCATATCTAGATACTTTAAGATGATTTTTTGTTGGGTACAAAAATAGATAGGTACTGTCCTGGCAGATATTCTATAGCATGTATGCTGCTCTGAGTTAATCTAAATATGACCAAATTACGATAATTTCAGTTCCTTTGTTTGTTAGCATACACCTGGTGGTGGCTGGACGGGGAACACTTATTACCCGTCCAAAGGCACCTAAGCGACATTGACATAAATGAACCAAATATTAATACGATTAATTTGTTCATCACATTCTGTTTATAAATGTATGTAATTATTACGCACATACTGTTCAACAGTTACGAAATTTGGATTATTGTAACAAGAAAAATGTCATCTAGTTTCACAAACGAATTCAAAAATGATTACTATAATATCGTAATTTAATAAAGATATCAAGTTTGACTCAAATTTATAATGTTATCAAATCGTTTGTTAGATTTATTAAATATATATACAATACGAAGATGATATTTGAAAACTATGAATGGCTATTGAATTCTACTTGATTAAATTATTTAGATATGCAAGGGCTGCTCTACCCTGCCTATGCCTGAGATTGAAATTATCTACCAGTAAAGCTATGTGTAAGTGCATAGTGACTACTCGTTTAAAATTATCGATCAGTACTTTGTAATAATATAAAATAAGCAACTAAACTATATTTTCGATATATAACATACCTGCATAGAATGGCATCACCATGCGTTGAGCGAAATTAAAATCGTTGCAATTATTATATTTTTTGGAATAATATATTATGTAGGTTGCGATTAAAGCCAATATATTACGATACTTGATTAAGTTTAATTTGTAATGTTTATATTCATTTATTGCTAACATTAGTAAACCACAGAAGAAGCTTGAAGTTGTTTTACCATAATTAAATTTGTTGTATTAATTTTAATATTACCAGACTTCATTACACTATTCTATAATAATATCGAATTAAAAATGACTCGAATAGAATAACTTGTATTATTTTTTTAAAGCCTCGTCTTATAGCATACTTACCAACTTGCGTATGAAGTGGCACAGCAAAAACAATTAGGTATCGAATTTCTGATGAATGTAAAGCCAGAAAACAGCCGTATGCGTGCGTGGATGGATGCGTACACCCAATATAGTAAGTATCTTTTAACCGTATTCGACCGATTTGACCTGAAACTAAAGTGTGCACAAGTGTATGGGTGAGCCTTTTTCAGTTATCTGTATCTACGTAATCTATGGTGGAAAACAACATTAAAAATAACATACTTTTGCACGATAACCAGTTTGGCTTTCTACAGAAACAGGGCTCTACAAAAAGTGCTATATAGACATTGTGTCTCAAGCACACAATCAGATATTACTCTGACAAGTATGCTACATACTATCTAGGCTTTCGACCTAGTGCCTTGTGACATCTTGTGGACCAAATCAAAAGCTATCAAGCAGTACTAAAACTAGTTAACTGATGTCAATAAAGTTAGGTGGGCGGGCACGCTGTAGGAGCCTTACAGAGTAGAATGTGGTGTTAGACAAGGTGGAATAAGTTTTCACGTACTATTTCATTTACACATGCACTGATCCAAGAGAGAACTTAGTAGTTGCTGTGGCGGTTGTTAATTTGTTATATAGATGGTGTCTGTGTAAATAATATTACGCGAAAGACATGGTGTTGTTGCAACTATCTATGGAATAAGACAAATGTTAGAAATCTAGAATTATATGCTAATTATATGTTTACTGCCCAAACAAAATATTTTTGCAAAACATGATAGCACGTTGTTCGAAATCTGTTAAGATTACATTTGTGGCGTATGTATATACGCACAAGCAACATATAAGTTTATAAGGAACCTGGAATACAACGGAGCATCATACGTCTAGCCGCGCCGAAACCAAGCGACGCGCGAAGGCGATCGAACGGAACATCATACGTCTAGACGCGCCGAAACCATCTCACGAACTGGCGTTCCAGTTGTATATAAAGTACTCTGAACTGGCGACGCGCGAAGCTACCATCTGTTTTTATAGTGGCACAATTTATACGCACGCACACACGCGTAATGATTGCCGAGAATTCCCTCGTAAATGTTAGAATTTTGTTTACTTGTCGCTGATTGGTGTAAATGATTATTGTACACATTAGTGCTAGCGATACTTGTAAGAACAATAAATGGGATATAAGAAGGCTTACAAATTGTAAATATATTCTCAGTTGAATCAGTCTACATGTTTCATTATAACCCAAAGCTACGGACCTGGCTTATGCCTGCCGGCTGATCTATAACCCTAACGGTTGCCAGCTACGGACCTGGCTCATGCCTGCCGGCTGATAGTGCGTTAAATTGGTAACCCCTGCTGACCTCTCATCGTTCTAGTGCTGTTATAATATCGGGTCACTGAACCGACACCCAACCTCTGTTGGTTTTCGGCCAAATCTAGAACGTACGAATACGCTACCTTATCGTCATGGCACAAGAAAAAGCTGAAGAATTCACCGACAAGCAAGTAGCGACTCCTTTCATCTTGAACCACTCCCTGAAATACCACTAAATGTCTAGTCGAATTTAATTGTAGTTCTATTTATTCTCATACACCTGTTGTAAGTGAAAATATATCCTTATTGATCGCGTTGTTCATCTTTAATTTCTATTAAAATCCTAGGTCAACCACGCCTCTAAAGCTGGTTGACCACTATAACGCTACACTGGCTGCCTGCACGTCTACCGCCATTATCGCGTCAAACCCCACGACTGTGGTTCGTACAGTTTGAAGCCGCCGTCGCCGCCAGCAAGATGGGCGAAGAACAGAAATTCAACCTCGTCGTCCCTTTGCTAGGCTGTAGTGGCCTCGAACAAATCGGCGATATCATATTGAACCTGCCATCGACCAACAAGTATATTACGCTAAAGAACAAACTGATATCGACGTACCAAGAATCAGACCATCGTCAGCTACAGAAATTACTCAGCGGCCTAGAACTCGGCGACATGAAACCTAGCCAGTTACTGCGTAAGATGCGCGATTTGAGCGATAATTACTAACCGACGAAGCTCTGAAAGTTATGTGGTTCAACCAATTGCCCACACAAGTCCGCGAACACTGAATCGTCGCTAGAACGTGTGGCCGTGATGGCCGACAAAATGGTTGAACATTTCATTTTTGTCGGCCTCAATGGCGTAGTGGTTAGTGTAACCGACTGCCACGCCTGAGGTCGCGGGTTCGATTCCCGCACAAGTCAAACATTTGTGTGCATGAACATGGATGTTTGTCTTGGTCTGGGTGTTTTTATGTATAATATGTATGTATTTACAAAAAAAAAGTATATAAGTATGTTTATCCATTGTCTAGAACCCATAGTACAAGCTCTGCTTAGTTTGGGCTAGACGGTGTTGTGTGTATGTGAAAGAATATTATATTATTATTATATTATATATTATTATATTATTATAATTAACACATTGAACGCCATGCCGGTCATAAATAACTGCGAACAATGCATCTTCTATTGTGTCTGCTACATGGCATTCGATGTGTTAATCTAGTAGTATTAACACACAACTTAAATTTGCTTTGGTTAGCTCAATCAAAAATGCGAATGGAATATTATTATTATTATTATTATTTCGAACCCACAACAGTCGCCGCAGTCCACACTACAATCTCTACGCGGGCGCACACATCAAGCCCGTCGTGTCTACATTGCCCAACTCAACCAACTACAGAAAATCTACAGACTGACCTATTATATAAATAAATAGAAAAACTTACGCTTGAAATCGCCGAGATTCGAACCAATTAGCAACGTGCGTCGTATCACTATGGCGCACTCGTCCGCATAGCAACAACCGGTCGCGATCGAATTCGGGATACCGTTCCCGCTCAAACCGCAAACTCGGAGATCCCGACTGGCTGTGCTATTAGATTTAGATTTAAAGATCATTTTTATGTGAGGTCGCCGCTGAGACAGACTTCGCAGGAAATGTTCAATGCTGAAAAATTTAATGGACCTGTTCTTACTCTCAACAATAGCCAAAGTTTTGGAATCACTTATATGCCCAGTCGTCAAAAAACACTTTAAAAGTTTCAGGCAGATTGTCAACATGGGTTCATTAATTTTCGATCAACTTGCACCAACCTTGCTACCTATATCGATGATATTATTTCTTCCCTCGATCGCCAGCGGTAAGTGGACGTTATATATATAGATTTCTGTAAAGCCTTCGACAAAGTATCCCACCCAATATTGATAAATAAATTATACCGCTACGGTTATTCTGGTCCCATACTTTCGTGGCTGGAATCATATTTGAGCGATCGTAGTTTCTACGTCGTCATAAATGGCCATAGATCAAGGACATGTCGTATAACTTCAGGTGTACCTCAGGGGTCGCATCTAGGTCCTATATTGTTTACCATTTTTCGAATCAAATCATCCCAGATTGCCACCTTGACGTATTGTCTATAAAACCATCTTGCACTTCATGCTGTGACCAATTGCCAATGCCTTCGACATATACGGACCTAACTAAATACATAAACCAAAACATTTATTAGTCCATTAAAGTTTCGTGGTTTAACAAAAGTTGCACCTAGAAAAAGTTGGAAGAGCAACTAGACGAAAAGGTAAAATCATGATTGCGTCAGATACTCCAGAAAAGAACGAAATTGAAAGAAGTGCTGAAGAATTAAAGCAGAAAAAAGCTAAGATACAGATTAAGGCTGTTGTGAAAAGAAAGGTTTTAAATAGTGGCAGTTCCAGTGAAGAAGACGAATTAGCATCTATTCTGAAGAAGAACCTACATTTAATGAGGAAGCTGAAGTTTTTACTATAAATTCCGATAAATTTATTCCACTGAATAATTTACCGCAAGAAGGAGACTTTGTATTAGTATTATTTGAAATACGGAGAGCACGTTAAGCCGTCGGTCCCGGTTGCCATGAACATCTATGGCAGTCGTTATTGGGAAAGTCGACACAAAAGATCCCACTGGGTCGAAGTGTCGCCGGTCTGCACTGACTAGCCCCCACATAAAATAATCATAATAATATTATTTGAAATAAAGATCAAACATATTTATTATATTGCAAAGGTCATAGGAGAAAAAGATGAAGAGACAGAGGTCAGTTTCTTCGCAAATCTGTCAAAAATTCAACAAATTTCATCTGACCGTCATCCCCGATCTTGCTACGGTTCCATCCTAGACCAGCATTTACAGGAAGCACAAAAAGAGCTGAAGATTTATATTATTTGGATGTTGATTTTTGCAAATATTGATTTACGTTAACATTTTGATAATTAATTTATTATGTTCAAAACATAGATAGCTCATAAGAGACTGTTTAATTTTATAAAATTTATTTTTTCATGTTTAATTTTTGCAATATTACGTGCATATTTTGTTCTTTTCATATTTTGTTGTATTGTTATTACTTAGATTTTTAGAAGATTTACTCGTGTCCAAGAAGGTTTGTTTTATGTTATACTACTAAACAATAGTAGTAGTAGGAACCGATTATGTTTCCTCTCATAATTTTTTTATGCTATTAATCTTAACAAGTATATTGTGATTTTGCAACTAAGACTGATTAAAACAATGACTGATAATTATATTTCTTTAAAAAAATTAAAGAGTTTGATGAATATAATAAGTTTTATTGTATTCTAAACGCCTATGATTCATAGTACCCCATTCGATCCACTGTAACTCAAACCTTCATTCATTGTCACCCATTCGTGGGTCACAATAGATCAATTCGTTGTACGAGGAAAAACTATCGTGTAAAGTAAACCAAGTTGTAAAACAGACATTTGAAAAATTATAACAAAGAATAGACATGCTTTCATATATTGAATTAAAAACCTCGGTCAGTAAAGCAGAAAGCTCTGCTCTGCTTTCTAAAGCAGAAATTCAACCCAAATTAGCTTTAGAAAAAATAATGATCCATTGAGCCCCATTTTCCCCTACTGTGTCGTCCCGAACAAACACATAATATTCACATTTTGATCAATCTGGGTGCACTAAACTCGGTAGCGTGTTGCTATGCGATTCTGGAATAGGTTTCATGGCCTGTAAATTTTGGCGTATTTGTTCTACTAAGGTATGATGTTCTAGAAAACCTACCTGTGTAGCGTCGTAGAAGTCGCCGGGAAAACGCAATGTACGACCATAATATGTTAATTCTGCCGCTGAGACACTAGTATCGCAAGACATGCTGCGCGCAGACCTAACAGAACTGTTGGCAATTCTTCCACCCATTACTTTTCACACAAACGTGCCAGGAGAGTGACCTTAACGGTTCTGTGCCAACGCTCTACAGCCTGCGGGTGGTACGCCGTAGTGCGTATCCTGTTAAAAGCTAATAGTTTCATAAGCTGCTGAAAAAGGTGGCTTTCGAATTGGCGACCTTGGTCGCTCGTGAGCCTCACGGAACAACCGTAACGGCATATCTAGTTGTTATATAAAATTTTTGCTACGGTTTCTGCGTTAATATTTTGTATTGGGAATGCTTCGGGCCATCGCATACAGCGATCGTTGATTGTAAGGCAATTATCTGAGGAAATTGGCAATGGACCGATTATGTCTACATGAATATGTTCAAAACGATCTACTTTCAAAAATTTGCTAATTTCAGAGAATGTATGTCGTTCTATGTTAGATTTCTGACAATTTAAACACGTCTTTGACCACTCATTAATTTTTAATTCATTTTGGGCCGAAATAATCTTTTAGTTATTAATTTTCGGGTGGCGCGAATACCAGGATGAATCATGTGATGAATAGTTTCGAATGCTGTACGCCTAAACTGCTCTGGTATGTATGGTCTTACATTATTTATGGATATGTCGCAATAAATCGGTTTATTACATGTAGGTAAATAACATTTCTTTAAATTAAAACATGAGTTATTATTTGAATTAGTGTATGACGCTCGAAGTCATCGTTTTTTTGCCAGTCGGCAATTTTATCGTAGTCGAGAACCGTGGCACAGCCGACCGTTTCAACACGCGACAGTGAATCTGCCACGATGTTATTGTTACCGTTTATGTGTCTTATGTCCGTTGTAAATTCGCAAAAAATAGCAAATGCCTTGGTCTACAAGGGGCTTCGCCGGAATCTTTACCTAATTTAAAAAATGCAAAAGTTAGCGGCTTGTGGTCTGTGTACACAGTTAAATGACGTCCTTCAAATAGCTTGCGAAAGTGTTTTATTGCCATGTAAATGGCCAATAATTCACGATCGTATGCCGAGTATTTTTGATGCGCATTTGTGAGCTTTTTCGAAAAGTACCCTAATGGTTGCCACGAGCCTTTAACTACTTGCTGTAACACCACCAAAACATGAATCTGAAGCGTCAGTCTTCAGCGCGAGTGTCATATTAGTCCGTGGATAAGACAATGTAGCGGCCTTTTGCAGACCAGACTTACATTGCACAAAAGCTTCGCTTGCTTTCGCTGACCATTCAATTTTAGTTTTGTCATTCTTTATCGAACTGTCCATATATCCATTAAGCACTGACTGATATGACGCTGCGTTGGGCAAATGAGTTCAATAAAAATTTACCATACCTGTAAAATGTCGTAATTCTTCGACGGTCTCTGGTTTTGGGTACTCAATGATGGCCTTGACTTTCTCCTCTGTAGGGCTGATACCTTCTGATGAGACCTTATAACCTAAATATTCTAAACTGGTTTGACCGAAAGCACATTTGGGTAAATTGATTGTTAATTCATATTTATCCTTCGAATACGATGCGTAAATGTTCTAAATGCAATTTAGGACTTTGGCTTGCAATAATTGCGTCGTCAACATAATTAAAAACAAAATCTAATCCTTGAAATACAGTGTCCATAAATCGTTGGAAGGTTTGGGCTGCATTACGCAATCCGAATATCATCCGTGGAAATCCATAAAGGCCAAATAGCGTTATTATATCGTGGTTTTTTGGATATCATTCGCCGCAGTTTCGATAAAATTACAGGCCCTATTTATGTCGATTTTAGAAAATATGTTCTTATCAGCTAAAATGTAACTAAAGTCCTGGTCAAATCGAGCTTTCCGTGGAGTTCTCTTGCAGGATTTGGTAGCCATGTTAAAGGCTCTCTTCTTGTCTGGTAAATCTTTAGCCTTACTATTTCGAGCGTCAACCCAAGCAAGGTAAGCTTTGTACTTCAGCGCTTTAGCGCGTACACATTTGGCACCAAACCAGGGCCGAGTCTGGCTTGATGTGTTCAATTCAGAGAAAGGAATAAAATATTCCATTCGCTGACGCAACACATCGGTGATAGCGTCAATGCAATTGTTGGATCACCCGAAGAGAAGCAAGTAGGCTGCCAAGGCTAAGATGCAAAAAACGATCGCATTTCATCCCAGTCTGCCGACCTGTATTGCCAGACCCACCGGGAGCTACTGGAGCCATAAACGTGCGGGGAGTAGACTGATAGAGTTTTCACCAGACAGTGGTCGGGACTATCTAAAGGTGCAGTCACCGACACGGAGTAAAGGTCTGGGTCAGTTATCAGCAGAAGGTCCAAGCAGTTGGCTCTTTGACCGTCAACATCTGGAACCCCCGTTGCCTCTTGGACCATTTGGGTGAGGTTTAACGCTAACTATTTAAGTGAATGAAGCCAGAGAAGTGTGCCAGGATCGTAGCAAATGGAAAGCCGTAGTCTCTGCCTACCCGTTTGTTGCAGCTGTATGTATGTTAACGCTAAAACAAGCTTTCGCGTTTCTCTCTCAGCATGGTCAGTGCACTGGTATGGGAAAAGCTACTCATGGTGGTGGGCATTGATATCCCCCAGTAGCACTAGTTGGGCAGTCGGGTTCCTTTGTTGAGCGGTATCCGCCGCCTCACTTAGGTGCTCTGTGAGCCTGGTTGTATCCCGATCTCCGCTGTGCGACCTGTAGACACAGGCGTAGAGAATCTTCTTTAGTCCTGTGTCCACAAGTACCCATAAGGTGAAAAAATTAGGTCTTCAAGGTATCGGAGGCGACGATAGCATATGTCATCACATACGTACAGGCATACGCCCGCGCCGGGCTTAAATTTGTGCTCCAGAGAGAACCCTGGGTATTACATGTACGCATCGCCCGACGGACATGCTATCTGCGTCTCAGAGAGGAATAAGAGAGCTGGTCTTTCAGTCTCCAGGTGGTGGTGGTCTGCAACGAGATTTGAGTGCAGACCTCGGATGTTGGCGAGGTGCTCTTTGGGTGAGAGGGAGTGCAACCGCTGTGTAACGCGTCTCTTATTCTTTCTTGTCATAATAGTATTTGGAGTGAATAGGTAAGAGGATGGTAGTGAAATGAGGCCCTGCGCAGCTTAACGTCAGCCATGTGTTATCTCCACCACAATTTTGGTACATTAGCCCGGAGACCGGTTGGTCAATCGTGACCCCCAGAGCTCATCCATAGCCCTCTCATCCGCTCGCCAATCGGCATAATAGCGTGAGCCCGAGATTTTTCGACAGTTGGCGGTGCAGCCTTTTACAAGTGGCTTGCTTGTTACTTGGGCCCCCCTACTACCTGCGGTCGGCCTAAGCGGTACACCGTGCCACGGCTCCAGCTACCCTCCGAGACTAATGTTCCGATGCAGCAAAAACAGTCCCATGTCAGATTATTCACAAAATCAACTTAATTTAAAGACATTTTAATCAATTATTAACTGAAATTTATATTCATTTAAATGTAATATCGATGATTTGAAGTTATAAGAATAATTTTTATTCAATCTTATTTATTTTATACATAATTATTTCGTAGGATTTTCTAGAAGAACTCTTGATGTCATAACTTCCTATAGTGAACTGATTGAATATAATTGTTTGCAGAAGAATTATTTTTAAGTGGTACTATTCTTCAAAATATCCAATATTTTCTTCATCTTATTATAACGTATATTGCCGTGAAACTTTGACATCTCCAATGCTACCATTATTTCAAAATATTTGTTACATTGAAATTGCTTTTCTGCAGTCATATTGCAACCTTCGTATTCCGTCATAGTACCAATTTCTCTTGTTGCGATAGTGGTATTATTGTGGATATATTTATCAATTTCTCTAGAATAGGATAAATCATCAAAAGGTTGAGAATCAGGTAATTCATCTTGCGAGACAGGTTTCCTGGCTGTCTGTTGACACCCTGGTTTCCATGGCAAAGTTTCATATTCTGTACACATATTCTATCATCTATCTAATTAACATTTTGCGTTTCGCTAATTAAGTTACTACCACGTTTGGTAATCTTGTGCTGATCTGAAAAAAGAATAAGTAAAAAGAAAATTAGTAAATAAAAGGATGTGAGAAATGTAGGTTCAGAAATACATTGAAAATTAAACAATTTTAATTGATTTTTCTTAAAAGGTTGACGATTTATGTCTCATGATGACAGCGAATATAAAAAACATGTTTTCTTACCCATATATTAGTGTATGTATGTACATTCTAACTGGAAATGGCACTAGAATACTTCCAGGAATCCTATATTTAGAAGAACCATGACCATATTCATAATAACGAGAGGGTTTTGTGTTACGAGTAATTGCTGTATACCACAGACCCACGTCGTGGGCTCATCCCAGCTCATCTGTATTACCGAGGACCCCGCTAGCCGGTTCACTAGTAAAATGTATGGCGGTATGGCTTATGAAGCGTGTAAAGGTTATGAAAATGCGAATGTGTAGGATTTATTTTAAGAGTATCAGATGCAGGTTTGTGTAAGACATTGACTGCACAAGTGGCGTAGTGGTTTAAGTGGTTACATCACCACTACCAATACGCCGAGTGTTGTGGGTTCAAATCCCACACGGGACAAACATTTATGTGATCCACAAATGATGAAGAGTGATGCTCCGAGGTTGGGTGGAAAGGTTTTACATCATAGTGTTTTGGGTGTAATTATTATAGTGCCGCCCCTGGTTTTGAGTAGTTACCTGTCATCCATATACCTGAAGTGGGCACCAGACAATTTTGGGATAGTACGGCACACCATGTCCCCATTTACTTACGCCATTGTTAACGCCACGTTGCCTTTACACAAAACTGAATGAAAACCGATGGCTAGGTGCTTTCACTATTCGTAAAGAAGATTAGTAAATAGTAAATAAAAAGAAGCCAGTAGGTTTTATACAAATTTAATTCTGAAATAATAACATTTCTAGAAGCTCCTATGCATTAGAGCTTGCACATAATGAATTTATTTGATTACTACCTTGAATTGGCTCAAACATTATTATTTTAAGTAATGCAATTATATTTCTACAAAGCATATTTAGTTAACAAAAATATTTATAGTAAAATAAAATCCATGACAAAATTTATACAACAACAAAACATTTATAAACCAGTTTTTTTAATGTACCTACCACACCGCGACATAATTGTTCTGTAATATTCTTCTTTCTATGTTTTCGACGGTTTCCAATGAGTTTTTAATACACTAGGACGGTACAATAGTTGATTTCTGATTACTGGCTTACAGTAAAATTGATATGTACGTTTTCTGCGGGTAGTAATAAAATCAACACATATTTTGACTCTCCAGATAAACGTGGAATGTGGTAATTTGTTAATTGATGCAGAAAGTTTCCATATCCGTCATATAATATATACGTAATTGTGTTAGCTAGTAAAAGGGGTTTAACTTCATAGAAACTATTATAATTTTCACACGACTATAGGCAATTTATGAAGCATAAATATGTTCATTTGAGCAAATAATGAAATAGACAGTATTCGGTATAAGCAAATTTCGGATAAATATCAGTAAGTATTTGATGTGATAAATACACTATCTTTATAACATAACATTTGATGTACTTTACTATGGTAAGTTTATATTTACGTTAAAACTGTTGTGGGATAAAAAGGTTGAACTTTAGAAGTTCCATTTAGGTTAACTCAAAATTAATTTGAACTAAGTTTAAAATTATGTACTTACATAAATTCTAAAACTGTACACTTAAACCACCATACTTACTTACAAATAAAACTAATAGGCTACGAGGTGCTTCCTGAATTGTAGATGAGGTACCGGTACCTTCGGCATTTTTTTGGACTGTAGTCACAGAATATTAGATTGTGACAAGCAAAATTTGTAGAGGTATCGGATTTTAAACATCCGTACTGTATTACGATACTGCGAAAGATCATGCCATCTCATTCTTCGATTAAGTATCATAATGTAGTGTAATGATTAGATTAACCGAAAGAACCGATAATTCCACAAAAATTCAGGCAGCGGCCAAGTGTTCGTTACGGAGTTTCGCACAGTGCACACGTACCTACGTAACGAAACATATCGGGTAAAATGCACCTATACCATTAAACTAGGAACTATGATTGGGCGTGATGTATGCTGTTAACCAAGAACCCGATGATAACTGCTGTTTTTTATTTATTGTATGAATATAATAACAACATTGATTCTAAAATAATAACATTATTAAATTTAATACAATACTATTTAAATAAACAAAAGGATAGGTACATCATTAAGTATTGCTGATTGAGTTAACAACTTTAGCAAAGAAAATATTCATAGAAAATAATATACTTACTTGAACTAGTCCTAGTTCTATCACAGTAAAATATCAAAACACTTAAGCAACTTCTTCGATTTCGTTGATCCAGTCCATCATTTATTACGAGAGCGTTACAGGAGAGTGGGCTTAGTTCATTGTTGTTAAACAAATCCCACGTATTAACTTGCTATTATCATAATAGTATGTAATTTTGTTATCATAATAGCATGATTATTAGAGTCTCTGATCATAAACAATTCATGGAATGATCAAGATAGTTTACAAGGTCCTACATGTAAGTGTTATTGTACTTTATCAGAAATTATGACCTATATTGAGAATCTCACTGAGAATGCATTGCGATGTATGTTTAGACCAAACGTGCCCTCTGCAAAAATGGGTAAATGCTATCTGTAGACTGAGTTCAGCGGATAAATATCTACATTTACTTTTTACAAACAATTTAGTCACGAGTTAGCAGGTAGGTACTATATCGGCCTGGTCCAAACATAACCAATTATTCATCCCAAAGTGCAGATATTGCTGACAAATAATAATTGTTTAAACTACTATCTATACAATAAGTATCAAATATTAAGTAACATAAATAAGAATAATTGATGTAAAGAAGTGTTCAGCATTAAGTGTTTAGTTATTAAGTAATTTATAATATCATTCTAATTAAATTTCTCAACAGTATAAGAGCTTTCTCTCCGATAAAATATACATTACTATAAAACTACTTATTGCTAATTTAACACAAGTCACTGAAGAGAATCTGAGCCATGTTACTGTGTGCTGGCAAGGAAATGCTAACTCATCGCTGAATCCCGATTGACACTAAGATCAATGTAATTTTGCAGACTATTTAAATCGATGATGACTGCGTCTTTGAATCAGTCTTATTACTTTAAAAACAAAAGTACGAAAGAGCATACAACATACAATAACGATATAGACATCGATAGAACTTTAAATAGCCAACTTTATCATCCATGACTAGACTAATTAAGTCATTATAAGTACAAAATAAAATTCATTTAGGTGAAGTAAAGTAAACATGTTGGCCAAAAAATTGAATCTTAGTGTCTACGTGCTCAAGAGATATAAATATTTTGGAATCCTTTAAAGCAACCATAATGTTAACTATTTTTCCAACAGAGAGCGATTGCATGAAAGCCGTCGAAACCTAGCACACAGCGGCATTAAACACACTACGCTACAATCATAATACAAATGTGCTACTACAGCCGCTAGCTAAGGCCCTCTTTATTTTATAGCTCCCGATTGAATATTTGTTTTTTAAACGGCTGAGATTATAACTAAAAAGAAAATAGTAAACACCCAGTCTGTTACCGGCCAATTCCAATATTCAGAAAACGAGTTCTTTTACCTACGAGCAGATAAATTTTGACATATTTTCATAGAATATATGTCAAAAATGAACTGTCCGTAAGTAAAACGACTCGTTTCTTTATATAGGAACCGGGCCTACGTTTACATAATTTTATAGCTAACTAAGTAGGTACTACACACTTACAGTGACGTTATTTCGTTAGGATATTGAATATGATATACGAATACCAATGGTTGTAAACGATTGTAAAAATATATTGCTATTTTGATTGTCGATCACTGCAGTGTCTGTATTGTTTGCGGCTTACATGCGAATGCTCAGAGTTGTATTGCCGCGGAGTTCGGCGGAGAGATCGCTTGGACACTAGGGGGCCGGAGCCTATGACAGCTGTTCTCTCTGGCGGCAGGCGACGGCTGCAACCAGCGCGGCGCCGCGACCGCTGCCATCCTCTGATAGCATAAGGTCGAACTGAAACACAAAATCACACATTTTTATACACAAAACAAAACAGCCAGCTTAGCTCGCCCAGAGAAATGCCGGAAATAAGTCACTACTACGTACCTACTTATTTATAACCATTTGAGGACTAATCTATAACTACGATATGTAGCTATGTAGGCACTTATATTATTAAAAAGATGACATAGATAGGTAGTCACAATGACACATAAAAAATAATGTCTGATAAAAACGGTATTATCGGAAGGTGTTATTATCAAAGCTTAGTTAGATTTAATTATGGTAAATGATTTAAAAATGGTGTACGTGCAATCTTTAATTAAGTATATCTACTTAATTAATTATTGCACTTACACACTGCACATACTGTTTAGTATTCCTTAAGTAAACAGCATATCAATCTCATCGTAACAATGGCCACCACAAAAACAAATTTTTATACAATGAATAAAAAAGAATGAAATTCTTGTATCTAGTAAATAGTCTCAAGTTAGTATACCTACCCAAAGCTAAATATTTAGTCATATCTCAGATCTCTTAGATACTGATTAGGAAAGTAGGTAAATGTACGAACTCAATAAGTTGTAGACGATATCGCAGACATCAGTAATATCATGCGACATTGAGATAATACTTTGGCAATACACGTAAATATGAAGCAAAAGTTTACAGATAACAAACTGCGACAGTATTATCATGCTCGTTTTTGAATTTATTTCATACTGATCGGCTTAAGATGTCTGTCTATGTATACATGCTTGATTAAGACTTTTGATAAACTGATTTATATGCACCAGTCCCGATAAAGAACGTGATTGTATCACTATATACCTAATCTAGACTAAGCTACCAAGTAATTACACAAACGGCCCGACTCTAGACTTCTATAGTAACACAATCAAGAACTTTATCTAGAATGGAGTATTTAAATTAGTTTACAATTCTAATCTAAATTGCTAGTAATCCTACTTATTATTAGAAATGTGACTGTGAGTTTTATTGTTTGTTACACCTAAACTACACGATCTATCATTATGAAATTTTGTATACATGTTTTCAGGGGGGAACAGAAAAACACATAGGTACCTTTCATACAGAAAAAAATACGGTTCACGAGCGAGCGAACACGCAGACAAAAGGTTCTTTAATAAAAAAAGCATCTGCCTGACTAAGTGTTTATTAACAAAGACGGGTGTGTCGATAAAAACTCTGCTGCTTATTTACCATTTCTGGAAAACCTTTGCCCTTGCCAATGTCATAAAATGAGCAGATAACATACCAAAATACCGAAATACACGACTTCGACTTTAATTAGGTAGATAAAAAAACATTGTGTTATATTTTTTACCAATTTATATTTACCTACTTAAAACTTCGCTCATACTAATTGTAAACTTTGTACTTATTTTGTCAGGGGATGTTTCAATTAGGTAATATAAAAGTTAGTATTTCATATTTATCACATTTGACGTCAATTCGTCTTGTAATTCTTATTACCTCATGGTTACTTTATTCTTATCTATACTAATATTATAAAGCTGAAGAGTTTGTTTGTTTGGTTGCACGCGCTAATCTTAGGAACTACTGGTTCGAATTGAAAAATTATTTTACTGTTGGATAGCCCATTTATTGAGGAAGGCTGTAGGTTATATAACATCACGCTACGACCAATAGGAGCGGAGCATAAATGAAAAATGTTACAAAAACGGGCAAAATCTTTTATGTGAAGCAAACGAAGTTGCGCGAGTCAGCTAGTATTTAATAATAACACATTATAAAGCATATAAATCACTCCGCGTGTAATTTTGTATAACGTAAAACAGGCAGCTTATTCCTTCTTTATCCTTAGATTCCATTCGCATTTTTGATTGAGCTAACAAAAGCAAATTTAAGTTGTGTGTTAATACTACTAGATTAACACATCGAATGCCATGTAGCAGACACAATAGAAGATGCATTGTTCGCAGTTATTTATGACCGGCATGGCATGTTCAATGTGTTAATTATATGTAATAATAACTGTTATAATTATTTAAATACTCATATACTGGATCAAGCATTTTAGTAAGGAATCTTGTCGTTTCAGATTATATGAAGGTGTTACCACTATCAAGGCTATGTGCGCACGAGTGAGCAGGTATCTACAGTACATGCATTATGTTTTGCGATAACACTGTAGTGTAACTTCTTTCATAGTCGATGATTTGATTAGAATGCGATAAAACCATTTGATAACTCTAACAAGTTCAACATTAGGCATTTAAAAACGTCATAGCCGTTTTATCGGTTCGCCTGTATTATTTCATGTGAGTTGTTATTTCCTGTATGTATATGTATATTGTGACACACTTCGTTTTATTACAAATAGTAGATCACGGCCATATTGTTCTAAATAATAATAATGGTAAGATATAGTTGAGCAGACTGACGCTTGTATATTATAATAGACTTTGCCCGCAGCTTCGCCTGCATTAATCAAGATTTCGTCAATAAATTGTGTATCACTCGGAAATAGTACTTCTCCTGGATAAAAATTACCCGTATATCCTTTTCTGTACCACTCGTGTATGCGAAATTTCATGATAATCGGTCAAGTAGTTAAAGCGTGAAAGTATAACAAACAAACAAACTCACTCGCATTTGTAATATTAGTTAGGATTGACAGAAATATACCTTGAACCTTGTTTGTTACTTAATTTTAGTAATATGGGTTTTCCTAAGATATATAATATATATATATATCCATCACTGTATGTCTATAAATAAATATATTGCTTCCATGTAGGTGGTACTTAGTACAAAATTTAAATACACGCGCGTGTATGTGTTTGTGTGTGCCTATTGGCGTCAACAGTCAGAAGCATTCAGTTAGGATCAAATGAGCTGAATGTATTTAGCTAAATAAGTTTATAGCACAGTATTGCGTCAGTCATGATTCATCATTAATTTAGATTCCAGATAAATACCCGTGATGCAGTACCGTGATGACATAACCTATTAATAGATAAGCGACTCTTTTCTAGGACAAAATGACTAGGTTTCAGCCATATATTTACTTTGGCATTGGCTCTGTCTTGTGTTTATAGTGGAGTAGATGTATTTTTTGTATAGGTCGTATAGACGGCAGCAATGTGTTTTACACTAAACTTGATAACCGCTTTAGCTAAACTAATATTCCTGAATTAGGAGTTTTTGAAGAGATTACAGTGCAAATTCCACAGTAACTGAACCCAACGTGGGTGAAATTTGAACCCATGATCTGTCGATCGCAAATTCTATGATAATATTGTCTTACGTTTTCGCGACTGTGAACATAGAAAGTTAAACTACATTATACGGATTTTACCGCGTTGTTTTTTGTTTGACTTTTTTACATTTCAATGCAAGTCCGATGTCTTATCGATGGGCTTTGCTAGTGTTAGAAGATAGTTACCTGTAAGCCAGGCCGCACAAGATGCGCGATCTTATCGCACATGAGCGTGTGGAAGTGTGGGTGGAAGCGGTACACGGAGCCGTCGATGCCGACGGTGACGCGTGGCTCGTCCATCTTGTTGAGCAGCGTGGCGATGCCGGCCGACACCAGGTGCGCCGCGCGCCGCGACACGCACTCGCACACGTGGCGCACTGCCGCCATGTCCACTTCGCTGGCGTGTGATAGACCTGCAACAATAATATGTTAGCTATAAGAATCCACAAAAAAATCTTTGAGAAGACGGCTCCGGTGCTTTAGTATTTCATGTGTCGTGGGGCTTATTAAACGATACCGCACAATATTTTTTAAAGACGTCCTGCGTTTGGTCGATCTCCTGTGTCACGTAATACTTTAAAAGCATTCAAACAACGAACACAAAGAACACCTAGGCTCAGAACAGCTATTTCTATTGTTATTACAGAAGATATCTCCGGAGAACGAAAGAACCAGAGAAATAATAATGCCTGTGTCACGGGGATCTTTACAAACATTAAACAATGTACACAAAGAACATCCAAACACGGAATGACTATTTGTGGACAAAATTTTATCCCGTTTAGGGATCAAACAGCAATGGCGAGGCGGCAACTTAAACCAATACACCATCAATGCAGAAGTGGACATTTACTAATCAAATGTAATATAAAAAACCAAACGCTATATCAGCTGTGACTCGAAAATAAAACATAACAAGGTATCATAAATATCATCAAGGCATCAATGGACTATACGATCTTAATCGTAAGATTAGTCAATAAACGTTCTCTAAGATGTATTCATGTAAGGGTACTTATTAGGAAAATACTTAAAATTGATGACGTGCTGGCAATGCAATCTATACTAACATTATAAAGCTGAAGAGTTTGTTTGTTTGGTTGAATGTGCTAATCTCAAGAACTACTGGTTCGAATTGGAAAATTATTTTAGTGATGGATAGTAGAGCCTAAGTACGACCCACGGGGGCGGCGCAGTAGTCATAAACGCTGGTGAAACCGCAGGCACAGCTAGTTATAGATAAAAAGAAATTCATATGTATTTTTTGTACAATTGTCATTCAGTAAAAGAAAATGTATATAGGTATGTAAGTACCTAATATAAAAAAACTGAATTAGTTGGAAATAACATTTTTAAATAAAGGTAAATAAACACACTAAGGTAACTACATCGACATTGTGACAGTTTAGTAAGTGTGTAAAATTGTTATCTATTGTTTTAAGTATTTATGATTCTTTATTACCATACTTAATTGGAAAGACATCGGCGAAGATACTATTAGATATATGTACTTGGAAGGTAACTACAACATGTCACGTTGTTAAGACAAATAAAATGTAGTATAGCAGAACAGACCGGTAAATTATAAGTAATTTACAATGTAACCATAGTTCTGAGTACCACGTTACGTCACACATCACATACATAAATCATTATAAGACAGAATTTAGCAACAAAAGAGGAATAATACGTGAGGTTTCAATATACATATGTATTACTCAAAAATAATTGACTCATTTAGGTCACAAGTTATCACTTATGAACATCATTCATTTGTGGTTAGTGAGTATATCTAAGTTACTGAAGTTACATTTAGTCTAGTTGCTGGGTTCAGCCAAAAGGTTATCTTAAGTCTTAAGATACCTGCGAGAAATATCGGAAGGCAAGCATGGTAACTACGTAGAAACTTAGCAATTGTATTTGTTCAATGTATGTCGTAAGTACCTACCTAATGGTAATATAGCAACTTAATATACAGGGTGTCCGGTAATTAATGGATAACCTTGAATTGTCTTATAGTAGAAATGATGGCCGTTCAGGAAAACAATTTAAGCATTTATTATGAATTATTATTATTAATAGCAATAATTCTCTATTTACAGTAGAAACAATTATGAATAATGCCATTATAAAATCTACTTAAAATCGACATTTTGATAAAAATATTGGGTCACTCATGTATTCATACTTTATACCCAAGATTTTTAAACTTTGATTAAAAATAAATATTGTATTTTTCCAACAAAAAAAATGTGTGAATATTTTTATTTTTAAAAGTGCTATAGCTAGTCATCCTTTTGACTATCTATCTATTAGCATAATTAGTGTTTAATAATAAAACAACAAAAAACCGACGGAATTCATTCATTTATGTTCGTAGTGCACAAGAAAGTTAAAACATGGTAAAAAAAATTAGACTTCAAAATTCAAAATCTTATCTCAGGTAGCAGTTAGGATAGTTTTTTTATTTTTTTTCTGAACGTCTATCATTTCTACTATAAGACATTTCAAGGTTATCCATTAATTACCGGACAACCTGTATAATTAACTGTCATATTATACTTAGTACAATCGCTTACAATTTTATGGTAACAAGCTAAATAGGAGAACTAATTAGCACGGCAGTAACCTAGTGAAAGATATTTACGTCCTGCGATGTTGTATCTACGTACGTCAGAATTTGTCAAGTTTTTCTAGAAGGTGGTTCTGTGCAGTGTTTGCACTTTGTCGAATTGAATTGCCGCGTCACGCTTCGTTACATTTCAACAAGTACTTGTATAGCTTATTAAGCTATTTTATGAGAGGAACTTGGACATGTAGTAACAAGACTACATTGCTTAGGCAAGAAAGGAGTACAATTTGTGTTTAGATGAAGATAGTGGATTTTTACGTAGATAAATTATTGCCTAGAGTTAGGTTAGTTAATTAAAAGAGACAAGGATGATAATATGTACTACCAGGTAATAAATAGTCACATATCGCCTATAAAAGCAGCAAACGTAACCAATTCTGTTTTATAACGTAACTAGCTTAGTTAGTCACAATACAATTATTAAGTCTTATCCAAAAAGACTACAGATTAAAAAAGTGTTATCTATGTTCCTACTTCAGATATCCGGTAAAAAGAAATTTTATAATTTTTTTTAATTATTATTAAATTAATTCTAATTGATAATGTTGCCTTGTCTCTAAAATAGGTACAGTATGAGTCACTCAGTGCAACAGTACTAAACAAGCACTCTCAGTATATCAAAATGTACCTAGTCGGTGGTGTAGTTCTATTATGAAACATAAATGCAGAAGTTTAGTAACGATTTGATTGTCCTAAATACTTTCATAATGTAGATCCGATACCGATTAATGGATTAATATCACTTTGAAAGAAAGAAATTCAAAGAAAAGAAACAATAAAAGCAAGAAATTCAAAGAAAAGAAACATAACAAAAAAAAACATAAAAAATTAAAATTAAAGTTAAATAATATAACGATTTTTCGTTAGATCCGAAGTCCTGGATAGTCATTTTTATGGTAGGCCTATTAGTGCCAAAGATCAAAATACATTTCGCGCACTTTCTTTTTCTTAACAACTTAAAAGTATCCCTACTTATTTTCATAGATAATATAGAGTTGTAAACATTAACTTATTCGGTTTATCAAGTAATGTAGGTTCTTCGCGCTTATATCCGGTTATAAATGACTTGTAGATATAAGAATAACGTCATAACAAAGATTCCCAAACGTAGAATCAATTTAGTACAAGGCCTGCTCATTGACCTTTAATCATTTCTTATGTTTACTAAATCATTCATATTATTACGTATTTAATCAAATTGTTAAATAATACAAATATTGTGACGTTGACATTCTTAAATACGCTTATTTATTTTACAACAGATGATAAAAATTATACGATGCCTGCCTACTCGCTGGAATATTTCTACCTATACCTAGTATAGTACCATATATTTTCTTTAAGATCTGATTATTATAAATACAATTGTTTATAATGAATTAAATTTTAAAATACCTTTTGAAATACTTACATATAAAACAATGCAAGGATAGTCAATAAGAGTATAATGATGATTGCACTATTGGTAAATGATCTCAATAAGCAGGTTACCTAATAAAACTAAATTACATTAAGCCTTAGAATAATTCTAAGCATTAAGCATATCTATTCAAATAATATTATTTAGCTTGAACGTAGGCATCTTTTATAGCGTTTAATCTGGGCACAAAAGAATGTTGCAAAATAAGCGTAACCTAATTAACTTTGTGCAAACGGATAATTAAGTATGTGCACCATGATTAACAATGTTTCATCCGATTAGATAACAAGAAAATACGTTTCTCAATAATCAACGTATACCTCATACTTATGGCTAAGTTATATTATATAACTCGGGTACAGTCATATTGGACGTTGACAATAATATATTGAACACACAACGAGTAGTTGTGTAACTAGTAAGCTTCGGTTTTCGATATGTTGTGTTGATTAGCAGACAATGATCACGTTTGTGGAAACCCTGGTAATCGTGAGTTGACAAACGTGAATACAGAAAAAATTACGGCTTGGTATTAGATAAGGATATAAACGTATGTTTTGTAATGTACAGACGAAAGTACTTTGATATATAGAAACGTGCATTTTGTAATAGGAATGACGAGTAAAATGTTAGAATATTTGCATGCATAACATTTTTAAAACTAAATGCGTAAGTACTCCAAAATTTTCAATGTAGGTAGGTATATCATTTACTAAAAGAACAATTAAAAATCAATAAAACCTCAATGTAGGTATAATGGTTACCACGTTTACCAAGAAGTAAGTGTTCTAACGTTTACCGTCATTAGATCTTTCACATTTATAGCGCACCTACTTTAACCAAGTTAAGTACGTAGATAGTAATGACGCCATGCTTGTTAATCTTGTTATAGTAATGAATACATCGTAAAGATAAGCTGCGTAGATTGTCAATACGATCGCTAGTTAACACCTTTATCTAACAGTCCTTTGTTATGATTTCATGGGCAATTCTAACGGCAGAAATAGGTACGTTAAGTGCCACTTACCGAGTTCTTCAAGCACCTCCATGCAGCTAGTAAAGTCGCCGGGTTTGTCTGATTCGATTTCCGACACGTATTTCGTGTAGAAACTGCCTCGCTGGAACAATAGGTCAGAGCCGTGGCCACCGAACAGCAAACCCATCTTCGTGAACTTCACTAAAGCCAGACGCACCAGTTCTCCCATGTACATGCCAGATATCATCTTCTCTTGTCTGTAATAAGAAATTAAACGTTTATCAGCTCACTGATACTTATTATAGAAGATCTCGTTATAATTCTATCGTAATTATGCGCATAATAATATTCTATACTGACTTGCAAATTTTGGAGTCGGTAGTGAATGTTCTAGGTCATATTTGTTATAATGTTATGTTATGTAAAACATACAAGCTTACTGATAAGCGTCAATCATGCGACTAGAACACACAAGTGAAAAATAATCCCTAGAATTTTAGTCGCTTGATGATTTCCAACGATTTTCTCACGGATATGTAATTAACTCGTCTAATTACTGCGTAACTTTGTTTGATAGTCTTAAATTTTTATAGTTAAGTTAGTTTTTACGTCTATCAGTTGTCACCTGAGTCGTTATCCACTACGTAAACATAAACAATATCAGCTGTCGATAAGAGGATCAGTGAGTATTAAGTTTGAGATCGAGCCCAAGGCACGCATGTCTGACTTTTCAAAGTTATATGCTTATATATTGAAATATATTAATTATCTGCTTTAACGGCAAAGGAAAACATTGTGAGGAAATCTATATGTCTCAGAGTTCCCCATAATGTTCTCGAGCATATGTCAAGTCCGCCCTGGGCCAGCATGGTGGCATATTCCACCTTGGACCATAGTCCAAGATGTGTGAAAAGGGGTAGACCATAGTCTAACCCTTTTCATACTGTGAAGCGCCCCGTGCCCAGCAGTGGGTCAGTTTCATACAGAAACTGGCTGCTACTATTATTATAATGGTTAACAGTTCGTTTAACAATACTTACATTTGCTTGCCTGGGTTGATAGAATTTGAGTCGACATCATGATCAAACTCAGTGCGCACGAAGTCTAAAGCACCATCATCTCCGAATGCACCCCACTCCGTGTTTATCAACAGTTCAGGTTTACCAGGCTCACCATCAAACAATTCGCAGTTCTCAGTCTTCTCCACATAGCAAGCGTTGCTTCCAGTACCTGGATTTAACGATACACATTTAAGTATATTATATAAAAGTTTTAAAAATAATGTTATTTATTACACAAATATAAAATACGTTAATTTAAAAACAAATTTAGCAATGTTATTGAAATCTTGTTTGATTGTAGTACGAATGAATGCAATTGATTTGTGCGGTCGACTGTAACATCAAACATGGTGTGCAGTACTTATGTGACCAAAACAACCTCATATCACAATCGGTGGGTTAGTAACGATGATAGATTGTTAAATGTTATTCATTATCGACACCCTTTTGATTGTTATGTATTGTTAATGTAAGTAAATTGGTTATTTCAGTAGGTACACCATGGCGATATTATATTCTTATTGTAAAATATAAGTTAAGAACGTATCGTTTTGTTCTGTAGATTATGAGTAGCAGATGTATGACGTTAGTTATCGGTCATGGAACAATGATGTTGGTTATTGTATGCAAGCAACAATCTCGTGACATTGCAAGCGACATGAAATATTTTGCTTCGATGTAGTTAAGGTAAACCTACCAACTATGAGTCCTATTTTGCAGTTGTGGTTTTTCCACGCGCATGACATCAATGTGCCCGTGGTATCGTTCAGAATAGCGCATATGTCAATCTGTACGTCCTACAAGAGCAAGAAAACATGCGTTTTAGATGAAAGATCGTTTTCATTCCAGGTCCAGATGCGATAGTTTGTTACACCCAGGTTTAGGTTGAAGATGATTGATTTGTAGAGGCTTTCAGAGACGCTGTATCAACTCATTAGATGCTTGCTCTCATTATTATGTTTGCTTGTTAATGTATCATGTATGTATCTTATGTGGGGGCCAGTCAGTGCAGACCGGCGACACTTCGACCCAGTGGGATCTTTTGTGTCGACACTCTCCCAATAACGACTGCCATATATGTTCATGGCAGCCGAGACCGACGGCTTAACGTGCTCTCCGAGGCACGGAGCAGGCGATAATTGTCAATCAATACGCACATAATTTCGAAAAGTCATATAACTTCCGAAAGTCAGAGGTGCGCGACGTGTGTTCGAACCCGAGACCCTCTGCATTGCAGTCTGTTGGTCTCCCCACTGAGCTATCGCTGCTCATCATATAAATGTAAATGTATCGTGCCGCAATAATAACAACTTGAAACGCTGCCTGCAGGTAACTTAATCAAATCCATCAGTATATTATTATTTCATATTAATGTTGATAGGATTTTCAATTACTTTTATAATTTAAATTAAATAAACAAAGTAAATATTGTGTCATAAAATATTATTAAATCCTTGTTTACGGCGTCGACATATCGTACAAGTTGTTCTTTTTTTGATGGAGGATATAAAAACTATTTTGATTGATCTGTTTTTTCATAGAATATAATTGTATAGAAGGTATACGCCGTCAAATACATAATAGCACACCGCGATGTATTACTTAAAATTGTTTTTAGTCGGTTGATGTTTTCTGTCCAACTTAAACAGTGAATTGCAAAATCTTGAATAAAGCAAAGACGATTAACTCGTTTCATATTTAAAAATATATGACTATGCAAAACATTTAATGGTATACTTTTAGCACCGATTTTATTATGAGTGCAATAACATTTCTGCATTTTTATTTGCAGGAATGCTTTTATTTCGAAATGTAAATAAAAATTACATCTTTCGAACGGCGTAGTTGAATGTTAATTATATTAGCGTATATAAGTGTATTATGCACATAAAATACGCAATAATAAATCTCTAATATTGCCTGTTAATCTTATTGTTTTATGTAAATAACGACGAATGTAATAATATTACGTCTTTAGACTATCATGCTCTGTAAAGAAATGTGAAGCCACCAAGAGACACGTTAAATAACCATTTTAGACAAGACAAACACAATATCGTCCGAGTTGTTACTTATTTGAAAGCCTCTACTGGCTCTCTTATATCGACTCCAATAATCATGCCTTACATTGCTAAAAGAGAGAGAGAGAGAGCTGTTATCATCATCAACTCACCAATTATGGCCCCTATTCGGCAATTTGGGTTCTTATGTGCACATGACATAAGTGTGCCAGTTGCATCATTAAGGATGCCCATCACATGTAAGGAAAGGTCCTGTAAAATTGCTTTTTACATAATTTCAACCACTATTTTCCATGCATAAAATATCAATCGTGCATTGTAGTGCTTAGAAAGTCCACATTTAGATTTATACTCATATAATTACTATAACATTGATAAGGGTACAGAATTTTGCAACTCACCCCTCGTCTGGCAATAGCGTCTCTGAGTCCTTGCACAACATCTTCTTCTACTACTCCACTGCACGAGAATCCTTTAGTCCATCGCTGGAGAATTCCTTTTGTAAGGCCTAGTTGTTTGAGAGGAAAACTGAATGTAAAACCCAGAGCTAACCTTTCTTCATAAACATCGTGCTCCTAATAGAATAAACAATAAAACATTAGTAACTATGTAAACTATTTCGATTATTTTTCATATTATCACTAATTATTCTGAATTTAAGAATTTATTTTCAATTACCCACCTTCATGAAGTTCGCTAGACATTCAGCTATATGATCAAATAAGGCGACTCCGGTCCCGGTCATAATGTGATTTGGAATAGCGTAAATTTTGGACTGCATATCAAAGTGGTTATCACCTAAGTTTATAATTAAAACTCTGAAATTTGTTCCTCCTAAATCTAACGCTAGGAATTTGCCGCGTTCTGAAATAAATGTAACAAATAAATACCTAATAGCGTAAGCGAGGTATCGTTTTTACTTATGACGTTTAAATAAATTCCTCGTTATCTAATTAGTTATAATCAATATCACAATTAAAAGCATTACCTTTTCCATTTGGTAAGTCTTGAATGTAAGTGATCCAGCACTTAACAATAGAATTTGCATGTGTGTTTTTGCCAAGTCCTTTGACGAGATCATTATGTAGTCTACTCATAATCTCCTTAATCTGTTTATCTGTCATATGAAAGACTTCGCATTCTTCGCGAATCTGAAAAATACAACGTACATAAACAATAAATATAAAACAGTCGTCGAAAGTCTGACGTTAGAAGAACGAAGGTGCTAATTTTAGATCTTCTTGTAACAAGTTGTCTGTCACCACTCTTTTTGTTTTTCTTTAATTATTGTTACAACAGCAACTCCAAAGGACATTTTATTCTGCTGTCACAGAATTAACATTATTATTTTAAAACTTTACATGATGTTAATTACATAATTATATCCAAATAGTGTGCACATATTTAATGAGACTTCGTACTAAATAAAATACAAATAGTACTAAAAGAAATAAAAGTCTAACTTAAAAGTTATAAATTGTAATGCAATCTAAGCTTACATAACGCAATCCTTTATTTTAATTAAATTTACTAGTTATTTTATTATAGTACTATTGCAATAGTTGCAGATGTACGAGCATGTTATTCATTATCGCGAGCGAGTTTCACAAGGTCAAAGCGGTCATTACAACACTACCGTTGCTTTCCAATCCAAAGCCGGGCTATAATAAAATATGTAAAAACCTTTTGGCACTCACCTTTGGTAAATTATTGACAACTATACCCATTTTAAAGTGCTATGTTCTGACAATGTATTGAGTAATGTAACACTGCGCGCGTTTTGTTATATTCGAAGCACGACACGTCTCGCCAGATCCGCAAGAAAATATGGAATACGACCACCAGGACGTCGCCGACAGCACAAATACAATGCGTCGGACACACTCACATAGAGACGCGGTCTTTTTCATTCATGATTATAAACTAGTGTTATCTCGCTCTAGTGAGCCGAAATTTTATGTGCAAGAACAGGGCAGGTAGAGAACATCCACATTACATGTGGTAATACAGCATTTATATTGAAAATCTTACTAATTAAGATAAGAAAATATTTTTACTAATGAAATTCGTATTATTAAGTGTTACGTTAAACTTATTTTTGATATTTCAGTGTCGATATTATTGTTATTTCCCAAGGCGTGCCCCTTAGTGGACGAATCTGATTGGCTAGCGCGTGGGCTCGCTCTTGACGTCATGGCATTCCTTGATATTCACATTTACATTCGCGCTAGTGAGTGTGACTTGTTCGTTTTACGCGTGCAATAGTTGATAAAGTCATATTCGGCGTGGGTTGAAAACCTAAATTAATGTTATATTTAAATTTAACCCAGTGACGTTCAAAGTCTGAAGTTTTTTTATTAGGTATTATTTATTACCCCCATATGTAAAGTACATTTATGATTGGTAGTGTATATTTATAAAAACATACACCAATAGAAGAGTACTTAATAAATAATTGTTTGTATAGTAAAAAGGCAACATTAAGGAAATTGTTTGTTTTGAAACACTCTGTATTACTGTATAGTTCAAAAGGTGCGTTCCATTACCTACCTATTAATATTTTAGGTACTTAATTGTATTAGAAAGTACTTATTGTGTATTACAAGTCTAATAATTATAAATTCATTTGGCATGCTGAGCATTGTTTCAATAGTTACACTTGCAAATATTATGTAGTTGAACATAAAATAGATATTTGCAAGTGCGTCTATGGGCGTATTTTTCGTACAGTAAATCTCTTTAACCTGTCACGTCTTGGAATGCCAGTCGCCGTTGTGCCGCCGCGACTTAATAGGTTAAACATGGATAAGTAAAATATTTAGGTAGTATTCATATTTCAGTACATCGGTACATTACAAAATAGCATTGTCAGATCATAATGGCCGTGTGTCACTTATTGTTAGTGTTTGACGCCTCGCCGTTTTGTAAACTGGCTTGTTGATAGCCTATTTACATAATATCTACCTAAAACGGTGATGAGCTGACGACCGTTAGGTAACCTACGTCATTTCCTTTTAATCTCTCCGTTTAATCGATTTATCCCTAACGCTTAACTATATGCATTCGGGCTTTATACGTTCAGGCAATAGATTACGTGTTATTTATCTGAATGTAAGATTTTATTTATTTAATAGCACAAAGACATTAAACATATCAATCCTAACTTATATTACAAATGCGAATGTGAGTTTGCTTATTTGTTCGTTTGTTACACTTTTACGCTTTAAGTACTCCACCGATAATCATACAATTTTGCATACACATTGTCAGGGCAATAAAAAAGGACACATCCTTTTTTGTTCCCCTATACCTTTACCTTACCGTAGCTTACCTTTCTAATCTATCCAAACCAATATTTACGCGAGCAAAATCTATAAGAAAAAAACATTTTCGCTCTTTTGAGACACGTGATATTCTCAAGTCAGCTGTTTTAACAACGTTGCTACTTTTATTTATAGTATATTTAATTCTATACTTCTTATAGGTTTTATACATATAAGTGTTGTTTACTACCCATTAGGATTTACGCACGCTGCACAATTTTCTTGGCATGGTACAGATGTTTATTTTTATGATATCGATATGTTTTAGAGCCCAACACACTGGGAAAACCGCCTACGCCATACGTATTAATATGGATTTTAATAATTTACCTCATTAGCTAAGTCGTCATATTTCAAATAACTTTAATGATATTTTAATCAATTTTAATTGATTGAAATTAAACTACTACATACGGATTTTATCGCGTTGTTTATTTTACACTTTATTACATAAAATGTTAAATGTAAAATAAACAACGCGTTAAAATCCGTATGTAGTAGTTTAATTTCAATGAATAACACTCGCGTAAACAGAAAACAATATTACGTAAATTTTAATTGACTTTTAAAACTTGAATTGCATTGGAATTTTATTTCCTACTGAATATACCTACATCTTGAATGAATTCTTTTGACGCCTGCATGAAAGATAAGAAATGATCGGAGTCATACATGCGTGACGCTCAGATTAATCGCTTCCCACTTTCATAGAGCGTTTTTCTTTTACAGGCAAGTCAATTGGAATTGAAACAATGTTTAAATATAGTTGGATTGTAGGGAAAACCTTGTAAAGCTTTTGAAGATTATATAATCTATAGCAATTTATTCTTGGACACAAACAAAGGTAGGTGCGTCGTCGTCGGCTAGACAGCATTATCACGATACTTCAGCATGAATAGGTATACCGTTCAAGTACCGTATCGCTTACAGATAACAACTTTATTGTGATTCATTTATCACCGTAACCACTTTTTCGATAAAGTAATAAAGTAATTTGCAATCATAATTGGAAAACAAACTAATATGCACTTTGTTTCTTTAGTAGATAAGTATAACTAAAGTTGAATTGATTTAACTAGCAAACTTAATGTCAATAATAATCATACACAAGACTATTAAAATATAATAGAAACCGAGTTTAATATATATTATAATGTATAGTATTATTATTTATTATTTATTTATTTATTTACATCAAATAGAACGACTTGCACCAATTACATTATTTAATAATATGACATAAATTAAAAAAGTTGTATATTATTATAATGTATAAATGACCATTAAAAAATCTATTTTTCTGTTATAATAAGTCTTATCACAGTTATTACATATTTAGCTATAACTATAAATCAACAAAAGTAGCCGATGTTGATTTAGAAATGCATATAAAAACATTAATGATCATCTATAACAGCTTTGGAATTAAAAAAATGTGTACACGTTTATTTTAAAATAATATTTTATCTCAATAGCCTTGAGGTTAGAATTCATGAGGAAAGATTATCTAAAAGTCGCAACCACTTGTAACCGGTTCGAACCGCACAAACTTTTCGCTAATAGGAATGTGCTAATTTATACTACAAATAATTCTCATCAGTATAATTCAACACTGAATAACAGCCTTTGGGATAGCTACCTTAAATTGTTTTCCTAAATCATATAACAGAGTACAGACCATATCGCGTAATTCGTCTTATTTTTTTTCGAAATCCAAACAATAATAGACAACGTTTCAATAGTTTTTTTTCTATTTAAATAAATTTGTTTGTAACCTTGGCAAGCAAGACATTGATAAATGCAAGAAAAATTAAAAGGAAATTAGAAAAGGAAAATGAAACAGAACAAGATTGTTTTGTTTCATTTTCCTAATAACACCATGTGCACTGATATATATCAATGCACATGGTGTTATTAAAATGATGCAATTTGTTTGATTACAGAACCAGCCTAATGCCATATAAGGAAAAATAAGAAATAAATAATATATTATTATGTATAAGCCCCTGAGTCTTTAAGTGTAATGAGTAATGACATGTTATACGAGGAATCCCTGTAACATTTGTACCATAGATAAAAGCAAGGGATTAATAAAATGTATAAAAACTAAAATTACATAACAAAAATATCAATGTTTACATATGACTGCTAATATACTACCGCGTTTAACAGATGCATGTGCAATTTCCCTGTTAACACATGCATGTGTATTGATATTATTTAGTTTTAAAGTATAACTTATGTTTTGGATACCTACAACACTTTTTGATATTTTCATGATGTTATCTACGAAACACATACTCACTGGAAAAGTTGAGAGAAAACAAATATTTGAGTTATACTCACAACATCTCTTGCTTGACGCATATCGATTCGTCTTGTCAGTCGTGACGACTGAGATAAAAGGTGATGAACGAGTAAAGTTGGCGTCCACAGGGTGCTGTCATAAATTCAACTGGGCACAATATAAAAATTGTATCCGCGTTCAGGCAAATACCGGTATCGGCGACCGCTAAGCCGTTCAGAAGTGAAAGGAACGTAGTACTGTGGTGTGAGCAACGTAGAACACTTGCTCGGCGAGTTGAGGGTCACCTTGAGACGACGCGGCCCGCGGCGCATGTGCACCACACCCTCGACCTCGCCGGCTCCCCGCGCCGCGGCCTCTCCCCTCCCCGCCAAACGCGCGGCGCTGACGTGACGTCACGTCACGTATGCCCTTCCCCTACCCTCCCGACCGCTTCATTCCCCCCCTACATATAGGTAGACTACCTCGCCCACGTGATGCCCTTCGTATTGTACCTAATATTGCGTCATTAATATTTCCTTTACTTTTTTATGTTTCAACTAAACATTGCGATATTTTAGAATTTTAATGACAACAATTATAATAGCACCAATTTATTTTAAAGGCTATAAACTCAGTAATGAACCAACTAAAGAGGTTATAAATTACAACTGAAAACGCAATATTTCATCACAATAGATTATTTTTCGCGTCACCAAGATAAACTAATACCTAATCTATCTATCTGCTAATTAAGTAATTGTAATTTTTTTCGCTTGTTTATAAACTGTCATTAAAATTGTATAAATTATTAAATGTTTATTTTCATTTATTTTAATGTAAAACAATCTTTAACTAAGTCGTAAATAGTTACCTACTCTATATGTTATCAAATAGTATATTAAACTCCAAGATAAACAAACAGCAGACTGTTGCACCACGAATGCGAAAAACAATCTCAGTTTAGCTCATATTCTCAGAATTCGGCAGGACGGGTGTGTCAGCGACGAGATGACGTGCCCCCGAGCATGTAGTAGGTACATAATTGTAATTCAACGGGTTCCAAACGCACACGCACGTATCAGTACTATATTTATGTATGCACCGGGCCGCAGCCGCGGGCGCCACTTGTGTTTCGTGACCGCGAGCACGCGCTTCATATCCACACATGCCAATCGAAATTTAACCTAAACGAAACATTTCTAATTCCAGACTGCAATTGCAAAAGGCTACTGTTAAGGCCTCAACTGTGCCATTGTATGTGACGTCAGCAATATACTGACTCCAGATAAACCTAAGTGAAAGGATGACCTTCAAGCCTCACCTTTGTCTGATAAACTAAAACAGAGGCAGAAAGAACTCTATACTTACAAGTACGTTTGTAAAACTAAGTGCATATAAGTCTTTAGACATTTATCAAAGAGTAAAGACACGTAATATAATTAAATTAATCAGTAAATATTCGTATTCAGGCAGTAGTCTAGTCAACAAGTGCTTTTTTGGTCAACTTTTTCCAGCAGTCTCGGAAAAATATGAACTGTGGGTCATTCGATTCGGAATGCCATGAAGATGATTTTTGTAAAAATTCAGTTACCGCCTGCAAAAATTGCAAAGATTATAAACAATTAACTAAAAAAGGGGGGTTTAGATTTTTGCAAATATCGATTTTTAGTAATGAATTTTTCAATTTTTCCAACTGGGATCTATTCTGAAGCCTTTCAAGAATAGCTCCAAGAAAGGAAAAATTCTCAAATTTATAGTTTAACAATTATCACACTTGCATTGTTCATGTACAAAAAGCAAAAAAATATTAATTAACTATTGCATAACTAATTGACAAATTGTGATAAAAAGAAACCGGCGGATTATTGTTCATTTATCTATTCAGTAAGCCACTGAAATTTTTCATTTCTTAAATTTTATATTAATATGATTAAATAATTTTTATTGACAAAGTGTCCGAAGTAGGCGTGGCTCGCACAAGCCAGAGTACCCGTTTTCGGCCGTATTTTCATCCCTCTGGGAAAATTATAAATACTTGCCATACAATTCCAGGAGTCAAGACTTTTTTAGAAATGTTCTCGTCTTTTTTAATCTTTTTTTACATTAGAAAAATTTCAATTAGTTTTTGAGATGTTTGCAAACAACTAAACCCCCTTTTTTTAGTTAATTGTTTATAACCTTTGCAGTTATTGCAAGGGGAAACTGAATTTTTTCAAAAATCGTCTTCTTGCTATTCCGATTCGAACGACAACTCGTTCATATTATTCCGAGACTGCTGAAAAAGTTGACCAAAAAAGCACTTGTTGACTAGACTATAGGTAAATTTCCAGAATACGATTTTTAGAGTTCGAAAATCTCTTATACAACAGCTTTGTCCGTCCGTCTGTCTGTTATACAACTTTCAACTCAAGAACCGTAAGAGCTAGAGACTCGCGGTCAACGCCATTCGACTCAGCATGACTCACCCTGACTATATTTGTATAAGTAAAGATTAAGTCTTTTATTTGTATCTTAATACATTAAAAGTGTATTTGTTATACCTTCTCTCATTGTACTTCCTAAATATATCTACATGTCTCCTAAAGTAAACCCTAAAGGTTACAATGGTAACCCTAAAGGTTACAATATACCCACGAAATGACTATGACCTTTGACCTCTGACCTCAAGGTTACGTGGTATCACGTGACCTTTGCATATATTGTTTTTGAACTCTAAGATTTACGGCAATTCATTGCCGTTTCTCACTTGTTAAAAATATATTTTGCATTCAGTCAGATATATGTAAACAGATATAAGAAGAAGGCATTAAGACTGCGCCGAGCGTAAGACAGATAATGACAGTACTCTTGCGGCGCATATTCAAATCGGCGCGCGGCCGCCATAGTAAAATTGTGTAGAGGATTTGAAGTGCTTTTTTGATAAATATGTATCTTTATTGTCAACCAATAACTCAAATATTTGGGACGTACAAATTGTAATATAACTATTTATGTTTCGTTTAAGCTGTAAAATAGGATAGATTTCTACTGTTATACCTAATCTAATAATCACGTAACACGTGCTTACGATTTTGCATTTTTCGTGCAAATTTACGTAATTTTAAAGGCGAAAATATGAATTATTTTAATTTTTTACACGGAGTAATTGTAAACACATTCATTGTTATGGTAAATGTATATTTTATATTTGTATTAAACAAAAAGTGTTGATTTTATTCACTTAATTGTGACCGTCTGTTTTGGCACATTTCGCTTGGCGCAGTCTTAATCATTAATCAAAGTTTATTTATTATGTGAACGTCATTTTTACAACTATTAGGATAGAGGGGACTCTTTTTTCTTAAAATATACAAATTGCCACCTAAGTAGCACAGCAAAGTATTGAGAAAATTTATTTTCATATTATCTTGATGTATATCTAGGTGATTACCTAAAGATAGAAAATAGGTCATGAGCACTTTCGTTTTGCAGAAAGTGAGATGTAATAAACTTCTTCTTAATATTTTCACTACTTGTATCGCTTTTTCGTCAATATTTGAATGTCAATTATAATAATATAATAATACATTTTTATTCAATAAATGAAAGTCTTTACAAAACACATTACAGACTACTTATTATATTAAATTCACATTAGAACTATATTTAATCTAAAGGAAAACATATACAATTTAAATATTGCACACAAAAAGATTTCTTTATGAAGTCTGTTTTTATATTTTATTAACTGAACTAGGTCAGAGACCTGTGTTTCAGGCTGTTACTAAAATTACATTTTTATTCTACTGTTAAAAAAGTAAAGGTCTACAAAAAACATGTATATGTATGTACTGCAAACATATATAGTGAAGTATACAATTAAAATAGTTTTAAACAATAGCAAATTATTTTACAACTTCTAGCAATTTCTCTGTATCTGAATACGTAAGCGTTTTTAGGTACTTTGTTAAAACTATGTGACATTGATTATAATTAATGCTATATATAAATCTAATAACTTATTTAGTTATTAGATATATAGCATTGTCTTACATCCGATTAAGTTTTCTTTTTCTCATGATTTTATGTATTTATTTATCATATCTGCTTCATTCTCGCTGATATACGTTGCATCTGTTTCTCATACTAGCATAAGAATATAAGTTTCTCAAGAGAGTGACGAGTAACAAATCCTAAGAAATAACAATGTTCTAAGGTGAGACTAGATTTCGAAATATTTCACGATATAGGATTCTTAGGACGATACTGACAGCTCGTTACGAATGTCATAATATGTAAATGTTATGCTGGCCAACCGGAACTGATGGCGTCGCGCGCCGCATGAGGTGCGGTGGGATACAACTTTTTATAAAAATAAGCCTCCATATCCCATAATCATGATAAACGTTAGTTAACCTAACTGACCAATCGATTAGCGCGATCGGCAATTGTTTGTATTGCACCAAATATATATTTTAATATAATAAACACTAAAACGTAACGGTATTTGCTCTTATAATGTAATATTCTCTTGGGCTTAAAAATATATAAAATGCTATATTTTTATTGCCTACGTCAAAAATTATACAAATAATGTCTTTTATTCTTCCTGTCTGGTTTTTGTGTCTATCTGTCTCTCGACTCTACCAATACTAAATTCTATAAGAGCAATAACAATAATAACAACTTCTTCAGTTTAGGCTAGTTTGCTGTCCAGGAAGCCTACCATCACCTTTTAACTAGCGATTCAATTTCGTTGCTAGTCGGTTTAAGCTTCTATACTGGATTTTATTTTCATTCTACGACCTACTTTTAACTGTCGGACCGTGTGGATCGATAGAATTAACGAAACTCTTTTTATCGTTGCCAATGTTAAGTACTTTTACTTTAACTTTTTTTATGTAAGTATCCATACTATCTTAACACTATTCCTTTATAGTCTCACTTAAGATGCCATTTGCCAGACACCAATCTACTCATTATTTGTAAATTAACATATTGAGTCACAAATATCATTAAATTATTGGCGTGTAACTTTTGGACATAAGATAGCAGGAAATTAATATGTTAGTTGCAGAATTCGTTTGTTGGTAGTGATTCATATTTTCGATCAATATTGAGTTGTCCACTAGTTGTGAATCATAATTGACCTACGATCTTAGTCCAGCTACGTTTGAACTCAGTAAACTTATAAATCCAATTGACAAATTGACATTGATTTATATATAAGTAATGGGAATTGTCGCGTTTATAAATTATATATTGTTTATTATTAAATAGGTACTTGACATTTGATATTTCAATACATCACAGATATTTTAGCATTTCGTTAAAGATGAAATGATACAATACTATATAATTATTTAAAATAATTACTTTGGTTTACTAAATATCAGAGTATAGGTAATTGTATATTCGTTTAAAGTTGTATCTTTATACACATATATGTATTGATGATTTTTAGTTAAGTTACGGTTGTTCTGGATATAATTACATATTATGTACTTTTCAGGGGATGTTATTATATCAACTATTTGAATTGCCGTGCTATAGTTATACTTTTATTCAAAAGCCGTACATTTGAGTAAATAGTAGAGTCTAGTGTAAGTACCGTTTCTATCATCTTTGTTTTGTGCGATTCCAGTAAAATTTAGAATATAGAAAATATGGGCAAATAAAAATTATATAGCAAATACTATTAGGTAATTAATACTAGAAGAATTTCGGGTAAGGTTGCATCCTGATAGAATGTCCAGCATTTTAAGTAAATGTTTGTTTTTTATAAAGTACCTATCTGCTGTATTTTACTTAAATTTTCATTCTTAATTTTTTTATTCACCACCCCATTTTATATATTTTAGCGGTTAGGTCAGGAATAAATAATTATTATTATTGTATTCGCAATCGTGCGTATATTTATATGCACAATAAATGTACATACATCATTTAACATGTACGCAAACAACATATATTATAAGCCAATTCAATAGATGCATACGTCACACATATGAAACAGAATTTTCCTCATTCTATCTCGGGGATTACCAAGGAACATAAAACAATTATTATTGCACCTATTAAGTATATCGTGTTCAAACAAAGATGAAATTGTGTACGGCAATAATCAATTTCATACAATTATTATATGACACGAGCAATATACTTTATTGTTAAAGTTAAATAATTTATGGTTTATCATTTTAGTATTAAAATATTGTATGATAATATTTAGATCATAAATGTTAATAATAAGACATATTATAATTATTGCCGGTCATTCTGACTGACAAATCTAATAGTTCATATCTATAAGATATGAACTATTAGATTTATTAGATTATCAGGCATCATAACCTACAATTTAATTGTTGATATTTATAATGTCGCCCACATGGACTCTACTATAAGATTATACTTCTAAAATTTACTGACCAATAGTATTCTTATCAACAGTAGTTCCTAGTAGTAGCGTCAAAAGGTCTTGTTTTCATCTCGTACCTTAGTAAATAAAGCTATTATCTAAAGTAATTGCAGTCCATCACATTACATTACATACACAGTACTATTACTCGTATAGGCACACATGTAAATATTTTTCTTACGGGTGTTAGCAATATATACATCTACTTTACAATTAGATGTAAGTACCTATTTATAATTGGAAATAAGTACAAAATTTACAATTACAGCTACAATATCGTAGAAATTGTTTTAAATGTTTATTTCTGCGGATATACGGCAATCCCAACTCGAAATGTTAGTCTTGTATAACATCAAATAAACAAGATAGTTAAAACTAATTTAATAAACATTTTATGTTTATGTGCGTAAATACTAAGAATAATAAGATCTAGCACCAAAAGTATTTTATTGAACAGTTATACCTACGCTAAATCATTTACCTAGGTACTACCTAGATCTTTTATAATTACTGTAATGCTGGTAAATCAGTAAAGACCTATTACTTCAAGAACAATGCTGTTATTAGTGAGATTAATTATGGTCATTGTGTTCGTATGGAACCAATTTGTTTAAATTATATCTATTGGGTAATATTTCTTTTAAATTTACTTATTTAATTTTAAATAAATAGTTGTTTTAGTTATACAAAAAAATGTTTGCTTTCAATTGATAAAAAAATGCATCGTCTGATTATTCATCTTTCGCATTGCACAGGTACGTCATTCAACGCAAAAGTCTAAAAATATTATCGGTTAGATAAATGATTTGTCATGAAGCCAAAAGTAATAAGAAATAAGATCGTTGATCTGTTGCGTTGTTGAAGTGCGTTTTATCATTATATACTTAATTATATGAACAAGAACATACTTAATTGATAACTTCTTAGATTATAATATAGGCACGATTTATATTTCACCTCTGAAATGTACTCTTGGAATCTATTCATCTTTCGTATCGTATAATAAGTTTATTATCTTACAGTTCAGTCGTTTAATATAATTAATAGATAAGTATTCATAAGGGACGTCCCCACTATCTTATCTGACGACCGATGTTTGTATTTCCTTTTAATAACAGATATATTTTAATGGCAGATATTAAATGCCTTTAAAAATAAGCATGGAATATTTTGCAACGTTATACTTACCCTTAATAACTTTTGCATTACTCAGCCATACATTAAATCTAATTTAAGTATTCAAATTGAGGAACTATCAGACACAAATTAATAGAGATATTTGAAAATGAAAATGAAATGATTGAATTTGAAAAATCATAAGAGTGCGTCTCTACCATTTTTTATATTTTGCAGTCTTTTCTGAAATGTCTCATTCTGATTATTAAGAATGTAGGTACGTGATTTTTAACAGCAAATACCACTGGTGCCTACTAAAATTAATTATTTATATATTTTATGAACTATATCTATTTTCAACCAATTATAGAGCGAGTGTTACGTAATTGAAAACGAATGGATGACGTTTTTGTGTGTATATGTAGGTAGTAATATTTTCATACAAGTATTAACACTTAATTAATTAATAACTGTATAAATAGTATAAAGTTACCTTGAAGTCAACCAGGTCTGCAGCCATGTTTCCGGAGTAGTAAGATATGCCGATATTCACCGACACACTCTGTAGCACAGTTAATATGGCAATAAGTCAATTACAGCTCCAACACGTCTTTTCTATGAAGCTTCACAACAAAATCCTTTATCTTGACATTTGCCACAGTATAATCTTTATCTAAATTGCGTCCAATGAATTGCGGTAGAATTACTGCTATATTATACTCAATGCGCGTCTATCTACTTTTATCATAAAACTAACTAAGTATATTATGGCCATTAAACGCGTGCTATCCTGAAAATGGCAATAAATTAATCCACTTTTACGTATTAGCAAAGCTGTTTTGATAAATGTGGTGGTCTTCGTCAACTAAATAAAATACGAGTGTTATGGTTAGGTAACAATTACTGGTATGATTGTACTTTGGCACCTAGAGTATCGAAACTTGGAGCTCTCCCAAACTAGCCGCAGGAAGATTCAAAACAACAGCAGCGGGCGCTTAGGACGATGTATTTATGCTTCACACTCCTAGTTTCCTTCTCAGTGAGACAAATATGTACAAGAAACACTTCCACGAGTTGACGCTCATTAATAACGATATTGTTTTTCAGGCCTTGGATTAAGTTTAAAAAGAAAATAGGATTATTATGCAAATAATGGCAAAATATAGGTGTTCTATAGTTCTATACAAATAAATAAATGCAAATTAACGCAAATAAGAAAATTATACTATGCCTTGCATACACTAAAGAAAAGCAACTTGTTTGTCGGTATATCCTCATAACACGTTCGTATTGAAACGGCTAAATGTCGATATAATGGATTTTATTGCAGCTTTCAGATATAAGTAAAAGAGGCCTGAAAATAAAAAGCAACGTCTTAAAAACATTTACATAGTTTAATCTTGTCTAGTTTCTACCGCTCTTTGTATTTCGATATCATGAAAACGTATGATAGTTGGAATTAAAATGTTTATCATTCTCGGCCTAGGTCTAAAGGCTGTCACCTCGACTTCGTGTTTATATAAACAATTTATTTAATTGTGACCATATTCCGTAAACCGTAAAGATGAATGTAGATTGGAGAGTGTGCTCGCAAACTCTTAGATATTAGTTTTCTGCCATCTGTATTTTGTAAGTTGGTAGAAAATATCATAAGCAACCAAAGATAAGGCAATATTTTATTGTGTTTGTCATAATCGGTTAAGTATTGGTTTTCGTCAACATCTATAAAAACAAAATCTATAATATATATTATATACGTTTATTAACTGATAGGTACCTAGAGCCGGTATCTTACTTACCGAATTAATTCTACAGATTCGTTTCTTGAGAGTCTTAAAACATAGAGCAGTTAATACTAAAATTTCTTGTAAATGTTGTATTATTTGTATCTAGTACAAGAGATCTGAATATCACAAAGATGTTACGAGTATGGTGACTGATTTGCAACTGCGAAAGAGACCGAGTTTTCTCTATGAAACTGATATCATTCAGATCACAACCACATTCAGACGATTCTTAATGTACGTTGATTCTGTGTACAACCATACATTTTCTATTTAATTTCCTCCTTCAACTGTCTCATAATATTCCAAATCTTAAGTCTTAATATTGTCTAACGGTAAAATTAAGGAAATTCTTAGAACGTACTTTCCAAGACCAAATTCATTAATGTTTTTCCTTTTACGAAAACTGTTTATTTTCCTTATAGTTGTATGTACTTCGTATGTTATTGTGTTATTATGAAAATTAACTTTAAACTTATTAAAATAAAATTGTAAAATGATTAGTGTGATAAATCTTCGTGCGTAATTTTATCACATAGGGGGTTAAGTAGGTTACCATGTCTTCAATCAAAATACAATAAAATTCAATTATTTTGCTTCGGTTGAACTCATAACATGATATTTGACTGATTGCGCATACATGTTATTACACGGATGACGTTATAGGGGATTGTTATATTATCTATTTACTAATATCTGCCCGCGGCTTTGCCCACACAGGTAGGACTACCGGTTAAAATATGTCCCATGAATTATTTCAGGACATGGTTTCTGTGCATCAAGTTTGATCTAAATCTGTTAGTAAACATCTTTACTAACTTTCAGATTTCTTATATAAGATATTAGTAATAAAATAACTACGAGTAGCAATTTAATAAAATATTTATAAGATACAATAGAAGTTTGATTCATATGTTTAACTGTTAAATGGTAAATTGACTATTTCTTTTATTAAAACTTAATTTACACTATGTGATGGTCTATTTGAAGTTTCTGTAGTATATTACCTGCTATTAGTAATATATTATATTACAGTGATATTGATGATTATTGACAAGATTATATTACAGCAATTAGAGAGCCACTTTAGTGTAATCAATTTATTTCATGCAGCTCAATATGGTTTTAGGAAGGGTCGTTCTACGATAGATGCGGGTGTTACGCTTTTAAGACATATATTCAGTGCCTGGGAAAATTCGCAAGATGTCATTGGCGTATTCTGTGATCTCTCTAAAGCCTTTGACTGCGTTGACCATCATACGCTGTTGCGAAAACTCGGGCATTATGGCATCAGAGATACTGCACTTGACTTAGTTGGTTCCTACCTAAGCGATAGAATACAACACGTTAATATCAACGGAAGTAGATTTTCTGGATTACCTGTCACAGTGAGCGTGCCACAGGGCTCAATTTTAGGACCCTTTCTGTTTTAGTGTACGTAAATGATTTTCCGTTCTTCGTGCAGGATTTGTGTGACATTATTTTATATGCAGATGTCACATCTCTTTCTTTTAAAGTAGACAGAAGAACAACAAATTTAAATACTGTTATTGATTCGCTCACGCACGTCCTGGACTGGTTTATGTCGAATAATTTACTACTAAACTCTAAAAAAACAAAATGTATCAAGTTTACATTGCCAAATGTAAAGAGTCCTAACATAAATATAAATTTATATAATGAAATTATTACTTTCGTACAATTGACAGTTTTTCTAGGTTTGACTTTAGATCACAAAGTTCAGTGGGGCGCTTATATATCGTGTCTTGCAGGGAAACTTAGCTCAGCCGCATACGCAATTCGGAAAGTAAGATGATGTAGATACTGCGAGACTAGTATACTATTCAGTTACTTTCACAGTGTTATGTCCTACGGTATGTTATTGTGGGGCAAGGCAGCTGATATTGAGACAATTTTTATTCTCCAAAAGCGTGCAGTACGTAGTATTTATAATTTAGGTCCACGAGTTTCCCTGAAATATCGACTTAAGGAAATAGGCATACTTACTGTTGCGTCGCAATATATATTTGCTAACATTATGTTTATTAAACATAATATTCACTTATATGTATAATAAAAATAGTGATATTCATAACTTAAACACTAGAAATAAGCATAAGTTAGTCGGCCCATATCATCGCTTACATAAAGTTCACAATACATTTGCGGGACTCGGTATACGTTTTTTTAATAAACTACGTATTAATATAATTAATTTACCATTGCTTAAATTTAAAAGCGCCGTTAAAATACAGCTCATTCGGAAGGGTTATTATTCAGTCAACGACTACTTAACTGACAAAAATTCCATAGCATTAGTTGCTTGTTGCATTCAGGATTCAAAGATCTGTATTACCTATAAGTCAATTTAGTAATGTAAAGGTACCTCGTGATTATATGTGATGTGATCAAGTATCCTGCTTCTCATTTTGATTATTATTGAAAAATTCAAACCCACAACCGCATTTAGTCGCGGATTGCCTTTGCATTGTCATAAAGTGTAAGTGTATGCGCCATCTTGCCATCCTACTGCCTATTTTAGATTTATATTGAAAAATATAACTAGACCCAAATTATTTATTCTCTATAATATTATTAACTTATTATTGTTATTATCTTTAGTTTTTTAAAGTCAGTAGCATATGGTACAATGGTTGCAACACCTTGTTGATATGAGTTGTAAAATACCGAAATTATATTTAATTGGCGATTTAAAAGAGTAGCCGTGAGTTTCTTGCAGGTTTCTTCTCATAGGCGCCATCCTTTGCCTGAACCTAGCAACTAACCTAAATGTAGCTTCAGTAACTTAGTAAACTCACTAACCTATGCATTTTGACGTTCATACGTGTTACTTTGTGACCTAAATGAATAAATGATTTTAACTTGACTTTGACTATATGGCTAGAATGAAAATAATTAGGATATTGAAGAAGAATCTCATAAGATACTTTTACAGAGTTATTCAGTTGCTTATGTTGCTGATTGTACTTGACTAAAACTGCTGTGCTGTGTTACAATATTTTGTATAGTTCCAACGTCACAGACTAATACTGTCATTGTAAACTTAAGTGAAAAGTAATAATCGCAAACCAAGGAACTGCATGTATCCAAAACTATGCGCACTGCTTAAATGGTATCGTATGTACCAATATGTTACACACTTAGTTAGATTTCCCTGTAATATCTGCAAAAATCTCTATTGAAATCTGTATATTACATTGTTATCACCTTGTAAACTTCAGATATAATAAATAGCTGTGTAATCATTAATTTGTAATATTTCACCACATGACGAAACAAAGTAGCGTTATACATTTTGTATTAATTTCTAAACGTCTTTGAAAATAACATAACATAATTATTTTAATTCCTTTGTAATAAACCAGCTATAAGTTAAAGAGAGACGAAGATACAAAGTGCCATCATATCGACTTTTACCATTTTAGCGTAAAAACCACAGGCGTTATAAACTACCCGATTATCGTAATCAGCTGAAATTACACACATAAAATTATAAATATATTATACAATACGTATCTAAATACCTCGACAATACTGCCTCGCGGGTGGCACAGCGTTATTGAAACTCTGAGTAGGTATCAACTATCAACCCAGAGTCTGATACTATGCCTTGTTGTATATTATGTACTATGGTGGTTGGCTTGCCCCGATTACCTGGGACCTAAAAATCATACTTGGCAAAATATACCTACGTGTAATATACTTTTGCCTACCCGATCAGGGACAATAGATATGTCATAGGTGTTTCATCATAATCGGTATATTTATTATATAATCAAAACGACTAATTATTTCTCAAACACCCGGTGATGCTCAACGTTTGATAAAATTTCGGTCACACCGTTAGTCATGTAACGAAAACATGTATGTAAATACCTATCGGTTTGGTAGATGTTTCTAAGTCCACCTTCACCTTTTGGTTTTTGATGTAAGTATCCTCACATACTGCGCTAACTGAAGCTGGCGACTGCAATTTATAATAAGGTTATATTTCAATCGCTTCAAACACACTACTGGGATTATTAAGCTGTGGAGAGATCAGATTGACTACATATACCAAACTATAAAAGAATCCACTAGTCAAACAATCATGGAGGAGGAATTAAGCACATTCATTAGTCTGTTGTCTTGTTAAGGTAGTTTAACTTGAAAATCCTATGAAAAATATAAATAAAATGTTAAAAACATATTTGAAAATACGTAACAAGTTGAATTTATATGTAATTCATCCCTATATTGTTACCATCGGAAGACATCAGGTGAGGTGGGTAAGGTAAGTATAAATTTATATAATAAAATTATATTAGATATAAAGATAATGAGAAAAACAGCAAGAAATTAGATAAATATAAAATAATTCTAACATGGTTCATGTTTAAAAGAATATAAAATATAACAACTTTGCAACAACGTGCAATAAATGAATATCGAGATCAGAATCTCATATTACTTAGTGCAATGCAGTGACAGTGGTACTACTCCTACGCCGATTTCCTGTGGGAATGGTACTTCCCCAGGTGAGCTGACTCATCGGTACCGTCATCAGACAATTGGTAATGGCGAAGATCGGCAGTGCGGCCTCGATTACTTAAAATCCTCTATAACTGTTTACACTACAAGGCACGACGTTGTACCAACATTATGACTCTATTTATCCTTTTACATATTCTTTGATATTCCATTATAGCTGTGGTCCCAAAATTACGCCCTGGGGTACATATATTTATACCTACTGTATATCATAAAACTATCATGTTTTATATAACGTATATGTTATAATCATAATATAATCATAATCATAATAATTTATTTGTGGAACATCTAGGTTAGTAATACAGTTCTTAAAGCTATGTTATAAGTACGCTATGTCCTACCACATAATATAGTGTACAAATTATAATATAATTTACAAGAATCTTTAGTCCCAAATATAATCAATTAATATAATTTCAAAAGAAAATTACAACTAATTATTAATTAAAATTAAACGCTAATAATTTATTATAATTACATAAAATCCAGACTAACACATATTATTTCAGTCTTTATCATTTAGAAAATCATCAATAGAATATATAAAGTAAAAATATATAAGCCTTTTTAACCAATAATTTGTTCAATTTGCTTTTAAATACATATGTTTATAGTATTCCGTCGAATTTCTACAGGTATTTTATTATAGATGATCGGTGTCATACAAAATATGCTTGCTCGTAACAGTTGAGTTTTGCATGCTACATGTTTTAAGGTACCCTCACGTCTAGTACCAGAAGAATTTGCTGTAAACAGGTGAGGATTGGTTTTAGCAAAGACAGCAACTTCGCTTATGTATATAGAAGGGACTGTCAAAATACCTAGTTCTCTAAATTTCTCTTTAGAAGATGGTTTTTCTTGAGACCCAGAGTCAACCGAATTCAGCGTTTTTGAGCAATAAGTACACGCAACTTAGCAGTGGAACTGCCCCAAAATATGACACCATACCTTAAAATAGATTCTACGTGCCCATAATACGCAGTCATAACTGTTGAAAGATTTGCCACCCGAGCTAGTTTATATAGAGCGAACGAGAACTGATATAAACTTTTGCCATTTAAGTTTGTCATCTATTATAAGTCCCAAAAAGCGTGTTGAACTAATTTCACTAATAGTAGTATCTAAATATTTTATTTTAGTATACTATTGGTTTGTCGTTGTTTAAAATCCATTAAGTGTGTTTTAGTCAAGTTAATTTTTTAATTATTAAATGTCAACCAATTTTCTATGCATGTCAGAGTGTTGATTATGTCTAATTCTAAATTATTAAAATTATCATTTATAAACAAAATAGTGCTATCATCTGCGAATAATGTCATGGAGTGGTTGGTTATATTTGGCATGTCATTAATATTTAATAAAAATAGAAGGGGCCTCAGTACACTTCCTTGAGGAACGCCATAACATATTGATTTTTGATCTGATGCAGAAACAGTATCTGTGCGTGTTTCCGGGCTTATTCTGTTAATATGGGTAATTTGTGTTTTTTGTTTAAATATGATCTCAATAATGCGTGATAATTGCCTCTCACACCATAATCGCAAAGATTTTTTAAAAGATTGTTTGTATATATAGATATAGATTAATATATGATTAAATTGAAAATATGTGTGCCGCAGGGATCTATTGCGGGCCCATGTTGATATAGTTAAAATAAATATGCAACATTTTTCGTTAATTATTATCTGCTATGCTATATACAGGTGTAGGTATATATATGATCAATATTTTTAAAACTATTAACTTAACAAAATATACTTCAAATGGATACATAGAGCCAAAGTGTAAGCCTTGGCATATAATTATGCCAAGTCAACATTTTTATTTAGTCAGTTGTGAGTGATCAAGACGATTCTTATTACTATGTTATCACATGTTACCGTCTGTAGTTATACTATTTAATTACTATATTAATAAGACATGGTGTGCATACTTTCTTTGGATAGACAGTGTATTTTACAGTTTAATATAGCTACCTATTTCTCCAAAAAAGCAATATTTGAAGCAAGAAATTTAAGCCTTTTTAACTTTGTCTTTAGTCTTTTATATCTTAAGGTGTGAAATCTTATGGTCATAATCCTTGAATATGTTTTGACGGTTTAGCTTTACTTGTACGAACGTAGAGATTTAAGTGTATATTTTTAATTTCTCTGTGCGAACCAATATTATCTACGTAGGTACATCAGACATATTGCGCTCGATAATATGACGTATAGACCTACTTCTTGAAGTAAATTGTAAATTCCCGTTTATGATGTAGGTACTGAAAGTTCTACATGAGTCAGTTACCTACGTGCCTTTTTAGTGTTACTTAGATTCGATCTAAATAATGTAACTTATCGTGATTAAGAAGTCATGATAAGAAATAGTATTAGTTACATTTTAACATAAGTGTAATAATACCTACTGATTAATATATTTATATATTTTAAGCGTAAGTGGTGCCATCTAGATTAACTTGTTCAAGTCTAAAGTTAGCTTATAGAGCCATCTAGTGTAAAGTGTTAGAACTCTCACGATTACAAGTGCGTTACGTCATTAAAATTTTATGTACATAAGTAGTTTCTCACATATGAAATAGATGGCACTGTATCATACATTTGGACAAACCAATTTATTAAATTTATTTCTATGGTTCTAATCAGATATATTTGTATGAATGGATAAAAATATTTATACTTAAATTAAAGGTCTTATCACTAACTACCCATAATGGGTACTTATTAATTTTAGGAGATCACATACTTATTTCTTAAATAATATTTTTATCTCGTATAAGTAATAATATATAGTGAAATACCCACTCATATTTGTAACCAACAAAAAGAAAAATAGGTTCTTAATTCGGTCTCAAAATGACAAAACGAGAACCAAATCTTTAATAATATACAATTATCTTTCCATGACAGTGCAGGTTTTTAGCGCTGTAGTTCGATATCTCGTATACAACTGGGAATTTTTAAATTCAAGACTTAAGGTATAATTATGGCATATCCAAGTAGGTACTTACATACAGTTGTATTAAACAATTATTAATTGCATCATTTTTATAAGCTAATTAAAAAAGAACGGTTGTTTATTTGGTTTCCCACCGCTTGTTTTTGCTTACAGTCTGTAACTCTGTATATTCCCGATGAGCTAGACAGAATTGTATTATACTCATATTTTGCTGGCTATGCTTTGCCCTCGTAATAGGGGGAAAATGAAATGCTGGCGTTTATTCTGGGCGAGCCTATTGCCGTTTACAGGCACACATATGTTGCAACTGAGAACCTCAAAGCAGACAAATACTTTGTTGAAAGATTCGAAGCCGCGACTTAACGATCGCCTGCAAATATACCTACGGGCAACCTTATGCCATGTGACCAGTCGCAGTGACCGTACATCGGACCACTGATCACCAATTCTGTTCTATTAAAGCTTAAACATTGTCGAACATAGAATAAAACCAATATAAGACTTATTGTAAGGTAAATTCTGCAATATTTTAAAATTCTACATATGTTCTCACATTCTGACATTCATACTACCTACTATATATTAAGCATACTAGCTGTCCGCCGCGGTTTCGTTTGTGATTACTGCTACACTCCCATAGCTCGTAGCGTGATGTTATAATATATTATATACTATAACTTTCGCCAAATATTGAGATACAAAAAGAATTATTATTTTTAAATGCCACTATTAGTTTTAAAGACAATCGCGTTCAAACAAAAAAAAGCAAGCAATTATATTAGTATAGATTAATTACTCTGTGTTCAAAATTATTTCTTTTATGTTTTTGAGAAATGATTTCATCCAACGTAAGGAATGTTGGTAAGCGTGGGAAGTTATAACATGAAGAGTACATAGTTAAATTAATTGAACCCTCTGTGCATTGCGCGGTAGCTCTCGTATCATTCGACGGCCTTGCTCCTTACGAGATACGACGTTATAAAACATATTTAAAGATTAAGATCAACAAGGTTAACTGTAACTGTAACAGCTTACGATTAAATACGTTCAAAATAACTACAGATTTGAAATGGTTAACATCGTTAATGTATCCTTCGACTGCTGCACTGCAAGGATGGTGTAGTTTACGTGGTCGTGTCGCCATTGACAGTGCACCGTGTGTTGTCGATTCGAACCCCAAGCATAAATCTGTATCATCTACAAAATATAGTTGTTTCGATTCTGGGTATGATTTATGTCCGATGTTTGTATATACCCCGCGATATATCTAAGGATATTTCTTACTGCGGTAAAGTCGAGATGACTTTATAAAAATAACAATAAATTGTTTCTTAGAAGATAAAATATACAATTTAACGCAGGCGAAGGCCCGAGTACCTAGAGGTACTTCGCCTACGTTAATCCCATACCAGATTAAAATGTGTTAGTCCAGGATATGGTCTATCTGTATGCTAATCTAGATTCTTTCAATGGTTTACGCGTGATTGAGTTAACCAAACATTAAAACTTCTTCACAATCTTTCACATTTATAAGAGGATTCGGTATGAAATGTGTTATCAGCGGTCTAGCTAAATTTAATATCTACAAATAAAAGACCATCCAATTTTAGATTTTTCCGAATCATTGCTAGACTAACATTATGCCTTGTGGTATCCTTCTGCACATATAATAGTAATTATAATAATTTAAGAAATTTAAGAAAATTATTATGTTTTATAGTATTAACTGTTAAAGTAAAATTAGAAATGAGAATTAAGTTTTTAGGAATTGAAATCAATAAATTGATTTTTACAGGTTATAATAATTTAAATAGACCTATTTGGCTCTGCATATCAGATTTAATAGATGTCATGTTTGAGGACATCAAATAATAGGTGTAACAAGTGCGTCGACAGGTAGGGGGCTTATAATGGCCGTAGCGCCCAAACGTAGCGTCCTCGTCCTCGTAGCGCGTGCGCTAACGGTCCGATGCGACGACTCAGTTCATGAGTAGCTTTGGCTGCGTACGCGCACCGCACAGACCCCAATTGCCGCGCTTTTCGAATTGAGACGATTATGTCGACTAGTGTAGTAGTCATTATCGGTTACAAACATTTTGTTACAATTTACAAATACTGAATTGTTTCAATTAAAATCGAGTGTTTTACACATTGACTAGGTACTTGTAATAAATTACATGATAGATGCAGTGATATTACAAAAAAAAGCTACATTGCTGAAAAGATGTGTGGCTGGTGTGAAGGTGCGCAGGAGTGAATTCAGCGACGGTGGCGGTGGCCGGTGGGCACAATGAGTGCGCCGCTGAATTGGCACAAATGGCTAGTGTTGTCGCTTCTCGGATTGGCTTTGTCCGCTCGGACAATTGGCTGCGATTACAGTTCCATCACCGAGAAATTTGGAGCGGAAGCCGTAGCTCGATGCAATGAAAAATGCCCATTCCAGGTTCGCTTAGCTAATCAATGTTGTTTACAAAAACAAGCGTTCTTTCAAAGCATGTTACACAAAAACCATTCATTATCTAGGCGTTTAGTTGATGACAAATAACATAGCGCATCGTTTAGCTTTGCGCGTTCATTGATAAAGATTCCAATTAACAGTTTATTGGTCGAGGATAAAACGATGATCTTAGTTTATTATGTAGTTTATTTGCGGCGGCAGTCGTGTAGGTTCAACGCACATCTAAGTAATTGTCGACAATTAGCGATCCACTATAATCAACGCAAACATGCTAAATTTAGATCAGCGTTGTCAAACGTCAAGCAGGGCGGCTGTTGATGCTAATCCTCGCATAGGTACTTTTTAAATGAACAGAACAAATACAAATTCCAAACAAAAAATCCATCAACGAATTAAACAAGAAGAAAACATACTAATAAATGCGAAAGTAATTTATAGTCTGCTATTTTTGCATTTTATAGTTAATAAACAGAACAGCACGGATTTTGATTAAATTTGGTATGGATTTAGTTACCAAAACAGATAAACAAGAATTGTTTAAATCCAGTCGTGGATACCTAATGGCCAATATTAAATCACTACATATTATAAAACAAAGTCCCTGCCGAGCCCGTCTGTCTAATAAACTCAAAAACTATTGAACGGATTTTCATGCGGTTTTCACCAATAGACAGAGTCATTCATAAGGAAGGTATTATGTGTATATTTTTGTTAAGCTTTTGTACTATTCGTGCGAAGCAGGGGCGGGTCGCTAGTATCCTGTTAATATATGTAGCTTGTTTGGTTATCCTTTTTATTCTAGAGTATTCAGTAAAAACTCATATTTAGTAAACATGTAACCTGAACTTTATCGCGTTTTATAATATCGCTTCGTATTATTCGTATGTTGAAATATTGATGCTAATATCTAAAAAATCCGAAATGTGGAAACCGCGGATGGATCGTATTTCCAGCCGAAGCCTTATAGGCGTTACCGACACAATTCCGGTCACACGCTCACAAAAAACCACTGCAGCTAAAATATATTCAATTTTATTTGTTTATATTGTTCAGATAATTATATGGAGATAATAAGTACCTATTTATTGTTTTTACACGTAAACCATAACAGAGCATGTTTTACATTCTGATAAATGACATTGTTTATTAGCAATGTACGGTCTATATTTTCTTAAAATTACTAATACGTATTAGGTACGTTTTGCTAAATTAAAATTGGCTGTGGTTACGTTTAGTTTAGAATTATAATCATAAAAAAGAATGAAGAAGTATCAAGTATAGCCTAGAAAAATAATCAATTGTGAATCCAACTATGTTGGCTTCAATAGTGATTTTGGTATAACTTCTTCTTACGAATACTTGAATAATATACAAAAGATTATTTCTAGCTTTATTCCACCTAACGAAGATAGGAGTAGGTAATTTGTACAATATGACATATTCAAATGCAACCTAATTAACGAAACAGTTTAATCAGTCATCGGTTGAATGTCTAAACTACAATCTCAAGATTCAATTTGATACAGTTTTATGGTTTTGTAATCTGTCAAAACAACTGCTTCGACGAACAATTTATAGAAAAAATCCTGTCGTATCAATCTATCTCAATTGTAGAGGCACAGGTAGGCCTTTAATGACGATTGTCACGCTCGGCTGCGCTTGCGCCGACACCGTGTCGCGACTCGCAACGGAAGTTATCAGAATTGTGACTTCGTACATCCCATGATCACCCTACTAAATATCCGTTTATAAGTTATTGCTCATTTATTATATTTTCCTTGCAGAACCGGACCGGCGATGGCCATTTTGATGTCAGCTGTGGATCTGATTGCAGCGTGCAACAAGTAAGCCATTTTATTTATTTTAAGACGAATATTAATATTTTATTTAAGAGAATGTTAGCGAATATAAGTATAATAATACCTTTCCTGTAAAACATTCAAACATCACCATAGAAACTCGGCACAAATATCGGAACAGAGATCACATCATGTGTAATATTGAGTGCTTTGGTAGAGGCATGTTGATTACCTAAATATGATACTATGGCATAATCACAGTGTTACAATCAAACTGAACATTTACATAAACAAACATATTACCAGTGCAGTATAGCATCTAAGAGAAAAATATATTTTTTGGCTTGGTAGAGCAACTTGGCAGATAGAAGAATTGAACAACGGCTAGATATAGTCCGTAATACGATTGCAAATATTGAGTAGTTAAGCAGTAAATTTATTGTCTATCTATATGTATATGTGCATCTGTCTACAATCTACATAAACTTAATTACCTACCTATTTCACATTGTAAAATGTCAAAACATTCAAAATCAATCCGACGTAAAAAAAACCTACGCAAGCGATCGTAAAACGCAAGCGATAAGTCCGTTTATAGTATTGTTATTTATTATGTATTTTTGTAGTCTCTTGGGTAACCTATTTTTACGATTCTGTAACGGAAATCGTAATATAACATTCTGATCTATATGTTATTTTATCAATATTTATTGTTATTCTTCTGATATAATGAAGGCCTGTCTGACTGGTCCATCCTAAATACGTTTGGATAAATCAAGATATTGTTGTTCTGTCAGGCAACTACACAATATTAGTAGCAATTTGAGGTTTACACCTGCACTAAGGTTTTCTTGTCTCCAAGCCATTTGAAATAACTTGTGAAATAAGAGTTACATACCTACTTATGTCGAGTGATTATATTGTGTTAAATACCAATTTTGGGAGGTTCTTTTAGGTGAATTTATCTATGCCAAAATATATAAATAATTTACAGTAAGTTTATAATTACTATGTGATAAAATCACTGCGATTCACCTATAACCCCGTTTAAGATATAATGTATTTAATGAATACAGTTACCAAAATAAGTATTTAGTTCACATTAAGGTTGTGAATATTTAGCCCAACATTCTGGGATAACGCGACGTCGATAGTTATATACAATACTTAGTAAGGTAGTATAGTGTTCGTGGCAACGCGCTACAACTGTGTCAGGTCAGGAGGATGAACGCACAAAGAGTATTTGTTAACAAAATACATTGAAGGCAGCTAGACCGTGCACAACACTGCACATGAACAAAACAGCTTGTCGGACATCATCCTACTTCTGTTGTTGTCAAATAACTTCATTTAAATAATTTACACAGCCTAACAAATACCAACGGTTTGTTGTTGCAAACTAATTTAAATCTTCTTACATATTTTTCTTTGGAAAAGAAGCAATACTACTTATGTATTGTGTTGAACTGTCATTTACCTCGATTCATTTCAATTCATGCCAAAAGCTTTTGACAACTTTGATTCGAACAATTAGTCGCTAAGTTAGCTATTAAATATACTTACCACCAATTAAATAATCATCTGTATTGGCTCGGTAATATTATTACATACTTTTTGAAATAGCATCCCATCTGTTTACCTATCTCCAAATACTGACTTGGGTGTATACCACACCTACAATCATAGAACAGTAAAATTCTTCTCAGTATAGCTCCAAACTCTTTTCTGGTACTGAGACATTTTACTAGGGAAAACCCAACAAATTTGACTCGATACTACTATTAACTTTGTCTTATTTTGCATCGATCATAAGAAAAACCACTATCATAATTGCAATATATTTTTATTTTTATAGAATGATATATTTGAAAAAGCTGGGTTGGAAACAGCCACATTATTACCCAAATGTAGTAATCACAAGATACGTAACCCATCACAATGAAGGGTACCAAAACTGCCATAAAAAGTAATGCATCTCAAAAACCCTGACATTTACTACTGGTTTATGTCAAAATTATCAGTTATGTCCAATTTACGCCCCTGCGCAGCGCAAAAAAGTTCAAGTGGTGGCGGGTACGCGCACCCCTCGAGTCAAACGAAGTCAATTGACTTGCTTCATTTATTATTATTTGTTTCCATTATATTAACATAACTGAGCAATATGTTGTACTTAACTTATGACAATTTTGTGTTGTTGCCCATTGTATTTTATGAATGTAAACATATTTTCGTAATTTAGTTTGGTTACAACAAACAGATATATTTTTACAGGAAAAATATATCTGTTTGGGAATCGTTATTTAGGTCATCATAAAATCTAAATCAATATATTCGAGTTAGTTACGATGTAAATTAGAAGAGAGACTAGGCAGTATTCACATACAAAAAAAAATCAATATCATGGCACTTCAGAAACGACATATCCTTATTGATGCATTTATTATCCGTATATATTTATTATCGTCACTAAAACGATTTTATTATTTACCAAAATATTTAACTATTTAAAGATATTTTTTGAATAGTGAGCGGTGCATGCCTGTCCTGATTTTGTTTAGTATATGAGGCGAGTAACAAAGAGATATTATATAAAAATAAACGAATGAGATTAATTGAAATATTACCCGATTTTAATGTAACAGAAACCCAGATTCTAATAATAGAATGTCCACTATTTTCATTTAACCGGTACTGCCTAAATCTACGAGTTCGTGTTGTATACTACTCTCAATTATTCCTTTAAGGCATTTAATTTAAAAATAGAGGTGCATGGGAATTTCATTGCAGTAGTTTGAAGCTTTAGTTTGCTCAACATCATTCGTCAAGTCTCGCTTAATTTTAAACAAGCTCATTTCTTAGTTAATACGTCTACGTGACGTCTTGTTTACTTTCATCAGTTCCTGTGAAAATTCTCCTTGTAACATACTTATTTGTAAGAAGTTATGCTTGTATTCATCGTCTAATTAAGATCAATTGACACGTTCTCAGAAGATCTCCTTTAAGAGATAATATTACAGAGTTGGTCCGGTTGAATTCAAATAAGGATATAATCTCAGTATAAATGTAAAAGAGCTGAACTATTTATATCATTATAATTTAGTCTCTATAAATATTAATAGATTTTTTAACATCAAATCATGTCCTTTTTCTTTATAGTTAAGTCTTTAAGCGTTTTTCCATCTACAATATGTATTTGTTGTAAGGCTTTAGGTATATACTATATTCGATAAAAATACAATTTTGTAAACTTTTGTAGTATTTGTTCCCAAGTGGATACGTGGATGTAGCTTTATAAGTGTTTGGTGGTCATCTACCATAGCTCGGGTGCCGACCTGCGGCGCAGGCGCAAGGGTCGCGTGAGATTCAACGCCGGATGGACGCAGGAAGGAAGCTTCTAGTTGGCAGGCTCCCCTCGGATCTATTTTAGAGTTCATTCGTTTTATTCTATCATTTCACCTAACATGCTTTTTAATACGCAGACCGACTTGAACTTGGTTATGTGCTCCATATCCTGTCATCCGGTTACGCTCGAGTTGCATTGCCAATCTAGAATGATCTAATAGTAGCACATCCTGAAGAAATAATGGTTATTAATCACCTGGTGACAGCGCCATGGGTCATTATTACTTATACTGAACTATCGCTATTTATAAATAATCACATGCTCTTAGCAGGCAACGGTCAACACTGATTTAATAAATACATGGTAATCAACTGAACCAAACTTAAATCATTAGCTGAAAATTATTATAATAATTTAAAAAATGATTTTAACTTAGGGTTATACAACAAATTTACATGTCTTTACTTAATATTGTAATTTAATTATCTGTGAAACAGGCACTTCATATAAACCCTTTTTAAAAACTGTCGCATTGCTGGACACAAACCTGTTCACCCGAACAGGATCAGTTCGGGTCATAGTCTACCAAGCTAACCAAGTGCGGGTAAACAGACTATACACATATTAGAAAACTTTATAAGAAGTTTTTAGACAGGCAGGATTCCTCAAGAAGAAAGTGACAAAATAACTGTCTATCTGGGCGCCTATTTAATAATATACATTAATATAATATTCATTTACGTTTTACTTACTTTTAAGCAACCTATGTCATACAATTTATTTTATTTTTAATTCAACGCGGCAGTGCTGCCAGTCTTCTGGGCACGTTACCAGTTGACAGCCATGCTGAAGAATTCTACGATGCCTAAACCATTTTTGTTAAATATTTAGTATTATAATTATTTGTGATTTTGTAATTATATTATCTTTTTTAATACGTTTGTAAATATAGGTTATTAGATTATTTAATTTTAAAATTAATTATGTAAATATAAGTTAATAAATTTATTTTGTCAATAAATTCCATAACTTTATAGAAGCACGTTTTATTAAGCTAAATAAATGTAACTGTAATTTTACAATTTATAATATGTTCTGATGCTACAAGATTGACCATTTCAATAAAAAATGCACGACTGTTTCTGTAAAAAGCTAAAGACCGCGAAAAAGAAGAGCACTGTAATTACTAACAATTCACGTCATATTAGTAATATCAAGGCATCGTTTAAATATAAAGTGAATGGTACCATGAAATGATCAATGCATGGGTATTGAACTCATGTAAGGGAATTCATTCCCCCCTGCGCGCTTGGGTGCGTCGAGTTCGGAAATGGACAATCACCTATCGGAAGTAGAGGCACCGCGTACCTGCGATTATTTCATAATTTATGTGTGAAATAGTTTTATCTATAAATTTAAATACAGCAGATAAGTAGAGAGAGGTCAACTACAATTAATTTTTATTTATGGACTTTGTCATTAGAGGAATTGGGTGAGATGTAGAATATTACATAAAAATGCAATATTAAAAGATCTAAATCATGAGGAATAACATATATTCTAGAGGCTGCTGACAGAGAAGCTTTAGATACGTTGTCAAAAATATCAATAAGACTCGACGCGATTGTGTCTGTCGATTATATTATGTTTTAATAGACAAGATGAAGACAATCCCGTAATATACAGAGCATGGATAGAGTCGCAGCGACCTTTGCATCACATGCACATGTGCTACAAAGGTCATTCTGTGTCTGTATCTACAATTATTATCTATCGTTTATCATTACCTAAACTTATTAATAAATACATTGTCTATTGATGGCAAACATAAGCGTAGTAGCGTGTTTGTTAATCTAGCAGATAGTTAATAAAATACGACTTCAAATGACGTCTTACTTTCTAATAAAATGAGTGAGATAGACTAAATATCATACTTAATATCTTTACCTACTATTACGATCACGTCATTAGATAATACGCGTTACGATTAAAACACGTCAATATAACATTTATTACGTAAAGGTTTATTTGACGTTTGCTGATAAACATTACAATAATATGCAAGTGTCCTATTAGAGTGTTCATTAGGCATACGTGACTTCGTAGTGAAACTAATATGCGACCGCGTTTTAGCGTCAGGTGCATTCATGAATATTCTGAATAATTTTGAATATAATACCATTAAAATGTGGGATTTTACATTATTTTGTAATCTAATTTATTCATGGTGTGAACCGTGGAAATAGGTTAACAAAAATATTTTAGTACGCCGCGTTGAAATTGTATACTGCGTCGAGCGATAACTTGTAGTTTTAAGATATTTTATTGTTGATCATAAAGTGGAATCTTTTTTGTATTAGTTACGTATGTATGCTTTCACAGATAATGCTTGGGCACTAGTCTGTCAGTAGGTAATAGAATATACTTATAGCTTATCGTCACGTGCATGTCGTAAAAGTGTCTGAGGCTAAAGGTTCCTCTTGTAATAAATACACGATGGGTTAGCGCCTATCATTGCACGAACTAATTATATAATTCGGATAAGGAGTTAAAAATATCCTTATTGACGACTTTCGCAGGGTAAATCGAGAGCGCAATTTTCGCCATCCTTATTCTTATTAATTACTGAGTATTTTGGGCTTTATCTTAGAGTGAGTAATATAAAAATGCAGAGTAAACATAGCTAGAACTTCAGTCCTCGTTCGTATGAAATAAACCCTTTTGAAATAAATTAACTGCAGCTCACATTTGACGTAGATGGCAAATAACCTACACATAATGTATTATACCTATTTAATAGTATAATAAACCCAAAGCGACAAGCAAAACAATTCGCTGAGAGCCTTAACCTTAGACTCCAATTGCCAACAACGACGAAAACTGCTCTTATGTTTCATTGGTGTATAATAATAAAACCAATGATAAACAAACATAATCAGCGTTTATTAGCTAATGGAAGGGCCGACTCGACTTCATATCGTACTTATCACAATTAGCGGTCTAATTGGTGCTTACACGACATGGGCATTCACTGTATGTGACTGAAGAAAGTTCTCATACATGTGACTTGACCGTTGATGCTCAACGACTCAAGGACTCAGACTGAAGATATACGATAATATTCACAAGCTTAATTATTTTGGGCGTTGGTAAAATTAAATAGCGATCGATTTGCTTGCATTTGGTCTAATTTAATTTAATATTGGCTTTTATAATCGAGGATGAATAAAAATAATAGTTTCTTACGGGTATCTTTGTTTGACCAGAACTTGCCAATAATTTGATGACAGTACTATGAAGCCGGCTCGTTTGGGAAAACGTTGTAAAAGGGTACTTAAGAGTAGCAAGTACTTTGGTGAGTAAGAATTCCCGATGCTTACATAGCTACCTTGCGATTCCCGACTTAAATTCATTTTTCCTGCAGCAGAGTTAGAAATTCGTGAAAGATGCACCTGGTACTACACGAGAACATAAGCTATTATGGGAATTACTTATACTATAGAAACCAATAAAACATACCTTACGCCAAAATAAATAAATTAATTAGCCAGCTTAAAAATCGAGAGTCAATAAAAAAATAATCAGCGTAAATACTTGTCAATTTAAATATTAGTTACAACTTTTTCGCTTTTATATTTTGATGCTCTTTTCTTCCTCATTGTAATGACAATGGATATACGCGAATTTGTTATAATAATTTTCATCGTAATAGTGATATCTTGCAGCAAATAATAAATAGCCTGATAATTATAGTAAACCTCGATGTAAACGTTGTAACGTTTTCATCGAGGTTTGAATTCCAGCCATTGCACTATTGATAGAAACTCATTTCTCATATTTTAAGCGTTAACTTTTTCATCTTAGCATCGCATTGAGTGCCTCAACTAAAAGTAAACCATCAGAAAAAGTTAGCAAGAAGTAACAACCACTGTTTGTGCCGAAGAGTTAGGTGTAGATACGCTCCTTGCTACTGAAACTTCCACCAATTTGTCGAACCCGGCATTCCAAACCGTGACCTTACTCTCACAATTAGCGCACACACTCCGTCATGTCACTCAACCAACAAGTCATCATATTACGAAGAAGACATATATAAAGCTCCTTGTTGCAAACCTTCTTAAATTAAACCTTCATTCTTATAAATTAACGTAACAAAGACCTTGTTCCACGTCACCACAGATCTAATTTTAGCTACAGGAATAGTTGTTCCTAATTCAATTGTTACTATTTCGCTATTCAAGCTTCTGTGGGCTAATCTGTAGCTGTGGTCTAGCTAATTGAAAGCCAGACGGCTTAATTTCTGAAACGCAGCTTGCTCACAATCTGTCTGAAGAATCTTAAACAAACATATTGTAACATTCTTGAGTCAATTGTAGTGCTTCTGCTTTCTCCCTTGGCCTATAGTAAACAACTTTGTGAGTAATTATTTTCTTTGAAGTTTTATTGTACCTCACTTTCTTTTACTTGAAAGAGTCCCACCGCAGATTGGTTAGCCCTTAGACCGATTCGGTAAGATGAATCGCTTGAGTGTTCATCAATACTATAGGTATAATATTTTATCCCTATAAGAGCTAGCTATACATAAAAATGAAGAATGTATTTCGAGATATAGTCTATTCCTAGCATGGTCTTGCGCTATTCTTAGAATAATTACCAGGATGCATTTTTGGATCTATTGTCAGGCTAGTAATAGTGTTCCAACAAGTGAGTTTAAATAAAATTATGTACTTTCTCTGCATAAGCATTAAGTAGTATATTTTAAAAGGAATAAACACAATAAATCGTAAAGAGACGCTCGGTTATGATAAAGAACTGCACTCAGCTTCGTCGTCGCCCGCTAATTCCTATTTCCTCATTAGGTGACCGGTTCCCCGCTTGCGAGTTGCGCTTGCGCCCATTCAACAAGTCTCTCCTCGCACGCTGCGCTGTACTCTGCCACACCCCCTCCCCGCGCACCCCACGCCACCTCCATTATCGTCCGCCTGCCGGTTCTCTAACTACACGATATCAATCCGTTGAGCGAAATTACCTAGAGGGCACTCAGCTTCAGCTAAGTGTTTTGATTTATTGTCCTTTTATTGGTCACTTACTTGCTGCTCTCCTATAAAATTACGTAAATTCTATTTTAACACATTCATGTATTTCTAAAGAATAGTAGATTATTGCACCAGTTTTTGTATACATTTTTATAACTTTTATATTAACCTATAGAGTCGTAGCGGCACACCGGCAGCCAGACAAGATATATTTTTTATACTGTCTGTTACTCTAAGAGTTGCCAGATGAAACAGACCTTTCTGCGTAGTATGTGGTTTAATACAGCTGTTTTTAAAAGCAAAAGATATCATTTTTATATTCGACATCTTTGAGACGACTATACGATAACGTATGACAAACTGCCCGATCCTACACAAAGGCGAAACCAAGAGACTGAACGTCCACACACCCAATATTATGTGCGAACACACACAATGTCTCCTTTCATTCAAGCATTGTAGTTGTATGACGTTGTACCCGTTGTAGAGCGGACTGATAAAGGCTAGCAATAGAGCTCTACATTGAGAGCACTAACAGAAGAGCCCTCGAGGCGAGAGCGTGGCAGAGGCGACGAGGCGGCGGGAAGCACGCCGGTGGGCCCCAATTTGCTTGAACATTATCCAATTGCCAGAATAAAATGGTTGGCGTGGGCCAACGCGTGACCTGCTCACGAATTTTGAATCCTAAAGTTTGTTATCAATTTACTTGTAGGTATATCAATCCGTGATGAATTTACTGAGGGACAAAAATAATTATCTATCTATCTATATATGTATATCAAATTGAATCACTGTTTCCTTTGGTCACGTCATAACCTGAGAACGACTTTACCGATATCATTGATCTTATTTTTTAATTTTTCTATTCCTTTGTAGAAGGTTCTTACGGAAAGAAAATTGTGCAGAAAATTGAATAAGTTCAGAAAACTTAACAACAATTTTAACCTCGCGAGTTTAACAACGGCCAGAGAGGACAACTTCTGTCGGGTCAGCTTGTTTTATGTGTAGGTATATGGAACGTGCAACAGACTGTAAACGGAGTAAAATCTTTTTTGAATGTGTATTCAAAAAAGATTTTACTCCGTTCACAGTGTGTTGCACTTTCTATATCAAGCTAAGACTTCTTATTGATTAAGTATTATATTGAACGGGACACTGATATTTTCTAAGAGTGCATTACAAAGCAATTCTTTTGTGACATATAGGTATTCCTTGAAACTAAAATGAAATAGTTGCCGTGAACTTAGCTGTTTATTATTGGTACAAACGGGCTATTTAATTTGCAAATTAGATGTGAGAACCATATAAGGATAAGATAAATGTTTCTTGACCTACTATTAAACCATTTGTAGTATGTTCAACAGAACACAAACGGTTCTTCTACGACCTGGTATAAGTACATTATTGTATAATGTTCTTTGTCGATTATTAGCTAGAGTAGTTTAATAGCTGTATAAACCAGCATCAAGTACCATTTTGTCATGTAATGTTATCGCGTAACGCGCACCTATGTATCCATTGTTTGCATGTCTAGCCGTCATACCGGCTTGACTAGAAAAAACTACATAAATATCAGTAGGTGTTGACCGTTGTCCCATAAGATAGCCTTAAGATTTGGAGACAATAGTATTTGTGAGGCAATATTCACTCAATAGCTATAAGTTGTGGCCGCGGTGGCATCCTTTTAAGCAAATTTTCATTTGTAGACGCACCGAAGTGGTAGTAGTACTACTAATATCCAAGGTTACATATCGTATTTTCTATCCACATGACGATTCAATTGGCTCTCCGCCGTCAAAAGCTACTAAACAGACTAAAAGTTTACCTTTTCAATTTATAAATTGTTTAATAATAATGTATGCATACTAAACCTCGTATGTAAATAGAGCCAACGAGTCAGAAAATTCAAAATGTAATCGTAGATCTCATTGCCAGAAAACAAGGTCACCCACTCTATGTTCACACTGGTATATACTAGTAGACTGCCTGGTTAAACTGAAAGCTAACTCTAATTCATATCAAGTGTTGGAGTTAAAACATCCTGGATGAAGGAGCTACTGTTAACGACCTCTTTTTATTTCTACTACTGAACCGTCTAGTCTTATAGTAGAGGCCTATACTAGTTACTTGTGGGCGCCCAGTGGTAAAAATTCAATCGCAATTAATTTCCAATTCCTTATTTGTTTTATTCTCTTTTTTAACAACTCCCGCACTAAGAATAATTATTGTGTCGCGGGGGCTTTTACAAAGATTCAAACAACGGCCACAAAGAACACCTAGACTCGGAACAACCATTTGTGGATCTTACAAATTTTTGTGTGATCCACAAATCGAACCTAGCTTTTAGCTTTATGTTCTCTTAATAACTACACTTACTAACTCCTAATAATTTGGAGAAATCTTACCCGTGCGCCATATGTTTTAAAAGAAGAACACAGATTTCTCACCACTTATTAAGACTGCGCCGAGCGTGACAGATAATGACTGAGCTCGTGCGGCGCATAGTCAAATCGGCGCGCGGCCGCCATTGTAAAATTGTATGGAGGATTTGAAGTGCTTTTTTGATAAATATGTATCTTTATTGTCAACCAATAACTTAAATATTTGGGACGGAAAAACTAAACTAACCATTTATGTTTCGTTTAAGCTGTAAAATAGGATAGATTTCTACTGTTATATAATCTAAAAATCACGTAACACAAGCTTACGTTTTTGCATTTTTCGTGCAAATTCACGTAATTTTGTAGGCGAAAATATTAATTATTTAATTTTTTTACACGGAGTAATTGTAAACACATTTATTGTTATGGTAAATGTATATTTTATATTTGTATTAAACAAAAAGTGTTGATTTTATGCACTTAACCGTGACCGCCTGTTTTGGCACGTTTCGCTCGGCGCAGTCTTAATGTATGTGTATAACAATCCTGAATGTCGGTTTCAAGGTGTCTATATTTACTTACTATCAAATGCATATTAAAACTAAATTATGGTATTAAAGTGCACATACATAAATCATCAAATGTGTCAGTTACGATAAAAGTCAGACCGTACTACGTAATAAGCTTTTGAATTCTCCTTACCTTAATTATTTTCATGTTCAATCTTAATGCAGCTTTAATAGTATGATGCAGCACTAAACTGTTGTAGACATAACGTAACTTAATGTTCGCTTATGTCAAGAAGGTATTATAAGAAATATTACAATTTCCCAAAAATTCGCTCATTAGGCAGTTGAATTAGCATAGGAGCAACAAGTATGTTATATGTAACATAACATTTTGTATGTATGCATTATTAATATGTCTTTTAACGTTGACGATCATTGTGACTAGTCTTTATACGAAGATGCATTATTTAATATCCTTGAAGGAGTTGTTTGATATTTAAGCTTTGTTTTTATCTGTCAGTTCGCGAGTTAAAAGAAAGCGTCTAGACTTTTAATCTCACGTTTACCTAACCAAGACGCTGGTTCAATCAAAAGTATTGCTTTCACAGAGGTATACTCGAAAGTTCTGTTATTCATGAAAGAAATCGCAGAACTTTATGAAGTTGATTTTAAAGATTCGTCGGTTTTAAACCGTTTTGCTCCTTGGTCGCTATCGAAGTACCTAGGTACTAGCCACAGATTCACGTAGATGCTTAGGTCTTTGCTAATATTATAAAAGAGCAAATATGTATTTTGTACCTAGTTGTTTTTTTTTTAAATTGGGTGATGATTAATGTAAAGAAAACATAATGATGGTTAAATACTTTAATAGAACTTCGCTGTTTTACTGCACATACTGAGCTCTAGTAATGTTTTCTTTTTTAATCTGTAAACGATAACTACCCACTAAGAATAAATCCAGTATCGTGGGGTCTTTACAAACTTCGCATACAAAGTGTTCTTGGTGTTCTGGGTGTTCCTAGACTCGGTACAACTATTTGTGATTTTTTATTCCGTGTGAGATCCGAAGCCACAACACTCGACGTGGCCGTGGTGAGGCGAACACTCAGACCACTACGTCATACGTGCAGTTAAATTCAAGTTAAGGTGTTTTATAATTGTATCAAATACGCAATGTATTTTCTTACTTTCTTACGGTTGTTCCATTGCTCGTATAATGATCGATAAACACGTCAATGTCGGACACAAATTCCTAGAAAGCACGCTTTACATAATTATGATCTATGTTTTACATAACACCATTTCTCATGCTACTGACAGTTGATCAACTCGTGTTGGAAACATTAATCACTGTTGCTAATAAACAATTTGTGAAATAAATGTGGAATACGCTATCTAAAAGTTTATCACAGGTCAGTAACGTACTGAATTAGAAAAACAGTTTCACGCCAGATGATACTCAAGTGGCGCCTACTTACAAATCAATGCGATAACTTATGTCATTAATTAATTTAAATAAAAACTGCACAAATGTTTTTAATATGAAGCTGTATTTACTTAAGCTGGTAATCTTACGAGTGAGGTCACGAGTGAGAGTCGTTGCTACGTCCAGAAATAAGACAACAATAATAATGAAATTAAATGATAATAAATGGTACAGGACGGTATAAGGATGGTTAAAGATAATCTATGTGGTAGGAGTAGGACGGGTATTCTTTTCTTCTTTTTCCTTTCCTTATTTATTTTGGGATTTTTATCCAAAAGGATATTTCAATCCCATTGTACCTTATAGCTAGATACACACATTAAAATTAAAAGTACACTGTTAGATATAACTAGAGATACAACTATAGATTAGATACTAGAGATTAGAACTAAGGAAAACATAATCATTGCTGATTTTTTTAAATCAAATTACATAGTTTTTGGCAGCTTCTGACTTCGGATAACTTAAAATACTTTGTATCAGGCCCACATCTAGTAAATTTAAATTTAATTCCTTAACTAATGAATCACGTTCACTCCTATTTCGAGCACAATCCATCAGCAAATGTTGTACATCTTCAATTTTGTTGCATATCGAACAATTGGCTGTATCAGCTTTTTTCATTAAGAATGCAAACTTTGCTGATGGATAATGACCGGATCTAAGTCTAAAAGCTAATTTAACATAATTTCTACTTAACCTAGTATCGTCAAACCAGGGAAACTGTGGGGCTCGCCTTGTATGGTTCTATACCATATGCCTTTATCTCTAGATTTTTCCTTAAAATACGTTAGCCAGTCCCTAAACGTCGTTCTCTTGAATGTAGGTATAAATTCCCAGTGGTCTGGTCTTTACTCTACAACGGTGCCATTAACAGCTGCTTACTGCAGTGCTAAAGTGTTTATTGCAATAACATCAAAAAGCACAATCTTCCTAAAAAAATTGCCACGTCCAATGAACTCATGTGTTTTTTTTAATGTACTTATCACAACCGCAGCATATTATTTTTATATCATAACCAAGTATCTAATCGTATTATGATAACTGAGGTCAAGTCAATCAACACTTATTTGAAAAGTATCTTCTTAATTTAGACATTACAGACAGCAAATATAAAACCCTGCGAGACTTTAAGTTATTATATTCGATGAGATCATAACTTATTTCAACGATGTAGAGCTAACTGATGAATAATATTTTAAAGGCGTATAAGTTTACGCGTCCCACCTCCTTCAATTTACCTAGTTTTAGAGCTGACCAATTCTTATTCTGGGTTATATTTTTGTATGTAGTTTTGTAGTTAAGCACTCATGTAAGTTGAAACTTTACAAATAAATGCGAAGAAATATATATATACCGATTTACTAGTGAAGAAAATGCTGTATAATATTTTTTTCTCTTACAAAAGATAGACTTGCGATGTAAAGTCTCGCTACACAAATTAAAATTTCGTGTTGTAAATATCTAGTTTCTCTATGCTTTAGCTAGTCGAGGTTAATTGACAATCGCTTTGTGGTGAATCTGACCCTCATTCACTAATCAGTTTTTCAGTTTTCGTCTTATGGAATGATAAGACTGGTCATTAGTTCACTCTCGGTCTGAGTAACTAAGAAAACAAGTAAGTAGGTACGATACTAATTATTCGAGGGTTTTGATGAATTGAATAAACAGTATAGACAAAGACAGTAATAAGTAGTAGAAGTTTGATATGAAGCAATTAACAAGTAAATTATCCGTGAGTGCTTTCACAGTGCCCTGCGTCCGGCTTGCGCATGCGCTCCCAATTGGACTTCCGAGCGCGTTTCCGAAATCGCTCCACAATAGGCTGACGCGACGATTTTAATGACTCTAAAGGGAGTAGTTATTGTTTTGTTATTATTATGGCACGAGACAGGAAGCTGGGTAATTAGCCGTTAATTTTCTTTATTAGTTTTATTTAGCTTTCTATTAATCGTGGCTCCGGGTAGGATGGCATATTAATGTGTTAAGAATCGATGCCATTTATAATATACTCCATATTAAGTTAGTAGATTTTAATGTATGCAATGAAAATAAGCATGCGTCTATTTGAATGGTAACAGTTCTGTGGATCTGTGTTATGACCAGGAAGTTGATCCAGTGCACTTTGTAATAGTAATATTAGGATCATGACAAGAATAAGACCATTTACAAAAAATTACAAACATATTCACACCTGTCACACAATTCATGCCTGTTTCCCAGAGGGGTAGGTAGAGACTACGGATTTCCATTTGCTACGATCCTGACACACTTCTCTGGCTTCATTCACTTTCATAACATTACTCATACACGCCCGTCGGATCAAGGTGTTCATAACCTGGCCTTTGTCCAGAATGCCTCCTATCTGATCGAGAAACAACAAAAAAATTAAGTTGAAGTAAACGTAAATCGTTTTGATAGCTAAATTATAAAAATAAGCTGTGACTAAATAGGTATAGATAACATAGCATGAGTATGAGATATAGGTATGAGTAATTTTAAGCAATTAAGTAGGTATATCATAATATTATTATCGTCGTTATTCTTCACATCGATGCCTCTTTTGGCATTTTTGTAGATTAAATATATTTTAAATTAAGTCTTATATTTAACTACTTTTTGTAGATTTTATCAATAAATTCATGTCCTATTCGGGTACAGAATAGCGAAATTTCATGATGATCGGTCGAGTAGTTAAGGCGTTAAAGCGTGACAAAAAGCAAACAAAATCACATTCGCCAATAATAATCAAAATACAAGTATACATATGTTATCTTTGATTCATTTATCATCTAGTCTCTAGAATATATATAAAACTCTTTAAAAATAAAACCTATATTAATTATATTAGTTAACTTAGTAGGACTTTCTTCGAATTTCTGCCGATATGAGCTAAATTCATATCACATAATAAGAATATTTTAAATTATTTGAATAGTTAAACTAATTTTGGAATAAAGCAGTCAGTTTTAATCAAAATTGACAACTATTGATGTAGATATTCAAACCCATGTTCATCCGTCAGTCACAAATATTAATAAATTGGAAAGAGGGTGTTGTGACAACTATGGCGGAAGAGCCGCGTTAGCAAGGGACTCTGTGGTGGGTACTCTAACAAATGCCATAACAAACCATCTCTGTATATCATTATTGATTCTGACCACATATACTGATTTTCTTCTCATGGTTAATTCTTATTATTGCTACAATGTACTGTCGGTAAAGTTCACGTTCAATATTCGCATATCAAGTACAGATAGTTGGTACTGATAATATTATAATTGAATATAGGTATTTGATCAAAGTCATCAGGTTATTGCAGTTATCGCTGTCTGAGTCTCACCCACATTTATGCTGGCCTGTTTCTCTCGTAGCGTGATGTATGTTATGAGCCTATGTTGTTTCTGGGTAAAGTAGCTATATAATGATAAAATAAATTTTGCAAGCGCGCCTATAGCTTTTACTTTTATTCATTACAAAAAAAATAAGCACAAAAATATATATATAGGTAATGTTAGTAAATGTAGAGATAGATGAGCAAATTACAACAAACACATTTTCTTTTGACATTTAAATGTCTAAGATATCGTCCAACGAAGCGATGCACCAGACACATAGGAGACCTACGTATATCTATGCATAGGTACAATTAGACTTGAATCAATTATAGCCTGATTACTCCTTTAAAGTGTTAAGTTTATAAATTCATTGAACAAACATGTCATTTGTAAACAATCCTTGAACCCAGAGATATCAGCACGAAGTCGTAGATCTGTCGAAACAAACGCTACGTCCCAGTTAGCAATGGAAGTGCGTGGCTCGGGCCGCGACCCGCAATTATACAGCCGAAACAAACGGCACAGATCGTGCGCACTTGTATTGCATCCGTTTTAATTGTTCCGCGCGTTGTCACATCACTCTCAATGAGATGACTCAAACGTCATCTGAACTATGTCACACTGCTATTTATGCTATAGTATGAAGATTGTCCACCGTGATAGTCAATGGATGTGTAAATTTTCGAAAGGAGATATGATATGTATACTGCACGTGCTTGTTTTATGAATAGACGTATACACTAACAATAAGTAAATTATAATATGTAGATTTTTATTTTGGATATGATGATAGCACATTAGTAAGGAACAGCAGCCCGATTTGGTAATTTTTTTTATGTTTAACAATGTACAAATAATCTATTGAAGAATTTGGGAAACATGGTGTGCCTTTTTATGAAATTTGGACCGGACATTTTCGCGTTTGTCGGGTTGGTCTGATCTTAGATAACTGAGATACTCCTATAGAACTTTTCAATTCGCCTCTCATGCGTTAAGCGCTTAAAACTCTTCTAATTGGTTTTAAGTAGATTGGTGGATTTCGTGCCTAGCAAATGACTTATGTCGAAATAATTTATTGATAACATCATTACCGAGCTGAGGGCACCTACTAACATACCAATTCAATTTATCTGTCAAGTGAATTACTTTATTATAATCATACAGTTCTTGTCATAATATTGTGTTTCGTTTGTGTATGACTATGAGAAAATGTTAGTAAATATATTCATCAAAACAGCTTTAAGGATTGAGTAAGTCGAAGAAAGAGGGTGCACCTGCGGCTTCCGGCCAGTTACAATCCGTAAAGGACGTCACCCAACCGTAAAAATCCGTTACAAGTTATTTCTAAATTCTCTCTCTCGTGGGAAAGTGTCCGTTAGCAAAACAGACTGACACCTTGATATTCACCATACTCACTGTACCTTTCTTAGTTTCCTTTAGCATTGTTTGTTTATAATATTGCTAAACAAAAAGTTCCAACACAAGGAGCTTTGTTTGCACTCAAAATGCGTCTCGGATGAGTCTGCAGAGTGTACACACTTTGTGTCGGTTTGGCTTAAACGAGAAGCTTGGCGAACGACCATATGTGCACGTCTGTGATGTAAACACACGCAAAATACATTCCCTCTTGCGAACAATTAAAAGCACATGAAAAACGTTTATAAAACTGGGCATTGTCCTAATTCTGAAGTCAAATGAATTTAAATGCCGTTATTACTGTTTTGATCATATACCTATATATTATGTTTGTATGTCCAAATAGATATGGGTCTTTCGGAGAGAAAGTTTAAGTTTGCACATGTGCAGAATGAGAACTTATTAACAATTCTAACGTGCCAGACTTCATGCAATTATTTAAGAATTTCCTTTATTTAATTATTCTTTGCCCGACCGGCCGAAACTATAAGCGTCAACTTAGCTATAGGAGCATTCGAAAAGGGCCGCGTAGAAGCAATTATCCAATTTTTGCTTTGTTTGTTTTACATGTCAGTAATATGAATAAACAGGGAATGTGTAGTGGTGGTAATTTAATTGGATTAAAACCCGCACCACTAATTGTGTCAGACCACAAGTCATGTTCTAAATAAGGAAGTTCTTAGCTACTATCACGACTATCCTGTTAACACTTGGATAATTTTTAATTATTTTATCATTTTAAATGAACACGCACATTATTTTCTATTGTTTAATACTGTTAAGTACAATTGTATTATTAGCATAAATCTTTACATAAATATTGAGAATATTTAGCAGTTTCTTTTATGTTTACACTTGTGAAATCTCTGTACTATCTGGTCTTGGGATCTCGTTCCGGGACGGGCAAAGTGATATTAAGGTTTTCTGTCACGAAATTAGCAAAGTAAGCCTTTAAACATAGTATTATGTATACAAGTGGATATAGTGACAAGAATAGAAAAGGGTATGTTAAGCTGGTTTCGGCATGTAGAAAGAATGGACGAGGAAAGACTGACTAAGAAAGTTTATAAGGCTAGTGTGAATTGAACAGTCGCAAGAGGAAGACCTAGGCGAACGTTTCTTGATCAGATCGGAGGCGTTCTGGACAAAGGCCAGGTTAAGAGCACCTTCAACCGACGGGCGTGTATGAGGAATGTGATAAAAGTGAATGAAGCCAGAGAAGTGTGTCAGGATCGTAGCAAATGGAAATCCGTAGTCTCTGCCTACCCCTCTGGGAAACAGGCGTGAATCTATGTATGTATGTATACATACAATACTATGTGTTTATACTATATGTTTTGACAGATGTATCTAAAACATATAGTATATCGTACCCGAACCGGTCTCGAACCCGAGACCCTCTGCATTGCAGTCTGTAGACTGCAATGCAGAGAGTCTCGGGTTCGAACCCACGTCGCGCACCTCTGACTTTCGGAAGTTATATGACTTATCGAAATTATATGCGTATTGATTGACAATTATCGCCTGCTCCGTGCCTCGGAGAACACGTTAAGCCGTCGGTCCTGGCTGCCATGAACATCTATGGCAGTCGTTATTGGGAGAGTGTCGACACAAAAGATCCCACTGGGTCGAAGTGTCGCCGGTCTGCACTTACTGGCCTCCACATAAGATACATACATACATATGTTTTTACACATACTATAATATGTTTTATACACCATTACGTTATTTAAATCCCCTATAGTTCAGAGTTGACTCATAATGGTTAAGCGAAGTACGTGTAGTCGTGTATGTATAATATAATAACTGTTATATATCAATAATTGTTCGGCGACGTAGTAGAAAAACGCAGCTATTGCATGTGTGATGCCCATTAAGCTTGAAATATATAAAATAGTCATTTAGCTTTTATTTTGTTACAGTGCAAACTCGGGTGCAGTCTGTGGCAAGAAGGATTGGAGAACTCATGTCCAATTGTTTGCGTAAGTTAATAAACATAGATATTATATTTATATTATTACACAATAGTTAAGTAAAGCGATAATCGAGTTAATCTAGTTAGCTGGATGCCTGCTGCCTAGGAATAGAATCCATTACACAAACCTGATATTTGAGAAGCTATGTGCGTAAACGCGTTTTGCTTTTAATGATGAACAAAAACATTTTAATTTTTCATTATGTTTTTGTTCTAACCTATATGTTTAAGAGTTTTACATTATGTATCAAGTTTGTGAAATATATTTGTAAAATAATGACTTGGCAGTAGTAGTAGTAGATTACTGCGTAACCATTTCCATTCTGAGAGCACGAGAGTCATATTAAGCAACAGAGATATTTATAATTAAATGTAATGTTAATTGCAGAATGTCACATCGGAAACAGTCTTCTCAAGGGAACTGTACTGCGTAATGGGATGCAATGAGGCTCTAAACACTTACTTCCAAAAGTTAAGAGGTATGTTTGCAATGTACCTATACAATTTTATTGGTCTAATAGCTGACTTTAAAATTGAACTACAATACAAAAGTATATTACAGAACTGATTGGGACTCCAACCGCTCCAGCCTTGGTAGCCGATAGTTTGACGGCCACCTCGCTCTCGCTAGTGTGGGAGGCGACACCCAATTTAGGTAATATGAGCTACATGGTACAGTGGCGATACGAGGAGTTACCGGGCACGTGGCAGTATTACTCAAATACAAGCCATTCCGACCAATCCATTATACACGTTGATGGATTGCGGCCTTACACAAAATATCGGGTAAGATTATTTTCATTTTAGTTTCTTGGTTACTACCAAAATTGGTAATTTTCGGGGCCAGAGATAGTATATAATCTATCTATGAGCCGGCTCTTATTTTACCACGGAATTCTTCTTAAACTCGACGATATTCCATGACTTATACGTGAAGTTAGTCTTACTACTTAATATGATGCAATAGTATGGTACGGTTAGAACTTTTGTGTAGAATCTAGAGCACACATTAATGACATGAAACATAAACACTGTATACGATTTATGTATGTATGTCAGGGCAACGACACCTCAATAAATCAGTGTTTCCAAGAGTAACCATGGAATACACACATATATATAAAGCATATTTTTCTAACAGTTTCGTGTGGCTATATTCCTATCGGGTCGCGGAGGTACCGAGCCTGTATACTCTGCACCATCGGTGGTAATCTCTACATTAGAGAGCGGCAAACCAAGTTCGGCACCCAATTCTTTACGTGCTGCAGCGCCTGACCCTAGCCGAGTAGCCATTTCTTGGGAGCCAGGACCGTTCCCCAATGGACCATTGATATCGTATGTGCTACGGCTCACCGACACTCAGCCTAACACGAACGATGCAGTTGAGGTAATAATTTTTTGCTTATTATCAAGATTTAAATTAGGTATCATTTTATAGATTCTGAAACTGTGTTTGTGGAATGATCATTCTCCTCATACGTAAGTATAAGGATATATATATATATTTCTTTATTTACTATATTTAAATATTTCGATGTTTCAGGATATGCCAGCATCAAACAATACTTTGTTTTATATGTTTCAAAACTTAGCACCTGCTCGCGAGTATGACGTTTCAGTGGCCATGCGCAACGCCGTAGGAGAAGGACCGAGAGCGAATGTTAGGATATCTACGCCACCTTTGCCAACGTGTAAGTGATTAAAGGATTCGTTACAAAATTAAATACAACCATCACAGAAACAAACCGATAATGACAAAAATATTATATTTCAGCTGTTCCTAGCCAACAACCTATTTTAATTTTGGGAGGCGAACAGAACATATTAGCTGCACCAGCAAATGATATGTTATCTGATCCTGTTGAGTTGTATAGTACAGAGCATTCTATTACGGGTACATACCTAATTAATTAATTAATCAAGTCTATTCATGTGTCAAAATAATTTTAACATGTTCTAATTATGATTAATTGACATTCCAGGAGTCGGCCTTGACATATCCAGTGATTCTCTATTTATATCAGTCTCTAACGGATTAGTATATCGTAGCTCTCTTTCCAAAAAGAGTCCCTCAGAACCAATTCTCAAAAATATATCTTACAAACCCCAAGATTTGTCTGTGGACTGGTTAAATAAGCACTTGTATGTACTTGGTGAAGTTTATTATACTAAAGAAAGCTCTAGTTGGTCAAACATGAGTCTTTACTCGAACTGGGAAATAATACGATGTGACTTTGACGGAAAGAATCAAATAGTGGCACTGTCTGGTTTTAATTCTCGTCCGATACACTTTGAAGTAGACGCTTATAATGGGTGAGATCTCGTTTTATACTATCATTCCTCATGTATTTTATAAAGTTTTGTCAGACTTTACATATAGTGTTATTTCAGGTACTTATTTTGGGCTCAACAAGGAGGCGAACGTGGAGGTCTTTACCGGCTCGACTTGGCCAATATATCTAATGGAGTACATCATGATACACCTCCAGAAATTATTGTACGAGATGCTCATTTAGGTGCCTTCACTGTAGATCATGCCGATTTTAGAATACTTGTTGCTCATCTTAAAAGAAATACAGTTTTAGCAGTTTCCTTGGATGGGTAAGAAATTTTGCACTACTATTATTAATTATTATGTACACATGGCTCATAGGTATATAACTTTTTAAACGACAAATTTGCATAACGTTTGTCACTATTTCGTAGTTAACAAATGATCATAAAAACACCCAAGCTCTGAGCAAACAACTAGTATCCATTTTTGCTACATTTTAAGACATATGTATTATTTCGTTTTAGACGTGAAGTAGCCGACTTCAGAAGCAACACTCAAACGCCAATGTTTCTCTCAACACGTTCAATAGCTTACGCAGGTGGACTATTTTATTGGACGAATGGTAAAGAAATGTTGACAGAAGAATATCACGCACAAAGTGACAGTTACTTCCACAATGAATATCCTTTAGCTTATAACACGAAGACGATCGCAACCAGACAAGTGTTAGTAGCTTTGAGGAGTTGCCAACCAATCCCGGTTCCTGTCAATCCGCCATTAGGGTTACAAAGTGTGATGGGTATAAATAGAGCGAAGGTCTCGTGGTCGCCACCACATTTATTGGGCCATCAAGGAAGCGGCGCATGGCAACAGTGGACGTTCCATCTTCAACTTACTGACTTTAGTACTGGAGACGTTATAGATATGTAAGTAACAAATCTCACACACTAACAACGAGGATTCTAAAAGATCGCACAGCAGTAGGCTATTTCAACGGATTTAAATAGAGGAATAACAAAAATTCTTTAACTAGTTAATTTATATAATTATTATTTAAACAAAATAATTATTTTCCAGCAAGAACATCAACGAATCTATGTGTGTAGTAGAAAACTTAAAACAAGACGCAGAATATGTAATAAGGGTGGCTGCTGTAACTGAATCTGGTTCAGGTAAACATAAAACAAGCGCATTATTTTTTTATGAATATGTTATGTTGTTGGTTGGTTGGTTGGCTGTTGGTTATTAACATAAAGCTTTTCTAGGTCCATGGTCCTCAGAGTTTGTTGGTAAAACTTTGGCATCCACACCAAATACTCTCCACAGCACGTTATTGTGGTCAGGGCCGGATGGGCTTTTGCAAACTGATTTAACTGGAGACAATTTACAAATCTTAATACATAGGTATGTCCTTGTTCCTTTTCTTTCTGTTCACAAATATCTTCTTCGTTATACCGTCCACGTAACAAAATTATGTTAATAGTATGTATCTATAAATAAACTTAACTATTTATTTTAGGGGCTATCTAAAAAACTTCCACATCACCGATATTTCCTGGTATCGCGACAAACTATATTTGGTTACAAACGCATCTACCGTAATGTGGTATAATACTACGTCCCACGAAAAAGGTGAAATGTCGAATATGGATAATGTGGGTAGTTTAGCTGTAGACTGGGTGGGCAAGAAAATATACTGGTCGAATCCAAAACAGCAATTGGTAAGAAATCATTAAAGTTGTACGGCGTATAAATGTTAACATGTTCTATTCAATTTCAAATTGATGTTTTATTTAGATAACTAGAGGCAATTTTGATGGAGGCAATCGGGAACCTGTACCAATTGTGACTGTAGCTAAAGAACTGACAATAGACTCGTTAGGAGCATACATCTATTGGAATACTGGCCATGCAGTGGAGGCCGCTAGACTAAATGGCGAGAATAAAATGATTTACTATCCTGCGCAGTTATTTAGTGGAAAGCAAGGTAACATTTTCATATAATACTGACATTTAATAGCTCTCATTTTGCATAGAGGAAAAATGGATATGCAATGACATTTTTTATGATTGGTGATAAACTGATAACTTTATCACCCAGTTTCTGACAGGCAGAACAACCCCAATTAATTTACAGACACACAAATGCATGTTAAATGCTGGGATTGGCTTACTAAATTAGTAACAGTCAATCAAACCATTTGATGTGAATTTGATTTTGTTCAGTTATAGCCGAATAATTATATGTTAGAACTTTATTTTAGTGATGGGACTCACAGCAGATCTAGAAAAGAAATGGCTTTACTGGCTGGTGAGAAGTTATGATGGCTCTGAACTCCATAGAGCACCTACTGCGGACCAAATATCGCATGGAATTAGCGAGGTGAGGAACCATTTATTTAAATTTGGTTGCGGCTTTTGCATTGATTATACATCAACCGGTCGCAATATCTGATTCGGTGATATAATTAAGGGTGAGGCTGGTATTTATGTATGTTGCATGATCTCATAATATTTTTATTTAACAGTAATTTTTTTCATTACATTTGAAGCAGCCCTTTTGCGTCTCCTATAAAAATACATCATTTGGAATCTGATTTACTTTTTGTATAATTTGGCAAGAAATGAGTCAGCTCGTCACCTGCATGCCTACCGTAACGGAAGGGAAATAGGAACGCTATTCTGACATTCGACTAGGCATATCCTAACTACTTTTATCAATACCTAAAGAATGTGTTTTTGATTTGCATTTCAACTGAAGACACTATACAGCCACAGTTACAGTACAGACAAAACTATACACTCTGTAACGCGTTTACGCATTGCAATGGAATGGTGCTAAGGGCCCTGCACCTCGTTTCTTTACCGATTTACTTGGTTGCAACTGGCATCGTATGGTGATGAAAGCAAAAGAATAATCGCCAGAGTAGCATCACTACGGAATTCGACAACTAGTTCTTTAACATTTTATTTTAAACGTGACTGACGGTATATTTCTGTTAGCCTCATTAATTTTAAGCTTCTAATCGGCGTTAATCAGTTTCAAAATGACTTACTAATACTAATAATAAGTACCTATGTCACTTAGGTAACCATTTTCGTACATTGATATATAATATTAATATTCTTTTAGGTATCCGGCTCACTCGTGACTCGCCTGCCTGGTACCGCAACTCTTGGACCTTTATGCTACTTCAGTGGTCGTCTAGTTTGGGTTCAAGACGCTTCAAGAGCCGTAGTGTCCGACTTGGCTGGAAGATATACCGCTGAACTCGTACCAAGAGTCCATGTTATAGCTGTTAGAGATCCGACACTACATGCTCACAGTGGTATGTTATCTTTTTCTGAAGTTTAAACAAACATATATGTAAACACACGTCTTAACGGTCAGCCAATTTGATTGCTTGATTTTTGCGTTTCAGAATCGTTCATAGCAATTCCGGAGACAATAAACTCGTCATCGATAGTCGTGGTTGGCGAGTGGGATCGATTCAATGTTACCTGGGATCCAGCTTTACGTGTAAACGTGAACAACAGTCGTGTATATTATGACGTGAGCTTGCATTTCTCTGGACAATATAAAATTGAGGTAACTATCGATGATAACTGCTTTCTTCTTTAATATTTGACTTATCGTGGTTAATTTGTGTCTACATGAACTTAAATAATCAAAAAAGTCAAATAAATTCTATATTCCAGAAAACTGTTGAGGTGGCCTGGGTAGAAGTTCGAGAACATTTAGTAGCGCCATACAGTGCAATGGAGGTAACAGTTCGCGCGCACACGCACTGGGGCGGCGGGGCTGCAGCCAGAGCTATGTTACATTCACCCCAAGCGCCGCCTTCTGCACCAAGAGCACCTCGCATCTATGTACAACCAGCTATCAGGTACTTATTTTAATTTCAATAAGTAATTATTCTCTATCACCCATAGATATCAATATTTTTAATAGATTTGTATTCTTTATATGAGTTTGTTCGTTTACATACCAAAAAATACGATGAATAGAGAAAGACATTACGAATTATGGTAACATAACCAACATCAAAAAATTTTGCATTTTTGTGTTTCAGTGGTGGGCCGTTATCCGCCATATTTCGCTGGGGCAGTCCCGCTCGTATCAACGGCGTCATTCGTGGCTACGAGGCAAGATGCTGGGTTGTTGGAACGGAGTTCTCTGCAGATATTAAACCTTCCGCCTGTGCCGATGCACATCTGTCACCCGTACATACGCAGTTAATGCTGCGAGATTTGACAGCAGCTTCGAAATATTTCTTCCAGGTAAAAAAATGATTATTGCCATAAAAGTATTTTGCCTTTTTAATGATAACCAATGCAGAAGGTAATATGGTTTTGACGTTCCGAAAAAGAAATAGATAGCTTCGGAGACTTAAAATACATTACAGCTGAGACGCTAAGGTCTTAGGAATCTATAACTAAGTATAATTTTGTAAGTTAAATATCGATTTCGCTTATCTTCTGTACTGGGGATATCTTATACTCTAGAAAAGATCGTAGCCAGACTATTCTTAATCATATTGTAATTTCAGTTATTGAGAAGCAATTCACCAATAAATTTGCTACGCGTATATAAAATTTTAATTTAATCTTTTCATCATATTTCAGGTACGAGCTTACACCGACGCAGGATTTGGTCAGTATTCTGAAGTAGTATCAGTTTCATCGGATGAAGTAAATCCCATACCGAAAGTCATGATATCATCACAAGAATCGTTTAAAATAATCGATTTAGACTCTGGAGAGAGTGAAATGATTCCGAAGAGTACTGGTATCCCTATAGACTTTGCTATTTCCACAGAAGAGAATATAGTTTATTGGGTTAATAATTTAGAAGAGATATTTTCTTCGCGAATTAATGGCAGTGGACATTTTAAGGCGAGCATTTTTTCTTTTTACTGAAATAACTATAACTATCCTTGCTGTCATAGTTTTATATAAAATTTCTATTTTCCATTCATACAGTTAACATCTATTAACGGAACTGCAAAGAGTATGTGCGTGGATTGGGTTAGCCGATCCGTATACTGGTCACAATCAGAAACCACGTCTATTGAGTCTTACGTTACATATCGAGCTGATCTTGGGCTCCCTAATACTCGACCACATATAACACGGGTTTTCACAAGAAAGCATCCAATTTATAGTTTGCAAGTTGCACCATTACACGCGTAAGTTGACATGAATATATACTTCATAGAAATTAAAATACATAGAATGCGGATATATATATATATATATATATGAATAATATATATTTTTATTTTGTAGTTCACTATTCTGGTACGAAGAAAGTAGTAGACATCCAGGTTTAGGAAGCATAATGACATCACATGTGAATGGATCCAATGTTAGAACATTCTTTAAGAACTCTGAAAATGATTGCAATTGCCCCGAGAATCCTCAAGTCGCTAGAACATTCGTTATTGACATGACTAGAGGTAACAACTACAGCTTGTATTGGGTTGATCCTTGGGTTCATCACATAATAGCTGCGGATATGGAAGCTTGCAAATGTAGAATAGTAGTTGATGCTACCGAGAAAAAGAAATATGGTTTCACGCCAATGTCGATCGCTGTAGACAGCCGATATGTCTATTGGTTTAATTCAACACTTAAAGAAATATTTTATACTACCAAGTTTAATAAAAGCAGAATAGAAGAAAGAAAGACTTCATATGGATACAAGATTATGGCTCTCGATCCTGGAAATCAACCTTATCCACCAAGACAATGTTTATTTCCTAAAATGCAACACCTAAAGCCAAAAGTAAAATCAAATTCAGCAAACAGCATAACCTTGCAAATGCCTGCCGTCGACAAACCTACCCGATGCCATCATTTACAATACGACATGCCGTTGACGGAATACACGATATTTTACCGAATACAAAAGAAGAACGATACATCTGCTTGCGACAAAGAATCTTGTCCATTACTCTCGACTACAAACACAGAACTCATAATTCAAGAATTAAAACCTTTTACTAATTATTCGGTCCTACTAGAAGCAACCAACTATTATGCGAAATTGCACGAAATTAAACCAATTGTTGGTGTGCCATTAACATTGCAAACAGCGGCTGAAGGTATATACTTACTGTGATACTGAATGTACTATGTTAGATATTAGTTTTTATTAACTAATATGATTCATTTTTAGCGCCTACAGCTCCTAAGGGAGTGACTGGAATAGTTTTAAGTCCTGTACTCGCCCATGTTGAATGGAAGCCAGATCCGGGGCTTTGGTACGAGGTACATTGGCGAACAGATGAATCACCGTCACCAGCTTATAAATTAAAAGGTATATATTCATGTGCAGATCAGCTAATACCAAACCAGAGATGATTATCGCCATAAAAATATTAGGATTGTAGAAAAATAAATGTTGGTAATAATTTTTCACTCTCTTACAGAACATAATACAGTCGAAATCTCGGTAGGTCGTAGCGCAAACCTAACCCGCCTGACACCAAATACCACTTACAATGTATGGGTTCGAGCTCGCTCGAAACACAGCGCTGTTGGAGCGGACTCTCTGCCTTTGCGTCTGCAAACATATCCACCACCCACGCCTCTCGTCCTTCGGAATGTTACGCCTTATGAAATACATGTATCGTGGCCTCCTCCAACAACTTACCAATTAAATCAGTAAGTATAGTTCAACCAGATCATTCATTCTCTCGTATCATATTCTTAAATATAAGTTTGAAGATCGACAGAAAATCGTTAAGTCAAAAATCTTGACGCTATTTACTTTTCAAAAACACAAGAAAATTCTTTGTCTTTTAGCACCAAATTTTGACGTCCTTGTAGTTTCCCCAATCATTACTATCAGAGAAATTTAAAGGAATAGGTAATGTCAACGGGTTTAACGCCCGTCCAAGTCTATTATAATTTACTAGATGATGTATGTAATTTTCACCCGCGTTTATAGTTACTGCGCCTCTCCCGTGGGTCATAGCGTGATGTTATATAGCCTATAGCCTTACTCGATAAACAGGCTATACAACATTAAAATATTTTTTCAATTCAACCCAGTAGTTCCTGAGATTAGCGCGTTCAAACAAACAAACAAACTCTTCAGCTTTATAATATTAGTATAGATATGCACGATATTAAATGTTTATAGATCTCTCAGAAACCAAAATTGTTCTTCCAAAACCAGGTTTAGGATAGAATACACAGAAGCGGTTCCTTCAATTGGACATTGGAAAACATGCATACGGAATGAGCGAGGCGAATGGACCGCAAGCAAGCTTCGACCAAAAGCTCGCTATCGATTTCGTCTACAATTGCAATACGTCGTCAATGGACCGCCCTACTTCTGGCCACATGATGATCGTTTCACTTTTGAAACTCATGGTATGTTTTTATAATGTTAATAAAACTGCTAAGTAATAACTTAGTTAATGTATAATACTTGTTCTTCACAGAACCGAATAATCTAATCTTATCCCTTTCTTTATCTTGCCCAAAATCATATCATATCATTGAACTATCTGGGTAAAGCGAAAATACGGGCTGTGCCGTATTCATTCTATGACGTCGCATCCTATTTCTTTACTCATCTTTCTTTTTATTTTTTTGACCCAGGAAAATCCTGTATGGATACCCCGTATATGGAAGGGTGGTTATGTGAGACTCTCCGCCCCTGAAGGGGGTCGGTATACACACTAAAAACCTGGGGTGAGCAGTCCCTCCGCCGACGGAGTGGGGCGGGATGGGGTCGCGTTAGCAATCACCATCCCGCCCCGGCGGTTGGCCCGGCTGATGGTGACCGGGCCTCAGCACCTGTGGAGGGAAGGCCTTGCTCACCAAGGCCATCCCTCAGACGTGTGGGGCCATGCAAGCCGGTAGAGTCCCCCGACTCTGTACCAGTGATCCAGTGGGATCACTGGTACAGAGTCGGGGGACTCTACCGGAGAGACTCTACTCTCTCTCTCTGTATAGTGATACAGGAGCGAAAAGGCGGGCAAATCGCCTCCTTCTCGCTCCCGTCCTTCTGCGCCGGAGAGGGTCAGCGAGGAGGTTGTTCCCCTGACTCTCACCGCGGTCTCCTTCTGCGCCATGACAGCTTCGCAGAAGGAGACCACTGCCTGCCACGACCTCTCGCCGCCGAGCATGGCGTTGATCACGCTCGGCAGGGAGAGATCGTAACTGGTCCGATTATATTATTTAAATAAAGTTTCTTTATTCAACCGAAATGCGTACCTTACTCTACTCGTGGCAAATATTACCGGAAAAAGTATGGAAAGCAAAACAATCTTTGGCTTTGTAAAATTAGGTTAGGTTAGTAACAGTACTTTAAAAAATATATAGCCTATGTTATAGTAAAATTTTCTAATGATGAAAAGTTTTGTAAAATCGGTTAAGCAAATCTTTCCTCTTTGTAATATTATTATAGATATAGATTACTAAAACAGTATTTTTTATTTAGACTATTGTAAAATGGAAGTATTTCAAGATTATGGGACCCTTTCCTTCCGGATAGTGCAGGGTCGCTAGGAGGGAACCGAGTCCCATCTGCCACCACTGCCAGTGTGTGGACGACACGGCGCAGCACACGCTCGAGCAATGTTCTGCTTGGGCGGTGCAGTGCCGTGAACTCATTGAGGTTGTGGGTAAAGTACTCTCGCTGCCGGCCGTGATCAAAGCCATGATTGACAGCGAGAGGAGGTGGGCAGCGGTCGCATCCTTCTGCGAGGACATCATCTTGCAGAAGGAGGCGGCGGAGCGGATCCGTGAGTAAAGTATCCTTGCGGATCCGAGCCGTCGCCGGCGAACCGGGCGGCGCAGGCGCGCATTCGCGCCTCATGCCACCGTAATGAAGGCCGCGGGCGGCAGAACGGTGATCTTCTACCCACCAGCCATTGAGTTGGTCCGACGCCCTCTGTAGTGCCGGGGCGTCGTCCAGGAGTCGTGCTCTGCTGGGTGGGTCGTTGAGGTAGTTTCTTTACCAGCGGCCCATCCACTATACAAGGCAGCGAAGGGGCACACCGTGGGGTTTTAGTCCATATGCCCGAAATACGGGAGAGCCGGACATAACCCTCTCGCCTTCCCTTGTGGCGAGGGGGTACGGATCAGGTGCATTTCCAAACGTGAAAAAAAAAGTAACGTAAGTAGGTTTAGGATGAAACATCATCGGATGACGCCGGAATAACCCGAATATACGTCTTATTGTATATATATACCATGCAAGATTCTATATTATGCGCTTTTATGACTTTGTTTACTTAGCAAACAAAGGTATACCTATGTATACAAATTATTTGTAATAGGTAGACGTAAAGTTTGCTTTGTCCTTAATATAATTTAAGATCATGAATGCATTTCATTTACATAAAAGTTTGCAAAATTAACATTATGAATAATATTTATAAAAACCTATAGTTAAAACCAGCACGAGAATTGTAATTAATCCAACATTTTCACCCGTCACAAACTTTTTCGTTCTAAAAGTAGATAACATTCTTGCGTATTCTTTGTAGCACTGCATTAATCTGTGTGTTGGCTTGACTAGGTGACGTGCCTGGCCCACCGGGATCTCTACGCGTGGAAGAAATGGTCGGTGACAGGGTGTTACGCGTTTGGTGGACTGAACCCGATCCTCGTGGTTCACCCGTCACCGCCTATCGCGTTTGGGGACGACCGCAACACAGGTTTGAACATAAAATTTTACTACCTTCATTAGAAACGAATTGTTGACATAAAAGCTAGATATAGATAAAAAGTAAAAGAAGAAAAATAAAAACAAGTGGCACAACATTTTAACATAATTTAAATTAAAACATTCCGGCTGACTACGGTAATGTTATCTAACAGTATTCTATCTTCATACAAACGGTCTACGTGCATCGAGGTTGATATATACTTGGTAGTTGCTACACAACCAGTCGCGAATGCGCCGCAGCGATGAATGGACGGTGTGTTGTTTTTGTAAGCAGTAAGCGTGCGATTAGTTGATATTTAATAAAAATAAGTACAAGTACTTACACAACAATTATGGCAAAGTGCAATTGTAAACAAAAGTATTTTCAATTAAAGTTTTTATCCGAATGCGGATTTTTTTATACTATTAAATTTAACAATACTTAAAGCAGTCTCAAATATATAAGGTTGTTTTTTAGTAAATCTACCAATCAAAAAACATGCATGATTTTTATAGAACACTTCCTATTTCATTCGCTATAATATTTACAATCACTAAAATATAAAGAAACTTAAGTAGGTAGGTAGATGAAATTAAAATACTGTAGGTGGGCAGGCCTCTCGCGTGTTTGCGGACCGCGCGGCTGTAGGTAATTATTTCAAGGACAGAGCCGAGTTAATACTGTTAGATAACATTACACTTAACAAAAACCTTTTCTAACAGATGTTACTCGCTGCATTTAGTGGAGACAGATTCTAATACATATGTTATAAACCTACGCTCTCGTTCACTCTTTCTTCCTTCCTGGGTTTTTCTCTGGTGTAATAGACGATCATCATTTCACTTGTTACTCTGCAGTAACAAGTGAAATGATGATCGTCATGCTATCTAAATGGGGATTCGAAATCTTGCATTTAAATGATTATATCTAGCAGATTTTTAATAAAAATGCGATGTCCGAAAAATTGCTTTCTTAAAACACGGTGCGATGGAGCAAATGAAAGTAAAGGTCCGCTGGTCATGAGTTTTAGACTGACGATTGAGCTCGCTCATGGCTATGCGGCTCTCGGCGCATTTTATTTCTCTCTGGATTTAGAGGGCTTATTATTCTTATTATCATTTCAAACACGTACCTACTTTATTTTATATTTTAAATAATTTACTATTGTTGACTTTTAGAGTTGCACAAGGTAATGATAATATGACAAGAAACATCAGCGAGCTATTGCCCTCAAGTCTACCTTCCGACATCGATGACAATATGAAAATGCGCATCGTACGCGAAGGGCTGGAGCTTCTGCATAATGGAACTGGTGAGACTCTCGAATTATTTTCAAATTAATCATCCTTAACTATAAATCTTTCAATGGACTAACAAGATTTGATATTTGATTATAAACGACTATTTAACTACTTTAACATTGTCGTGTGCAAACAGTAAAATATAAATAGTATGTTACAGTATTTTGTGAGGATTAAACAAGTCGATAGGTGCTTTATTTCCGTTATACTTTGGTGATTTTAGCGAATATTAAACATTATTTTTCAGAAACTTACTGGCTCCTAAGTGGTGGGTCTGTAGGCAATGGCTGGGTCGCTCGCGTGCAAGCTCGCAACGCTTACGGCTGGGGTGCATTGTCCCCACCATCGGAATTGGATGCTACTGGCCTTGCACCGCACCAGCCTCCTGCTGCTGCCCTCGCATTAGCATTATTGGCTCTGCTTGCCTTATTATTGGCTGTTGCAGCTGCTGTTTTCTATGGCAAGTATTATCTTTGGATGAAATTTAAAATTAGGCACAAGTTCCCTGTACAATCAGCTTTTCGATTTCACAAAAACGAATCTGGCTGATAATTATTTTATAAAATGATCAAATGCCTGTTAGAATGAGAAGAGTAATGCATACGGTTGACTTAAACTAATTTGTGATCCCTGGTTCTACAGCTTATAACAGCAGAGTTAGGAAAAAAGCGGCAATGGAAAATCAAATCACCACAAATGTTCTCAGAAGAGGACCCGATGTCGAACTCGCAACGCTTAGACAACTACCTACTCGACATTCCACCAATATACTCTACAATCAGGCGAGTGTTCTTTTTGCTTAGAATTTACAATTAACTAGGTATAATATAATTCTGAGGCTAATATAAATCTGCTTCAAACCGTATAGATCAAGTGCATATTGCATGCATATAAAATTGGTTGTAAAGCAGACAGTGACTTTTTAACTGACGCTATTTATAATATTCATATTTTGTACCTTTAGGGTGTCCATTGCCCAACTGATGCAGAACTGGCTGGTCTGCCACACATTCGTCGTGAACAAATAACGCTTACAAAGTTCCTTGGATCAGGCGCCTTTGGTGAAGTATTTGAAGGCGTCGCTAGGCAAATTAATGGTAGTACTGCAGACACCAAAGTTGCTGTCAAGGTAAGTTTAGTTTTATTGGTATATTTCCCGTGTAAAAGACTTCAGACTATAATCGATTTTTTCTAATAGTTAGTATTTGTTGATAAACATGGCTAAATAATAGTAGTTTCTCAATTCTAGAGGATACCATTATTTTAGTCGATTAACATTGAGTATCTCAGACTCGAAGTCGATCGACGGTCATCAGATGACGAAAACTTGATTTTACTTTTAGACTTTAAGAAAGAGCGCCACCGAGCAAGAAAAGACAGAATTCCTAAAAGAAGCAGCGTTGATGTCCAATTTCAAACACGAACATATTTTACGTCTTTTGGGAGTGTGCCTTGACAATGATCCAAATTACATCATCATGGAGTTGATGGAAGGCGGTGACTTGCTCAGTTACTTGAGGGCGAAACGCGCTTCATTGGTGAGTTATTTTCAATATTCTTTATCACGATAACTCTGAACACGTCAGAGGGAACTTCTGGCCCTAAGCCTAACTATATAGTGCCATTCATTGTGTAAGTGGAAGTTTTCTGTCCTAATCCTAACTAGTTTCAATTGCACTATGACTTCTGAGGTAGATGGTACTTGGCTGGCGTATTTTAGGAACAAATGGCAAGAAGAATCTTTTGTCGTTAAAAGACTTTACAATTCCAAACTCATTTGATATTAGGTATAATTAGCCTGATGGTAACTTGTGCAGTTGCAATACATGTGGCTTAGTAGATCCTATATGGGACCCCGGCTATTTGATATGTTTAATTATGAATTGCATGCCGACTGAAAGCAGGTCAGCCGATCGATTTAAATGTGGGGGACCTGGGCCACGTACTAATCGATCGACTTCCTAACTTAACTTCTAATGTTATATTACATATTATATGCTTATAACTTAATATATATTTTGCCAGTACACTCCGGAATCTTTAACACTTCTGGACCTCCTAAACATGTGCGTGGACGTAACTAAAGGATGTCGTTACTTAGAGGAGATGCATTTCGTTCACCGCGACCTAGCCTGTCGAAACTGTTTAGTAGCACATCGCGCAAACGGACGAGTCGTCAAGATCGGAGACTTCGGTCTAGCGAGAGATATTTACAAAAATGATTATTATAGAAAGGAGGGTGAAGGTAAGACGATCCTACTGATTACATTAAAATGTAATCTATACTAATATTATAAAGCTGAAGTGTTTGTTTGTTTGAACGCGCTAATCTCAGGAACTACTGGTTCGAATTGAAAAATTATTTTAGTGTTGGATAGCCTATTTATCGATGAAGGCTATAGGCTATATAACATCACGCTATGACCCACGGGGGCGGCGTAGTAACCATAAACGCAAGTGAAACCGCGGGCACAGCTAGTAATATATATGCTTCTTTACTACTTCATAAAAAAGATCAAGTATATACATACCTAAATAGATGCTCCAGCGTAATTCCTAGTATTAGTATAATTCTTTAATCTGCTAAGCAGATTACCAGTCGCCACTTATAATACCTACTGACATTTATACGTAACGGTTCGGTTTTTGACTAAGCACCTATTCAAATAAGATCGTTTATTTGCTAAAATGTTGTTTACACGGATGGTGTGATACAAGATTAGATTCAGCACACGACTTACAAACATTTAACAAGTGTTCGCAATGGTTTTATACATACTTTTTTCAACTCAAATCATATAATGACGACAGTAACTTCTGGGAATAAGTTGATTGACAACGGTTAGTAAGAGAACTTATGGTTTTCAGGTTTGCTGCCAGTTAGATGGATGGCTGTGGAGTGTCTTGTAGATGGAGTATTCTCTTGTCAATCTGATGTGTGGGCTTGGGGCGTACTTTGTTGGGAGGTAAGTTCAGTTATTATAGTAAGGCAAAACTGCCCAATCTTAAATTCAAATGCACTGGCACTAGATATTTGAATGAACAAACAACAGTCGGCTAGCGATATCTGTAAAAGAAGACAGCTATGGTAAAAAAGTCTTCCAAGATATATACAGTTTGCAAACATTTGGTGAAAATTGCTAACTGCTAGTGCTGAGCTGTACGACATCTAGTGGACTACCGGTTATGATCGTGGAACCTAAATTATGGCCCATCTTCAAAATAAATTATTTATTTATTATATTTATCATATATTTATCATTAGCCTAGTGCAACACATTCTGAAGATTTCCTAATACACCGATTTCAATAAAATTCTTTTAGGTACTTTCGTTGGGACAGCAGCCATATCCTGCGCGGACTAACCGGCAGGTACTGGCATATGTCCGCGCTGGCGGTACGCCTGATAGGCCACCCAACTGCCCGTCAGCATTGTAAGTAGCAATTTATATGTGGATCTTAACGAACTTTGACACCTATCACGGCGTTTTGCCGCTAATTTTGCCAACATTATCTTTTATAATAGCAGCGGGTAAAAGAGAATTTAATGGTTTGTTAAACAGCTTAAGTCGAACAAACGAAAAACAGGCTGGAACTATTTGACTTTTGATTGTACTATTAAAAAGTAAATAAATCGCATATATATGTATTTTAATTGCAGTTACGATCTTCTTCAAAAATGTTGGAGCTACTCGGCTGAGACGCGTCCGTCGTTCCGACATTGCCTTGAAGTGGTTACAGCATTAAGAGACAAGACATCGCCCAACATCACACTCACAGCCACCGCCACACCAGCGCCGCATTACCTCACGTTGCTGGGCGATGGTAAGTTGTTAATATATCCACTTATATTATTTTAAAACCACAATTTCACTATATTTGCATGCCTTATTACAAAGCTAAGTAAAATGTGTTGCTGTTTCATTGAATTTAACACATGCTCTATCCGATTAGGATGACTAGCTCATAAATGAAAATAATAGTATAATATTGTTTCCTGTCTTTGGTCTTGATTGTCTGTTTTGTCGACAATTTTAAATGCATAATATACACACCTTACGCTGAATGTTTTAGTACTAATCAGGTAATAGAAAGTATTGGTACCTACTGAGAATTTCCATCATAAACAGACAAGCCAAGGGACTTAGGTACTAGTAGACAGCAAAACTACGCGTAAATGTCACACAATTCTATGAGCATCTCACAAGCACGTTATTTAGGACTATAGGCTATACAGAAATTCGCTAAAAGAAATTCTAGAATACATTTATCACCAATAGCATGTCAAAATAAGTTTTCTTAATGACTTTAATTCTCAATTGCTTTGATAATCTTATGGTTAAATTTATTTCATAGAAGACAAACTAACAAATGCATTGCGCATGGCTGCATGTTCAGATGCTGTCGACAACCGCACCTACCTATTGGACGAGAATGACAACGCCTGCTTAGGTTCGTTACTACCGTGTATCTATCATACATTCATTTACTCCTATTTAGTTTTTTTGTTGTATGTTTTGATTAATATTAACAATTTCACTACAGATGAAGACTTTCCGGAGCATCACATGGAACCGTCAAGATTACTGCCGGAGCGAGCACCGAAATATTTAGAACTTATGTATGACAGCGACTCGGCGCCCGGCACTATCTGTGACGGCTACGAAATTCCGAGGACACCACTAACGTACATGCCTCCGTTTTCAAGGCACAGCATAGTTGGTGTCGCACCTAATAGACTGATTAAACCACCCTTGTACAGAACACATTCCTTACGAACTCACACGCGACCTCCAAACGCCACAATAATTCCTCTACGGAACGGCATCATCAAGAGAGCTTCGCTGTGTGAGGAGATGACGTCACGAGAACCGCGGGCGTCGTCGTCACGACACTTTGACTTCGACAAACACTTATTCAAGACTCCATTTTGAACTGTGATATTAGAAAAGATAATGCAATGTGTATATTTTCCACCGAATGATATGTTTTAGATTTTAAGTAAATATTTAATATTATTTATTTTCATTAGATAGCACTTGTAAATAAAGGTGAATCTCGTTGTACATATTAGTTTAAGCTGTCGTGCTACATAAAATGACGATTGAGACATTGGAAAATACCATTGTGGATAAAATATCAGCGCATTTATTACAAACCAGTTAACTAAATATATTGCCTTATCATCCGTAATAAACAGCTTTTATTAAATCCCACCTTAAACAGCAAGAAGCTGTCATCGCAGCCGTACAATAAACAAATACATCAGCGTGGGGCTCTTGAAAGTAGGTATAAACGAGATAATAAAATAATTTTATCTTCGACAATACAAGGACCAACTAAACCTAACGGATCAAATATCTGACTGATCACAGATAGAATGTGACGCTTAGTGACCTGTTTCTTGTTGTCGATGTTAAAGGAAAACGCTAGAAAGTCCGATGCGCATAACCAATGAAAACACAACGTTTTTGAAAATGCGTTCCCGCTTTCAGCAAAATGTAGTCTACACGTATCGCCTACGCTACCGATCATCTGACATAATATTTTAGGGCTGTTGTACTGCCATTTACGCAAATGAAAATGTGTTGTAGCTAAAACGTTAACGACTTCCTTAGCCATTGCTACCACCTCTGATATGGTGTCTCCACCAGCAAGATAATCGTCCACATAAAAGTCATGCACAGTCGACTCTCACCTTTTTATTAGAAGCTGCAGACGCAAGATTTACTAAGCATTTTGTAGCTAAATAAGGAGCACTCGCTGTTCCGTACGTCACGGTGTTCAGACTGTATGTCTTTAAAGGTAAATTTGAATGATGAATCTGTCTTAAAAATAATTTGTTGTAAGGGTCGCTGTGTTGGTGTCAATATTGTCCTCTCTACTTAATTAGGACGAGTGTCCCCACGGATAATGCTTCCCATCTGTTGAAGACTTCAACCCCGGGCAGGATGTTCGGGCCTTTCCGTCCCACGTCAGCTGCCTACGCCGGCGCGGCGCGCGGTCGTGCGGGGTGGAAGCCCCGCCCGGGCACTTCACTTCTATAATAGTACTCTATGTTCACTTCGCTACCAAACATGCTTTTTTTTTATATCTTTATTGTTTTACAAGGGTTTTTGTCTACATGGACACGCCAACCCTATTGTACCTTATAACATAACTAACACAAAAATAAAATAGGACAATTTATACAGCTAAATCTATAAATTATTGATATATAACAGTAGCCAAGGAACACAGACTTTTTGCTACATCAGTCTTTGGATATGATAGGATAGACTGGATTAAGCCCACATCTAATTTGTTTAATGCAAATTTCCTTATCAGTTCTTCCCTTTTACTAATGTTTCTGACACATTCTATTAATAAATGTTGCACTTCCTCTATTTTATTGCAGACATTACAGTTGGGTGAATCCACCTTTTTCATCAGGAATGCGAATTTTGCGGCAGGGAAGTGTCCTGATCGTAACCTTAAGGCTAATTTTATGTAATTTCTATTGAGGTTACCATACATGCTTGTAACTATCAAATTACTATACAGTTATTATACCAGTTTTTACAGTCCACTGGATTTTATTTATAGACCTAGGTTAGATCTTCAACAGGTTTTAAGATTTTTTTGTTTTTTTTTACTTCTTGCACGATTCAATAAATGTAAAAACTAAGTACAGTATTGTTTTTAACAGTACAGTTGTAAACCCTATACGTGAATAAGGACAAAATTCATAGATCACACCATTACTTTATTTTGTAACAGTGATGTACGATGAACCAATAAAAAAGTACTTAAGACTTACGAAATCCCTGTTTCCCTTAATAAGACTAGGTTGGTGCCAAAGTGCACTTTGAATTAATTATATTATCCAACGCCGATAGAGAATAAAGCATCAATAGTGGACCATTCATAAAATCAGCATGAACTGCAAACGATTACATTGTAAAATATGGTCACAGCAAAAGGTACTCCGTGACATCGGAGCGCCCCCTATACACAACTGTATAGCAGACTGTTAAACGCGTTGGCGATTTATAAAGGCACCGCCAGCAGAACACCGCTGTCGGCGACCGCCACCGCGACGGCCGCGGCCTTCAGGTGCATAATGGCCCCGACCGTCGAACATCCTTCCCGGAATCCGGACTGAGCGTCCGACAGGTCGGGACCGACCATACTTAGGTGCCTGGACGATGCGGGGTTACTAACCAACCTTTTTTTTTGGGTCCCAGGAAAAATGCTTGATGCACTGCCCGCCGGCTAGGGGACGGCACCGGCGGGGGTGTGTGTGACTCCCAGCATGAAGTATCGGTATACCCACTAAAAAACCAGGGGTGTTCCCTCTCTCATCCAACGTGGAGGGGGCCGGTTGGGAGCCCTTAAAGGATTCATCCAAAGCGGGGTTTCCCATGTGGGTGCGGGCCGGGTCAAACGGACCCGACCACCTCTCGTCCCCAGGGGAGAGCCTCACCGCTCTCCCCTTTCGACGTAAGAAGGCGCGCGGAAACACCGCGCGCGCCCTCTCGGGGTTCTTAATTTACGGGTGGCAGGGTCCCCTGAGGCCATGCCACCCGGAACCCTTAGGTGGGGGGCAGGAGAGCGACAAAAGCGCGTCTCCCGCGCCCTCTCCTCCGGCGGCGGACTTCTGGGGCGTAAGGATCTTCGTCACGCCCCCGTTCTCAGAAGAACCTCATTGCGCCCCAGCACCTGACGTCGCCGACCATCTTGGATACGACGGTCGGCAACGAGAGGTCGGGGCCAATCACGGCGACCAGGGCGCAGCGCTCCGCGACCCACGCCGAACACTCTTCCAGCGTGTGCTGCGCCGTGTCCCGGTGTTACTAACCAACCTAACTTAACCTAACGAAATCTAGTATTGCATATCTTATCTTATTGCCCTTTTCATCCCGCAACTAAGAATGCTAGGTGTAGTTTTTAATTAGTCTTTTGATACTAGACCCTATTAAATAGTAAAAGAGGACATTGACAGATTCGGTTAACATTTAAGTAAAGTAGGATGGTCCCTGGGATGACACCGATAGGATTTCGCGCCTTGTGATAAAATGTAATCTATTCTAACCACTTCATTCCTTGTACATGTTCTAATAACTATGAAAGTATATAATAAACCTATGCTTTTAACTGACCTTATCCAACTCACTTCTTTTTAAGTACATTTACTTCGATATTAACTGTAAGTTAAAAGTAAAATAACTATATTGTCTCCAAAAGTCAAAAGTCATGAAAAATACTGATCGGTTAATAATATGGGTATAGGTAAATAAAAAACATAATATCCGATTATCTAATGCTATATTTAATATAATACGTAACTATTAATTTATCAGCTAAATAAAATATATTACACAGTAAAATTAGTAAGATACCTTATTTGGTACACCTAAGTAATGAAAATACCTTTAGAACATTAGTTTTAACACTAGCGTCTGATTTTTGATAACATTGTGAATATTCCTAGCATATAGTATGATAGAAGTTTTATTAATAACGTCCAAACCTACTCGCTCGCGACGCGTATTATACAAAAGTCAAATATACCAAGTAGTCCATTAAAAAATGATTACCCATGGTACGACAGATTTATAATGAACAATCGATTGATTGATACGAGAAAGTTTCGCGCCAAAAAGTCCTAAACATCTGTCACGCTGACAGTGACAGCGCAACTTAAAGAAAGTGTAACCTAAATAAAATAAAAAAAGATGTTTATGGTAAATAAGTATGTGGTGGCTAGTCGCCGTCCTCGGCGATCTCCTGCTTGACGCGCTTGTCGTGCTTGATCTGCTCGGCGGTGGTGACGGCGGCGCCGAGCGGCGGCGGCTCGGCGTCGTGCTGGTCGTCGTCCTGCGCGTCGTCCTTGCTGTTCTCGTGCAGCAGCACGTACTCGCGCTGCGAGAAGCCGAACTTCACCACGTCGCGCTCCAGCAACTCCACGTAGCGCCGCGGCTCGATCTTCTTGTTGTTCACAAATGTGCCGTTCGCTGACTCTGTTCAAAGTTAACACAACGTTCATTTCTGTATCAGCCTTTCCATCGACGGTAATAACCACACAAGCTGTTACGGCAAATAGGACGTCACTAATGAGAACTACAGACATATTTAAAATATCTTCTTTTGAAAAGTGTTATGTAAGATTGTGTTCGCCACCTCCAAAAATCTTCAACATACATATAATAAAATAGTAAACACGTTTTTAGACTGTCCGAATGTATTCACTAAGCTCCAGAATGTTTAATCCAATTCTTGTGATTAGTTGGATATATTTGAAAAAGCTTAAACTAAAATTTAGTACTTTCACTTACTTAAAGTGGTTTGATAAATAAAAAGATCTGTATATACCTTAGGATACCCACGGCCACGTAATGAAATCGCAGCTTGTATGTAATAATATAATGTAACATATATACTAACGGGGTTTGCGTTTTCATAAATATTATTTATATATGTAAATGACTTGTACTCACCAAGGTCAATAACATACGGTCTGACACGCCGTCCCTGTGACCCATCTGGTCTAGTGAACGGCGTAGCGCGGTACTGTAGTGCTGCATGCTGTTTACTTATAGACGGGTGTTCCAGCATTATGTCAACCACTTTCTTGTCACGACCAATGAGGAACGCCGACTGACGGTGGATGTACAAAATAGGTAACGCTTTGTCGCCTTTGAAGGGATAGAATCTGAAACCAACAAATAGTTATAAGACTCAAAACGTATCATCTTACAATTGAAAGCTAGGTATATAACTCAACATTATAAAAAATAAGCAACGACTGCACGGATGGCGTAGTGGTTTAAGTGGTCGCTTTGCCACTGCTATTGCGCCGAGTGTTGTGGGTTTGAATCCCACACGGGACAAAAATTTGTGTGATGTGTGTGACAAGTGGTTGTTCCGAGTCTGAATGTTCTTAGTATCCGTTGTTTGAATGTTTTTAAAGTCCCTGCGACACAGGAATTTTCCTAGAGCGGGAGCTGTCTTTTTTAAATATAGAACTTAATTGTGCATGAGCTTTTGTATTTACTTATAATATTACTAATCGTCAAAAATAATTACAATTGGTAATCAAATTATATGTATAGTGACAATTACAATTATCAGGTAATGCTTCCAACAAAATTCAGGATTACACATCTAAATTTTAGATTTTTCGGACAGTAAATATAATGTGGCACCTAATGGGGCAATGTCATATATCCAAGAAGTAAAAATATGTTTTATTATTATCATAGAAATCATAGTGACAATTCTTATAAATAAATTTTTGAAGTACCTCCATCTCCTCTTAGGCTGCTTGGCGTCATCGGGTTCCGTGTATTTAATAACCACACCGTTAACAGTATTGGCGTCAGCCGTCAGTTTGCCAGACAAGCCGAAGTTGGGTTTCTCTTTATCAGCCGGATCTTTTTCATTTTCATTCTTAACTTCCGTTTTGCCCCAGCTGTATTCTTTGCTATCATCTGCATCTGCAAATCTGTAGGCACATAGACAATGATATTAAAATATGTGTAAAATTTCAATTTAAAATGCTAAATAACATGATCATGTCATTCATATTTTTAAACGGCTTTTCCTCATCCTAAATAGAACAACTGTTACACGGGTTAAAGCACAGACATGTTTCTACGATTTTAATTAAATAAGTAGGTTTGTAATGTGTGATGTCTATTGATGTTGACGTCATAGGAAAATGATTAGACAATATTATCGAATATTAGTGAATTCTATATTTTCTAACTAGACCCGCATAGTAAACTATGGCCTTTTAACATTGAAAAGAGACCCGTGGCTGGCTAGACTATGGTCTAACACTTCTCATATTGAAATGCCCGTGGCTGGAAGTGGGACAGATTATACATACTATAGTACAGAAGACTTGTTGCATATAGTAGTATCATGATAGTAATAATTTGAGTATTGATGAGATACGTGTCTATAGTAATATACATATACTGTCTAGAAATACACACACACATACACACACGCACACGCACACGCACACGCACACGCACACGCACACGCACATGCACACGCACACACACTACTTTATTTTGTAATATTTCATTTTTATTTCATCTTTCTTTTATAGATATACTTACCTGTCTAGTTGTGTAATAGTGTAATATGAAGAGCAGGGGCTCCTAACACAAGTATTTCTCTTACTTAAAAGGAGTACCTCATTAACTGATGTTAAACTAGCTCGTAAGAAAAAGAAAATAAACAATTTTTATTTATTTTATTTATACATAGGGCTGAGATTATTATTAAACAATAATGACTCACCGAGTCTTTCGATCTCGTTGCCTCGGCTCCGATTTGATAGGCGGTCTACCTCCGCGCTCCGGATTTCTTTCGTCTCGCGGAGGACGATCCCTTCTTTCTTCACCGCGACCTTCTTTGTACCGCTCCTCTCTCATGTCTGGTCTTCGACTACGCTCCTTGTATCGCTCTTCTGGGCTTCGAGATCTTGATCGTTCTCTACAAATATATGTAATATTGTGTGTTAGTATTAAGTCTTACTCTCCTATATTAGGTATAACCGTACATTAGAGAATAAACTACTTGGGTCCACTGAACGCCAGCTCAACTGGATCCAATAGATTTTATTATTATACCTATGGTGCGATCCTCCAGCATAGCCTCGCTGCAACGGCTTCCCTACGCAGAACGCTGAAGGAAAACCCCAAGACCATAGCCCTAATCCATGAGCCGTGGATTAGGAAGGGCAGAATCTGTGGTCTCAACAATATCGGTGGCAAACTCCTCATGAACACCACCGTAAGTAACCTCAGAACCTGTATCTATGCCCCCAAACATGTCAAAACACTTAATAACCGAATTCTGTTCTAGAGACTTGATAGCTGCTAGGTTTCATGAAGCAATCAATAATCAGTCCTGTGATCTAGTCCTAGCGACCGCTTACCTGCCAAGTGACGAGGTCATACCATCGCTGGAACTGATGTCCCTGGTGGAATACTGCGCAAAAGAAAAGCTGGAACTCATCATATGCACTGAGTCCAATGCACACCACACTTTGTGGAGCAGCGATAAGTCAAATGCCCGTGGAGAGAAACTGGTAAACTATCTTTTCATTACTAACCTCCTTTTAGTCAATAAAGGATCGGAACCGACATTTGTAAACTCAAGAGCACAAACTATTATAGACCGTACTCAATCAACAGACGAAGTATCCCACTTCATTACCGACTGGCACGTCTCTCACCACAGATGGATACGCTTTAACCTTAGAATAGCCTTACCCACACCACAACCTAGGCGCGTCCCGCGTAAGACGAATACGTTAAAATTTGTTACTGTAACTGTTAGATCAGCACTCGCCAGTGCCTACACACCGCTATGTATAGCAGAAGTCGAAGACATTGAACAGTATATTAACACACTCACTTGTATCAATACTCACAGTTATGAACAGAATTGCCCTCTCGTGACGCCCAAAGCAGGCCCCAAAGGTCACTGGTGGGGCCCTAAATTGCAGAAATTACGTCGCAAAGTAAGGTGTCTGTTCAACAGAGCAATAAATACGCGACGACCAAACGACTGGTAAACCTATCAAACCACAAAATCAACCTACAAAGGCGCATACAACTCCGTAAACTGGAATGCTGGAAGTGTTTTTGTACCAACGTTGAAAACACCAGCCAGGCAACCAGAGCAAAGGGCATACTATCAAGTGTACCTGAGAGCATACTAGGATGTCTGAAGAAACCTGACAACACCATACACTAAATCAGATGCTGAAACCAGCGCACTACTGCTAGAGACACTTTTCCGGGTGCCGCATTAGCGACACTGACAACTGGTAAGTGTTACACTGAACGAGCATGCAGTAGTCAAGATTGGACCGTAGCCCTGGACCTCATCAACAAAGAGAAAGTGTTATGTGCTATCAACAGCTTCCTTCCCTTCAAATCCGCGGGACTAGACAGAATCTTCCCCGGCCTACTAAGATGGAGCGGCGATCTCCTAGCAGACCACCTTGTTAAGATATTCAGAGCATGCGTCGCTCACCGATATTTTACCACGGAAATGGAGGGAAGTGAAAGTGGTATTCATTCCATAACCAAGCAGGAGCGACTACACTTTAGCGAAATCTTTTCAGCCAATAAGTCTCACGCCGTTCCTCCTCAAAACACTAGAGGCTATGTGATAAAGAAATAAGAGGAAACACTCTAGCTCACAAACCTCTTCACCCACACTAACACGCCTACAGCCTTGGCTGTAGGGAAGATAAAGGCCTACAGAATCGGCGCTCCACAGCGTTGTATCGCGAATTGGAGACGGACTAACCACAAAACAACCGACACTGGGCGCCTTCATTGATATAGAAGGAGCCTTTGACAAAACCAACTTTAACAGCATAACCGAAGCACTGGAAGCGTATGGGGTCGCTCCATAGCTATCAGAGTCGATAAACAATATGCTGAAATACAGAGCGATACAACTCTCAGCTAACACAATAACCAGGAGAATTGTGGCCAGAGGCTGCCCACTAGGTGGTGTACTTTCGCCACTCCTATGGAACATAGTGGTAGACGACTTAATACGAAAACTGAACGGCAGAGGGCTCTTCACAGTGGGATTAAGAATAAGCCATGGTCTATACGTCAACCCGATAAAAACAGAACTCATAATGTTTAATCGCAAGAGAAACTCAAACAACCTCAGACTACCGAAACTATTCAATAGCAACTATTCATATTAATAAGCAATTTTTCATTTATAATTGTTATTGTTTCAAACTATTTTAATTGTAGGTATACTTTACTATATATGTTTGCAGTATATGTATAAATGTTTTTTGTAGACCCTTACTTTATTAACAGTAGAATAACAATGTAATATTTGAAACAGCCTGAAACACAGGTCTCTGACATAGTTCAGGTAATAAAATGTAAAAACAGACTTCATAAACAAGACATTTTGTGTCCAATATTTAAATTGTAAATGTTTTCCTTTAGATTAAATATAGTTTTAATGTGAATTTAATACAATAAGTAGCCTGTAATTTGTTTTGTAAAGACTTATACTTATTGAATAAAAAAATATTATTATTCAACACCGAAATAAAACCTACCAACGAAGTCAAGTATCTAGGGGTCATACTAGACAGCAAATTGCTGTGGAACAAGCATCTTGACTACAAACTACAACGAGCATGCGCATGCCCAATGCAGCAGAATGCTCGGAAAGACATGGGGACTCTCCCCAAAAATAACACTGTGGCGATATACCACCATAATAAGACCATTTCAAAAAAACTATAGATAAAACATTCTAAAAATGAACGCCCCTCTACAACGGTTACGCTCACATGCAAAGAAGGTGTATAGATTCAACACTCATAAATCAGTCTTTGTCATTGGTTGCTCAGTCACCGTCGAGACATGAAAGTGGAACCACGCGTCGATTTCACCGCAAAAGTACGGTCAACATGTCAACGAAAAAGCATCTTCGCAGTCGAGTAAATATTTTTTATTTCGAATTATAAACTAAACTGTTTTTAATAATGCTTATATAGTTTTAAGTTAGTAAATCAAAATAATTATTTATATGTTATTTTACAGGGCAAAGAAATGATTGCTAATGTATATCACCACATGAAATATGAAGCAGAAAATGGAGTTGAAAATGTAACTGATGCCAGATGGCGAACTGCTCAAGCTGTTGGTTATAGTGAACACACTATATCAAACATATTAAAAGAAGAAAGACAACAGCCAAGTTCCACCGAAACATTAGTAAACACCCCCACAGACATGGCACAGCAAATCTCTAAGTCGCCCTCAAAAAGAAAACGGATGTCCGAAATCAACGTTGGATGATTTTGCTATATCTGTGCTACGAAGAACAATAATGTCATTTCATGTATACCGATTACCATGACGACATGAATTTTGAAAATTGTAAAACATGGCTTACGAAGAAACTGCTACCTAACCTCCCAAAAAAATTCTATCATAGTTATGGATAATGCTTCTTACCACAACGTTTTAATAGAAAAATGTCCTAATTCAAATTCAAATAAGAACATTATGCAAGCATGGCTGACTCAAAAAAATATTCCATATGAAGAATCCATGAAGAAAATAGAACTGTATGTTTTAATAACAAAGAATAAAGACAGGTTTAAAGGTTTTGCAAACGATGAGCTAGTTAAGTCGAAAGGAAGTTCTACGATTACTTCCTTATCATCCAGACCTGAATCCTATAGAAAAGATATGGGGAATACTAAACAGTGGCTAAAAAAAAAAGGTTGGATATAACTTGACGTCTATAATCGCTTTAATTAAGGAACGAATTGAAATGATTAATTATACTACGTGGGAAAATACATGTCGACATGCTAATGATATCGAAAAAAAATATATGAAAAATTTTGACATGGATTTTGAATTCATTATTAATGTTGAGTCAGATTCTGATGAAAGTGATTAGGTATATTGATGAGTGAAGAATTGGTTAATTAATATTGTATTTCATAACGTTTGTTTGTATTGTGTAATGTTTTATTACGTATGCATTAAGTATAATATTAGTCATATCATAAGTCAATAAATGCTTGAAATTATAATAATTTCAACTTTTACTTTAAGACAACAATTCACAGACTACATGCAGTAGGTATACAGTAAATGAAATGACCCATATTAGATAAATACTTTACGGACTACCATACATAAAAAAAAACAATAACACTGATTTCAACTGGCAGACGGACATACAAAGTGACTGACAGTGGTTAGGCTTAGTAATAAGGTTCTGTTTGCACCTTACAGATAGGTACGTAACCATAAAAAAATATAGATAGGCTACCTACTACATTTTATTTATATTTTTCTTATTCCACATTCATATTCAGTAGATTTTATTTTTGTGCTATATTTACTACCCAGCCTGCCCAAACGTCGAACGGCCGGATTTGTCGGCCAAGTAGTGCATAAATGACACGAACGCGCGACAGATCGAACGTATCGTTCCATATAAAGCGCACGTTCCCCGCCATAATATATTAATTGCTAATACCTGGACTGAGTCTATGTTTACAGTAAAGTCGCCGCACGCACACAATTAAAATGTTTCAATAATTATTTCCTTTCACACATTAAAATATTCTTGTTTTGTGGAGGGGCGTTCATTTTTAGAATAGTTGATCTATACCATATACAACTTCATGAGGAACAGCGAGATCAATCGGGAATGACCGAGGTCCGAGTCTACACTGATGGCTCAAAAACTATACAGCGAACAGACGCTGGAGTTCACTCCTTGGATCTCAATATTAACATATCTTTGACACTAGGCTCACACAGTTCTATCTTCCAATGCGCATGTGTGGCCATCACGGAGGCCGCCACCGCGATCGACAGAAGACGGATTGAACACTATAGGATACGAATCCTCTCCGACAGCACAGAAATACTTAGAGCCCTAGAGAGCAATAGCTGCAACTCCAGGCTCGTTTACGAATGCCACCTTGCTCTTGAACGAATTTCCACAAAAACCATTGTGATTTTACAACGGATAAAGGGGCACAGTTAATAACTGGGCAATGATGCTGCAGATGAGTTGGCTAGAAGAGGATCGGCAACCATCACGGAAGGTCCACCTCCATTCCTCCCTCTACCATTCTCACAACTAAGAACATGGATGCGGCTTCGCACTCAGAGCCAACATAATGAACGCTGGGCACGGGCAACGGACTGCACACAGTCGAGAGCAGTCCTGCCGGCCATCTCACCACGTCTGACACACCGCCTGCTCAACCTACAAAGATTGGACCTTCGGACCATCGTGGGGACCCTAACAGTACACTGTCCCCTGAACAAGCATCTGTACAACATTGGAGCAACAGACAGCCCACTCTGTAGGGGATGTCTGACCGAAGATTCTGCTGCCCACGTAGTCCTGGAATGTGTGGGGGTAACTGCACAGCGTAAGGAAATGCTCAACATCCCGAGGTCACTCCGTGAAGCCTGCGAATATCCCAGGAAACTTCTGTGCTTCTGTGCGGGGTTGGGCTGGCATCTCTATAACCGGCCGACTCTCACGCATAATGGACCAACTTGGAGTTTAAGTGCGGAAAAGGGAGTACAATTACAATTACCTATGGTGCGATGCGGACGGTTTCTCGGGTCTACCGGCTGAACTCATAGCCTTCTCACGCCGAGCTTCTCGAGGCCTGTAACCGATAAACAATATAATTGGTAACCTGGCATATTCATACCAAAATGGTTTACACAGATCATGAATTGATTCGCATACAGAGTCCACCACAAGGAATGTTTAAAGCTTAAACCAAAAAATACAACAAAATAAAGAAATATATTGTATTTATTCATAACTGAAGTGTTTACCTGAAGCAGACTACTAACAATTATTCTTTTATTATGGTCTGTAACATGAATGGAACAATTTTTATTTTTAGCGTATTTTCAATAATGCCAAATAATGACATAATGTCAATGCTCTTATCAATTGGCCATTAATTAGGATACTATGACCAATAACATATGTATAAAATAATAAAAGTTAGAGTTCTACTTTCTCAGTTAAAAATATTTGAGCGCAACAATATATTCGTTAGTTATCTTCAACGCGAAGAACCAATTATTTTGTCACTCCTATAAATCGTACACTTACCGTTACTTTTGTAATATAATGATGATATCGCGAACATACCTAATATTTTCTTTCATTATCATTACTTGTTGGAGAATCATTACATAGACTGGTCTATGTCAAGTTGTTAGCTTATAAATAAGCTAAGAACCATACATTTTTCCACTGTTTTCTTATCCTGTCAAAGCGCTTAGTTACGCATAATTCTTATTACAACAAGTGATATATTTGTTCTCCTAATTCTATGCAAGGATGATTACTTCATTGCTGGTTTTTTGTTTCATTTACAGTTCTTTGATTTGTTACAGGTTATTGTTTTTTTCTTTTCTTTTTACAGTAATATTGATGCATGTTTCTTTTAATTTCATTGCAGTTTTCTATTGTTTCTAAGTAGTGCTCCTTTAGTTCTTAAGTGCTCCTTTAGTAATCCTCCTCGGCAATGTGTATCTTCCAAATACTGATATAATTATTTATATGCTGGCGTAGCAGTCCCAAGCATAATATATAAGCTTTTCTACTGACACGTTACGTCGTAAATATTATATTAAAAGTCAAGTATTTTCCATTTCCAATAAATAGCATGTCATTATGTTCCATATTCATTATACAGATTATATATTTCTTTACTAAAGGTGTATATGTGTCCCAATCTATAATATCTTGGAACCTAATTATATGATACATTCTCAAGTTTAAATAGTATATAGAATACATACATAGGTATAATAAAGTAACCAAAATCCGAATCTAAATATCTGGTTGCAGTGTGTAACATTTTTCTTTCCTCAGTACATAATTTTTCTAAAATATTCATATAACATTATTCCATCTTTGCTAATTTCCATTTTAGCTCTGACAACATTCCACTATTTTATTCTATAATTTATGCTGCTCTTCTTGCCCTCTTAGCGCAATATCTCTTCAATTTCGACATTCATATTATGAAAATCAAGTTTCTCCATTACTTATTTTATTTCATTCTCAGCCTGCAAAATAAGCATGTACTTTTCCAAATATTATCACCGAATATTACATTGGCAAGCATGTTCTTCTTCGAATATTACATTGGTAAATATATTCATATCCAAAAATTATAATTGCTATCATGTTCATCTCTGAATGTTACATTGGCAAGCATGTTCATCTCCAAATCTTACATTGGCAAATATGTTCATCTCCAAAAATATCAACCTTAGCTGTCGTCTCCCATAACACATTACACACCTTCGAGCTGGTGAGTACTTCTAATTAAACAGTTTTATAGTACTTGACAAAATGATGATTACAATATCTCGTTTGAAGTACTTTTAGCACCTGCATAATCCAGATAGAAAAATAATATCTGTTTCTAAATAGTTTTCCAATAAATCTATAACAATTTATGTTTTCACACATGCCTATAGTGATTATTATCATTTAATGTGCAAATATTAAAATATCTTTGCAACACCGACATGTTCTGATCATAACATTTTTCTGTAGAGTAGTCACTGTAAAAATAAATATAGTTATTTAACGTCGCACATACACTGTTACCGACCGGTTCAAGTCGGTAAGCACTCATGCAACAACACTGTATGTTGAGTTTAAATAAGTTGATACGGAATGCTTAATCAATTACAAACTACACACATCTGTATTCAATTAAATAAACTACGCAATCTAACTGCCTATGTATGTAAAAACTTAACACCTAATTATGGTTCCAAATAATGATTTACATACCTTTCAGAAGAGAATGCTTCTTCCTGATACCTCTCCTTCCTGTCGGGATACTCCCTGTCACGGAAGCGCTCGTTGTCAGGTGGACCACGTCTGTAAACAATATTTTCTTTATTTGTATAAAAATCACAAATTAGACTTGGAGCCATGTCGGTTAAATTGGGGCTAAGAAATAAATAACTGAAAATCAATAAATACTACATGGATGGCCCTGCGGGCAAGCGGTCCGCTAACCGCTGCCAGAGCCCTGGTTTCGAATCCCACATGGGATAATTATTCGTGGGATCCACGAATTACTATTTTGATTTTGGGTGTGATTTTATGTCCGTATATTGTCTGTTAGATAGGCGCCCGCAACAGATTGATCCCTAGAGCGACATTATCATGTGTCGCTGTAGATATTTTCAAAGAAGACAAATAAAATTATATATGCGACATTACTCATGGTACATATATTGTCCTCCAGACCGATTTTCGGTCACAGCGGTAAATCTTAACGGAGACTGGCCATCTGCGCAGGACATATTATAGTGCACAAGTGTGTGCACTCTCGGTTCTCTAACTATCATGAAAGAATGGGACAGTAATCCGACACGACCGGAGAGAGATCAGGCGCAGGACTAACGGCTTCACAAGCTTTCCGAGGCGCGAGAGTGTCTAACACCGCCAACTTCCTAAATCCGAGCTGCTATTGAGATTTCTTAACAGGAAAACTCAATAACTTTTTTTGGCCAGATCCGGGATTCGAACCCGAGAACTTATGCACAGTAGTCGCATTTCTACTACTGCGTCATGTATGTCATGTATATATCACACACGAAATAAAAATATGCAAGTTTTTTAGCACAGCGCGACAGAGGTAATATCTCCAAGTTATTCAACCAGCTGCAGCAGTTCAGTCTATGAAGACAATGTCGTCATGCGTTCGGGGCAACTGGCTGGAGGTGGAACATGATATTGTTTAATTTCTTAAAGGTCTAAGCTACTTTAAAAGCAAATTGTTTTCATTTTAGCTAAATTATCACCATCCTGTCAATGAAGTGCAGTCTTTGGCAATTTGAACGTAACATTATATTAAAACACAATTAATACATTATCTTCAAGCCTAAAACGATAAATCTTTATTTATAACTAGTTACTATGGATGTGTTTAGCTTTGAGAAAGAACCCACACCGGCCGCAAAACATTTGAAAAATGCGCACCTTTCGCGATATTCTCTTCGATCATCAAATTCTCGTCTTTTTGAACCACGTTCCTCATATTGATTGAAGCGGTTGAAACCTGAAATTAATGATAACTTGAACAAAGAAAAGAATGCAAATTATCATGTTCATAAGGAGACCATGGGGTTCTAAGAACTTAAAAAAGAGAAGTGAGAAGTAAAGGCTTTTATAAAAAAAAAAGTGTTTTTTTACAAAATGCTGAGTTACATCTAGATCAGAGGTCACCGAATGGCAGACCGCGGGCCAGATCCGGACCGCCGACCTATTTTGTTGTATAGTACACTTATGTAAACAGTACAATATAATTTACATGTATTACTTGAGTACATAATTTAATAATTTATCTCACGCTTTATCTTTGTGCCGTCGATTAGAAATTGGAATTTGAAAACAAATTCACAGATTTTAAAATTGTGAATGTTGTCGAAATCCTTGGCAACATTTACTCTCTGCATCCCTATGGTGAATGGAGCAATAAAGCTGCACATGTTTTCGGGAGTAATAAAGCTATCCAGATGGAAATTATCATGTCAAATAAAATACAGTTATAAATAAAACACAAAAATAAGGAAGATTCTTCTCAAGAGTTTTGGATTAAAATAAAAACCGACGTATTTATTTATTATGTATTTACTTACTACTTAATTAACTAAACTAAACTTAATTACTAAATAATATAAATTAATATTAGCTCAATTGTATACAATGCCTATGTATCAAGTATTAAAATGGTAAATTACAGGTAATATTGTGAGTACCTATTTATATAGCAGAGTCTACATGGAGATAAGAGTCTCCTCTATCTCCATATAGGCCTGTACCCTTAGTTTGCTACACTCTAATTCTAAAATCTTATTGAGTGGTAGGGCCACGCTGGTTACAGCATGAATGGGCCGGCTCGACAAGGGCAAGTACCACCCTCTCACAGAAGATCGACGTAAAATAACAGTATCTGTTATGTTTCGTTCGGTGTGTGAGAGCGCCGGAGGCTTAATCACCCTTCCCTTCCCAAACCCCATCCTGCTCCATTTCCCTTTTCTTTCCGGTAGGCAGCGACTTGGTTGTGTTTTTATGACATTGCTTCTGAAATGCTAAGAAAACACAGCCATGTGTATGAGCCACGGTTGTCGCTTACTATCAGGTGGACCACTGGCAAGTCTCTCACCAATGAAAGCAATAAAAAAACCGTCTTGCTAGGTAACTACAAGGTATGAATTATAGACTTACCTCACAATGGCTATTTATGTATAATGTCCAGACTAAATGCAGAACACATGCCCAACTAACCAACCTTACTCAGAAAACACATCATATATTTTACACAAACCTTTGGAAGAAATGAAAAGATTCTATAATATTTCAATGAATTCAATCTATTGAGACTTGATTGTTAACAAATCTAAATATCTTATGCTACATAAACTAATTTTGTAGTATGTAATAACATGATGTCTGAATATTTTCAACTGTGTGAAAAAACATAACACAGAAAGATATTGTATTGCAGTAAAAATACTACACAGTATTTAGTCAGTGTGTCATGGACTAGCGATATTCAAAATACTTATATAACAACTATTTTAAAACACAAATACACTTAAACAATTTAATAAATACTCTCAGAAAATTATGTAAATTACTGCAAAACCACTCCCCATAAGCCTTTTCATTTTTGTACTAAATCGACAGATGTTGAGCTAAGCTACATTACAACATAAAATTTACAACTGTGTGTCTATTACTTTAAAAGTTATAGTCGTTTGAACATAGCGTATGCGCAAGCACAAAAGGTCTTTGTCGGAACCCTAAACAGAAAAACATTAAAAACACTTAACATTCATATTAGATTTAATTTAATGGGTTTACAATATTGAATAGCTAGCTGCAGCAGTTGCTCAAAGTCGCCAGCTCAAGCTTGTAGACACGCTACGGCTTTCTGTGCCACCTGGGTTGATGAGCGCCTTAAGAGTTCCTAGAGACAATAGTGTTTCTAGGAACTGTCACTCTCTCAGCATACTGATGCTGACAGCCTCAGGAGCTATTTATCGGACCGTCGCACAGTGATCCATTTGACCAAAAAATATTCCCTCTGCTGTTGATGGTATTTATCGATCAAGGGATGCGTTTAAAATGCACGAGTAAAACACCCACGTGACAATTTTAAATACTTTTTTTTTTAAATGATGAAGTTTAGGACACTTTTCATGAAAAAATTTAAATACATTCTGAAAACGTATCTGTCTAAGATATTTATTTTATATAAATATAGGCTGATAAAACATATTTGGGCGCATATTTTCCAGTTATTATTTTTGGAAAATCACCTCTGTAATAATTTTTTTTCAGATATTCGTTTTTATTTTTTTCTCCCTAAAAACTCAAAAGTGCGACTTGTCACTAGCACAGAAATATTGCTCGTAATAAGGCCTATCACTCATAAAAATACCACGTTACACTATTGCGGTTTTTAGAAGGAATTAAATTTCAAAACATAGTGTTAGGGTTGTCACTGTATTTGACCTAAATTCATTTTATTTTGTATGAACTATATTTTTTGATTTTATACAATAGTTATCTCATTTAAGCATAAAATCCAATGACATGCTTGGAAGACCTTTTCTTTCTTGAAAATCGAAAAAAACGCATTCAGGCTTAAATAAGAACGAGGATTATATTAGTATATTAATTATATTAGTGGACGTGGTAAAACCTAATGCCGGAACCACGAATGATGGAAATTCGGCCCGGACAGCACTATCAGACAAATTCCGTGGCATATTTACCGAGGTTTTAGGTCTGGAAGCATGGTTAGTCAACGGATTGCACGATATCCTTGTCACTATATCCTGCGAATTGCCCATAGATGCATAAAAGGTTGGCATTTTTTGCCGCACACTAGCGGAAAGGTACGTCGAGTCATATAGTTGGCACCCGATGACTGACTCTGTACACAAATTCTAGTACACGGTGAAGAGACTATTGACTCCTTTTCACTTCCTGTCGGAATGCTATCAGAGCAAGCGGCCGAGTCGCGTAACAAATTCTGGCGCTCAGATAGGGAATACCACTGCCGCAAAATGAACAGGAGAAAAACGATGATCGACCTCTTTCACCGTGCACTAGAATCATCGGATCCATTCATTTCTATGGCACATATGTCTACCACAAGCTGTACGTGAACTTTTAAAACCAATTCACGAAGAAAACTTGCAGTTAGCAGAGGTGGACGATGAAGTTCCATCCAAATCCAATGATGATGAAGAAGAACCATCCAATGATGACGATGACTGTCCGTTAAAACTAAGCAACGAAAGCGATTTGTATGGATGATAATAATAAGTTAAGTATAGCTTATTCATACAAATCACTTTTTTATATTATCCGCCTATTAGTAGTCGCCCGCGACTTCGTCCGCGTTAAATACAAAATTCTTTGTTCTTTAATTCGGGATGATATAGATTCGGGCTTGCGATATGATAAGTATGTCAGTGATATCTCCTTTTTTCCTACTCACAAAAAAAACACTTGTTTGACCTTTTGCGACAACCCTATGATGTATTATTTGACCTTAAAACGTAATGGCGTATTCTTCCCAAAAACCGCAGTAGTGCGACGTGGTTTTTTATGAGTGAAATGCCTTGTTACGAGCAATATTTCTGTGCTAGTGACAAGTCGCACTTTTGAGTTTTTAGGGAGAAAAAAAATATAAATAGATTTTCCAAAAATAAAAACTGGGAAATATGCGCCTAAAGATGCTTTATCAGAGTATATTTATATTAAATAAATATCTCAGACAGTTACGTTTTAAGAATTTATTTAAATTATTTTCATGATACGGTCACATAAAGTTCATCATTTTTTATTTTTAAAGTATTTGAAATTGACACTTGGGTGTTTTACTCGTGCATTTTAAATGCATGCCTTGATCGATAAATACCATCAACAGCAGAGGGACATTTTTTTGGTCAAATGGAACACTGTGCGTCGGTGTATGTGGTTCCAGCACAGTTGTGCTGATGGTGATGGAGAGAGAGATGAGAATATTTAAATAATAACTATTCACTGTTACCTTCGTTCACCTGATTACACCCTTGGATAATTTTTTGTAGAGTCGTATAAAGCAAAGGGTTCAAACACCTTACCACAGTTTCAAATACCAGGGAAGAACACGGTCGCAAAAATTATGTCGATGGCCGAAGAAATTAGATCGGACTTAGACATGATTAGGCGCTCATCAGACCATATGGAACAGAGAGCCGTAGCGTGTCTACAAGCTGGCGCTGGCCATTTTGTTGAGCCACCACTATAGCTATTGTAATGCAATATTGTAAAACCATTAAATGGAATCTAATATGAATGTTAAGTGAATGTTGTTTTAATGTTTTTCTGTTTACGGATAGAATAGAAAAGGGTATGTTAAGCTGGTTTGGGCATGTAGAAAGAATGGCTGAGGAAAGTCTAAGAAAGTTTATAAAGCTAGTGTGAATGGAACAGTCGCAAGAGGAAGACCTAGGCGAACGTTTCTCGATCAGATTGGAGGCGTTCTGGACAAAGGCCAGGTTGAGAGCACCTTGAACTGACGCGACGGGCGTATATGAGGAATGTGATGACAGTGAATGAAGCCAGAGAAGTGTGTCAGGATCGTAGCAAATGGAAATCCGTAGCCTCTGCCTACCCCTCTGGGAAACAGGCGTGAATCTATGTATTCTGTTTAGGATTCCGACAAAGACCTTTTGTGCTTGAGCATACGCTATGTTCAAACGACTATAACTTTTAAAGTAATAGACACACAGTTGTAAATTTTATGTTGTAATGTAGCTTAGCTCAACATCTGTCGATTTAGTTTACAAAAATGAAAAGGCTTATGGGGCTTATGCTTTTGCAGTAATTTACAATAATTTGTTAATTTACATAATTTTCTGATAGTATTTAATGAGTTTCATATGTTTTTAAATATTATGGATATGTACACATTGTTTTGTATTGTAGACAATATACAGTATAGTTGCCTTCGGAATATAGGCCAATTTTTATTCCAATATGATCAAAACTTTGGGAGATATGATTTTTTTTGTACACACATAGAGAAGTTTACAACAAGAAAACAAAATGGCTGCCACATAGCGAGGAAATGGATTGGACCCAAATGAAGAGTATATTTGTGTTTTGAAATAGTTATAAGTATTTAGAATATCGCTAGTCCATGTACACACACTGTATATATAAATCATTATCAAGACTGATTACCTACTAAGTAATTTAAAAATAATACCTTTGCAGTAAGTAATAGTTTTAATGAATGTTTGCAAATCTATATCTAAAAACATGCATGTAGCATAGCAATACAATTTTCCATTTATAGAATGTTAATCCAACAGTTGTTCTAATCATACTATCACGAGTTAAAAACATTATTGGATCTTCAATGGGCATTACATATTGGTTATCATATCCTTTAAGAATAATCTAAAATGTTATAGTTCTTTCGAAATGATTATTATAATTACATACCTCTTGGATCTTCCCTCTGATGAAACCGTTCCTCTTGTTCCCTAGGCCGCCGGCTTTGGAACTCTTCATCTGGAGATCTGTGTTCTTCAAATCTTTGATTCCTAAAATATTATAACAAATCTTTGTGATATAGATGCATAATTTTTCCCTAGAACATTTTACACTTTCAGCATCAAAGTTATAATGATACACAGAATGCACTATATATTCTGTATTTGAGAGGTAATAAGTGCCCAAACTGCAATGTGACAGTATGTTAGCTAAATGCCATTTTGAAAATTCTGTTTACTATGTTATAAGAAAATTGTGGAAATAAAATTAGCAATTATATATTTTGTGATATAAGTTGACCTCTCAAATACAGCATGATTTTTTAAATGAACTAATTGATGCACTATAAATGATATTTCAAACTAGTAAACAGTGAATAGTTGGCAACTAAAGCTTTAAGATCTATTGTCATCATTCACAGCAAAACAGGTACATGATAATATGACAGTTACAAGTACAAATGAAGTACCTTTTAAACTCATTATAGTCTCTCGGCTTCCTATTGTATTCTTCATTTGTTTCATTATATTGAGTGTTTTGCCCAAATTTCTCTCTATTCCTATCATATTTCTCTTGGTGATATTGTGCATATCTGCAATTATTCAATCATGTAGTGTAATAAATACTACACAATATCACAGCAGAAATAAAAAAGTTAAGTAAATTGTTTACCTGTTATTATATTCCCGCTCATGTTGGTACTGCTCTTGCTGATACTGATGTCTCCTCTCCTTACTAGAGCCCCGGTAGAACCTCTGCACTTCTCGTTCCCTTTCATAGTCTTCAGGTGAAACTGATCTATGATATTCTTTCCTAAAAATATACATCGCAAAATTACTGCTAAAATACCATGTGAAATACACTGACTGACATTGATATAAAACTTACTGGTAATAAGTTCGCGAAGGTTGGCCTTCTTCTTCAGAAGTTCCCCGACGTTCCTTCACTACACTGTGAAGACGACGTTGAAGATGTTCTTCATCTAAGAAGAATAAAATATACATTATAAAAAGGAATAAGAATGTAATAATCACGTAGTAAGAATATTTAAAATTTACCACCTTTCTCACTCACTGATGAGCTACGTGGCCGTTTACTGTGTTTGTGTTTATGTTTACGCTTCTTCTTCGTAGATAGTTCACCTTCACTAAATGTAAAATTTTCTTCTGCAGAGCCAGTTTCGAGTGCCGAACCAGACTTCCTTTTCTTTTTGCTATGCTTCTTCTTCTTTTTCTTATGCTTACGTTTCTTTGAGCGCTTGTGAGCATCTGATTCGCTCTCGGAATCTGAAGAATCAGCACGTTTTCTTTTTTTTTTATTGTAGTGATGATCTGATACTGAAGAATCATCGCTATCACTGTCCGAAGAGCTACTCCCGCTAGCATCAGAATCTTCAGATTCCTCAGACGATGTATGATGACGCTTTTTAGATTTCATTTTTATTAAATATCTTTCTATTATAACGAATAACCACACACGTTTATATTCTAACTTCACTAGAAACCTAAAAACAAAATGCTTCTTTGATTTCTAAGTTTGTTGAAACAGCCGAGTAATCACAGACAATAACTCTATGACACACATAGATAAGAATAATATATGTACATCTGAGAACTCTATGAGTATGTATGAAGTAGGAACGCAACTATTTAGAGACAATCCCTAAATCTTACTCTTTTGGTCTGTGGTATATTCTGCATTGTGGATAGAAACATAGAAACCGTATCAGATATGTAGCATAATATGTCACTTGGATTTTTTGACAACATCTTACAAGTGTCAAATGACGAAAGTTTACGATCATATTATTTGCGATCTGTTGACTTTTCAGTTTTAATAATTATTTTGCACAGTAATAACAAGAATTCATTGTTTAAATGTTATATGTCTAGTTTAACCATTCGTCATAAAATAATCACTTTAGTATGTGCCATAAAAAAATAATAAATCATAACACCCGATAAAGCATCGTTGGCATACTTTGTTACTAAGTTACTTATAAAAATTGTGTTAATAATTAAAAATTAAAATGGCTACACGTAAAAGAAGTGGTTCGGGGTCTAAAAGACATCTTAAAGAGAAGGTAGTACAAATTTACGAATCATTCTTTAGAGGCGAAGATTTGACGACCGACAATGCAACTTTCTGGGATGAATTATTTCTATTGAAGCCTAAAATACCGCAACTAGAAGCCGAAATTCACAAACTATCTGTAGAGCAACTAATGAATATGAAAGACAGCATGAATTTACTTGTGTCGCAATGTATCGAAATGTTGGGTCAAGAACATCATATCAGGTGAAGTAAATTTATTGTTGATATATAAATGATGTATCAGTTCATTGAATAAATTATTTAATTTTGAGTCAATTAAAACTATATGTTTTATATTAACTTATACTAATACTATTGGTATATACTGACAAAGTGTTATCAGATAGATAAGCCATTTTTGTATGGGTAACTAATCTGTTAACTAAGTTTTTCACTTTGAAATATCTTATGATAAGAGGTTTACTCCAAAACAACTATATGAATGAGACTGACCCAATCAATTATTAAAACTATACACATCATTTGATTTGCTTCTCGTTATAGTGAAATTGATAACATTGCTTTCAGATTGGTGTATGCACTTCAAACCCTGAGTGCATTATTGATAACAATGTACCAAAGAGCTGGACAAGACTCCAACATTAATATTAAGACAATTTTAATTGGGACAGACAATGCTGACAGTAAAATGCAAAAGTTATTTGAGCATTGTAGTGTTATTTTATCAGGTATGATATATAATTATGTTTAATTTGTTCATAGGCATAGGGATGCCAGTATTCAGACACAATGTTTTTCACATATCTCAGTATGGGTGAGCTGACTGGTTAAAAGATAATTATTAGATAAGCAAACAATGTACAATTAGTTATATATTTATGGCATATTTCATGGTAAGTGATTCTTTTGCTGGGCAACATAACATAGTTTCAGTACTACTTTTTTCAGGCTTAGCTGGAACCTTTTGGACACACTGCACAACATTTTCTTTATTGTGTTTTGTTTTTTCTTCTTGTTTGATTTCCTTTTTTTGTTTTAATTATACTAATTATTAGAAATAGTAAACACTTGTACTGTTACCGTGTTAATTTGTTGTGTTTTTATTGGTGTGTCAAATAAATTACATTTCTTTCTTTCTTCTTTACTACAGTTCACTTACAGTCATTACTGCTTAGTAGCTGATTTTTAGCTATAAGTTCACTTTAGTTTTTTTTGTTATTGTTGTATTGAACTCAAATTCTTACTTACAACAGACAAAGTAATATATAAATACTGTTAATGTGTCTCTTCGGTTCTTCATCTTGAAGCAAGAAGACCCATTTAAATGTTATTCTTACTTTTAAAATATAGAAAATGAATAATTTGAATTGATTTCCACAAACTATAAAAATGCACTTTATTGATTTTAATTTCTACCAGAGAAGCAGACATAATGCCTTTGCCATTGTGAAGTTAGTAGTTAGTTATAGTTTAATATATCCATTGAATATGTTAAACAGGTTCAGACATATTTTGTTTAACTTTGGTAAATAATATAAATGTTTTTTCAGGTGATGTCCCAGATAGTTTGAAGTCAATGGTATTGAAACTTCTTCTAGTTATAGCAACAGGCATAGATAACATTGATGATAATCCACTTGTTGAATATTTCATGCAGAACTCACTGTTTGAACCTTTAATACAACTACTGTGTACATCTACAGAGAGACAACATCATGGTAATATCCATTCAGATTATAGAATTGTTATATGTTGCATAATATTCTATTGTTGTGAAATTGATTGTTTGCACTGTTGCATATTAATTACAACCAAGTATTTAACAAAAGAAGGATGGCAAGCTGCCAACAATAGATAATATTTATAAGTACCACATACACAAAAAAAATTATATAAGTAATTATATTAATAGCATAATAGAATTAATTATATTATATAAAGGATCTTCCTAAATGTACCTTTATAACTGTCTATTCAATAATAAGATTTATGATATCTTGAGGTGCAGAAAAAATTTTACTTAAATCTGAGCTTTCCTCAAATCTAGAACAGTTTAACTGTAGAAGGTACAAAAGGTCTCAGCCAAATGACTTTGTGTTGTGTCCCTGCAGTGACTTAGGTTTGCAGCCTATACTGCTGGGAAAAATATCACAATTTTTTGACACCTCTTGCTAAAAATGTTGATAGACTAAATTGCAACCTTAGTCTAAGGTAATAATATATCTTGTATCACTTCAAGGCTCTGCCCATTGAGTCTGGTTTCTGACTATTGAATGATTAATGCTATCTCTACATTTTAGGATATGATGTGGTGATGCTAATGATGTTTTTGGTAAATTACAAGAAACAAGAGTCTGCTAACCCATATGTTGTAAAGTTATCTATATTAGATGATGAACTAGCTTTGAATGGGTAAGTTACCAAATTCTATCACACAAATTAAAAGTATTAATTTTTCATTGTAGGCAAAAAAATTTTTTCATTTTCTTTCAATATAAAGCAATTAAAGAGAAACAGGGTATAGAGTATACAGATACTCTATACCCTGTTTCTCTTTCATTGCAACTTGTTTGGTGAGCCAATAAATAATTAAATAAATTGCTTGTGTTAGGAGTGGGTGCATGACAATAGTACAATGGGTGACATTCAAATCCACAACTGCTCAGTCACAAATTTTATCATGTCTGGCAGTCCAAAATAAACATTTTACACGGTTGAAATAATAATGTATTATAACCCGTCTGCCCCATCTTAAATTCACTATAATATTTTAGGTATGGCCAAGTAATAACAGCAGCTTTAAACGATTACGTGATGTCGACATTTGGAGGCATGCAAGGAGGCGGCAGCGGTGGAGGCTGGCTTTCCTCACTCACCAGTATGGTTGGCGGTATATTTCTCACCAGCGATGACACACAACCAGTTGTTAGAGGACAGAGGAACAGGTATTTTTTGAAATAAACTCGTATTGTATGTTTTTTGCACATACTAGTACAAAGTCAGAGCAGTAATAATGTCGTGCTTAGTCTACTTCTATAGAGCTCTTCACCTAATGAGGTATTTTATGTTTTTTGTTGATATGTGTTACATCTGTAGCAATTGAGAGTAGACGCAGCCACTAAAACCAAAACTAAATCAGATATCATCATCTTATAGGTGGATGATGATATTAGTGTTAACTGCGCGACGTAGAAATAAGTCTACTAAATAAACGAGATGGGTATAAAAACCCAGGATTTCAACCTCTTCATCTTCATGTGACCTTGTGACCTTCATATTTCAGGGGTCTTTTGACCCACAGGGCCCATATTCAAACCCGACCGAGGTATGACCCCAAGGTGTCTACACATCAAGTTCCAAGTCAATATTTTATTGTGTCGACACCCAGTACCTATCTTAAGAAATTAAATGGTTATGAATAAAATTTCCCATAATAGCTATATGTGGATCATCTACATACATATATCATATGAACCCTTATTGATCTTACGATTGAATTTATAGAACAATATTATCTACAGTAAACCACATTGTTGTATTAAATTAAACGTAAATTCGATACCATAGAGACCATCACGGTTTTTTAAATCTCACTTGTATGATACAGTGGCGGAGAAGAAGGCATGCTACTTGCCTTGTACGAAGCAGCACATTTGAACCGAAACTTTATGACGACACTGGCGCACTCGTCGTCGGCCGCGGCTTCTTCTGCTCCGCCCTCGCCGCCCGCCACACTGCCTCCCCATCAGGTAACGAACATAGGCGTCTTACATACATATATGTATATTACTGCAAATTGTCACGTTGTTAGCTCACAGCAAGTTTTTAAGAAAACTGCTGGGGTAGGTACATTAAACTACGACACTTCTGATTGATGTTGACTTTTCTTGTTAGTCTTCGTTTTAGAGTTCGAAAAAACTCTTATACAACAGCTTTGTCCGTCCGTCCGCCCGTCTGTCTGTTATACAACTTTCAACTCAATAACCGTAAAAGCTAGAGACTCGCGGTCAAGGACATTTTACTCAGCATACCCCCGAAATGGCTATGTCCTTTGACCTCTGACCTCAAGTCACGTGGTATCACGTGACCTTTGCATATTACTTGTACCATTTTTTCGAACTCTAAGATTTACGGCAATTCATTGTCGATTCTCACTTGTTCACATTTGGTCGAGCCCTTTGTGGCTTGTTGCGAGACTAACGCACGGCAATTGAGTTTATTATGTTTATAGATTAGGTGTCACATTAAGTTCATAATCGTAACTTTTGTGAGCATCCGCTAAGCCTGCGCAAGAAGCAATTTTATATCGGCAGTTAGACTGACAGCTGAACCCACGACGAGGTGTAGCTACCTTACATTAAACTGCGACCGCTTTTCAGATATTATAACGCCAGCTATACATAATTGTTTTACTAATACGTTGTTATTAATAATATTGTTACAGAATCCACCTAATTTATCCCAAATACAAGCTTTAGACAACGATCAACCTACGAATTTACTAGTCACGTTCTTCCAATATTGGTGAGTTTGCTGCTATAATAATTTAATAAGAGTTTATTCTTCTAACTCAGTGGTTCCTAATTTGTGGTACGCAAACCTCGCAAAGGCAAACGACATTGAAACAGTACATGCGCTCTCTTGACTAAACTAATTAATCTGTAGTCTATAATAGGGATGTGAACACGTAAATATCATAATAATAATATTAAATCACATACACACAACACCATCTAGCCCAAACTAAGCAGAGCTTGTACTATGGGTTCTAGACAATGGATAAACATACATATATACTTTCTTTTTGGAAATACCTACATATTATACATAGAAATACCCAGACCAAGACAAACATCCATGTTCATGCATGTAGTATGTATGTAGTAGAATATTGATTCTAATCTAGGTGTGTAACATGTGAAAATTGGTCATCGATCCAATCGACACGTGTGTACCTAACAGTAAAATAAACAGTGAAAAGATATATCGCATTCTTAATAAAACAGCGACTTAACTCAAAATTTGAAAGTAAGCCAATTTGAACTCTAATTGTAAATGTTAAATTCTAATAATATATTTGTGTTAAATCTTTTCAATAGAGTTCAAATTTGTTTAATCAAAAATACTGAGATAAGTTTCTGTTTTATTAAGGATGCGATATGTCAACAACGTGGGCGTCGTCATCTTGATTGGCCCAAGAGACACAACTGTTTTCTAATTACAAATCAGTTCAGATTTTAGGGCCGATTAATACCCACACCAGGCTTCGCGATTTTAATGAGATGCTTTTAAAAGCAGCTCAGCCCTTTCTCACCTTTCTAGAGTAGTTACTCTAGAAAGGTGAGAAAGGGGAAGACGAGACCTACCTTTGTCTAATAAGTTAGGGGAAAAGTGGGAGTCGAGTCATATCAGGAGGTTAAAAGGAAAGCAGAAGACAGAAATATGTGGCGATTGCTCCAATGGCAAGAGCTACGTTCTTAAATTAAAGAAGAAGGACCATTGTATCTATTATACACACGTTCTTTTTCTAAAATACTAATGGCTTTAACTATTTATAATAAAATTTAAACACTTTCAGTTCCATTGTGATGGCGGATACGCGGAGTGAAACAAGCATTAACAAATGCAGTCTTTGTTTCATTATACTCACTTGTATTGTTGAAGAACAGTTTGCAAATTCTATTATGCATGACCAAAATCTTACATTTAAGGTAATTACATTCCATAATAACATATTAGCATTATCAAATATATTTTATACTGTTTATAAAATCTGTGTTTGGTTATAGGTACAATTGTATAGGCTACCAATGCGCCATAGGAAAATAGTCCTAGAGGAACCACCGTCACAGCCTCTAGCTTCTACTTTAATAGGTAAAGTATTCTAAATATACTAAAGATGGGACTTCGTGTTATGAAGGCTGAATACATTAACAAAATGTTTATGGGCGCCTTTCCAAATCGATTTGAAATTTATCAATTTCGTGGTAACTCGTGTAATTACTGTTAATCTCATATATATATCCTACAATCTTTTTGGCGTCATGCACGTCGTACATATTACGACGTCCCCCAGTTCCCCTTACTTTTTTTAACATGTCTTAATGAATATTGCTTAGTTTTTTGATTTCCAGATCCATGTGATACGTCATTTCCCTAAAAATGTTTTCACCCTATTCGTCTTGCGGTCATGCACCTAAATTTTTGAACCCCGAACCATGGTGATACATTATAGGCATCCTAGATATATTGATCGTAATTTACCTATGGCATCGATTATTTAACGTCCTCACAGGGTAGACGGTATTTGGGAGTGCGACGTTGCCAGCTTTGGGTTTATTATCTCTTTCTTTTCCTATCGCTTGTCTGTAGTACACAGTTTCAACAATTTATTTGTTCCAATATTCGTAAGGTCTATACATATACGGATGCCCCATATATTATAATATGTATCTACGAGTATATACCTTATAATTATCCAATTAATTTTGTCAAAAAGTCTGTTGTGTTGGAATGAGCATAGATGAATGGATTGAATGGTAAATATATGTCCGTCTTTCACGCAACACTTACTAAACGAACTTTAATGAAATTTGTTAGATTGTGTAACTAACAAATTTCATATTTATAATAAAATGAATAATTTACTTGGAACAGTGCTTTCATCTTACAATTAGTAGCTTGCAGCCACATAGTACCGCCTCGAATAGTACCGTATTCCTGCAATCAAGATCGCCAGGCTATTGAACGTCCGTATATAGCTATTGGGGGTCCGTATACAGCTATTGGGCGTCCGTATATTGCTATTGGGCGTCCGTATATGGCTATTGAGCGTCCGTATATAGCTATTGGGCGTCCGTATATGGCTATTGAACGTCCGTATACAGCTATTGGGCGTCCGTATAGGGCTATTGGGCGTCCGTATATGGCTATTGAACGTCCGTATACAGCTATTGGGCGTTCGTATATAGCTATTGGGCGTCCGTATATGGCTATTGAACGTCCGTATACAGATATTGGGCGTCCGTATACAGCTATTGGGCGTCCGTATATGGCTATTGAACGTCCGTATACAGCTATTGGGCGTCCGTATATGGCTATTGGGCGTCCGTATACAGCTATTGGGCGTCCGTATATGGCTATTGAACGTCCGTATACAGCTATTGGGCGTCCGTACAAAGTACAAAGCTTTACGTCGGTTTGTTGATACCAAATAACAAATACCAATACTGATACTGATACCAATATATCATCACAATCGGTATAGCGGCTATACAAACTTCCACCCATTTTTATCCCCTTAGAGGATGATTTCGTCGATAAAACTATCCTATGTCATACTATCTTCATTACCAAATTTAATTTAAATCGGTTTAGCAGATATAGATTCCCTATACAAACTTCTACCCTCCTTTTTACTCCTTTAGGAGATGTTTTTGGGGACAAAAGTATCCTATGTTCTTAAATCGAGCGCCGAATATTACGCAACGCGTACATGACGGAAGACAATATATATTGTTTTGATTGCGGTAGATATTATTTGAGCTATTGTCACAGATTTCATGAGCGAGCTGGCAACGTCGCAATTGTGGACACCAAATACGCAAATTTGTAGTCAGAAATTCCCCTAGATATACAGTGTGGATATACGCGCTGCAGCAGCGCTTCACCTACGCTGAGATTTCTTCGGAAAATTTTTTAATATTTTATTGCAGCCTGTTAAATGATTTTTGGCTACCGTCGATTTTTGTACTACGGCTAGCTAGGATCAGTAGGACCTAAGTTCTATCACATACACACAACACCTTCTAGCCCAAACTAAGCAGAGCTTGTACTATGGGTACTAGACAATGGATAAACATACATATATACTTTTTTTTTGTATATACATACATATTATACATAGGAACACCCAGACCAAGACAAACATCCATGTTCACGCTCACAAATGTTTGGCTTGTGCGGGAATCGAACCCGCGACCTTAGGCGTGGCAGTCGGTTACACTAATCACTACGCCATCGAGTCGTCAACCACCACCACCGGCTAACAAAGTGGCGTCCGGTATGCGAACGCCAAAAGCAGGTGAACGCCAGGTTAAATGCACTTTCGCCTTCAGAGGACGTCCATTTGTTTGCGGGATGAATATATATATATATATACAGGGTGTCCCAAAAATCAACGTCAAGCCGAAAACGGATGACGGGCCAAGGGACGGTGGTTCTCAAAAAAATATGAAAAAAAAATTTTTTGCTGCACTCTAAAAATTATAGCCATTTAAAAAAAAATGAGAAAATTAACACCTTGTTATGATTTTTCAAGTACTATGACTACAAAATGTTTACTTAGCTTAATTATTTTAGTGAGGATTTGTTACTGAATAATGCTAGTATACATTACAATTCAAAATTTGAACACAACTATCTTCATTTCAGAGGAAATATCCCTAATATGCCCAAACATGTACTCAAAATTATTACATTATTCAACTTTAAATGGCCGTGCTGAAAAAAAAATGTACTACGCCATTTCAGCACGTGGCATCAAAAGATGGCGCATTTAATGGGCTTTCTAAAATGCTATAACACTTACTACATTTTATCCTAATTATGGATTTTTTTTCTAAAACAACTTGGATTTATGCTTCTAATGCGATGCATATTTTATTTAAAGCTTACTTAAATTAAAGTAAGACAGTACAAGTTTGGGTGAAACAGATTAGGACGCCACTTCAACGTGTGAGAGTGAAAGAGATAGCAAGTCTGAGCATCATCAACAGCACGAGTTAGAGTGAAACGGAGAGAGACGCCACTTCAACGTGTTAGTGAGAGTGTGAGTGAAAGAGATAGCAAGCCTTAGCATCATCTACGGCATGAGTTAGAATGAGACGGATAGAGACGCCACGAGTGAAAAAGATAGCAAGACCGGATCATCTGCGCACGAACTGCAATACTTCAGTACGTTACGTTATTTCGTTTACTGCGCATCGTTCTGTATTCCTTCGTGTCGTTTTCGTACTTACTAACTTTGGCTTTGCTTATTGGACTTGATTACGTGCTACTTGGATTTGATTTGTGATTTGACCGTTTGTGACTAACTTGGCTTTCTTTTGGACTATCGTCATCGCTGACCGTGTAATTGTGTGTATTCTATGATCGCCACCATGCCGCTTCGATACACAGCACAGGAGTATGCAAACATGCATCTCATTTATGGAGAGTGCAGGTGCAACGCTAATGCTGCAGCTCGACTCTATCGTGAGAGATACCCCAATTCTGAGCGTCATCCGGATCATAGAGTATTTATTAATCTGCACCGATCACTCTCAGAAGGCCGATTTCCTAATCAAATGTTCAGTACAGGAAGATCCATCATTCCATACGAGGAAGAAGTTTTAGCAGCAGTCGCAGAAGACACTAGTGTCTCAGTACGTGGACTTGAGACAAGCATAGGAGTGCCGAAGAGTACAGCACACCGGATTTTGCAGCAAAACCGGCTCCACCCGTACCATGTGCAACGAGTTCAATCTTTATCACCTCAAGATTATCCTGCAAGGGTTGCGTTTTGTGAAACGATGTTACAAAGACACCGAGAAGACCCCCACTTCCTGGATAAAGTACTCTGGACGGATGAGTCAACTTTTAAGAAAGATGGCTACTTAAATCTACATAATGTGCATGAGTGGCACGTGGAAAACCCACATTTAATGCGAGAAGATCGGTCACAATATCGCTTCAAAGTAAACATGTGGACCGGTATTCTGAACGGTAGAATTATTGGACCTTTCGAACTCCCAGACACCTTAACCAGTGAGGCTTACTTAGACTTTTTACAAAATCATCTACCAGATTTATTGGAAGACGTGCCACTCAACATTTACGTAGGTATGTGGCTCCAACAAGATGGCTGCCCTGCGCACTATGCTCGCTCAGTAAGGGAATTTCTTAACCAAGTATATCCGGATAGGTGGATCGGTCGGTCTGGTACGATCTCGTGGCCGGCCCGATCACCAGACTTAAACCCCATTGATTTCTTTTACTGCGGAGCAGTGAAGGATCAAGTTTACTCTAAGCCTATCGCAAACGTAGAGGAACTGCGCCAAAGAATTGCGGGGGCCGCTGAATACATCAATTCAAGAAGTTTTGCTCGTAAAATAAAGCGTTCGTTTTTAAAGAGATGTAGGGCATGCATTGAAGCTGAAGGCAAACAATTTGAATATTTATTGTAACAAAATAAAATGAACTGTTGATTTGAATGGTTGAATTTTTATTTCAAATTGAACACATAATGATTCACAATGACCAAAGGAATCTAATATGGTTTATCAATAAATTAGGTATTTGCCCTATTCACAGTAGCTTCGCAAAACAGTGTCACTAGTAGTTTTTACCTGACTGCCATAAAAGAGGGTTATGTATAACACTAATTTGTTTCTTAGAGGGAAACTAGATGTCATTACCAACATTTTTGAGTAAAACAAAAAAGGTTAGACCCGAGTTGTTTTAGAAAAAAAATCCATAATTAGGATAAAATGTAGTAAGTGTTATAGCATTTTAGAAAGCCCATTAAATGCGCCATCTTTTGATGCCACGTGCTGAAATGGTGTAGTACATTTTTTTTTCAGCACGGCCATTTAAAGTTGAATAATGTAATAATTTTGAGTACATGTTTGGGCATATTAGGGATATTTCCTCTGAAATGAAGATAGTTGTGTTCAAATTTTGAATTGTAATGTATACTAGCATTATTCAGTAACAAATCCTCACTAAAATAATTAAGCTAAGTAAACATTTTGTAGTCATAGTACTTGAAAAATCATAACAAGGTGTTAATTTTCTCATTTTTTTTTAAATGGCTATAATTTTTAGAGTGCAGCAAAAAATTTTTTTTTCATATTTTTTTGAGAACCACCATCCCTTGGCCCGTCATCCGTTTTCGGCTTGACGTTGATTTTTGGGACACCCTGTATATATAACACGAATACCTGCAAGTCACAAAGTTCCCCTGAATGCTTAAGGTGTGATGTTCCCTTGCACATACCTGATTGGCTTATTGTACTTTTGATTTATAACCATTATATTATGATAACTATTTGACGCTGAGAGGCGGCCTGAGTCTAGAAGCTAAATAAATATTTAAAAGCTCATAAAATAATTAAATTTGTTTGCAAAAGTAGCAATATACGCTAAAGTCATTGCGGTAGATTTAGTAATACATTATATCACTGTCTTTGTATTACAGATTTACTTGTCGAGTTCATAATGTGCCATCTACTAAAGAAGTTTCCTGGAGAACTATATCAATTATGTGTCGGCGTATTGCTGCGGCTTCTCAGCTACCAGAAGCGATGTCGGGTTCGACTTTCGAGGGACTGGCGGCCTTTGTGGGCTGCACTCATAGCATTACTAAAGTTCTTAGTGGCCAATGAAAGTACTCTGTTAAGAAGACACAACATATTTATTATGGCACAGCAGGTATGTAATCTTAATAGTATCAACAATTAATCAAATTTACAACAATTACGATGTAGACCTTATTTTGCTATGATTAAAATTCATATTCCCGAAACAAACAGCATTAACGACGCTTTTACATTTTTCTACAAATAACAGTGCTTTTCAGGTACCATTTTAACGTATAAGTAATTACAAATGTAAAGATATTATGGTCTCAATTTAAAGGTTATCTATTCATCTCCAGATTGGCATCATAAAAATTGAGTGATATCATAAAAAAATTTCGCATAAATTCGCTTTCACCATCACAATAATCACAGAAAATTTACAAAAATATGGTCTGAGTAGGTACCATTTTAGATAAATTTAATGCATATTTTACCTTCTAAATTATAATAAATTACGGCATATATAGTCCTCTATACGTTCAGCTAATTATTTTGTACCTAAATCATAACATTTTTCAATTAACAGCTAAATAAGAACGCTTGCAAATTTCTTCATACATTTTTCACTCGCGGTTCATCATTCCGCGCTCAGACGTGCTTGTGGAAGCAAATTGTACGCTCTATCGCAAAAAATAAATTAAGAAAAAGTCGCGCGTCGTAGATATAGTCGTCGTTTATCGTGCCGTTCATACTGTTATTTATTATTAGAATGTGATTTAGAAACTGTTGAGTAAGATCGGGATTTGGATACGAATGGCTATGCAGTTGTTGATAAGGCTGAGAAATGGATGGGTGGGGTTAAGCCAGCAACTCCACCACACCATTTTGTTCGAGCCGTCATAAACGTCGAACACCAAATTATAAGGGAAGACGTTGTGCAAAACTGGATCAAAGACGATTCAGATTTGATCTACGACCATGCAAGTGGAACAAATTTTGTACGAAGTGTGAAACTTCTGTAAAAGCTACAAAAAAAAGCAATTTAGACCGGCATGCTAATGGAACTACACAAATTAACTCATAAAGGAACTCGAAAATCACTAATGGAAGATTACTATTTTGATTTAATTGAATTTTTAATTTCGTGTAATATACCTTGGTCTCCGGTCAATAACACCATATTCAAAAAGTTTTTTTGCAAAATATTTATATTGCAAATGCAGTGGCAGATCTGTACCTGACGAATCGTTACTGCGAACAGTTTATATAGAAAAATTTACATAAACAGAATTCAAGAAATCTATACCAAAATAGGAAATACCAAATTGTGTAGCATACATGTTGTTAGCTGGGCGTATTTTAAAAAGTAAATTTCCAAAACTTGTTCACATTACATGTTTAGCTCACGCATTGCACTGCCTCGCTGAACAAATAAGAGTTCAATACAAGAATGTTGATACTTTAATATCGAATGTAAAAAATACATCTCTTAAGTCTCCAAGTAGAGTAAACATTTTGAAAGAAAGATACCCAGATTTACCTTTGCCTCCACAGCTTTTTATTACAAGATGGCTAGAGGCATCATTTTACTATGCCAAATATTTTGACAAAATACAAGACGTATTTACTATGTTAAACAACCAGGATGCACTTTGTATTAGAAAAGCAAAAAATGCAATGAACAATGTTAATCGTCGGCCTCGATGGCGTAGTGGTTAGTGTAACTAACTGCCACGCCTGAGGTCGCGGGTTCGATTCCCGCACAAGTCAAACATTTGTGTGCATGAACATGGATGTTTGTCTTGGTCTGGGTGTTTCTATGTATGTTATGTAGGTATTTACAAAAAAAAGTATATAAGTATGTTTATCCATTGTCGAGTACCCATAGTACAAGCTGTTTAGTTTGGGCTAGATGGTGTTGTGTGTATGTGGTAGAATATTACTATTGTTACGCCCAATGACATCTCTTGGCATTGTGGGAAAAACTTGGCAGTTCCGTCTAATAATTTATTACACCGCCATCTATTGATATCTTACGGAACTACGTAGTACGGTACGAGAATCATACAGATAACGCTGGTATTTTCTCGTAACATCGTACTGTTTACATACCGGGTAAAGAGTTACTAGAAAACTCTAGAAACGCTTTACCTGCGTATAAATAGGGCGCACGCGCACCGCCGAGTCAGTTTACAATCGTAAGCGGTCAAGTGTTCATCGAAGCGAACGGAAGCGAAAATACTACGGAGTTTGAAGCAGTACAGTGAAAAAGTGTGGTATAGTGTTTGTTGTGTTGTAAATTTAATTGTGTGTTTGAATAAAATGTGTTTTAGTCGGTAATATTGTTTATATTCTTATCCGTCGAACCCAGCACGTAACACTATTATTAAAAAAAATTAACATTGACATTTACAAACACAATTGATTTATATAGAGGAAAACTTTAAAATCATTAAATTAGCCCTGGCAAACTTGCAAAAGCAAAACCTGTCTATTACAGAAACTTTAGAAGCAAAAATATTAGCTAAGCAAGTCAAGAAAAATGGCTCAAATTTGCTCCGCTCACATCGGCTTACGTTGAAAGATCATTTTCATCATATAAGTAGGTCTTGCACCCGTATCGAAACCGATTAAAAGAAGAAAACATTGAAAAAATTAAGATAAAATATTTTAATTCTTTAGTAAATGATGTGGACGATGAACCTTTAGCTTCCCCCAGTGTTTCTAACATAGTTGAAATAGATTCTGATTGATTTGTTGTTATTTCATTTCATTTCATTGATTTGTAGATACTGTTTAATAAAAAAATATATACTTAGGGCCAAGTTTGTTTCATTTTTCCATCTCTCTACTCTCTTTGCACTAAAATAGAAAATAATTAAACTTTACCAAGCCGCCAGGCAGCGAGTACTAAAATTCCGTCAAGCGCCATTTGCCGGCGTGTTACGTGTAACGCTACTTAGTTTGTGTTTAACACAGGCAAAAAGTTTTATAAGACAATAATATCAATCCCGGAAATTTGAGAAAACAATTTTTATTAATCCCCAATTCCGGGTTTAAAATGCATATCCAAATGACGTAAAAATACGAAGATTTCGTAAGTAGTTTTACGTCATTTGGTACTTAAAAACTCTACCTATTCCGACCCCTGGTAATAAGTACATATTATATAGTATATCATCCTTTTTTTAATACTAAATGGCGGATATATTTATATGTGATGGGTCTTCTTAGGTAACAATTCATAAATATGAGATGTTACACTCCTATGGTCCGCGGGCGACGGGGGACGTAAGGCAGCGGGGGCGTCTGTCGGGCGCCGTCGCTCTTGAGGATAACTTGTGTCTACCGATAGGCAAAGTTATTGGACGTCAAGCGATACGTACTTTTAGTTTTCATTTGAAAAGAGTAAATAAGTAAACAAATATATATTAATAATAATTAAATAGATATAGCAAAATACACCGAGTCATAAGAATGCATATATTTATACAGCGCATTGACTTCACATCCAATATAACGGAACAAATTAATTTACAAGCAATTTTACTTAGTGATATCTGCAGACCAATCATAATGTAATTCCTAACGGCCTACAACGTCATCGGGTAGTAACGTCTCTCGCCATCCGCTTATCATGGGAGTGTCACGTACGAATTTGCCAAGCTACCGGTACGATGTTTTGTTAAAATGTTTATTTAGTTTTTTTTTTAGATGCCCTGTATTCGGAAATTTGGTTATAGACCAAAAAAACCTGCAAACTTAGCAGTAAACAAAAGTAATAAGACTATGTAAGTATTTTCATTATAGATTTTATTAGTTATTTGGAGTAATAGTTTAAATTTTACTTAGTTTTTTTTTTCTATTATCAATCCCATCACGTTTCGTCAGGTAACTTATTTGGATGTATTATGTTTTTTGTTAACAGGGAGAGCATAGATGTCTCGTTAGACCATGAGAGCAGTATGAAATTTAATTTGTTAGTTTCATAAAAGTATTCAGTTTGTTTTATTTTTACCATGCTACTAGTATTGTCCATTTTATTTTCAGGAGCAGGAATACGTAGTACAATTTAATCCAAAAGGCAAAAGAATAGTTGAAATTGATTGCCTATTTGAGCAGATGATGCAAATAGGAAGCCACACTTCTCTTTTCGATTGCGGTATAAAACATCTAGTGATATAAATAAAGAAAAAAGCATCCTAAATTCGAACTTGCTTGTAAAATGTGTGGTGAAAAGATTGAGCTTCAAACAGTGCGGAAAGACGACCTTAAAATGGACATTAATCAGGATGTTGTATTCGGAATTATGTCTACTGGTACCAGTTTCACCCAGCTTAATACAGTCCTTGCCTATGCCAACATCCCACCGATGCCTCTGCGGTTATACCAAGCTACACATGGTCATGTGTAAGTTTCCCAATGGTTGAAAAAACTGGATCATTGCATGTCTGAGGCAGGTTAGGAAGAGGTCGAGCATGTAAAACATATCGGCTATATGTCATCTCAAGAAACACCAATGATTGCTGTTATTGCGGATGCGTGTTGGAGTAAGCGTTAATACGGAAATAATAACGATGCTTCTTCAGGCGCCGCGACAATCATCGGCCAGCACAGCAAAAAGTACTGCGGGGTGAAAAATAAATGTTGTGTGATATGTTCCCGATCATCAAACAAAGGAATTGAGGTACCTGAACATAGATGTTTTAAGAACTTCAGCGGCCCATCAACAGCAATGGAAGCAGCAATTATTACCGAGAGGTTTAAACGTTCCATATCCGACCATGGACTTATTTATTCACATTTAATTGCTGATGGAGATGCTAACACCTAATCATGCATTAGAAATGCCCGACACGAAACTTGTCAAAGAAAAATATTTGAGGTTGCGTTGGGGAGTTGATTCTTCAATAAAATACTGGTCTAGGCAAAACACACCTTTCGCAGAAAAGGCCGATAACATAAAAAAGGATATACAAAATGGATCCCACCACATATTCGGTGATCACAGCCATTGTCCACCATATTTTTCTAATAAAACCAACTCGGAAAACTTTGTTCCAGGAATTGGTAGCTTTTGGGGTGTTGCAAAAACTTACCGATTTGGCGTATAGACTTTCCGAAAAGGCATGTAGTTTTGCGTATAACGAGACAAACAATTTGGTCGAAAGGTTTCATGCCAGAGTTGCCAAGTACGTAGGAGAAAAAGGGTCAATTACTCATTAAAAGGGTCATACAGCAGAAGATGTGCGGCTGCAGTCATATCGTTAAATACCGGTGGCACACTACAAACCTATGTGCATAAATTTATTTTCGGGACTGATGTAAACGCACAAATAATTCGGCTGGATAATAAGCGCAAAACCAATAATGGTAAGAGAAAGAACATTAAAAAGAAAAAGACCATAAAACATGCCACTGCGAAAGATGCTCATTATGGTGTAATTTATCAGAAACCTGACATGGATGCCTTGGATTACACTGAAGCAAAACAAGACTTTTTTAGATCCTTGTTACTCTCTACAGAAGAGAGAAATAATATAGAAAGAAGCACAGTCTTGCAGAGTGTAAGCCCGCTCTGGCTAGAGACTAGGCGAAAACTATTAACTGCTTCATGGTTGGCTAGAGTTTGCAAGCGGCGTGCAAATACAAATTGTGCTCCTCTTGTCAAACAGATATCATATGGCAATGATTTGAGCAATGTCCCATCGATTAAACATGGTAAGAAGAACGAGCACACAGCGCTTCAAAAATTAAAATGCGCATTAAATTTAGATAAACAAGAGTGGGGATTACACATCGATAGTGAATTTTCATTTCTTGTTGCTACTCCAGACGGCAAATACAAACATGGTATTGTAAAAGTAAAGTGTCGGTCATCTGCATACAACTTAAAACCCGAGGAAGCAATCAAGCAAAAGAAAATTGACTTTTGGGTGTACAAATCGGACGCTTTCATCGTCAATAAGAAAGGCAAATGGTACTACCAAGTTTAGGGTCAATTACGAGTAACTGGTCAAGATATGTGTATATTCGCGGTGTGGGCAGGCGACGGAAAAATTTAATATGAATGTATAAAAAGATACGAACAGTTCTGAAAGGAAAATATGGAATTTAGTAAAATTCTACAATAACTTTTTACTTCCAGAACTGGTTGACCCTCGATACACGAGGTCTATGAACCTAAGGGACCATAGCTCACACACACGAAAAAACGTATTGAGTGAACAAAATAGTGCCTAAAACTCAAGTGTAAACAACACTACTAATGCTTGTGTACTTTTCTTACATACCTATATTAAATATATTATAGATTTTTACTACTTTCTGGCGTTTCAATTTTTACTCCCAGGCTAGTATGTCTATGTCATTAACTCTTTATGTAATGCTCCAAAATGTTAGTTATGTAGTATATGTGTATGTAATGTATGTTAGTAAATAAATACTCGATTCCAATCGTATCAGTAGTTTTTGAGAAAATCTCGGATCTAGAAACGTACATACAGGTCGATGAAAGCACCTCCTTTTTGGAAGTCTGTTGAAAATACTAACCTAATTATCACTAAAGTACGGTCACCAAATGCACTTTCAAAGTTCCAAGTAAATTTTCTGAATTAATTCTAATAATGTTAAAAATTATACCAAGGACCAAGATTATTTAAGCGATGTATAAAATCGAGCGCTCTGTGGTTTCAATGTGTGCGTACGCGTAATGTTGCTGTGCGCGACATTATATACCTAAATTTGAGTTTGTCGAAAATGTAACAGCGTCCTTAATAGTATATGTATTCAATCACTTTTACTGCAAAAAGAGCTATTTGAATTTAGTCCTTATTTTGTTACAGTTAACGTTCATATTACCGTAAATAAGCAGTTTTTTTTTTGTAGTACCATAATCAGCTTTGTAGGACTATAGCAATTTACCTATTATAAGTTTAAATAATTTTTTATGTATTTTGTTACCAGGTCGTGAATATTTTCAATTTGTTCATAACATTTGGAGATACGTTTTTACCGACACCTGCTTCGTACGATCAATTATATTATGAACTGATAAGAATGCATCAAGTCTTTGATAATCTTTTCTATATGGGTAAGTAAAAACTACAATATTATTATTATCACTTTTTATATTCATTTGTTATCTAATAAGTAATAACACCGAATTGAAATAGGTACTTACTTGTTGACGATTCTTATTGTTTAGGTTGATTCACAATTGTTTTAGTGGATTTATGACACATCAATTGTGGAGTAAAGATTTTTAAAAGCCGGAATAAATGGCATGAAATTTTTAATTTCTTTTTTCATGTCCTTATTAATATGTATCGCATGCTAATTACATATTAGTCTAAATTTAAAAAAAATATGTTTGACGTAAGCCAGTCAAATCGGCGGGCTACCCATTTTTTTTTAATAATTTAATGATTCTATACTAATATTTTATAGAAATGAGAGAGAAAGGCGAGTGAGAGCTTCTTAACAAACAATATCGATAACACATAGCCTGACCCGAGAATGCCCCGAATCTCGGGATCCGAAACTCTCGTGCACAGAAAATAGATTCACTACCGCTGTGTTAATTTTTTTACTAATGTAATGTTTGCAGCTTTACGCTACTCAACCAGTGACGGTGAATTCAAACAAGAAGCATTACGCTTAGCGAACTGCCTCGTTAATGTGCGCGCTATCATACAACACTTCTCGCCTAAAATAGAGGCGTGGCTCGCCTCGCAGAGTCTATCTACACCCACTGAGGACCAGGTGAGTCAGATAGTAGATAGTGCTTTATCTTATCTGCTAAATCCTATTTACACATGAATCGACTTAAACTGTTTTAACTGTACCTATTTCATGAACGTAATGGAACAGGTCGTCATATTTTTGCAATACGCAATATACATACCTATTAGTATAGATTACGTGCTATACTAATAGGTGTGTATATTGCGAGGCATCCATTTAAACCATCGAAGTATTTCCATACGCCTAGTAGACGTATGGAAATACTTTGACTGCACGCATGCCTTAGTGGTTTAAATGGTTGCCTCGCTACTGCCACTGCGCTGAGTGGTGTGGGTTCGATCCCCAAGAGACAAAAAAATAAATTCACAAATTGTTGTTTGGAGTCTAGGTGCTCTTTGTGACCATTGTTTAAATGTTTGTAAAGTTCTCCCTGTCATAGGATTAATTGCACACACGATAAAGAGCACAGCAGCAGGATAAAAAAAAAAATTTTTTTTAAAGAAAATAGGCGTAATTAAAAAACTGCTTGAATATTTTCCAGATATTAGAAGTGGTCCGCAAAAATTATGATAGCTTGATCCTAAAGCTACAAGAAGGGTTGGAATCTTACGAGAGGTATTCGGAGAGAGAGCACCGACCACTGCTATCTCGTTTGGTTCTAGCGGCGCGACAACGAAGCGACAATTCAGCACTACACCACCACACTGCTGCGGCACTTGAACATTATACTAGCATTTCATGAAGATATTAAACTATCAATCCATCAGAACAAAGCCCCTAGCAGACTGCCAAAACATCCATTGTTACTGTAAGCTATGTACAAATGTGTAGGCAATACTGCAGTGTAAGAAGGGGGTAGGTACTATTTGACTTAACAAGTGAGTGACTATTGAAATATAACATCGTTCTGGGGATTGTATTACCTATAAGTGTTTCCACGAATCAGTGAAACCTAGTAAGGAGTCTAAGGCTATCAATGTATTGTATACACGTGACACTCGCGACCTAAAACCCGCGATTTTTATGTATTATGTATGTATTATTATAGGCTACATGTTAAGATTTATTTTTCATTGTTTTATGCCTAGTCGATGGTTTACCCATTAAGAAACTTAAGGACACATAATAAGTTATCTATTATCTGTATCACTGATTATAGGTATTTTATATGGCAATGTTGGCACATGTTAACCTTTAAATCTTATCATTAAATCATGTGTGGATAATCTAATAAATTAATATATAACATGTCATGTCATGTAAGATCATTGAGCTGATTATATGTTTACCTATATAATTAGTTTAGCTCAGTAGTGACAAGATAATGGACTTACTGATAATCATGTTAGCATTTAAAGTATATTTCTTGTTTGAAATATCATATATTTTTAAGGTATCTACTTTCTATTCCCTCAATGTTACCTTATCTAACAGTTTGTTTAAGATCAACAGGAGTCCCAGAATATGTGAATCAAATTTTAACGAGAGATTCCGTAGGTAAGGACCTTTCAAATGTGCTAAATAAAAAAACTATGACCTTTGGGTAAGATTTAAAAAAAAAACAGTTTTTAAAAAGGTACGACTTTTTCAGACTTTCAACTACAGGTGCTTGGTTTATTATGGCTAATTCTCATATTTTTCCACAATTATTATTTGTGAAGGATTGATTCGTCAAACTACAAATATTTTATTTAAAACTCGTAGTTTTGAAATCGCTGCATTATTTTGGTGTATTTTTTGCACCAAAGAAAATCTTGTTTTGTTTTTTTGATTTTTACAGAAAGGTCATATTTTATTTAGCACGTTTGTAAGGAAGCTCCCTTTACAATTCGAGTCACATATTCTGGGACAGCCTGTATGTTTTTTAATAGCTCTTACTTTATGTAAGCATTGTTTCTTTGTCGTAATTTTATATCCTCATGACTACTTACATGATACATGTTTAAAATTTATAATGATTTATTAAGTTACTTGCAAACTTATTTGGAAAAGCAATATTTATCATGTATTTAAATAATTACTGATTCAATCGTGATGCGATTGAATCAAATGCGATATAACGCATGTTATAAATGCTACTTACATATTTCGGGGAAAACAATGAGTGTCAAGTTAAACTATTATTATGATAACTCTTTTGGTATGTAAATGTTTAGAAAGAGCTTTTAAAACACGAACTGTGTTAGAAAAAATGTTACTTTTAATAAATTATTTTTGTGAACCAGTGTTTAGTTTTCTTATTACATTATATGGGTACAATAAAAGTGATGTATTCTTCATAATAATGTATATTATAGGAGATAAAATTGCGATAACAATAATTAGACATACATCAATAATAATAACATAGACTAGATAATTGATTCTAATAGACTAGAATGTTTTGTTGAATGGAATGTCTTTGGTTTGGTGCTTTATCACAAATTAAAATATATTTATTCGTTAATATCTTTTTCAGATTGTACTCTTAAACAGCCATTTGTGTTATTAAATTCTCTAATAAACTTAGTTTATCCTGACGGTTTTAACTCGGCAAGAGCTTCTTTCACTAATTCTTCCAATTCTTGAGGTAGAACTGTCTTAGACATACTCCGGCTATCACCATTTCCTTGGCACTCATTTTCGTAGCTCTTTCTCAAATCTGCAGATGACCCATCACTATTCTCTTTATTCATATCGTCGTCACTGTCAGAATACTTTGTTCTATTATTATCCCCATTGTCATGGGGTGTTTCTTTTTCTTTAGAATCATTTGATTTAACAGATCTCTCAGAATCTGTCAAAAATTCATCCATTAACATTTGTGACGGAAATATTGGAATGTATTTCTGACCATTACACCAGCTTTCTAAAGTCTTTTCAAGTTCATTTATTCTGTTAGCAAGAATTCTGTGAACCAAAAGCAATGTATTTATTTCGACAAATTAACTTATCAGCGCATATACGTAATTATTTAATATATGGGGCGGCTATTTGTAGTGTGGGATGAGCGATAATGAAATATTTGATTAAAATATAGAACTCTTCTACTCTCATAATAATACAATTTTTGTTTATGAAACATGTAGCATTGTGCTGAATATACATGAAAAATGGAGTCAAGAATATACATACTGATTGGTCTTTCTTTGATGTTGTAGCGCAACAGACTTGTCATTTAATGCTTCAAATAATCCAAGACATAAAGACTTCAATTCAGCTGCCGAGCTTTGCTTCATGTGAGTCTTAGAATTAATGTTATCCAGAAATTCGCGCACTGTAAAATTATGTTAAATGTTATTACTATTCATCTTTATTCTACATTAAAAAAAACAAATAAGGGTTCGAGACTTTCGACATTCTACCTAAGTGGTACAGACATGAATGAGAGTATCACACGCAGGAATCTTCGCATGATGTTGGGATTTTGCATTATGCCTACAAAAAGGACAGCTAAACAACCTAGACGAATTGAATTACGTGGCATCTTAACAAGATGTTGTGCTAACAGGAAGTAGTCCTTGCTCCTAGCAACAGCACAAAGAATCCTTTTATGAAGAGTCGGCAAAACATAAGTTATACCGCTGGTTTACAGGAATGTTGTATTCATTTGCAATAAAATTGGGCAAGAAATATTTGTAACTAAAATTTCAATTCAATAGTATTAGTAGTTGCTGAGGTAAGCTTGCAATTGAAAGTTATTACATACCTTGCTTTTGATTCATTACATCTGCAAACCCTTTCTTGATGTGCACAGAATAGTTTTTGTTTCTATTGTCAAGTAGTGTCTGAAAAGCCATAACATTTGCATGCTTATCTAATGTAATTTCCGGTACACACTGATAAATATTAAAAAAAGCAAACAGTTCACCTTGTACTTAGTCAATGTCCGTTTGATTATTTCCTTCTCTATTTGCAGTTGGGTTATTCTTTCATGCAAATACTTATTTTCAGTGACTAGAGCATCAATATCCACTATAGGCTTTGGTGGATCAATTTCATTACTGTCTTGGAGTTTGGCTCTATTGGATAAGACATAACTGATTTGATGATTTAGCCTTTGCACTTTGTTCTTATAGTAGTCTCTGTCAGAAACCAATTCTTCTTTTTCATCTAATATTGCTCTATAATCTAACTGGATTTGTTGATACTGAAAAATTGTGAATTGTAAATAAAAGTTGACTGAGTACCTACTGTAAGCTAGCCATGGAGGATAAAATTACATATATTATTAAAAAAAAGGTTAATTGGTACTTTAAAATGGAAATACGTGTAAATGAAACTAATAAATAATGTTATATTACTGCTAGTCATATGTATAGCATTATTTGATTGAATGGTACAAATGGCTTTAAATCTGATCTTATTGACAACATGTAGTATTTATGGTATGTACATATTTAGTAAGAGAATAAGCAGTGACTGACATATTAACCTTTTGAACGCCACGCCATAACGGCACCTCCACGTCCTGTACGCCAAGCCCGATAATCGATATATTAGGTATACTTATATTGTTTTTATAATCATACATATATTTTTTATTAACTAATATGCAATTTTGTTTGCTGTGTACTATTAAGTAATAATTGGGGATTCCATTTTTAAGTTGTATCAATAAAATACAGAAAAGTAATGAATTAATATGTTTATTTTGTATTTTTCTGTGACCTGTTTTTTGTCGAGTATAGACGACGTTGGCGCACAGGGCACGCTTGCGCATGTCGAGTATAGACGACGTTGGCGTTCAAAAGGTTAATGAATGAGTAGATAACCATGAAACCACACATTCAGTAGAATTTAAAGTTTAATCTTTATTTTTTTAAGTATAACTTACTTTTTTCTGGATTTTTTCAAGTTCATTGACAAGCTGCTCATAGTCTTTGTTGGAATAAGTAAATATATTAGATAATTTCTTGTTGTCATTGGAATCATCATTTGTAGAATCCCTTTTCTGCAACTGTTTCCTCAATACTATTATATCACCGGTAGCCTCTTCCAATTTACTTCTTAATGTCTCCACCTGCATTAATCATGGTTAATAAGGAAAATAATTTCAATCATATATTAATCATAAATGCATTATGCATGAAAATTAATGTTCAGTGCATAATACTAAAAAGTATTTTTTATTTATGCTACTAAAATAGTACTGTTACTGCAGTAACTTATCCTTTAACAAAGGTGTGAATAGTGAATAGGTATCTTCTAGGCAAGCGTGGTCCATCGTCGACTGCATCTTCACTTAAGATCAGGTGAGATCGCGGTCAAACGCTAGCCTATTAAAGTATAAAAAAAAAACGGTGTAGAAACTGAGCCTCTAGGATTGTGACATACAGAATGAGGTTGGCATAAAGTTAATTTTCAGTCATAATTAAAAATATAGTGTATTATCCAACTTTCACTCTCTTCTAAAATATCTAAAATTAATAAGTAATTAAAAAAAATTACCTCCAACTTCAGCATATTGTTACGGTCCTGTGTCTTGGCAAGCATCTCTCCACCAGTAATAGTGTTAGTGGGAGTCAGTCTATATGCAATGTTATGATAATCTGAACTGGACTTCATAGGAACTGTCTTCTTGCACATAAGTTGTTCTACTAACACTTTGTACCTGTCTCTTTCCATACTACTTTTGTCTAGTTCTCTACTCATTATTGTGAGAGCATCTATCTTACTTTGCAATTTACTTTTCAATACTGAATTCTGCAATAAATCAATTCTTAAATACAATTATATACTATCATCATCATCATCATAATCATCTCAGCCGAAAGACGTCCACTGCTGGACATAGGCCTCCCCCAAGGTTTTCCACACAGACCGGTCTTGGGCCATTATATACTATATATGGAGTGATTTTTTTATTACAGAGCAATGGATTAAATCTTTTTTTATAATATAAGGTAGAATCTTTAGACTTAAAGTCTTAGTTAGAAGTGCTAAAAATAATTGTTTCCTATGAATGCTTTTTGCTAATTATACAAAAAAAATTGAACGATTTTACTGAACCATAACTTACGAAAAAGAATTTGTTGATGAACAAAAATGAAGTGGCAGTAATTTATTTAATGTATACAGCGTGTAAAAGAAAGGTGTGGTCATATTTTAGGGTCGCTATGTATATCTGATAAATAATAACCTATGTGCCATATTTCAATCATTTTATTTATTTGTTATTTAAATATCGATACAAAACGAGTTACATCACTATCGTTTTTATCCTTTCAACCAAAGGTCATTGATTCTTAGTTACAAATCGGCGCGATACAAAAATACCGTATTGTTTCTCTCTTTTTTTCAATGCTTGTAACGTTCCCGCGGTTTAGAAATTAGCCGAAAGTAAAGTAATGTTCTTTTTTAAACAAGAATAGAAGATGGTCTGGTTATTAGGAGCGCACGGGACTAAGCCGGTACGATATACGACACTGATATCACTTCACCCAGCGATCACATAGACCCTAGACGCCTAATAACAGGCGAGCGATGGCTGTCAACACATATGACTTCAAGATCTATTATAGGTCGCCACTCGACAATTTCGAATTGGTAACGACCACTTCTTTGAGCCGTAAACACTTCCGCATCAGTCAATTATAAATTGGTAAAATAAATATTATAATAGCCCCTTGTACAATACGTTTATGTGGTAACAACAGCCAGACTTCGAGTTTCCCGAAAAATGGCATAACATTTCATCGGTAAGTTAGTAGTTACATAATCATAATTAGATTTATTTTCTGATTTTATTTATCGGAGTTCATTTTATACTGGTTATATACGAATATAACCAATATAAAATGAACACCTACAAAGGTGAAAACTGCAACAGCACTAATTTTGTCGCGCTCGTTGATGTCTTTGGTGTTTTGTGTCTTTCTTTTTAACGTATTATTTCTCTATCTCTTTTCCTCTATAATTTGGTAAACATAACTAGTGATGCACCATATTCTATGACCAAATATGTTATCGGTAGAACTAAAAACCTACATACTATTTTTACAAAAGAAACATTAAATTAAATAGATTATTATTTGTTAAATTAATTGTGAAAAGAATATTGCTTTTAGGTACCCAAAAGATGCCGAATAAAAAACAAGTGGATTATTACAACCAAGCGAAATAACTTGTTCCCATCAAAATATAATGTAATATGTTCACGGCATTTTACTGAAGATTGTGATTTTGTGGCTATGAAAAACCACCGCCGACTACTAAGTTCGGCAATACCTACAATGTATGTGCATCTTTTGGTGAGTATTCGGTTTAACCTCTCGGCCACGGGCCACAGCCCATAACCCAAGCGAAAGGGATTTTTCGAATGAAGAATTAACGCGTATTACACGCGCGACGAGCGCAGGCTAAGAGTGGCGGAAGAAGATAGTTAGTAGAAAAGTTTTATTTTGTTTTCAGAGTAATGAGATTGACTCAGATGTCCCAATGCCCAGCACGTCAAGGGCTTCAGTGTCTCCAGCTGGTACTTCAAAACAAGTGCCAAACGAAAACTCCTTGAAGTCGCCATCACATACTTCACTAAAAGTAAAGAAACGTTTTCCTGGAAGTCCGTCAGACTGCGCGACACCCGTTAAAAACGCTTGTGCAGAAGAGTCATTGAGTTATCTGACCAGATATTACAAAAAAATAGAAGGTTAAAAAACTTAAGAGAAAAACACGGTATTTGCGTAAAAGACTGGTTTCCCTTAAAAGTATATTAAGAGAGCTGAAAAACCAAAAATTTATTAATTTATGTAATGCAGATTTACTGCGTAAGATTGGGGTAGCTAATAGGGAATTAGTGAAAAGACAAATTATGAAATCGAGAAAAAAATATTCACTGGAGCTTAGAATTTTTGCCCTAACATTAAATTTTTATTCCGCCAAGGCATACAAATATGTAAGATAAACCTTTTGAAACGTGTCTTCCATCCGTCAAAACACTAAGTAAATGGTACCAAACTGTAGATAGTAGACCAGGCTTCACCAAACAAGCTTTTAGCGCTCTAAAAAACAAGGCTGCCCAATGCGAAGGAGTATTAATCGCCACTTTAGTTTTTGATGAAATTAAAATAAATTCCAAAGTTGAATACGTTCCCTCGACACAACGCACTTTTGGATATGTGGACTTTGGCGGAGAAATCCAAACCGATTGCTCCAGTGAATGCACTGAAGCATTGGTATTGCTTGTTGTAGGAATCAACAAAAGATTCAAGGTGCCTATAGGGTACTTCCTTACAAACGGCACTAATGCTGAACTAAAACATAATCTGGTGATGCAAGCCATTTCTTTATGTTATCATAGCAATGTCACAATTAAAGCCGTAACATTTGATAGATGTCCAACAAACATTGCCATGATAAAATTACTGGGCTGTAATTTATTGGAAAAAATATAAAGACTTTTTTTCTCATCCAATAACCAATAACCATGTTTTTATATTCTTAAACCCAGTGCATATGTTAAAATTAGTTCGAAATGCATTTGAATATTACAGGGAATTTAAAAATAGTGACGGGGTTTCCATAAAGTGGGATTACATTAAATTACTCAACCACATTCAGAATAGGGAACAGTTTAATTTAGCAAACAAATTAAGGCTTTCCGACATTGAATTTAAAAAGAACGTGATGAAAGTTAAACTAGCTGCCCAGTTGTGTAGCCGTAGCGTGGCAACAGCTATAAATTTTTGCAAATTGGAACTGTAACTTCAAGAATTTCAAGACGTAGACGCTACTGTAGAAATGCTATTGATGATTAATGACTTATTTGACATACTAGATTCGAAAGTTCATGGTTACGGTTTTAAACGAGCTCTTAATCACGACAACGCATCCAATGTTTTAAGAGATTAGAGGAATGTAAAAAAAATATTGTTATCTTAACTGTGAAATTAAATGACAACAGAACCGTAAAACTTATTGATTCGCCACGTTACACAGGATTCACAGAGTTTTGTGACGCAATACACAGTGTTATCGGAATGTTTAATGATTTAATAGATATAAATGATTCTTCTATCAAGTATATACCTTTTAATAAGATTTCCCAAGATCACATAGAATTGTTTTTTGCCAATATACGATCTCACGGTGGCAGTAATGACAACCCAAATACACGACTAACCGAAACGATTTATAAAAAAATATTACTTCATGCCGAGTTAAAGGATGTCTCCAGTGGCAACTGTGTCCCTTTAGAACATATTGCCATCTTGAACTGTTCTAGAATTCATTTGACGACAATGGTGGATGACAAGCAAGATGTTGGCATCTATGACACTGAAAGTCGTGACGACTTAAATCTAGCCCTTGAAAGAATTACTTTGTCTCTTTTCGCTGAAAGGGCAGTAGAATATATTGCGGGGATTGTGTCTAGTTCGTTAATCAAACAAATAAAATGCAAGACATGTATGAGCTTTAGTTTCCTAAATCAGGACCAAAGTAGTCTAATAGCTTACAGAGACAAAGGTGGCTTGATATACCCTTCACCAACTGTGGTTAAAATTTGTCGTTGTTCTGAATTAACCATTAAAGCATATCTTAAAAGACACTTCAGAAAATCCAAAAACGCAAAACCGACACACTAGTCAATAAAACTTTAAGCAGTTTCATTGGCGAGGAACTATTCCCAATATAAGTAACCATCAATGCCACTCTGAAGTTACTAATCATGTAGTGGATTTGTCAATGAATGTTATGCACAAATATATTTCCACAAGGCTAGCTTTTCTTACAAAGTCTGCTCAGCAGAAACACACTGTTCGGAGGATATATACAAAGTTAATACATTTCAAAAATGATTAGTATAGTGGTGATTTTTATTGTACAAAAGATAGGAGAATTTTAATTCTCTCCGAAAATTTCCCTCTTATGGAGAGAAGGCCTCTGTTCCAGCAGTAGAAATATTATGGACCGATTTAGTTCGAATTAAGATTTTTTTCCTATTGATTTCGTGTTTTTACTAATATTTAATATTATGGATCAACCTTCGAAAAAAGTATGTTTTATTTTTAGAATTTTTATATTTTGTTTTTAGTTTTTGCATGATATGTTATTACTCGCACCTTTGGGAACAAAGTATCACTTCTGCATATCTGTAAAAACTTGCAAAATTGACCCTTTGTTTCCGAACAAAGGGTCCTTTTTGCAAGTACCCACAAACATGCAGAAGTGACCCTTTGTTCCCAAAAGTGCGTACTGTATAATTAATAATAAAAAAGTAACATTAATAAGAAAAATTATTAAGTGCAATAACTATTTAAAAAAATATAGATACCATCGTGGTTTTATTGAAACCGGTCTCATACCTAGTTGGGCGAAATGACCTTGGTAAGGACCAATCGGAGCACAGTACCCCATTCCTCATACCTCAGCTAGTTGACAGAATTGTTTTGATGTATTAGATCAAACATTAGGCGTCTAGTGGCTGTGTGGTCGCTGATTATACCACACAGCTTTTAGCCAACACTTTTTATGATTATTAATTTTTATAAACATGGTCTTACTAAATTATTTATTACAGCCACTTTTCAAATATCCCACCTTGTTCATTGATGCATAGTTGTGTCCATTGTATCATCTCCCCATTAAGATTTTGCAACATCTGTGGGGCCACCGATCTATGTTAGAATGACCAGCTGTATTGTAAACAATTTGAAGTAACAGTATCCACATCTGGGGCACAGTTATAATGGTCATTGGCTATTAAGTAAACAAAAACGTGTCAAGTTTAGGATCTTTTGTACTTCTTAGAAACAAAATACCCACATGTGCATAGCTGGTAGTGTTGTTAATATATTGATTAGAATATGCTGATATTTATAAGTTGATAAAAAAGAAAATTCAATATCTTTGTGAAAATAATGTATACAAATTTAATTCTCGCGGTTTTCTATTGTACATGGGCTATTATGTGACCCTTTAATAAGATATGACCCACCTTTCTGTTACACCCTGTATATCAAAATTACATAGATGACCTTGTTGAAAAATAAAAATGAAAAGGGAGTACTTATTTTATTCAGTGTACTCACAGCAGGAAACTACTAGGACGTACGAAATATAATCGTGATACTTTTTTACATTTAATTACCACGAGTTTTGTATGGAGCCCGTAGGACAGACAATTTAAGGGCTCATTTTACTAAACTTACCTCGAGAACATAATCATCCAGTTGTTGATCTTGAAATTTCACTTTATTGTATGAAGTTTTGTTGAACATTATGTAGGAGATCAGGATTTTCCTTATCTAGGTATATATATATAATTAATCTGAATGCTTTCCAGCTGCATTATCTAGTTTATATTATTTTTTATTTCAAACGCAAAGTCACTGTTGATCGATTGACTGTTCTTGACAATTGAATTGACACACTTTTGACAGTTAGGTGATAAGTATAATGCAGCAATCACAATATAAATTAATTGAGTTTTCTAGTAACGAATAACAAGTGCACATTATTCTCAAATCACAAAACTATTATAATATATACTACTATTTTACATAATTTAAATGTACGGTGGTTAATTGTATCATCGCACTTTTCTCAAAAAGATAATTCGACTAAAAACAAAACCATGGTTATTTGTGACTAGGAGCGTATGTCACTCTAATGGTAAATGTCAATTTGTTTTTAGAACATTGTGGTTTATAAGTAGTACAGATTTTTTTCACATTTACTGCAGATGTTAAGTGAAATTGCTGCTCGTTTTAATTCTGAGCACTGCTTCGATGCAATGCGTGCCGGACAATCGCAGAGGAGTAGGTTCCGTTCATCCTAACGCATGGCAAGGATGGCCGCGTCTGGTACCGAAATCGACGACTTCTTGAACGGGCCTCTAGTTTCGTGGGTGAGTGCACAACGATTCGTGCCTCTGTTTTTATTACTGTGCGCGTAAAAATTAAGCGTGAGATAAATTTACCAAGCCGTTCCGTGTGACTGAATGTGGTATTTTGTTGTTTCTGCATATTTGAGAACAATATTTATTTTTAGGTCTCTATCTAAGGGTGAGAGAATATTACAACTATAGCTTTTCCACCATGTCATACTCGAGTGACCAAATTATTTTGTAATGGATAGTTGTTAAAACCATGTACAACCAGGTTCTTTTCATTTACGCCTATAATTACTCTCATTTTATAATATTTATCCTTCCATCTGCTATTTACTGTTATCATGTCATCATGTAGAAAGTTGTTTATTGGATATACAGTATTATAGTCATATATTGCAACTATATTTAAATATGTGTCCTAGTTTACTGATTAAAAAATCATATCATTAGGTTTTAGAATGTATTATATATAACAAAATGTTTTGTTTAGCATATAAACAATAATAAATATATAGTTTCCAAATCAATATTTATTTTCGTGTGAATATTGTAGTAGTTTTTACATTTTAAATGTGTTACATATTAAATAGTTTAATAATAATCAGAATATTAAATAAAATCAACAACATATCCTAAATAAATATAACCAATCACATATTACATAAAAGAGAGTTTGCTGCCTCCCATACATTTGTACTACATATCTCTCATTGGTTCTCAGGCTTGTTCACTGATCCATTGTTGGAGTGTGTTACAATTGACTGGAGAATACCCACTCACATATTAATTTCACAGAGAAACTTCTAAGATATTGTCTTCTATGAACTATACTAGTTTTAAGAGAAAATGTGTGTAATTAAGATAATAAACATATACAAAACAAACTGCAGTAAACAATTTAGTGATACCATCTGAAACATAGATTATTTTATTTTTATTATTTATAATTACAGTTAAAATCATGTCTTCCAAACCCAGACATAATAGGGCAGTACTCCACCCTGTTCAATGGAGACATCCTGCACCAAGTATACCTACAGATAGATCCAGAACCTTCATGTCACATTACAAAGCTTGCTGGGCTGGAAGATCAAGCCCTGATACTGGGTAGAGTGAAGAACTTTGATGCCATCATCAAGAATGTTAAGAGCTTGTATGAGGAAGAACTTGGCATGACTCTGTTAGTGGTACCAGAATGTATATGTTTAGGCAAATCACCAGAGTCAAGAGAGGGTCTAGAGAACATGAAGCTTTTGGCATTACTGCTACTAGGTGCAGCTGTTCAATGTCCTAATAAGGAGCTGTTTATAACCAGAATCAAGGAACTACATTTGGATCTTCAACATAACATTGTGGAATGTATTAAACAGGTATGTTACTATTCCTTTTTTCGAACAATTGCCATATAAAATGTGAGGTAGTGCACAACATAGTATCCAACCAGTGCAATCCTGAAGCCTTGTGAAAATACTCTCCTGGAGATCACTGGTAAATAATCTTGTGTTGTGTTCCTGCAGTTTGTAGGGTTACCAAGACCCCTTAAAAAGATGCTGTGCTTAAGTAAGTGATATTAGCCAATTCTCATTTGTTAGATATTTAATTGCTTGATAATATAAAGCAGAGGCTCCCATAGTTCTTTCCATAGACCACTTTCAAAATTTAGCTGGTTCTGTTGGATCACTTGCAGATACATTTCTACCATATTCCCAAAACTCGACTAAAAATGTGAAGATTAGATCTAACTATGGAAATTTGCGTTGTGGCTGAGTTCCAACTACAAATTAATAGTTTTCGAAAAAAAGGTTAGAATTGATTGGTTAATTAATTAATTGATTGTGCTGTGAGTGGAGGTCAAAAAAGTAAATTTGGCCAATCAAAAAAGTGATTCCATCCAACTTTACTCTTTTGACATCTACTCACAGCACAAGTAACCAATCAATTCTCACTTATTTCATTTAGAAAACCCCATTTGGAGTGGTAGAAATAAAAAGAAAATAGCATTTCTTTTTGTGTTGTATTTATTCAAATATGTTATTATTACACTATTAATTAATTATTATTGTTAACATATTACATGTAATATGATAACAATCGTAATATAATTAAAATTAAACATTAATAATGTAATGTAACTTCTACAATGACAATCACAAAATAGTCAAATTTTAATGGGACTTACATACTTGATGGATTGACAGCAAATAATTAATATTTGGCTTCAGTTTTGTTAGCAATAACCACAAATTTCCCTGTTCTGTGATATTCAATCTGCTCCTTTTTTTTTGTTAAAAGGTTTGTGACGACACTAAAACTTTTTTCGACAAGATATAATGAGCGAAATGCTATCAAAAACTTTCTCGCAATTCCCCACAGTCTAGGATATTTTTCGGGTATTTCTGCCTGCAGCCGAAATGCTTGATACCCTCTTTTAAATTTCACCTTCAGCTCCTCATTAGTGCTAAGCTCGTGTAGCTCCTCTTGTAATGTCACATTCGCCACTTCCGTTTCATCAAATGGATTCCATGGTGGTATTTCCATCGTCAGAATATCTTCAAATTGATTATGAAGTCATCATGCAGGGCAATTAAATGTTGAATGTATGTCTGAATATCCTTATCAAGGCATTCTACCTGTGATAAGTTTGAAACTGGGAAAATACGCGGCGACTAATATTTTGCTTCATAAATTTCAATTTTCCAAGAAAAGCTGAAATTGCACCCTTTGTTTTTAAATTAAGGCTGTCCCCTTGTAATTGTAAGTTAATGTCATTAAATTTTTTGAAGAAATCTTTCAAATACGTGATGTCTTCTTTCAAATTGATCAGGTTTTCTATTAAATCTGGATTTTTACTTTTTAGAAACTCTAAAACTGATTAAAAAAGTAAGTAAAATCTTGTTAAACATGCACCTTTTGACAACCAGCGTACTTCAGTATGTAAGAGCAATCGTTGGAAGTCTTCATCATTTTCATCGCACAATTGTGCAAATAATCGTGTATGTTGAATACACGTTTATTTGCATTGCTTCTTATTTTGTTAACTGCATTAATCACAAATTGAAGCGATCGGTGCAATCCATCACTCAAATATTTCGCTACTAGGTGTTGTCGGTGGATGACACAGTGAATTGCAGTTACCTCTGGTATAATTCTTTTAAGATGGCTTATAAACCCACGATATCGCCCGATCATGGTAGGAGCTCCATCAGTTGACACCTTATTAACGTTTGTAAATGGAATCGATTTTTCCTTAAAAACTCACTCAGGACATTAAATATTGATTCACCTTTAGTGTCCGTCTCCCAAGTTTTCGCGAATAGTAGCTCTTCATGAATTTCTTCGTCCATAAAAAATCGAACATATGCCAATAATAATGCTTCATTACCAGGTAAAGTTGTTTCGTCCAGTTGAATAGAAAAATGAATTATTTGCAGATAATTACACAAGAAACTTTCAATATCAGAGCTCATTTCATCAATACGTCTTTGTACAGTGTTTTTACTCAAAGGAATTGTTTTGAGTATGTCAAATGGAGATTTGTGCAGACCAGTTTTTAAAAGCTCTTCAACAGCGGGTAAAATTAACTATTCTCCGATGGTGTGCTGTTTTCCAGATTTCGCTATATTGTATTTCGCAATCCATCAGCGTTACTTTCAGATGTTAAAGCGAACATACTGTGCACGGTGGTAATCTTAAAATTTTTTCTTCAATGCTGGAAAATATTTCAAATCCTTACCTATTTTATACGGATGACATCTTCTTAGATGATCTTTGAGCTGCGATGGCTTCATAGAGTCATTCCTCAAAACTTTGTTGCATAAAAGGCATATGGGCAATCGCTTGTCTGCCTTTGATGGAAGAAAACCAAATTTTAAATAATCAACACTATACTGTTGACGTTTCTTCTTAGATTCAGCCATATTTCGTATCTGTTACCTACCTGTATATAAAAAAAACTTTGTTTTAGTAATCATAAGGCGGTCTTACTTAACAAAATATGGCTATTTTAACAGAATAGGATTACCTTATTAATTATTGCAATGAAATAAACAAAGTGCCGACGGCAAACTGATTCTAATTATTAAAAGCAATAAATCGCTTCATAAAACTCTATTATGGATTAAGATCCATAATAGAGTTTTATGAATAAAGCTGAACCGATTGTATATATGTAATGTAAGACATTTCCTCGTAAATATTTTTTTATATATTTCTGTAAATTCGATAGAAAATACTTTTAAACAATATTTAACTATATCAAAACGCCCCGATTTTAATTATTTATTAATTACTTCGATGCACGTTACGGTTACGTAAAGACGCGTACAATTTATGAAAATATCTTTAATTAAGTCATTTAGCATGAGGAACCTGAAATATTTACAACCATGCAGGTAAATCATAATATATCTCTCCTTTAGTGAACCACCACACAATGGGGTAAAAAAAATTACTAATGAAGTAGGTACAAAAAGTTCGACCTTTCTCGGCTTTCTGTTCTTTTATGGAAGTATCTAATAATGACTCTGTTCAGTATTTAATTTTTAATACGTACCTACCACACGCAAACATTACAAATATACTTATTACAACATAAAATAAAAGTATGTATAACAAATAGGCAGGTAAATACTTACTTTTTCTGACACTGGCAAACACTAACATCGATTCATTTCATTACATTACATTACTTTTCTTTTCGAAATTCCGGGAACAAATGAGTAACGTTTATCCTTGGCATTCGTATTTATATTGGTGAAGAATCAAACAAGTTTTTGCCAGTCTCGACACGTTGTACTGAATTAGAAATATGCAAGTTTTAGAGTTCGAATAAACTCTTATACAACAGCTTAGTCCGTCCGTCCGTCTGTTTGTTATACAACTTTCAACTCAAGAACCTTAAGAGCTAGACTCGCGGTCAACGCTATTCGACTCAGCATAGTCGATATACTCCCGAAATGATTATGACCTATAACCCCTGACATCAAGGTTACGTGGTATCACGTGACCTTTGCATATTACTTGAACCATTTTTTCGAACTCTAAGATTTACGGCAATTCATTGCCGATTCTCACTTGTCTACAAGTAACAGTCGCTGAGCTTCTTGAAATATTATCTGCCTACATTGATAGGTGAGGTCAAACCAACATTTTTGTTTTTCACTATCGAAAGCAAATAAATTTTCGTGGATCCCCGCTTACGAATTGTAAATCTCCATTTTTTTGTCACGCCATTGTATACCTCCGTCAAGTCTCCCGTGGACCCCTGGAGTTCCACCTGGACCACTTTGGGAGCTAAGGATATAAAGTTACGTACATTCTCAATTTTTATCAGCAATGGTATTTAAAATTTGATTCATTTAACTACACTTTATAGCTACAGCACACTATTAATTCTGTGTCAAAAGATATACTACAACAACAGCTAACATCTGTAATAAAAAAAAATTATAAGCAAGCCCTAAATTGGTTTTATTTCATTGCTCAATGTTTTTCAACTAATGTTATTGATAAGTGCTGTCTGCCTGTTATTTTAGATTGACAATGCCCAAGTAATGGTCATATTGTTAAAACCATCTATAGCAACTATAATTACCATTGGTAACAGGTCACCACGAGATCACCTAAATGGTGATAAAAAAAAACAGGTACCACATTGTATTAGATTACTCTAGTTACTCATTATGTAACTTCAATGATGCCTCCTTTGGTTTTCAAGGGCTTTACTTATAAGGTACCTTTGAGGCTACTTCATGTATATGTCTTCATAGATAATAGAATTACTCATCCATATGCAAACAAGGAACTGCACACTTAAGTAGGCATGCACACATAACAATTGATAAATTTTGAACCAGTCAAGCGTGACATGACAAGGGAACAACAACATACGCTTAAAAGAACTAATTTGCATATTTATGGTGTTGTTTCTTTGTTTGAAGCTTATAAAGGTTTACATTATCTTTGCTGTTTTTTTAATACTGGTAATTAAGAAGTAATTTATAAAAAAAATATAAAGTATATATATATATATATATATCGCACCCTTAATAAAACAGAGACTTATCTCAGTATTTTGGATTAAACAAATTTGAACTCGATTGCAAAGATTTAACACAAATATAATATTAGAATTTAACATATACAATTAGAGTTCAAATTGTCTTACTTTCAAATTTCGAGTTAAGTCGCTGTTTTATTAAGAGTGCGATATATATATATATATATACACATATACATTATTTTTTTTAATTTATTGAGGCAATCAAACAATCACACAAAACATGGTTTTCAATAATATGTAACAAGTAAATATAGCATAATTATTGTGACACCAGTGACATTTACCACATATTATATTAGACTTATTTTATGATCACAGCTCAGAATGGTTTCCAATATTGATTAGATATACTATATAAGCATTCTTGATACATGACCAGGGTGCAAACTGCAAATCCTGCCTTGCAATATGTTAGTGTTTCATGGCTTAACCATTGAATAAATGTTGTTTAAGATATAGTTTAAACAATATGGAATAGTAGTAGTAAGATACAATTTAAAACATAAATTACATCATAGCTAACAGGTACTCTGTCATAAAATAGACATTGTAGCTATTTACTAATTACAGTCTTGGAAATAAGATAAAATTAAAATACATTGTGTCCAACCTAAAATCATTCTGATGATAATTAGCGACACTATTTTGCCCTGATAAAGAGTTATTCTTTTTATTACACATAAGTTAACATATTCATCATATCCAGTTTTGTATTTATACATAATTATGTACTTATGTATATCAAAATTATGTCATGACCTACACTAAGATGTACTTGCTAATTAGCTGCTTTGAAATCTTTTTCGTTTCGTTTCGTTTGCATTAGCATTTACACATCTTTGTAAACTGATGGCATAACATACTTGTGAAGTAGAATGTCCTTGGTGAACTCTTGACACTTTAATAAGCTTGTCAAATGTTGCAACCAACAACTTGAATGGCTGAAGTTATAGCTAGTTGATAGCATAATAAATATTTAATATCCAAAGGACAATGAACAATTTGGCCTATGAATCAACACACATTCCACCTAAACAATAATTTGTATTTTATTTTATGACTTAATAATCAATCATTACAACCTCACGTACAGTTTCGATTCTTATTTTCGTGTTAAAAAGTATTTTCGCGATTTCAAATACATCGGCATCCATTGTTTACATCTGAGACACGCAGTGTTGCCATACACATATTGCAAAAACTGTAGGCATGGGCCTACAGTTTTTACAATATGTGTACGGTTTTTTCAGAGAAATTATTTCCTATTTAGCCTGTTTGTAATTTATGTTACGTAGTTAATACGAATGCAATTCTATAAATACCAATATTGAACTTCATCATAGACATGACCAATTTCTTAAAAGTCATAAGTTTTAATGTAAAAGACCATAATAAATACCAGTTTCTCGGTATTATACGTTTTTCTATAGTGCAAGCATGGCAACACTTTTTTTCTTCTTACGTGGGGCGCGGGTTTGACGCATACCCCTCCGCGGGAGCGGGCTACTCTTTGGGGCGGGCGGAGGGGTTATGTCGGACTCACCGGGGAAAAAGAAAAAGATGGAATAAGGATGATAATAATGGACCTCCCGGAATATTCAGAAGTGTCTGTGACTTATATTCACTTTTAATTGAATGTGTTCATCCTTAACCATATATTTATCATTTTTTGTGGCAGTTGGTTCTTAGGCTAATTATGTATGGCAGCTGAACAATGTCCTTTGCCACATATTATGATGAATTGAATTTACCATTCTGATTATAGAATGTAGCAATTATTCAGTATTTTGAAACTCTTTTAGGATGTATTTATAGAAGAGATTAAGAAAATGCAAAATTTGATTAAACCACTCTCAATGTTTAGAATGTTATGTCCCAGCTCAACACAAGACTAAACGTTTGTAAAGTCTCTGGCTACACAGTGTTTTCTGAGAGTTATATATTAGAAAATCAGAGTTATGATTATTCTTATTCATTAAATAACATTAGTCAACAGTTTGCTGTGCATCTGCACTATTATAAAAATATAATAATATAATTTTGAAAACTAGTTGTGGTTGACTATTTATAGGTTTTTGAACCCAAATCAATAATTTCTCTGTCTGTTTATTGCATTATTGATTTGATATTGATGTTGCTTTCACAGTTTGGAAGATAACGATTTAACTTTCACAAAACTAATTATCTGAGCATTTGACTATGTTTAGTAGGACCGAACATACAGCAGATTGTGGAATCTATGTGATCTCTTAGTATGAGTAATTTAAGAGACATATGAATTTGTGGGCATAGGCTCAGAGTGTAGCAAGTTCACATGTTTGAGAGGCATACCACTAAATGCGTCTTAGGGTCTAAGGCAATGCATTTATTATAAGGATTTTTATTATCAATAGATTGATTATATAAATATCCGAGTGTTTGTTCAACTGCTGAATGTTTTGTCTGTATAGATTTAGGTTAGTAAGGATTCCATCAATGTTTTTAGTAGAAGTATGAAGTTTGGAATATAGCTTGCCAAATGTGAGCGTGACCTTATTGAGTGGTTAATACATAAGCTGTTGTCAGGAGTAATCAAGGACTGAAGATGATTTTTGATTATTTGCAGATCTTCAGTGTGATATCATACATTATGCATGTAAAGATACCCCTATATCAAAGAATAAAATAAAATATCAATTAAAATTCATAAACTATAGTACCCATATTATAGGTATAAAGCAAGGTTTGTGTGCCTACTATGTGTACCTGTTTTATAAGTGTTTTCTGTTTATTATAAGGTAACGGACATGCAAACTGTGGTACTGACGCCAGATGCTATCGATCTCTTCCAATCACCAACAATGTTCAATCACATGCGACGACTGGCCAAAGAACGCGACCATTATTTACAAAATTGGGCTTCCTTAGTTCTTCATGAAGGCTTATGTGAAAATGAAAGTGAAAACAAGAATGGAAAGAATCGTTCCACTCAGAATGTTAACCAAAATAATGGTGATAGTCAACATCTAGCTGTAGAGTTGGCAGATTGGAAAGCACGACTGCGAAAGCAAAGACAGGAACTGTGAGTAATGATAACCACTGACCAGTAGGTTTTATCTCAATGATAACATATTTGTACATGAATATTAATTAATAATAATAATATCAGCCCTATATAAAAGTGTGTCACTGCTGGGCTGGCTGTCCCAGTATGAGAAGAATTAGGCCTCCACGCTTGTACCAGTATGAATTGGCAGACTTCACATATCTTCGAAAACATTATGAAGAACTCCCACACATGCAGGTTTCCTCACGAAGTTTTCCTTTACTGTTAAAGCGAGCGATAATTAACTATTAAATTATTATTGAATACACATGCGATCGCACTTGAGACCTCTGCGTGGTAGTACAACGGTTTCCCTCTAGTCTACCGCTATGTTAATTGATAACATTAATTTCCTTTCAGAGAAGAGAAATCCGAGCAACTATCCGAATGTCGCGAAGAATTAGAGCACACAAAACTGGTTCTAGCAAAGCTTCGTTCTGATAGTCAAGAGTGGTTCAACGAAGCTCGTAAATCTGCTGGTTACCGCGACGAAGTTGATGCACTTAGAGAAAAAGCAGATCGATGTGACAGGTAATATATAAAGCAATACAACTAACTTAAATCATTTTAAACTTTATAACACAACTCTGAATAATTGCAGATTAGAACAAGAAATTCAGCGCTATCGCGATCGACTTGCTGATGCAGAATATTATAAGACTAGAGTGGCGGAATTGCGGGAAGACAACAAAGCTTTAATGGAAACTAGGGATGCTCTAGAAGAACAGCTGCAGAGAGCAAGAAAGAGGGCGGAACAATGTCTCACCTTAGAAGCAGCCATGATCAAATTGAAAAGAGAAGCCAACGACATTGCATTAGTAAGTAGTAACAATATATTAAGTATATATTACAAGCTAAGCCAACCTAGTGCGAAAGTGCATCGCCTAAATCAACGACACCGCATCGTAAAACTTAGAATTGGCTAAATAATGCCACTTCACCGTAACCAATAATTTTGTTTTCTTAGCCATTGCGCATTTTCACCACAAAAACCTAATATCTTTTTGTTGGCCCACTTGCGATTCAAACCCATATTTTTATGCACAGCAGTCATATCTATTACCGCTGCGCCACCAAGGTATTCATACTATCAACCTTCTTTATAATATTGTAGGTTCATAAGCCTTAAATTATGAAGAACTGTTTTAGCAAATATAAAATAAATGTTTTATTACTACGATCAATAGAGTTTAATAAACAAAGAAAGCAAGAATCATGATATTTGTTTCAATTTACGGTGCCAACTAGTTTGAGGTTTTTGCATTATCATTATCTCGGCCTATGCGGTAATGCAATGTGATTCGGCGTCAGACCAGTGTTGTTTACAGATGAGCTACAATGTTGTTGAATTTCAAATTATTTTATAATAGGTATATTTATTCATTGTGTATAATAAACCCTGTCCGATCGTTAAAAGTGTTATACAGTACCTTATTATGATAAGTACGTAGGTGTCATGTTTTATAAATATAGATAAAAAAATTATACCGATAAATTTTATTTATTTACAATAATATCTTAATAGATTACCCATGGCAGCACCGACAATTTATAAATCAAAATATTTAGGTATCGCTTAAGTTCATAAAGGTTAACCGCAGCCGGTGCGCGCGACGCCGACTTGTTTGAAAAAAGTCGCCAAACATTAGCCGCCGCGCTGCGCGTCGTGTACAAAGGCGCCGCGTGAAGGCTGTAGATGTACCTAATTCTTTGATATAAGCCGCTCGCAAACACTCATTCGGCACATTTTTTATTAAATCACCACAGACACATTGTATTGCACACGATTGCGAAGATGTTGGGACTGCTAAACCTTGTGGTCTAGAGAACCGTTCCTCGTACTCCCTACGCGCAGCTGCTTAATGCCATTCACTCCTACTTTAACACATGAACATGTAAAAGTATTAAGCGTTTGAATACGACGTAGCCAATAGGGAAAACACTTAATGGCGGAAGTCCGAACGAAAGTAATTTTAGCGCAAGACTGAGTATGAAATTGAGGCACGCGTTACAGGACTTGATACAATTATAATAGCTAGGGATGCAAGCAACGACTTAAATTTTTTTCGATATTTTCGACTAACATCGCCAGTCAGTGAAAAATAGAATTGATTTGACTAAACAGGCGGATGCGATCGAGAGGTCTCAGGTTGGATAAAGGGGTTGCGCAAAATGTTATTTGTTTTTCTCTGTTACGTATTTCTCAGCAACAACATGGTCACGGAGTCGGAAAATGTGCCCGGTAAACGTAGTAAAAATTTTGCTGGTAGAACGTGGTATAATAATACATCTACAGTGGTGGACATATGTATAGTGGATATATGTTAGAAACACTTGCGACGTATTTCACATTATACAAGGCACATTGCCGTAAAACTTTTGTTTTTGGAAATAACACAACAACAATAACAATAACAAAATGCATAGAATACGTTCAGAAACTTATAATTAATTAAACAACAAATAAATATCCGAGTTTACAACTACCATTTAGATATTTAGTTACGTACAAACAACTAAACAACATTTGCAGTACCATCCGTCATGGACAAGTAATTAAAAACAATAAAGAAATTAGGTAAAAATCAAAGTTATTAACATGTTAACGTCATAAACTTCAAGTTAATAATAATAATAATAATAATAATAATAATTTATTTGCAATAAAAATGTGTACATTTGAACAACATTAGGTTACAAACAAAAAGATGGAGTCGTTATATACTATATGTTTGGAGACTCTAGCACCCTTGCTAAGTTGACAAGACAACTTGTATTAAAGGTGCTAGGCCCGACCCTTTCATGGGTGCCTTGTAAAGAGAGTTTGTCTAATTTACGAGAACTTATTTTCATTTTTGCAGCAGTTATATGGACAACAAATAAATCATTTAGCAAAACAAGAAAAGATAAAATAAAAAGTGATAAAAAGGATAGATGTGGAGTGTGGGGGTGTGTGTGAGTGGGTGTGTGTGTGAGTGGAAGTGTGTGTGTGTGAGTGGGTGTGTGTGCATGAGTGTGTTTGTGTGGGTTTTCCTGTGATTATGTGTGATAATGCGCTGCGTAGATTGTACCTAGTTGTTTAAGTCGACAATAAGAGCTCTGTGTTGTTATAGTTGAGTGTCTGGAGCCAATTACATAGTTTCTTTTTAAGAGATATATTTGGAAGTGAGTGGAAGTTTAATATTTTATTAATTTTATTATATAGATGGGGGCCTTGAAAACAGGGAAACCTTCTTGGAAAAGAGTAATGCGAACGGTAGGATTGGGCTATTTTGTCTTTGCGTCTTGTGGTGATTACCTCGTAGGGAGTTATATGGTGCTGAAGTAGTACGGTGTTAAGCACAAACAATTGCCTGACTGTGAGGACTTTACAGTTCTTATATAATTCCTCAGTTGGAAAAAGGATAGGTCTAAAGGTACTGACTTTTAGCACAGCTCTCTGAGCTCTTTCCAGCTTTAAGAGTAAGGTTTTGGGAGCACCACCCCAGGCGCATACACAATAATTTAGGAGAGACTGGCAGAGAGCGAAGTAGGTACATCTCATAATTTGAGGTTCAGCAACGTGGCGAAGTGTTTTAACGACAAAAATAAGTTTTCTGACTCTTTTTGTTAGAGCCTCTATGTGAGCTGCAAAACTCAGACCGTTGTCAACAGTCACTCCGAGATATTTTATTGTCCTACATCGCTCTAGTTTAGGGCAGGTACAAGCTACCATTCCTGGCAGTAAACACGAGTGTGCTGTTAGAGTTAGCGCGTCAGAAGGTTGTGTGGAGTTACGCATAGAGAAGGTAAGGATTTTGGTTTTATCAGTGTTTAAAGTGAGGGTATGTGTCTTAAGCCACTGTAGAACAGTATTGAGTCCTTTTTGTGCCGAGTTAAAGGTGTCGTGCCAAGAATCGCCGGAAAATGTAAGGACGGTGTCGTCGGCGAACGCTATTATATTTCCGTCTCCCAGTTTTATGTTACAGAGCTGGTTAACGTAAATTAAGAATAGGGTTGGCCCAAGCACGCTGCCTTGGGGGACACCAAAAGTGACGGGCGCATCTCTACTGTAGTGTTCCTGTATTTTTACGCACTGAGTTCGATTTTGAAGATAATCCTTCATAAGTTCAAGAGGCTTACCTCGTATCCCCAGTTCCTCCAGCTTTAAAAGCAGGTTAGGTATCGGAACTGTGTCGAATGCCTTTCTCAGGTCCAAAAATATTGACAATACTTTTTTCTTCTTGTCAACATTTTTGACGACGCAATCGACAAGTTCCGTAACCGCATTGCTGGTTGATTTGCCGCGCCTAAATCCGAATTGATTGGGAGCGAAAAGTTTTTTATCTTCCAGATACTTCACTAGCCTTTTATTTACAATACGTTCTAGAATTTTGGAAATGGACGACAGAACTGCAATAGGGCGGTAATTATTCACACAATGTGTGTCCCCAGTTTTATGTATTGGGTGGATGATGGCCTTCTTAAAGTGCCGTGGAAAGGTGCCAGTGTTAAGGGAAGTATTAAAAATGTGTGTTAGTAGAGGAACAAGTATTTGTGAGTAGCGCTTCAGAAAGTTAGTCGAAATGTTGTCCCAACCAGTGGCAGAATCTGTTTTGAGTGACTTGATTATTTCATCCACCTCAGCCTCATCGGTGCTCAACATGACGAATGATTGTAAGGTCGAAGGTGAGGAGGTCATTTCTGTAGTCAATTTTTCACTACCGGGGGGAGTTGAAAAGTTCTGAGCAAGATTCCGACCTACACTAGCAAAGAACTCGTTCACTCTATCTACCGAGAGTTGGGGTGAGGTACAATGAGCTAACAAGTCAGTATTGGGTGTATTATGTTTTTCAGTATGAGTTACTCTCTTTATTATTTTCCAGATTTTCTTGCTATCATTAGCGGCCTCACTCAGTTCTGTCCTGTCATAGTCTCTTTTAAGTTTTTTTAATATTTTGGAGCAAAAATTTCTGTACCTTTTGTAGGTAATAGATAAAACACTGTTGTTTGGAGTTTGTTTGAGCTTATAGTGCATGGCGTCTCTATTACGGATACAGCGGAGTATACCGGTGGTCATCCACGGTTTGATCAGCCGTTGATTGCTTGGGAGCTTGACAATAGATGTGTGGTTATTTAAGAGTCTAATAAGGGTAGTAATTAAGTGGTCTGTGGCTTCATTAGCATCAGTAAGCTGGTAAATCGGTTGGAAGTCTGTAGTGTTCATCGCGTGGTCTAGAGTTCTAAAGTTCGTCTTCGAGGCGGTGAGTGAACGTGGTTTGACGCGGTTTTTTAGCCTGAGACACAGGAGTACAGGGTCGTGGTCAGTGACAGAAGAGTGTAGGACTATGGTGACAGCTGAGAGGTTGGTTTTGAGCATGACGTGATCAAGACAGGCGGTTTCACGAGTGGGGAGAGTGTGAGCTGGTAACATGCCATGAGAGGCTATGAGATCTAGATAGTCTGAGGTTTGGTTAGAAATGGAGAACAGGCAATGTCAATGTTAAGGTCCCCTATAATAACTATGGTTTTATAAGAAGTTAGATCCGCTAGGATTCCGTCTAGGGATTGGAGGAATTTACTTATATCTCTGATGGAAGGAGAACGGTAAATGCAGACTATTGCCTTATCGGTGCCAATTTTTAGTATTAGACAACTGGCGTCCTGTAACACGGGTTCCTCAACTGTGTAGTTTTTTATGTTTTTAACATAAAGCACCACACCATCATTTTGGTTGAGGAGATTTTTAGTGTAATAATAAGTGTAATGATCAATGGAAGGAATGATATATATGATATATGATAATGAATGTTATTTATGTAAAAATATGTTTTGTTTACTAAATTTCTTAAAATTAATATTTAGCTGCATAGCCTTTGTGTGAGCAGCGATAGCTCAGTGGGGAGACCAATAGACTGCAATGCAGAGGGTCTCGGGTTCGAACCCACGTCGCGCACCTCTGACTTTCGGAAGTTATATGACTTTTCGAAATTATGTGCGTATTGATTGACAATTATCGCCTGCTCCGTGCCTCGGAGAGCACGTTAAGCCGTTGGTTCCGGCTGCCATTAACATCTATGGCAGTCGTTATTGGGAAAGTCAGTACCCTCTAATATCCTGACACTGGTCTAGCCTTAGGTAGGGTATCGTTAGCCTTCGGGTTGCGGAGGTCAGGTGGCAGCCGCTCCGTGTAAAAACTGATATCCAGTCAAATCCGGTTAGACCAGAAAAGCCGACCCCAAGTGACTTGGGAATAATAAAGGCTAAGAGAGAAGAAGCCTTTGTTATTAATGACGGCTTTGCAACGACGTGGCATTGATTCAAGTAGTTTCATACATTTATCGAGTGCGATCTAGTTCCATGCTTCAACAAAGGCTTCGTAAAGTTCACTTTGACTGGAATTACGTTTAACGGAGACTTTTTTCTAACGACGTACTACAAATTTTCAATAGGATTTAAATCGGGACTATTTGCAGGCCAGTCTAACATGGTAACACGTTGCTCACTAAGAAAGGATTTAACTCTGCGAGTCGTGTGTTTTGGGTCGTTATCGTGCTGAAAGATCCAGGTCACAGGCAAATGGCCGTCGGTGTAGGTAATCATTGTTTCTTCTAAGATGTTTTTATATTAAAATTGATCCATTATACCTTCAATCTTACGAATGGGTCCAACTCCACAACCAGAAAAACATCCCCATACTTTAATGTTACCACCGCCGTGTTCGACTATGCTCCTCGTGTATTTATAATCAAAAGCATGGTTTATAGGACGTCTAACGTAGCGTTTGCCGTCTGAATTCACCATATTTATTTTTGTTTCATCCGAGAATAACACTTTTTCCATTCTCGTACGGTCCAGTTAAGATATTTCTTCTCTCGGTGTTGCTTGATAAGAAGCGGTACCTTTCGAGAAACCCTCCCGAACAATTTAGCTTCCACTAATCTGCGGCGTACCAGTTTCGAGGAAATGTTCCTTGAGTCTTCAGATGAAAATCTTCATTTCTAATCTCGTTGGAGCCTTTAAACGGGTTTTGTTTAGCTACACGTATTATTTGCAAATCTTCCCGGAGAGACGTTTTTCTTAGACGAGCCTTTCTAAAAACACTTTTAGTAGTTCCGTTTCTTTTATAATGAGCAATAGCGTTGAAAACTTTCTTCACAGAACATTCTAGATGATTAGAAATTCTTCTATAATTCCACTTTCGATTTAAATGTAATTTAACAATTAATTGCCTAGTTGACTCGTCACAACTCTTATTTTTACCCATTTTTAACAAAACTTATTATTCACGTAATTCCAAATTGACGTTTAATTGCCGCCGAAACTACAGAAAAAGCGTAGAAAGAGGTTTTTTTTTTAAATTTCAGAAGTTGAACGAACCATGGGTCCTGTTTTGTTAGTTTATTAGTTGTCCAAACTGCCAATAATAGAAATTCAACTATCATTCATATTTAAACTCTTTTAATAATTAAAGATAGAACAGATCTACTTTTTTAAAAATATTTTATGACTTTTTAACTTATTGACTATATTCTGGCATAGTTAATAGTGATTTAATCTATATATTTTTTACTTATAGCGATAGTTCATTCTGTGTTTACGTAAGTTTTATGTACTGTTTCTAATTATATGTCCACCACTGTATGTCTACCCGTTCGGAAATACCGTCGTAAGTCTATGTATGTATTCTTTTTATTTATTTTAATTCTGAAGAAAACGTATAATTACGTAAAGTTAGAGTATTGTACGCAAGAGTCTTCATTGCATTTTACAAATAAATTAACTTTCATCCTTAAAATTTCATACCTCAACTTTTTTATTTAATCGATAGTTACATCTCTCGCGCGGTGCATTTGTGCCTAAAGCGGTGGTGCGTATGTAATTTTTTTATTACGCGCAGCTCATGACAGTAGGCCTACAAACTTTAATAGAGAAATAAATGTATTAAAGAAGCCGCCATTTAGTGGAGTGTTGCTAGTGGGTGCGAAATTTTCCAAATCTGAGGGTAAAAATGCTGATCAATACTGTAGTTAAAACTATTATGTAAACGTTTTACGTTGACATAGATTTTTTAAATTATTTTTCTTAGCATGTTTTTAAGAGAGAAACAAGCCCTTAATGGATCGGTCAGGGTTTTGTATACACACTGTATGTAGCCTTTCGATTCATAATTTATCCTGTTTCTGTCTCAGGAAAGGGATGCTGATCAACAAAAGATTCAAGAACTAATAGAAGAAAACAATCACCTGCAATATATCACAAAATCTGTGTTAAGTGAAAGTAATAATAGTAATTTAGATACCGATAACGAAGGGGAGAGTACATTGGAATCCGGCGAAAACAGTTTGTCCGAACAATTGACTAGCAATGCTCAAGCAAGAGCTTTAAAACTTGAATTAGAAAATAAAAGACTGCTATCCACTATAGATAGTTTAAGGGAACAAACTTTATTGGAAAGCAGTGACAAAGTTCTTGAGTTAGAAAAAGACAAGAAAAGATTGACTCTAAAATGTGAACAAATGCAAGAAAATTGTAACAGAGTTATGCAACAGAACTCGGAGCTCGAAGAAGTTTTTAGAAATGCTTTAGAGGAGAACAGAAAGTTACAAGATTCTTTAGACAGCCAAAAATCATTTATAGATCGACAATCTATTGACAGAGATTCAGAAAAAAATAAATTGCAAGACTTTGAAAAGCATTTGGAATCTCTAACTAAAGATAAACAGAGAATTCAAATGTTATGTGATTCTATACAAAGACGAGCGGATGAGTTGGAAAAGACTCTTGATGCAAGAACTAAAGAATTGAACCTTGTGAAGCCTGAGGCTGATAAAGTGACTGGTCTTATAATACTCACAGAAGAATTGAAAACAAAATTAACATACAGTGAGAGGGATACCCATAACCTTCAAAGAGAGGTTAATAAATTAAGAGAAGCTGTAGAAGAAAAAGATGTATCTCTTGATAAGTTAACAACTGAAATTGAGCTCAAGAAAAAAGAACTTGAACGATTATCCCGAGAATTAGAAATTAGCCATACTCTAACTAGCAGATTCCAAGATTTAGAACAGAAAACTCAAGAACTTAAATCACAGAAGAAAGTCGATTCCGAAACTATCAAAACTCTACAAAAAGATTTAATTACGGAAAAAGTTAATTTCGATAAACTAAGAAATTGCATGGAAAAGATTGGTATAAATGCTTTTGAAATAATAAGCAAAGATATTAACATAGAAGACTTGTTAGAGAAAATAATTACTAATGTTGATCATGAAGCTTTGATTTCTGAAATTGCTGCTAAAGCAAATCTTATGAAATTAGTGCCATGTGATTGTAATCATGACAATGATACCGACAATAATGATGATAGTTTAGTGAACCCACAAATCGAACAGCTCACCTCTGATCTTGCAACATTACAGACATCTCTGGAAAATTGTCAAGCTGAGAATGCTAAACTACAAGTAAACATAGCTACTTTAAATTCTCAAAATGGCTCCTTAATATCTCAACAAATGACTTTACAACTTGCTAACAGTCAACTTGCTGCTGAGAAAGAAGAAATTATCAAACAATTAGAAGTTTTGAAAGACAAGCAAGACAATCTACTTAGAGATCAGGTTGCATTGCAAACCCTACATGAACAATTGAACACTGAATACGAAACATTACTCAGTGAACGTGAGCCTATTAAAGTCACTGTAAGAGACCTTAAACTAGAGAATCGAGAATTAAAAGAAAAGCTGGTTCATTGTGAGAATAAGGTAACAGATTTTGAAATGGAAAGAGAAAATCTAAAAATTGAGTCAAGAAATTTGACAAACCTTAGAGCTGAGCATTCAAAACTCAAAGATGATTTTAGAAATCTCTTTACAGCTAGTGACAGACTAAAGAATGAATATAGAAACATGCAAGAAGAATACAGAAATCTTAGAAGTGAAGTCACTCAGTTAAAATTACGAAATACTGAGATTTCTGGTGAGATTAACACGAAAGTTGAAATAATAACAAGTATGGAGCTAGAGATCAACAAGACAAATCAACATTGCGAAATGTTGATTCAAATGAATAAAAGTCTAGATGCAGACAGGCGATCTTTAATGGATCATGTGTCACAACTGTTGACTCAGTACCATGAACTACTTGCACATTCATTAAAAGATAAACAGCATTATCACGAGGAAGAAAAAATGTTTGCTGATAAAGTAAATGCTTTGTGTCGGCAAAAAGAAAAGCTAGAAGAAAAAATCATGGAACATTATAAGAAATTAGACAACTGTACCACCAAAAGACGTGGTTTTGGTGCATCATTTGTCAAGAGAGTTCGAAAAGCTGGCACAGATTTGATTAACAAAGTACCAACTAGAAATAACAAACGAATAGAAGACGCAAGTCGTTCTAAGTCTCAACTAACTTTGGCTGGTTCAGAATCAGGTGAATCTGATCCTGGTAGTCAAGAATTGGAGAAAATATCTAAAAATTCAGATCAAGATCAAGGATCCTCGAATCCAAGCGCAGAATCGCCGAGACACAGCTCTGAGTCTAGTTTCACACGAAGATTTGACGAAAAGCTTCTAAAAAAGTCTGATAATATTGATATAAGTGGATCCATTCCAAGCCTAGATTCAAGTAGGCTGACCAGTGAATCAAATTTCGTTAGGCGACTTTCTGGGACGTCAATACACAGTGGTGGAGGTGACGACGCACTTATACGAGCTTCCTTGAGGAGACGACCACACAAAGCTGTACCTCCATCACATAGAAACAGTTTCCAAGGCATAGAAAGCGATACAGTTCTACCCACAGGTATTAATCTGAATATTATTTATATGTGCTTAAAAGGTACCTAATAATTACTTTATGGTGTTTGAATAATAATAAGGATGGTAAGCAACATAAGACATTGTACGAAGTTTCTAATGTGCTTTATGATTTTTTGTTATAATCCTGCATTCAAAATATTGCAAAAGTTTATCAACTTATGCCACTGGCTATTCATATATAAATCCATACTAACAACAACTATTGTCGTGGTAGAAAGCACCGATTGTTGGCGGTTCCAGCGTGCCGTACTGTGGCACGCTTTAACTCACCCATACCTCGGTCACTAAAGCAGCTTTATACTCTCTTGGATTTTGAGCGAGAAGTTGATATTTCTGTGGATGAATGGAAAGTATTATTATTAGAATGTATGAGGTGAGGTACTATGAGCAGAATGCGTTAATGCATAATTTTTAATTTATATGATATTATTAATTAAATAATGATTAAATAGTGTAATTGGCGCACGTCGTTCTATTTGATGTAAAACAAATAAATACTAAACAATATTACATGAGCCAGACAGTAACCATATAGGCAGGCAAGAAGGAAGGCAACATCAAAAGCGAAAATATTGTTATTAGTTGTAATAAAAATAATGTTTTGGGTAATAACATATTTTTTTATATTTTATTAGCCACAAACTTCAATATTTACACATGTATTATAAGCTTATCTAATAATTGTTCTATCTTTGAAAACCAGATAAAGATGGAACAAACAATCATCGGCACCAACTTTTATTTAATATCAGAATTCTCTAGGAATCAAAATCTCTTGATACATTTGAACTATTCTTTTCTTATTGCCTTTCATTCTTTTGTTTGAAATCTGTTAGAAATGTGACCTCTGGTTTTATAAATTGGGTAGGGTAATACTATCGGTTCTTCAAATAACCAGTACATTGTTATACTTTTAAAATTCCATTATAAGTCGCGCCCTGTACCACAATCCACGTTTAGACCATGTCTCCTCTACTACTGATCTTTTGCATCTATCCACCATGGGCATGGCAACATTATAGCATATTACGAGGAGTAATACTTAGTAGTATTAGTAATAAATAATGTTTTAAGTAGTGTAACACAAAGTAAACTTGTTAAGAAAAATAAATATATGGTATTTTCACAGCTTCGACTCCAACGCCGGTGTTTGGTACAGCGGGCACCCGCCGCACAGTGTATGTTGCAGACGACGATCCCAGTACAAATCTAAATTCAAAACCACAAAGTTCACCCATCAAGGAAAATCCAACATACTTAGTCTACAATCGAATATCCACTGTAATCGGCGACGGTGCCTGCCAGAGCATGAACGATAGACCAGGCGTTGAACATCACAGATCGATGTCGGAACACTCGCGTACCGGAGTCGATGAAAATATGCAAGAAAGAGACGACCTTAGAAACGACAGAAGAAATGTTAACAGAAATGAGAAAACTGATAACTCGAAAGAGTCCGCTATATGGTACGAGTATGGATGCGTATGATGTATTTTTGGAATATTATATTGAGATGAATGGGTGGAATGTATCACAGACTGATAAGATGCCTTGTATTTCGGAATTTAAGGAGTTCAACGTTTGCGTGGTTGGAGTATTTAATCATCTATATTTACTGATAACGAGATTGGCATTGGTTAGAAGACGTTGTGATAGTACTTTTTTATCTTATTGTAAAAGCAGTATTAGTTGGCATTTAATTTGTTGATATTGACGACAATAAATTTCCTTTTAAGCTTTAAAGACCCCGTGACGTAAACGTTTGTTACGTAATACCAGTGGATATTGTACGACATGGAACGTAAATATACTTGTAAGATAATGTCGAATTATGCAAGGAATATCAATTATAGTATTTTTAGTTTTAAGTGAATAGATATAATTTAATTCACTAACTTCATGACATAATGTTAATTTGTTTGACTTATTCTAAGTTTCTATTACTTTTATATAAAGTACAAATACATATATTAAAAGGGCAGCTGTATAAAATTATTGGCCGCTAATTGACTTTGTTCTAAAGATGTATGTAACAACAGTACACATCCTTACATTTACAGGATTAATTTCTGTAGGTATTGAGTACAGTCAGATAACTCTAACTTTGCTGCCTGAATATCGCTAACTTTCAGGCCAAGTTACAGTCAACATACTGTACACAAACATTATAGTACTACTAGCTTAAGAAAATAGTGATACAGCTACTTGTAGTGCCCTTTTACCTATCAGATGAACATAGGTCAGCCTATTTTAAATGTTTAATTGATGAAAAAATAATTAATGAGCCTTTAAATGTAATTTACTATTTTCTAGACTTGAATGAACTATAGTTTTACTAATCGAGGGATGAAAGGCTATTTGTTTTAAGCGACATTCTACTAACTTTCCTGGAGTGACATTTAAAGAATTAAAATGTGAAAAAAATCGTTAAAAAATACTACTGCTCTTACTTTAAAGGAGATCGGGGATCTTTATTGCAATAAAACCCTTAAAGTTTGGTATAATTAACAATAAAAAAACAGTTATGAGTTCCAAAATAAATGTCACATAATACAAAATTATCTGTATCGCCCTATTTTTGAGTAAAGAAAAATGATTTAACATCCAACATTGTCAATCAGCAGCAGGCAAAATTGCTTTAAGTGACCTTACAGTAACGTCGATTCAATCATTTTGCTTTCTACTGAATAAGCAGTAGAAAGCAAAATGATTGAATCGACGTTACTCGATGATAGTAGGAATAAGCTATTTTGTTTAACTACCAATAGGTTTTCGTTAACGATACAGGCAAGTTGCATTAAGCAATGATGAACATTCTTTATGGGTTGTTTGATGTCTCATGTTTCGAAGGGATTTTATAAAACATGGTTGTTGATACAAGATAATAATGACAGATTTATAGTAAGTTAAGAAGTTGTAGTATAGAAATGTTTTTTTTTATACCACAAAAGTGGCAAACAGTCATACCCGTGGTCCACCTGATTGCTTACCATCAGGTGGGCCACGGGTATGATTGTTGACCGCTTGGGTCACCGTAGCCTATGGACGCCTGCAACACGAGAGGCATTACTTGCGTGTTGCCGTCGTCCCTGTAAAAACCTTTTAATACCCTTTTTGAAGAATCTGTACTGTAGTCTTGTGGGAACACCTCGGCAGGGAGTACATTCCACAACCTGAGCGTCCACGGGAGCAACCAATTAGGTTGTAAGGTGTGAGAATGAAATCCCTGCCGATGGCGAGCGGTGCGATGTTAAAAAGTAACTGAAGGCATCATCTCAAACAACTCCTTAGAATCAATCCATTATACAAGTGGTAGAACACACAAAGGTCAAAGGCAAAGACTCTTCTGAGACTTAGTGGCTCAATACCGATTGTGAGTTTGGGTCATCAACAATTCTTAAGGCTCGTCTCTGTACCGCGTCAAAAGGATCAAGCTGGTATTTTGGTGCTCCTGCCCAGAGATGACTGCAGTACTCCATGTGAGGCCGGACTTGTAACTTACATAGATGCAGTCTTTGCCCCGCAGTGAAGTACCGCTTAGCTCTATTGAGCACACCAAGTTTTTTGGAAGCCAGCTGTGGCTGTGTCGGATACATAATGTTTAGGAATTGTGTACTAAAATTGCATTGTCTTAAGCGCCAAAAAAATGCTCAGAATTGCACGAAACTCTGCTTATCCGAAGCAGAAAAAAATCGCTGATTCCAAATAAAACTCAATATCGTCCAAAATGTCGATTAAAACAAATGGCCTTTCACCCCTCGTATTGATTGCAAGGAATCCAACATGACATGAATGAACGAATTTTGCAGGTCCAAATGAATTGTTTATTATGTATCAAATAATTTTACCATATAATTTGAGATTAATACTCGAAGATATTCTGAGGCTACGCGTTTTATCAATTTATAGATAATATTATTGTTTTAATGTAAATATTATACGTTTATTATTTTGACCGCCGTTACTTTGTGATGTTTCTTTATAGGTAATGTTTCCTTGCCAGTGATACTGTGACTACTGATATTATTACATTTATTTTTTGGTATGATTTAAACTAAGCATAATATGCGGCACATTATGTACAAATATTATATTTTGTAATGTGTATTTTGTTTATAAATTACTTTACGTATATACACACTCGAGTTATTGTGGTTAGTTGAATATTGCTATAGAAATATAGTAATATTAATCTGCGTAGCTTTCATCACAAATAATTTTGCCTCAGTACAAATCAACGTAATAACGTCATGTCAGCATTTTATTACTTAGCTAGTGACCGTAGCTAAATTACATTTCACTAGTAACTTTAGCTTCATTTAAATGTATTTCGTTTGAATAGCAGAATCAGTGACTATATCATAAAAATAATTATATTGAAACAAATCTCTTCATCCAATCAAACCCGTTTTTAGATAAGTTTATATATGATATGACATAATTATTATGAAATAGTGCCTTTGATATGGGTCATTTTATGTTGACTAAAATACGGTTTTGTGTCGTCCTGTGGTAATTAAAATCACACCTAATTGGTTCTATCAATATGGTGCTCTTTATTATTTAATGTTAATCTTTGAACACTTTGTTTACCAAATTATCTTGTCTAAAAACAGTTAAATTTACAAAGAAAGTCAATTTTAGTGTGTTTCTAATTTAAATGTAGGTATTTTTATTGTAAACACAATATGTCGTAAATGAAATCATGACCAGACTTCCATAATACAATATGATTATTATTGTAATATAATTCAATAATATAGATACTTAATAAATGCCTCTCACCGAATTTATATTTTAGCGCACATATAACTTCTTGAATACAGTTCTATAATAAACATACAAAGCGTATTATTTTCAAATAATATTACCCAAATATGAACCTTGGTACTTCATCATAAATTTAAGCATTTACTGTCTCCTGTATAACTTAGGAAAGCCCAAAGATAAGTTAAAATGGCTATGGGCAGGTCATGTGTTTAGCAAATCAACAATTTTTATAATTCAGGAAATAAAATGGACAAATATTCTATCAGATTCACTTTATTTTGCATCTATTAATAACATTACTTACAACTAATTTTGTCATCACAATTACATCTAAGGAGATCCGTTGCAACTTGGTACAGCTTTCACTTCCCATTTGAACTCTGGACAAGTCTGCATTGAAACTTTAAATGGTTGTCCAGATACTACAGCTTTTCTTCCAGGCTCAACTTTAGGGGGTAAGTAAGATATGATGCACTGAAAAGTATTTTAAGTAAATAAGATTAGAATGGATTCACAAAGAATATTTATCATAATATAACATGCATGCACATTGCAAAGTAATCAAAATGTTTTTAATTCTAGAAATATCGCATTTTGTAACTGCAACTACAAAGAATTTTATATTATATTATTATTTAATAAAAAATCTGGTAACCATGGAATGCCATAAAATAGTATATTTTTATTTTATATTTTATGTACATAACATTTATAGGACATGTACCATAGACAAATCCCATTTTCAATACATAAACATTGTGTCAGGAACATATTGTCTTGTCTCATGGGAATAAATGAGATAGAATCTGCACTCTTAGTGCAGATTAAAAAAGTAATAACTACCTTAGGTCTTTGAGTTTCAGTAGACATGTAGCCAATACACATAGTTTTCGTAGTATGACCCCATAGTAATTCCCCCTCCCCATTTATTGAATCAAATCTCAGTGCTAATGTTCCACCTAGTCTCTCAGGCACATCCCATAGAAAGGGGGACTCTAAAAAATTTTCTTTGAGGCATTTGTCTAATCCTAAAATAGGAGAAGAATCAAATAAACTCTCAGCAGAATACTTTGCTAGTTGCGTTCTAATCAAATGTTCCCCACATCCTGATGTACAAGCAGCTACTGAAGGTTTCAAGCCATCTCTGCTCATCACTGCCCACACTCCACTGCCAAAAGAGGCTGCCTGCCCAACTCTACCTTCATGCTTCAAAGAAACTCCACCTGAACTCGCCCCAGAAGCCACAATGCCATTGGAATCTACACAAATTGCTCCTACTGTATCCAAAGGGCTAAATTTTATATCATTTTGTATAGAATAACGCTTTAGCTTTCTTTTGCAATGTTTATAGTTTCTAAAGGCACGTGCAGATACCATCTTGTGATCATCTACTATTTCTAAGCCCATTCTTTCTGCCCATGACTTAGCTCCATTTCCTGTAAGTATACAAGGAGGAACCCTGCCCAATGACAAGTTATCACATTGCTTCATACATAAATGTTTGGCTAGAGTGATAGGGTTCCACACATTTGAAACAGCTCCACAGGCACCAAAATGCAGTGTTTGTCCATTCATAACTGAAGCATCACATTCAACTAATCCATTCCAACTTAAGTTTGACCCATATCCAGCATTTGTTAGGGGACTGTTCTCAAGTTCTGTAATGAACAAATATGTGTGCATGAACATGGATGTTTGTCTTGGTCTGGGTGTTTCTATGTATAATATGTATGTATTTACAAAAAAAAAGTATTTATCTATGTTTATCCATTGTCTAGAACCCATGGTACAAGCTCTGCTTAGTTTGGGCTAGATGGTGTTGTGTGTATATGGTAAAATATTATCTTATATTATATGTCATTCTAAGGTCAATATATTCGCAAATCCACAATACTTTCTTAAAACTAGACCACCATCTAATTTATCTAGTGTTAAGAAATAATGCTGCCTCATTAGCACAGCAGTAGTAAATACAAGTATTGTCTTTGATGCCTGGAGCTCAACTACTGAATTGGTTGGAATTGGTTGAAGTAGCTTGGTTTCTGTCAAGGAATTCTTAGCATCGAGCCTGGATCTGTGCCCAGTAGATGACAATAAGTTTGCCTTGTATTATGTGGGACTTACAACCATAGCAAGTGAATTATTTATGTTCTATCTCTATGTATCCATTCATTATTTTAGGTATGAGACTATAAAACTATAAATATGTCTGCTGTTAACCCTGGGTCATACAGCAGGGCTAATAAAATAGACAGATAGGCCCTTTTTGCATATTAGTTTAACACAATGTTTTTATAGTAAAAAGTTGGGCTGATCTCTCCCAGACATTTTTATTGGCAATTATAAAAAAGCTTTTTAGAGACAAGTATTATTCCTATTATGGTTCTTTAGTTCTCATCTACTCATTAAATAATTTAGACATCATATATCGCGTAATATGAATCAACTAACCTATAATAGCCTTTTCCACGGCGTCCACAGCATTGCCGCCTAACTGTAGGGCTTCGGCAGCTTTCCTGCAGGCAGCATAGCATGTCTTTTGATACTCCTTCTTCAAAGAATCGCTGTGATAACCCGCTCCTGAAATTTGTTCATTTATATTCTTGAGATCACCTACAATACATGATTTTAACTCCACACGTATTCTATTATAATTATGATGTAATTGCAATCATTGGTCAGTTTTAAATGTTTTGTTTACCACAGTGAACAGCAATAAAACCATTCATTTTTAATTTTATTTAGGTTTAATGGATTTAACAGTGATGCCTGAAAGTCGAAGTCTTCATTTCATATTTGTCTTGTTTTCTCATTTGGTTGTATTGGTGTAAAGGTAGAAATGTTATTGTTACTATATCCGTAAAAATAAGTTTATCAAAGTGACAACAATCAGTCAGCAATCGACAAGTTTTGAATGAACTTCGCGTCGAACGAAAAGAGCAAATTCATCGAATGAGAAAAATAATATTGAGCGAAGTGAGCTGTATTGAACAAAAGTTATCTTTATAACGATAAGGATGCCCGATATTATATTTCGTGATCGATATCGATCACGATGTTATATAAAGATACCGCAACACTAACAATACGGCATTTCACATTGAAATATTTAGAATTTCACTTTAATTTAATAATATATTTTTGTCAAGCACGGAGGGCACTCAAAGTGGCAGCTCCTACTTTCTTGGAGAGCTAATACCTTTTTTTAGTTTACACTCTCGTAGTCACTATGGAACAAACACGGAATAAACAGAAATTTAGCTTTAGGCAAGTTTTTAATATCAATATCACGGTATTTTTAAATTTTTAGTGTGCGTAGTAACCCTCCAAAGAAATGTTGGAATCGCTTTTGATGCAAACAAGCGGTACTTACTATTTGATATTTTAAAATCATAGCTATTCAGTTATTATGATTATAACCTTTTCCGATAAACAATTATTGAAAACGATGCATTTTTTTTTGCAACGATTCTCTCGACTCGACATTTAAAATATTTGTTCTCAGATATTTGAAATATTATTATATACTTTGCCTAGGCCAAAGTTATCACTCACGTTGATAAGCTATAGCTCATAAATCTCATAATATGGTTGTTTGCCACGGTAAGCATAATAAAAAAAAAATAAGAATGTAATAAATAAGACAAATCGGCATTTTGTGAAAGATGATGTTGACAAAGTTTAACTTTTTACGACATTGTCACTTGATCGTTTGTCAATTCTTCCAATATCTCCCTTCTATTTTAATTGAGTGCTTTTTGGAACTGGTCCAAAATTGAAACGTTATATACATTGATTTATATATTACTGGCGTATGCCTACTCTGTTTATAGAAACATGTTTCTCTAATTGAGTAGAACTATTCTTCTAAATACCTAAAAAAATTAAAACCTAGTTTTGAACTTGCCGGCCGTTTGTGGCACCTTGAACTTCTTTGGTGGTGGTATAGCTTTTTTATAACTGCATGGATTCTTGTGTGGACTCAAATTCATAGTAACGAACCAAAGTCGTATCCACAGCAACAATACGTCTCGTTCATTATACTTACCATCTTTGGCTACTTCCTTATGTTTAAATACGCCCAATGTGTACAAACTGATATTAGGTACACACGGCTACACATCAAGTTAGACACCCTTTATATGCGGCATTACTACGCTACATACAAAATAGAGAATAATTGTCGGAATGGGACAGTGCATTATAGTGGTGTCGATGTAGGTAATGGTAAGGATAGGGCGTAACAAAAATATAACGCACTCTCTCGCACGATTCGCAGCGTTCGACTTCTAATAGTTGAAAGTCCAACTGTCTGTAGACACTCCATTTAGTTAGGTATTTAACTATAGGTAAACAATATTGATGTGACTTTTTACACTAATAAAATAGTAAGTATAGGTTGATGTGTGGCTTTGTGTTCATGTAAGATGCAACGACATGAATATGTAAGTAATAATCTATACTAATATTATAAAGAGGAAACATTTGTGTTTTTGTATGTATGTTTGTAATGTTTTCACACAAAAACTATTGGACCGATTTCGAAAATTCTTTCACCATTAGAAAGCTGCCTCTTCACTGAGTGACATAGGCTATATTACATTTTCAAAAAAAAATAGGGATCCTTAATAAAAATGCAATAATATAACCCAAGGTGTGAAAAATTTGTCATAAAAAATCTGAAACTAATATTATAAAGAGGAAACATTTGTGTTTTTGTATGTATGTTTGTAATGTTTTCACACAAAAACTATTGGACCGATTTCAAAAATTCTTTCACCATTAGATAGCTTCCTCTTCACTGAGTGACATAGGTTATATTACATTTAAAAAAAAATAGGGATCCTTAATAAAAATGCAATAATATAACGCAAGGTGTGAAAAAATTAGTCATAAAAATCTATCATCACGTGCGCTGCGGCAACTATTATAAAATAAAAAATAATAAAATAATAATAAAATAATAAAATGCTCTACAGTATTATAGAACGTATCAATATCTACAAAAAAGTCCGCGATACCATAAGTCCAACTACTGTAATTATGCTACTATAACTACTTTTTTATATTTTAAAAGTTGCTAAAAGTGCCGACAATAATCAAACCATATTATTCATACCTCTGTATTAATCCTTATCCCATTAAATGATATTTTATTAAAGACCGTTTCAATAAACCGTAAAATACTTTTTAAATTATTAAAATCGGACATTTTATTCAAAAGATATAATTCTTTAGATATAGTAGGTAGTTTCTAAATATTAGTAAGTAGTTTTTAAGTAATAGCTATATATATAGCTAACTATACCTATATAGGTGTAGTTAGACTTATTAATTTCTTTAGTTGTAGTTTTATATATTAAAATTAGATTACAAATTAAAAGTAGGTATTGGGTAATAAATTAAAGTCCACGCGGACGAAGTCGCGGGCAACAGCTAGTATAATAGTAAGTATGTAATAAGTACCTAATAACAAGCTATTGAAGCTGTTGCATCTTCATTTCATTAAAAAGAATTTGTAAACACTACGACATTAAATAGCGTATACAAGTTCTTCACGCTACTAAATTAAGACCAGGAAAAGCCGTTCTCAGCGCAATATGCTATCGAGAGCCAAATAAAATACAAATTGCCAGATCTTACCAAAATTGGCATAAGTGTACGTACCTTACCTATCATAGCCAACAATTTTTTATCGCTGAGAACACAACCGATTTTCTATGGCGCTTTGGTTTATTAGTTGCTTTTGTAAAATAGGTAGAATTAAACTAGGGCTTTTAAAATCGCTTCATCTGCATTTGCGACATTTTTAATTGTTACTGGTGCATAACTACCTTTGCAGTTTGCAACCCTATTGACAAGAACTTGATTTTACCTCGTAAGTATATCTTTTAAGATATCGTAGATTGCGCTTATATCCATCGCTTTCTTCTTTGACGATAAAAATTTATGACTCTGAAAGCTCTATTTTAAGATTCAAAATATTTCTTCTCCTGAAAAACCTCCAGGGCTTTCTGAACTATAGTTATCATTTACTGCCAATTGCTTTTTGATATGTTTCAAACAAATCCCATTTGAAATATAACTCTTCAAAGAGAGAAATGGAACATGTTCTTATAAACCTAGAGCCGTTATTACAGTTCTCGGCGAGTGGTAGCGCTGAGGCGACCACTTAAACCCCTACACTACCCGTGCAGTCAACCCCCTGACAAAAATACCCAATAGAACTGCCCGACTGATTTATGTGATATAATTAAAATATTATTATATTACCGGGTATATTTTAGAAATTGGCTGCACAAAATCAAAAGTTTTATGCTACTAATGAATAACAGTCAGGCATAATTAATAATGTAATTTTGTGAAGTCTGTAGTGATAAATTATATTATATGTGATATGAAAACTAAGAAGTGATCAGTCAGCATATAATATCCATAAAAGAAATGACAAATAATAAACAAAATTCATTATTCATACATTTTTATCTATTTTTTTAAAACCTACACTTCAAAACATTTTTAATTAAATCAATAAAGATGGATTAATGTAGAATGTATAATATGTGATTTCCTATTTGAAATTTTGGCCTGTGGTCATCATGACACCAGCAACAAGAGCAGTTACAGTGAATCCTTGAGCTACTATTCTCAAACGCATCATTTTCTGTGACAGCCTGTTACGACCAGTTCTGAAGCTCCATAGTCCATATGATAATGCTCCTACAGTGGCGAGGCAACCTGATTACAAAAATTTTAAAATATTATTTCTGATGATTATCACAATCAAAATTTAGAAATTTATGCTTTAATATAAACTTGTATAACGATAATCAGTTAGTAGCTAGTCATGTGCTCAAAGTAATTATATAAAACCAAGGGAGTTGGTACAGTTCAAGTAGTGTAGTTATTTCTGTATTCCAAAAAGATATTGCATCATATTAAATTATATTTATGTAACATTAAAAATTAGGCACATATGATATAAATAGATTTATAAAACATTAATACCAATAGGAACGAATGGATTTTCTGAAAATTTTCTGGAAAATTTTTCTTGTGTAGTCTCAACATGCACATGAGACCCCATTTCTTTACGGAGGCGCACCCAGTCCAAATCGGTTGGTTCGTCGTTAGACATCATGCTATTTTATGTTAAATCGATGAGATAGATTCTTTAAAAGTAAATATATTCTTTATTACGCCTTTTCAATGTTTTACAAACATAGCGATTAATTTATTTGACTTTTGTATGCTGTTGTCATTATTGTCAGCTGACCTGACACTATTGACAGACAACATCTGGTTCGTTAGTGTTGCCCACAATTTTAAAGCGAAATAGTGGTGTAAACGTGTGTGTGTGTTTTTTTTTTGTAAATGCAGGCATATTGTACGTAGAAACTATATATAATTTTATTGTATTAATATTGCTATTTTTAGATATTTAGTTATTAATGTTAATTACAATGTCTTTTCTCACTTAGCTAATAAGATCTGCAAATGTAAACCTATATTCGCAAATGAATAAATGAATTATGAATTATGAATTAAATTATGAATAAAATCAATATTATTACGAAAATGTTACTACTACTCGGTCAATGAATGTTTGAAGGACAAAATGTTGTTAATACATAGCAAACAAAATAGATATTCTAATTTGACATTTTCAGTTAATTGACATACTTATACATTACACCTAATTTTATTTTTATTTGGTTATTAATAATGTTTGTCTTATTAAATATTTATTGACAATATTGACATAATTGTATAATGTATGTTGAAACTTGGTAAATATTATTATTTAATTCTGATACTTATTGAAATTAAATTATTAAATCTTCTTATTTTATGTAACATTTTGCATGCCAGCCTGGTTGAAATATGGTGGTACTCACTACTTTAATTGTGACAACTATTTTTGTAATACCCATATATCGCAAAATAAATGATTTTGAATTTTGAAATTTTTTAATCCTGCTTTTTACTGTTGATGACATGATCTTCTTTTATTTAATGGCAAGATAATAATAAGTACATTTACATCATCCATAACATTGATGTATAAAAATCCTATATACACAATTCCATACGAATGTAACATTTGACACTGGAAATCCGTAGTCTCTGCCTACCCTTCTGGGAAACAGGCGTGAATCTATGTATGTATGTACAATCGGCCAAAACGCCGCTGTTGCACCCCTAGGTCGAAAATCGCTTGTACACGATGCTGGCGCACAGGGCAAGCCCCGCCTCTTAAAACTCGTTTCTGTTGTGTATGTGATTGTGTAGATAACAATAGGTTTCAAATTAAACTCCCTATTGTGCAAAAAAAAAACCAACTGTCTACTTTGTTCTAAGATACTTTGTTTCTTTAGAATTATGCCGATAAGTCGAATGATTACAACAGGTAATTTCTTAATACAATATTTGTTGCGTTCAATTTTTTGATCTATTATTACTCTGCCATAAGTTTGTAGTAATTAATGAATACTTAACATCCTTATGTATCAATTATGTAACATTATTTATTGTGAATTAACTTTCTAATAAGTCTATTAAATCATCCCTATCAACCTTGGTCACTGCCGCTGCTATCATCGGGAATGGAAGAATTATAAGGTCGGAAGACTTCACCGCGAACAACAGCAGTAAATAATATTGTCTTCTATTTACGCGAATATTATTCATTGAAATTAAACTGCTATATACGGATTTTATCGCGTTGTTTATTTGACACTTTACTACAAAATTTTGAAAATTGTTACACTACTACTACTATTAAACTTTACTAATTTTTAAGCTAATTAAATTATTATTAAACTATTTAGATTTAATTTATTTTTACACTTTCCCCGACGTTTCGGTTGCTTTTCAGCAGCCATGGTCACGGGGAGACTAAGAAGGCAGTTGTCTCAATGTTCCAGTGTAGTTATTTCAAAGTACCCGAACATAATTTAATCATTGGTGTTTCTATTTACGCAGAATGAGCTCAGAGTATCATGAAGTCTAGCTGTGGTTTGCTTCTTCTTGGGTTTGACTATTTTTATTACTGGATCCCAAGCTGGTGGTACATTCCAACCATCTTCTCTATTAAAATTAAGATGTTTTTTGATTTCAATAGCCTCGCGAAGCATCCTTGGTAGGAATCGGTGTTCTTTAGCGAGAATCTGTGGTTTGTCAAATCTCAGTCTCCCCGTGACCATGGCTGCTGAAAAGCAACCGAAACGTCGGGGAAAGTGTAAAAATAAATTAAATCTAAATAGTTTAATAATAATTTAATTAGCTTAAAAATTAGTAAAGTTTAATAGTAGTAGTAGTGTAACAATTTTCAAAATTTTGTAGTAAAGTGTCAAATAAACAACGCGATAAAATCCGTATATAGCAGTTTAATTTCAATGAACAGCAGTAAATTTTCGATAACCTTTCTTCTAATGCTTTCGCTTGACTTTCGAAGTCATTGGGTTCCCCGGAAGGGTATACCGGTAAACGTGAATTGGAATGCCCAAATAATAATTAAAAGGAGCAAAACCAGTAATTGCATGAGGAGTGTTATTAATGGCCCAAACTATATCAATTAGGTGATCATCCCAGGTACATTCGCTATTAGACAGTGTTCAATCCGTTAATCAAAGTTCGATTTACTCGTTCTACTTGGCCATTCGATTTAGGACTTGCAATGGCATTCAAAACATGTTTAAATTGGATTTCTTCTGAAAATTGTTTGAAATACCGACTGGTAAACGCTTTGCCTCTATCTGTAATAATCCTGTTAGGATTTACAAACTGCGAAATAATATCTTTCAAGTATTGTTTCATAGTTTCCATGGGACTACAACTTTTGACAAGTTTTGCAAATAAGAACTTTGAGAACGAATCTATGACAACTAGTATATACGCATTTCTTTTACGTGTTTTTACAAATGGGCCTAAATCATCAACGTGTAGTGTGTGCATCGGGATAGCTATCTTTTCGATTGGATTTAGTTCTTCCTGCAATTTACTATGTTCCCCTTTGCCGTAAGCGCATTGGAGACATGATGAAATTTTTGTAATAATCCCCATTTTGCCAGTTTAGGTATAACGAAACAGTCTCCGTTAATTGGTTTTTTATAGAGAATGTTATCCTTTATGGCATAGTTAGCAATAATGTTTTTATTGTCTGTACCATTCCGTAGCCGAGTTAAAAGAAACTGAATACTTTCGTCTTGTAACTGTAATGTAACTAGCCAATCAGAGTTATCAATGAATAGGACATGGTCCTGTACTGGATTCCTACTCAGGGCATCTACGTGCCTCATTCGATCACCAGATAGATACTCAATTTGTAGATCATAATCTTGGATTGAAAGTCACCAGCGGGCTATAACACCATCGCTTTGGTATTGCAAAAGGATACCTCCTAGCCCTAGCTTACTAGCATAACTGTGAAGCTCCGTGCGAGCGTTTCTATCGTACATACCTAATACTGGTCTCTTAACAAGACGCTCTTTTAACACTTGAAATGCAGTTTTCTTGGGCAGAGCCCCAAGTCCATTCAACATCTTTTTTGGTTAACTGCGTGAGAGATCTAGCTATTTCAGCAAAACCGCGAATAAATTTCCTAAAATACGATGCCCGACCAATAAATTGTCTTACTTCATGCACATTTCGAAGTCTTTTATATTCAGCTACGCAACTTATCTTAGCCTGTCCTGGTCATACTGTGCCTGCAGTAACCTCATGACCCAAGTAATTAACGTTATGTATGTTATGTAAAAATGTTTTTGGTCTGAATATGCATCTCCATTAAGTTCGTACATCCTAAATCGTTTGTATTTTTTTTTTGCAAACAAATATCTGTATTTATTGAGTGACCGTAACAATCGACTGTAATCAGCAGTTTCTAAATTTCCAGTATCTATATCAGATAATTGCAATTCCTCGTCAGTATTGTTACGTGCTGGGTTCGACGGATAAGAATATAAACAATATTACCGACTAAAACACTTTTATTCAAATACACAATTCAATTTAAAACACAATAATAATAATAATAATAATATTCTACCACATACACACAACACCATCTAGCCCAAACTAAGCAGAGCTTGTACTATGGGTTCTAGACAATGGATAAACATACATATATACTTTTTTTTTTGTAAATACATACATATTATACATAGAAACACCCAGACCAAGACAAACATCCATGTTCATGCACACAAATGTTTGACTTGTGCGGGAATCGAACCCGCGACCTCGGGCGTGGCAGTCGGTTACACTAACCACTACGCCATCGAGGCCGACGAATAAACACTATACCACACTTTTTCACTGTACTGCTTCAAACTCCGTAGTATTTCCGCTTCCGTTCGCTTCGATGAACACTTGATCGCTTACGATTGTAAAACTGACTCGGCGGTGCGCGTGCGCCCTATTTATACGCGGGTAAAGCGCTTCTAGAGCTTTCCAGCAAAGCCGTACTCGGCGTGTAAACAGCACGATGATTCGAGAAAGTACCAGCATTCTCTCTAAGATTCTCGTACCGTACTACGCAGTTCCGTAAGATGTCAATAGATGGCGGTGTAAACTATTAGACGGAACTGCCGAGTCTTTCCCACAATGCCGAGAGATGTCACTGGGCGTAACACTGCCCCCCTCTTAGACATGTTCGTCCCGAACATTGTTCGATCCGTAGTAGCGTGCCAATCGATCCACATGAACGATCTTTGGAGTACCTCGTGGTCCTTTCTGGATCCGGTAGGTGACGTCATTCATCTTAGTGACTATGCGATAGGGGCCATCCCATTTTGCCTGCAACTTAGGAGATTTTCCTTTGCTGCGTACCGGATTATGTAACCACACCAGCGATCCTTCCTCGAAGCCTTTATTGTTCGCCTTCCGGTCGTAACGGGTCTTCATCCTCTCAGACATCTGCTGACCGGTCTGTCTGATGTGCTCGTATACGTCATTCATCCTGTTGCGCAAATCATTCGCATAATCTGTTATGCTGCGTGGAGATTCAGGTGGGATGCCGGTGATCAAGTCTGCAGGTAATCGTAGTTCCCTTCCGAAGTTAGCGAAAGCAGGTGTTACTGATGTGCTTTCGTGAACAGCACTACGGTATGACAGGAGAAACGGTTGAATGTGTTTGTCCCAATCCCTTTGTTTGCTTTCTACAACTTTTGCCAGATATCTTTCCAGAGACTGGTTAAATCGTTCAACCATGCCGTCTGATTGCGGATGATAAGCGGTCGTTCTCGTTTTGTGGGTACCCATCACCCGGCATGTCTCCTTAAATACTTCAGACCCGAAGTTCCGACCTTGGTCACTGTGTATCTCTAAGGGCACCCCGAAACGACAAAAGACTTCGTGGACTAGCTTGTCGGCGACCGTAGATGCCTCTTGATTGGGAATCGCAAACACTTCCGGCCATTTTGTAAAGTAATCCATGACCACCAAGAAGTACTTGTTCCCACTTTGGCTTTCAGGAAACGGTCCGGCAACATCTAAAGCTATACGTTCCCACGGGGCTCCAACATTGTACACCTTTAATGCACCCCTGCTGCGAGTGTGTGGTCCCTTCACGGCAGCACAACTCGTGCATTTACGGCACCATTCCTCAACGTCTTCTCGACAATGGATCCAATAAAATCGTTCTCGGATCTTAAGCAGAGTTCTCTTAACTCCCATGTGACCTCCCGAACTCCCATTATGATAGAGTTGTAAAACTTCCGGTACCTTGAGCTTTGGCACGACCATTTGCAGGTGACACTTGTCACCTCGAGCATTCTCCCATTTCCGGCACAGAACTCCAGCCTGGATAACCAAGCTTTCCCACTGTGCCCAATAACTCTTGGTGGTAGAGCTCATTGCCGCAACTTCACTCCAGTGAGGTCTCGATGCTCCTGTTTTCTTCCATTCGAGGATGGGTCTTATGTCTTTGTCCTCTTGTTGCGTTCTCTGCATAGTTTCCTTCCAGTCTTCGCTAAGATCCGTCCTCAACATCCTCACTAGTCCTTCCTGCTTAGCCTCTTGCCTGGCGCAGTGCTTACACTGGTCGGGACATGGTCTACGTGACAAGGCATCCGCATTACCATGTGACTTGCCACTACGATGCTGTATTACGAAGTCGAATTCCTGTAGTTGTTCAATCCATCTTGCTACCTGTCCTTCTGGGTCTTTAAACTGTAGTAGCCATTTCAATGCAGCGTGGTCAGTTCGCAGGTGAAATTTCCGTCCTAACAAGTATTTACTGAAGTGCTGCAATGTCTTTACGACAGCTAGAAGTTCCCTTCGTGTGACACAGTAGTTCCTTTCAGGTTTGGATAGGGCCTTGCTGAAGTACGCTATTACAACTTCATGCTCTCCTTTACGTTGAGATAACACGCCACCAATGCCGGTGTTACTGGCATCTGTATCTACTACAAATTCATGTTCATTGTCGGGATAGCCTAGAATTGGTGAATTACACAGATGTTCCTTCAGCTTCTGAAATGCGACGTCACAGCTCTCATTCCAGCAGAACTTTATCTTATCCTCGGTGAGCTTATGCAGAGGCCGGGCGATGTCAGCAAAGTTCCTTACAAACCGTCGATAGTAGGAGCACAAACCAAGAAATGCCCTGACTTGTGTCTTGTTCTCCGGAACTGGCCAGTCCTTGACAGCAATGATCTTATCCGGGTCCGTTTGGATGCCTTCTTCGGAGACCACATGTCCTAAGAAGTTCACTTGCCGCCTGAACAACGCGCATTTCTTTGGACTTAACTTCAGGTTGGCTCCTCGAATCTTCGAGAGAACGCGTTCCAGGTTGCGAAGGTGATCCTCGAAGGTGCGTCCTACTATGATAATATCGTCCAAGTAGACCAGGCAGGCGTCTCCAATCAATCCAGTAAGCACCCGTTCCATCAATCTCTCAAAAGTGGCAGGGGCATTACACAATCCAAAGGGCATGACGTTAAATTGCCACAATCCTTTGCCTGTGGAGAATGCTGTCTTCTCCTTATCTCGAGGATGTATCTCGACCTGCCAGTAGCCACTTTTTAGGTCTAGTGAAGAAAACCACTTCATCCCCGTTAGCGTATCCAGAGTGTCGTCAATCCTTGGCAACGGGTAACTGTCTTTCTTTGTGATGTCATTTAGCCGACGATAGTCCACACAGAAGCGCATGCTGCCATCCTTCTTCTTAACCAAAACCACTGGTGAACACCATGGACTGGACGAAGGCTCAATCACACCTTCTTTCACCATATCCTCGATCATAGTGTCAACTTCATGTTCCCGTGCCACTGGTACACGTCTTGGTCGCTGGCGGATCGGTACCTCATTTCCTGTGTTTATTTTGTGTTGAACTAGGGCAGTCTTGCCTATGTCAGCATCACTTGTCGAGAAGATGTCGGCAAACCGGTTTAACATCGTCTCAGCCTTGTTCTTTTCTTCTCTCGACAGGTTATTCTGGCAGTCCTTCAAGAGAGAAGATACGTCGTACCTTGCCCCTTGAACTTTGGCGTTGGAAGGCTGTTCATGGCATCTACGCATCCAAACTGCTCCTTCACAGGTGCCCAATATCGTGCCCTTCTTGAGTACCAGTTCTTTGTCGCTTGGGTTCAGTGCACGTACCGATGTAACGTTGGTATTTCTAGTCAGAGTGCGTGCAATCTTCCATGAAGCATCGTTGTCCAAGCCTTCTATAATTACACATCGATTTTCCTGATCAGAATTCCTTGGTAGACAAACCGGTATGATTGTTTCCGACCTCGGACGAAGTACTTCGTCCGAGGTCGGAAACAATCATACCGGTTACTGCCTGAAGAAAGTAGTAACTTTCTTCAGGCAGTACACTTTGCCTGATGAAGCGCCCTCCATGAATACTTCTTCTGAGCCACACTTCAATACTCCTTGACTAACGTCGATCTCACAGTGATGCTTCCGTAAGAAGTCTAAACCCAGGATGCAGTCGTCCACTATGTCAGCCACGATGACGTTGTGGCGGTAAATTTTATTACCTAGTTTCATATCCACCCCCTTCTCACCTCGGACGGTTATGTGCTGACCGGTAGCTGTTCTTAGATGTATACATTCATGGTTCCCGTAGTAGTCCCCAAGAAACCGTCTTGTTAGTCGGAAACTGACGATTGTCCGAGAAGCTCCAGTGTCCAATGTCATCTTGCACGGCATTCTGTTAATTTCGCCTTCGATAATCAGGCTGTTTCCGTCACACGATTGTGAGATCGAGATCCTTGGGGCTCTCCTATCACCAGCCAGCACCCGCCCCGTAGTCCTGGCGTCTACTCGTTTCCCTGCTGTTGTTGCCCGGCAGGCACATCAGGTGTTCCTTCTACCGGCGACTGGTTACTGCTGCGTGGACTCCTTCGCTTCGGGCAGCTCAACCTGATGTGGCCTCTCTCACCGCAGCTATAGCACCGGGGCGAAGTCGACACTTCCCTGATACGGTGAGCTCGATCATCCCGTCGTACTGCTTCCACTTCCAGAGCGTGGGCTAGGCCGTCCTTCAGGTTTTTGAAATGTCCGAGTCTTACTGCGGCCCTAACCTCCAGGTCTCGGATCCCGTCGGTGAAAGCTTGAACGAGGTTTCCGTCGATGAGCGCAGGTGAGGACTGGTACGCCTTTCGAACCAGCTTCTCCACCTCCAGGGCCCACTGCTGCAAGGTTTCACCAACACGTTGCGATCGGTCTTTCAGCTGGGCGCGAAACACGTGTTCCAGATGTGCGTCGCCATATCTCGCTTCTAATGCCTCCAACAGCTTTTCGTACGTGATGTCTTGACCAAGCGCCTCTAACACGGTCAAGGCCTGGTCACGAAGCCCCAAGGTGAGAGCGGTCAGAGCCTGTTCTTGCGTCCACCCGTTCGATTTCATGACGGCCTCGAACTGTATCTTATAGGCTGACCATGACGATGATCCGTCAAATGGTGGGACTTTAAAGCCTCGTGGTGAAGACGCCACAACCGCAGGTGCCACGATCCCATCGCCAGCCTTGAGCCCACGTATCGTTTTCTCCACCTCAGCGATGCGACTTTCGTGGCGTTGGACTTGCTCTTTCACCTCCTTCATCTCCTTGCCAACCGTTGCGCTGAGGTCTTTTAACATCATCAGCTGCTCCTCCTGGCGGCGCATACCCTCCTCCTTATCGCGTTGCAGCTGTTCCTCAAGGCGGCGTGCCTGCTCCTCCTGGCGGCGTACCTGTTCCTCCTGGCGGCGCATGCCCTCTTCCTTATCGCGTTGCAGCTGTTCCTCGAGGCGGCGTGCCTGCTCCTCCTGGCGGCGTGCCTGCTCCTCCTGGCGGCGCATGCCCTCTTCCTTATCGCGTTGCAGCTGTTCCTCGAGGCGGCGTGCCTGCTCCTCCTGGCGGCGTGCCTGCTCCTCCTGGCGGCGTGCCTGCTCCTGCATAAACGCCATCAGAGTCGCGAGGTCGGGGTTCACCGGCGAGTGAGCTGCACTAGATAGTTCCGCTGCAGCCGCGGAGTCACGTGATTCACCTGACGTCGGCGAGGGGGCGTCTCCAAAGCGCCTCTGGTCCACATCTTGCTGGCGCTGGTTCCTGGTACGCACCCCTTCCACTTCCTCCTTCGGTAGTACTGGCATATTCTTACCTTACTTCTGACACCAATTGTTACGTGCTGGGTTCGACGGATAAGAATATAAACAATATTACCGACTAAAACACTTTTATTCAAATACACAATTCAATTTAAAACACAATAAACACTATACCACACTTTTTCACTGTACTGCTTCAAACTCCGTAGTATTACCGCTTCCGTTCGCTTCGATGAACACTTGATCGCTTACGATTGTAAAACTGACTCGGCGGTGCGCGTGCGCCCTATTTATACGCGGGTAAAGCGCTTCTAGAGCTTTCCAGCAAAGCCGTACTCGGCGTGTAAACAGCACGATGATTCGAGAAAGTACCAGCATTCTCTCTAAGATTCTCGTACCGTACTACGCAGTTCCGTAAGATGTCAATAGATGGCGGTGTAAACTATTAGACGGAACTGCCGAGTCTTTCCCACAATGCCGAGAGATGTCACTGGGCGTAACAGTATATTGGTTAAGTATCATAATATTGGTACTACTTTGTAATCTGTCATTTTTATCAGTAACAATTTCTGCGCGCGCTGTTTGTCTATTCGGTTTCCATTCAATAATTTCGTCTCCGATATTAATTACTTTTAAAAAGCAATCTTTCAGCCCTACAAGTCCTTCTAAAATTACATAGGACATATGGCCTAACCCAAAATATACAGAATTCACAAGAAATGTTCCATCAGTGTTAATCTCGAGATAAACTTGCACTAAAGCAACACTTTGTTGTGGTATTATACAGCTTTGACTCAAATACACTGGAAATTTTGTTATTAAGTCTGTGTCATGTAATTTTATACCACTAAGAGCACTATTAAAAGTATCACTACTGTCCAGAAGTTTAATAGAGTTTTGTGATATAATTAAACTGATAATTACGGCAGGCTCAATTTTCAATTTTAACTTAGAACATGTGCCACAGTGAGAATATTTAATTTGCTGCCCGTATCTATGTGTGCAATGAGACTACAACCATTAATTACCACTACCTTCTTGTACAAATCTACGTAAATGTTGTATGTTGTAAAAAAAAACATTACCGACCTTTTTATGTGAAGAGCTGGACGCATACCAGCAGCTAGCAGACACGTGGCACGGGCGACGGCACACCTCACAGCGCAGCACCTTGCAGTCTTTTGCTTCATGGCCTTCTCTTCGGCAGGCGTAACATTTTTTTGGTCCAAAGTCGATCCCTGTAATTGGAGCAACGGCGCCCCCTCTTCGCCACGTGGTAGTTGGCCGCGAATGGCTGGCTTCAACTTGTTTGTAGTTTTCGAGTGACGACAAATACCCGTAGTATAGTTGCTGTGGTGTATTGCATTGGAAAGCCTTTGCGTTGGCTCTTATTTCCGTAGGTAGACCCGTGAAGACGTATCTGCATGATGAACTGTCGGTCTTTGTTGTCCCATCCATATACATCGCCCAACTGGTCGATCTTGTGCATCCATCCCTTGACGTTGCTAGATTTTTCATCCGGTTAAAACGTTGGTATAACCTCCGCATCGGTTTGGGTGACACGCCGCTTTTTCCATCGCTTATGTTTCTCCACGGTCTCTTCGTCATAGGGAGGAAAAAAAAAAATCGATGATTCGTCACTATCGGGTGCAGCATTCTCGCAGCGTCTCCTTTTCTTCGTACCAAGTCCGTCGATGTATGGGCCTGACATAATCCCACTTCTGAAGTGTAAAAAGGTGAATAGTCAGGGTGGCGGCGACAATGAAGACACAAGTTGTATAGAAAAGCACTTATATTATCTTGAATGCACGTTTCAACGGTTAGAATATGAATCTCCCCAAAATATTCTAACCGCCGGTATTTATACAAACATTTGACCTAATTTAATACTAAATTCACAAACTCAATAGATAATATTAAACATTGTTTATCTTAATTATTCTGATGATTATTTATATACAATTATTATTTAATAATACAGGATTATGTAACATTAAGGATTTATTACACCGGAAGCAGAGGCGCCGGTGTTACAAAATTATGCCTAACCCAAAATCAGTAAGAATCTAATAGCTTTATCATTATATTATACATAGTAAAACAAAATGATTATAGGATTGATTATTCGACATAGTGTAATAAAAATACAGAGATCAGTAACAATACGTACTATTTATTAATCGCGCCGGAAGCTGACAAGCGGTAGGCGCCAAGCTAATAAATATAATCTTTATACTTAATAAAGAAATATGAAATAATTATTTAGATTATTGATTATAAAATTATTAATTAAATTATAAAACGATAATAAGTTTTAATGTACATATAGTGGTTTAGATGTACCCGAACTAGCAGTATATGTGAGGCCGGAAGTGTAACTTGATAACATTAGTTAAAAATGAACTTTTGTATTACAAATATATACCAACGGGGGAAGAACCACGCTTGTTGTGTTGTATTCCAAAAGGTTACCGGCATAGTCTTTTAAGGGCTTTTCACGATGACCATGATCATATTGGTGCTGACAGAACGACAGACCTCATATTGCGTCACTTTTGGTTTCCGAGTGTTAGACAATTTGTTAGAAAATACGTTAGCCATTGCCTTGTATGTTTAGCACATAAAAAAGTACCTAAGGCACCCTCACAATCCATTCAATCTTAGTCGAAGCCTGATTACCCATTCTGTGTCATACATGCCGATATATTGGGCCCGCTTCCAGAATCTAACAGGTTTAAGTACGTTTTAATAGTTGTAGACAGCTTTTCAAAATTTTGTTTGCTATACTCCATGTATATCACATATATCGTGTGAATGAATGCCTGTGCATGAGGTCTCGGGTTCGAATCCCGGGTCGGGCCAACAAAAAGCTATTGGGTTTTTCTGTAAAGAAATCTCAATAGCAGCCCGGAGTTAGGAAGTTGGCGGTGTTAGACACCCCCGTGCCTCGGAAAGCACGTAAAGCCGTTGGTCCTGCGCCTGATCTCTCTCCGGTCGTGTCGGATTGCCGTCCCATCGGGTCATGAGAGTTAGGGAACAGAGAGTGCACTTATGTTTGCGCACACACTTGTGCACTATAATATCTCCTGCGCAGATGGCCAGTCTCTGTTAAGACTGGCCGCCGTGGCCGAAATTCGGTCTGGAGGACATTATTATTATTATTATCGTCAAGACTCGGACGAATTAAAACGGGTCTTCACTAACGTGATATCTTTGTTCGGGTCTCCAAGTACTATAATATGTGACCGAGGGAGAATGTTTGAAAGTGTGGCCTTTCGAGACTGGGTAAGTAGCTTGGGTTGTTCCGTTCATTTCATCACACCTGAAAGCATCGCGAAAACGGACAAGCAGAGAGGTATTGTAGAACTGTCTTAAATATGTTACGTGTGGAGGTAAGACATAAAGGTTCTCAGTGGGCTGACGCTCTATGGAAGGTACAGCTCAATTTAAATGTAACCAGACAGGCCACTACACAAGCCTCGCCATTACAACTCCTCGTTGGGATTGATGCCGCTACCCTGGTAATAAGATCTCTAGTGCGTGACGTTGCACTAGAGAACCGTAACCCTAATCGAGAAGCTCTCATGACTGTCAGGAGACAGCGTGCCTCTGACCTACTCACAGCTAATCAGCGGCGTCAAGATAAATACACCAACCAGAACCGGCGACAACCACGAGCTTTCGCTGTTGGGGACTACGTCTTCGTTAACAAGGCATCGCAGAGCACGGGCAAGCTCGACTCTGGCATGCGGGGGCCCTATAAGGTCCTGCGTGTACTGCCACATCATCGCTATGAGCTGGAACTACTAGCTGGTTCATATGGCAAGAAAACCCAGGCAGCTGCCGAGCATATAGTGCTCTGGCGCAGCGAGTAGACGCCTGACGCCTGCTCCACTTTCTTCGAGGCTGGTGAGACCAGGAGACTTCTGTTAGGCCTGAGCCCCTGGTTCATGGCTTCTGTTTGGTCTGAGCCCCTGGCTTATGGCTTTTGTTTGGCCTGAACCTGTGGTTCATGGCTTCTGTTCTGGTTAAGTATCTTGGCTTCACACCCAGCTCTTGCGGGCGCATGGCGTTAGTCGTCCAGACTTCTTCATGTGTTCGTGCAGGTGGTGTGGAAGCTACTGTTTATTTACGTTAGCTGGTATTCTACACAATAGAAGTCCGGAGTTTCATTGCTTAAAATGCTATTTACGACCCATTATACGTTTTAATTCTTAAAATCGCTGTTTTGCTTTGTAATTTATTTTTTTGTCTGAAGCAATTAAATTTATATTTCAACTAACTAAGAAACCTTTCTGTTTAGTCTGAGTGCCTGATGATGGGAGTGCACACTCATCATCATGTTCTTAACAACAGTAGCTCAAATGCTTACTATTCTTTGGCTTCAGACACATAAGTAACGCGAGAATACGAATATACGGTATGTGTTACAGATGATGATGACCAGTCTGGTGATGATGGACCTAGTGATGGCGCAAGGCAAGATGCGGTCGAGGACGCCTCGCTGTCAGGAACGGCCGTCTTAGCGAAACCCCTCTCTCCAAGACCCGGACCGAGCTGTGCGGTATAAAACGCGGCGCGCGCTTAGCAATAATTTCATTCAGTTCTCGGTCGGCAACCGTGAGCATCGCTACCCTCGCTTTTACATTATTTGGTTATTTCGTAAGTCATTAAATCACTTAGAGTTTTGAATATAATAGTTCTAAATTATCATTTATGGTTATATTCAGTTATTGAATTATGATTGTTAAATAAATAATTTCAGGAATAATTGTACTATTTTTTAAAAAACTCTCCTTGCTTCTGGTTCGTAAGAATATAATAATTAATATCAATACAAAAATTATTACAAAAATCTTAAACTGACTTTAACAAAACAAAGTTTACATTTTGGTTATAAATATCACAGATTACTTTGATTTTTATTCTAAATACAGGTACTAATATCACAAAGTAGGTACTATGATTCAGTCTCAAATGTGTCATCATAGCTAAATTCAATACTTGCCCAAAGAACTCGGAATGGTTTTGATGGTAAGAGCCAATAAATATGTTTACTTTTTAGATTTGTGGTCTGTGTGAGAAATTATTTGAACAATGCTTACCCAGACAGATGGATAGGGCGTTTGGGTCCAATTTTATGGCCTCCGCGATCCCCAGACTTAAACCCCTTGGACTTTTTTTTATTGGAGCTGCATAAAGGAAATGGTGTATAGTGAAGAAATAAACACAATAGAAGAATTGCGCGCACGTTTTTAGTCGGCACCACGTAAGATATAGATCGCGCACTGTATGATGGCCGGTCTGAACATTGCGCGAGTGGCGTCGCAGTTGTAAAGTTTTAGGTCTCTTTGGTGACAGGGGGCGGGGGCGGGGGCGGGATGCAATCCGTACTGACTGACAGACTGTACATGCGCAGACGCTACGTTCAGTCCGGCCATCATAGATTGCGCGATCTGTACAAGAAGCGGGTTATGCACGCCGAATTAAAAGTTTTTTTATTAGACGTTGTAGAGCCTGCATAGCTGCAGGTGGAGGACATTTTGAACACCTAGTTTAATTATATCAATGAAGTTTCTTTGCTACAAATGTTATTGTTTTTTTATTTATGTATTAAAATCATAAACATAATTATATAATTGGAATTTAATTTTGTTAAAAATACTTCAACATACCTATATTAATGTTAGATGATTTTTGTTTATATTTACAATTATTTACTGCAGTTGTTCTGGTTATATTACTGACGTTGGGCAGGCCACGATTGTGGCAATAAGTCCTGTTCTTGAAAAGTGGCTGGAGAGGTGGCATGGCGCCCTCACATTCCGGCTGACACAGGTAATGACTGGCCATGGTTGTTTTGGCCAGTTCCTGTGTCGCATAGGCCGGCAGGAGACGCCCGGCTGTCATCACTGCGGCGACTGCCGCGATGTTGTTGTGGATACGGCGCTGCACACTTTGGCGGATTGCCCCGCTTGGGCATCGCAGCGCCGTGAGTTGATCGCGGCAGTCGGTATGGTTGCCCTCTCGCTCCAGGCCGTGGTTCAATCTATGGTCCCGAGCGAGAGGTTGTGGAACGCCGTCACCTCCGTCTGTGAGGAAGTCATGTGCATCAAGAAGGTGGCGGAGCGGGAGAGAGATCGCTTAAATCCTCTCCCCAACCGCAGAACCGGGCGCCGGAGGGCGCGAGATGACCTCCAGCTACCGTGAGGTTTGACTTAGGGGTGGTGGGCTGCGTGGGCCTACCCGCCACCCGATCAGCATCAGGTCCGAGAGGCGGCGTGCGTGTTTCCACGCGCGCCTCTGAGTCGTGTTTTTGTCCCTCTACAAGGGGACAGTAGAGGGCCGAAACCTCAGCGGGGTCGCGATTGCATGTGAAAGTGATTCGCGCGGCCCCGCCGTCTATGGTTATGTCGAGGAACACCGTGGTAGGTTTAGTCGGTATTACCGGGGTATCTCTCCCCCGGTGAGCCCGACATAACCTCTCCGTCGCCCCGCGGAGAGGTATGCGTCAAAGCATACCCCCATGTATATAAAAAAAAAATTACATAGTCCTCTATGTCGTTTTGTCCTAGAGACCACGAAAAGGTAATCGAGCAATATCTTAGGACTATCATTCTTGCAGGTTAGGTATATTTTATAATATTGTCTTTTGTTTACGCGAATGTTATTCATTGAAATTAAACTACTATATACGGATTTTATTGCGTTGTTTATTTGACACTTTACTAATTTTTAAGCTAATTAAATTATTAAAACTATATGTGTCTGTTACCTTTTTACGGTTAATCCGCTGAAACGGTTTAGATTAAATTTGGTATGGAGATAGTTTGAGACCCTGAAAACGACATAGGATAGTTTTAATCCCTGAAATAATCCCTTAAGGGTGTGAAAAGGGCGGTTAATAGCTGTGACCTGTCTGTGTGGCAAGGCATTTAAAAGGAAAAGAAAATGTAGTACCAATCTTATCTTGATATATCTCTCGATAATAAATTTAATAGTATTGGTTATTTACTTGATTGTTATTTGTGAATATGGCACGTTGAAGAATATAAGCTGACTCCCAAATATTATGATAAGTGTTGTTGTTGCTGTGCTTGCTTGTGATCGTTGCTGTGCTATGACGGATATCTATTTTGCACATCGCACGGGATCTTGAGGGAAGCTGAAATCCAACATAAGTAAGTAAGTATGTAGATACATTTTACAAATATCCCACTTTACGGATACCGTAAGGATCATTTCGAAAAACATTAACGAATATTATTACGGTTTGTAATAAAACAAGTCTAGTACTTAACAAATAATGTATATAATCGCATTATCATTTTAAACCAAATAAAATATATTTATTTTTAAAAGTAACAGCGTTTAATTTGTGCCGTGTTATATGGTGGCTCTTTGTTACGAAATAAACATAAAAAATATTTTACGTTGATTCCTTGACGCAATAATGAGTATTATAATATAATTATAATAATTACATTATTAATTACCGAAAATATGAAACATCGTCCTTTTTTAATGTCCTGGAAGTGTGATTTTATAAGATTTAAACGAGCTCTCCAGCATGTTTACTCTTGGAGCAATCGAACGGTACTAAATTAAATGAGCACCCAAATGTTCAAGTGGGTGCTCATTGGTGAGGACGTTTTTTGACGCTGATTAGAAATCCCAGATACACTAGGATTTTTATACATCAATGATTAATAATGCTTAATATTGTCGGTAGATATGATATGTGTGGATTCTTCCGACTTTTTAGTACCCATTAAATAAATACTGCAAAGAAGACGTTGTATTTTACTGATTTCTAATATATAATATTCTTTTTCAGATTAATTTATAATTTTAACTACAAATTAGTTCACATTTATAAATAATTGTTATGTATAAATATATTACTTTTGGTTTAATTTGAATTTTGGATAAAGAACAGCCTTAAGCAATTAACAAAATCAGAGGACATCAAATGTCACGTGATTAATGGACAGTCCGTTACATGTTGCCCACACCACTTAGTTAATGTTATATTATAATAATTTCGCTCAGACGTTCAGAGGTCTAGGTTAGTGATAGGTATTTAGTTTTTTAACATTGCAACACACGATCTTAGATTTAGACGATTATTGTTTCAGTAAGTTAGTACTTAGTATGTTATTGTCGAATTATGGGCTTCCCTAGGCGACAAGGCCTGCCATTTTAGATTTTTATTTTTTTGTGTCTTGATTAAGTTCTTGTCTCGGGATTATTTGACTTGTGGCTTTATTCGAAATGTTGTCTAAATTTTCTTCAGATATTTTCCTTGATACTGTAAGTAACATATATTATCATTTTTTATAATTTATAACTTCATAAAACCTCTTCCAGTGTAATAATTAATTAATTGTGCATTTTTCATCTTTTCGAAGGTACCGCATGTTGTTTTGTAATATTGCTGGTTCTAATGTATCCTGTTATATTGTCTACCTTTATATGCGGATTTGTTTATATGAGGTGTTATAAGAAATAATCTTAATGAGTTTTATTACAAGGTCGTTCAATTTGATTTCATCTCAGATGTAGATAGGTATAGCCTTAGTGCAGTTATGATCTAGCGTCATAGAAGGTACTTTGCCATGAAGATTGTGATTGTTACGACATTGAGTCTGAGTAAACTAACGTCCATGCCTCGTGATATATGCATGTTGCCATTAAAATATAGTTATATTAGTTATATGCATCAAGTATAACACTGCATATAATATAGTAGTTTTATAGTAATGCTGTAGAAAGTTCCAATGGAGCGGCATAGTCATAACTGACTAAGCTCCTAAAATAAAGAAAATCAAAAAAAAAGTATAACACCGCATACAAATTATGTTTTCATAATGTTCCATTTGTGTTGGTTATCTAAATTAAATTTTAATCAATAGTTAACAAACGATTTGAAATAAAGTAAGTTATACTGTGCAGTATAACAGCTGCAATTTACATGTAAATCTACAAGTGAGATTGTAAATTATATACTTTGTGATTAATTATGAAAGCTGGAGAATAAAGTTAGTAAAAACCTAAGATCACGTCAAATCAGATGCTTAAATATACATTTTATATGCAGATTTATGCCATTGTGTTGTCATTATTTACTCTAATATTAGAAACAGAACAGAGAAACAGATTTGTATTTTTGTTTGTAATGAATAAACTCCCAATCCACAATCCTATTTCAGAAATTCTTTCACTTGTTGAATACTACATATTTACTAAGTAACATAGGCTCTTTAACATCACACTATGAGATATGGAAGTGGAGCAGTAATTATAATAGTAGGTGCAATCACAGGGACAGCTATCCTCTATATAGTATATACAGCGTGGACTTTTTGGATGGAGCTATAGGGCAGGTACCTTAACATTTCAAGCTACAGGTAAATATTCCAGACCAATAGACCATCCTTTTGCAACAATTTAACTGGATGCAAATGTATTGAAAATTGTCAGTTAGCAAGAAAATAAGCCTCTCACTCAAAAAAGATTTGATGCAGATCATCATTATATTTCTTTAAGAGATTTATATGTGACCATCAGAATGGCAGGTCACTACCCATATTTTACATCGAAATAATTATACAAAGTTGCTACCTACTTGCTTCTAGTTGCGAGCATCAATACAAAATGTTGCATAAACAGGGAAAATTCTCTCGTCAGGCACAGACGAAGCTAGTATATTATAAACATAAATTACAAAATGTATAACATATAATTCTAAAATAAATTGTATTACGTAGCGTCTGCTTATAAAATACCCATTTTGTATTTGATTCCAAATATGCTTTTTTAATTCTACTTGTGTTTAGGCCACAAAATAGTAAATTGATAATAACTTTTTATCCTTAAAAGCTATGTGTCCCAAAACCATGTATATAAAGGTAGCAGTCTAGTAGCAACTTTATTGGTTAAAAAATACTTGATTAATTTGCGCAGTTTGTTCTCACTAGATAGGTGACCAGCAATCCTGATGTAGGAACGGCCCGTCACCTTTAAAAGTAGTATACTTAAAAAAAAAACGGGGTAGCAATTATATGACGATTACTAGCAACTAGAAGCAACTAGGTAGCAAATTTCTATAATTAATTCAATGTAAAATTTGGGTAGTGACCTGCCATTTTGATAGTCACATTTATATGCCTTATCAAACCAATTGAGGATAGAGTATTAAAAGGGACATGAATAAAAATAAAATATTTTCCCTAAATTTAATATGTAATCATTGTGGCTTCAAAAACCTTGCCCTTATCGAATTGCTTGAACATATTACAATGCATATAACCAGTCTATCCATAATAAAACAATTTTTAAGTATATAAGTAACTTGGAGACAAATTTTCAATAAAACTATATGGCCAAAAGAAAACTCCTGAAACTATTTTAATCTATCTTTTGTGGGATGGGCAGGATGATATTGGCATTAAAAAAATATGTATAAATTGCTATTTATTTTTGAGCACACATTTTATTCAAAATATAGGCATTTGGATGTCATAAAAAGAATGCCAAAAGGAAGATACCTACTCTGCTAAGGATGTGTTGTAACTGTATTGGTTAATGTACCTGCATTTACTGCTGCTCAGTACAAAAAATCTAACTTGTATAGCCTTGTAGTTAAGCAAAGCAGTAGTAAATTTTTAATGTTCTGTTTCTTACTATATACCTAGATACCATTCCATTTCTTACTATAAGATAATAAATAATTCTCAAGAAGGAGGCTAAACTTGGAGTTTGTGACGGAAAATCAACAAATTTCAACATTACTTTATTTTCAACTTACAAACAAGAAATATACACAAGATTAAAATTAGTGCATTATTTATAGTAGTTTCTTGTAGAAACTACTATAAATATTGCACAAATTTTAATTTTTCTACTGTATTATTAGTGTAGGTGTGATTACCTTTAATACTGAATTACTTGATTTCAAACTTGTAGAAATAAATGTTTATTATTTTACTATCATTTAATGCAATTTAAGGTAATAATGTGTGTTTGTGTCATTGAGTCTACAATAAACTTGGTAAACTTACTGTAAATTAATGTTACTCTACAGTGCCAATAGTTTAGGTTTAAAATGTAAAGAGGAGAAACTACCAATGTAATCATAAATTTGGTTTTTGTTTCAGATGGCTTCCTCTACTATTTTGTTGAAGTCTAGTGAACCCCAAAGTGTGTCTTGAGCACATCTTTAGTTAATTACTTAGGTTAATAATTTTTTCTGTTGTTATATACCCTTTTTATTATTTTATTTCGCTTTTGTGTTTCAATGTTGTCAGTCAATATTGCCAACTGAAACAATCTTATCATTTCTGCTCAAGATAAAACTTCATCCAGTGTTTAGTGTACACTCTAGACAATTGTCTTCTTATTGTGCTTAGATAAGGTTTTTATTTAAAAATAATATTTTATTGACTTCTACATTATCTACAAAGAGAACAAAATGGCATCAAGCGACCCTGAACTTAAGGATGGATTCGGAATACCTACTTGGATAAAGAGCAAACCAGCAAGGTGAGATTTAATTAGTTTTGAATTAATTAACCATACTTTGAAAATAGACATTGGGTATTTTGCATTCCCTATTTGTTAATTGCAAGTGATTATTAACAATTTTTTTGTCCAAGTTTTATTCTGAAAATAAGAGTTGTTTGTATAAATAATAATATTAAATAGTTTATTTCCTCGCCAGTGTACAATGGTTTTACAAAATGTGGAGGTTTTAAACATCAATTAAACACATTGTAGGAGATTGATGTCTAAGCTAGGTGTAGGCCTTGTATTCGTATTAGCGTCCTTCATTCAGACTGCCACGAAATGAAAGTGACACCGAATTTTTTTATTTAAAATCTGGGTCATAGTTTACGTCCATACTGTTAGGGCGTATAATAACAACAAATGAAACTGCCAAGGTATTATTAGAATGCATTCTAACTACGTTCTTGGCAGGAATGAAATGTCTACAATGGCATATATGTTTGACAATGGAAATAATATTTTAGCACAACAGCAATAAGGTTTATAATTCTGAAAATATTGCCATGGAATGTGTTTCTGAGCGCACATGACTGTGTATTAAATAAACAAGAACTTATAAGTACCTTTTAAAGTTTCTAATGATTTCAATACGATAAACAATAAATAAGATGGTGATATTAAGAGTTTTATACAAAACAATATTTTAATTTGTTAAGATAATTATTATTATTGTTAAGGATATTTGCATCTCGATATGATGCATAGTTCAAGCTCACTGCGATAAGCGTGCCAAATTGTTGAAGACGCTTAAGTTAAGACTGCGCCGAGCGAAATGTGCCAAAACAGGCGATCGCAGATATGTGAATAAAATCAACACTTTTTGTTTAATACAAATATAAAATGTACATTTAGCATAACAATGAATGTGTTTGCAATTACTTCGTGTAAAAACTTTAAATAATTAATATTTTCGCCTACAAAATTACGTAAATTTGCTTATTTTATATTAGGTATATCAGGAGAAATCTATCCTAATTTACAGCTTAAACGAAACATAAATAGTTATATTACAATTTGTCCGTCCCAAATATTTAAGTTATTGGTTGACAATAAAGATACATATTTATCCAAAAAGCACTTCAAATTCTCCATACAATTTTACTATGGCCGCGTGTCGATTTGAATAAGCGCCGCACGAGCTCTGTCAATTGTCATTATCTGTCTTCGCTCGGCGCAGTCATAAACATAATAGACAATTTACGATTTTTATGCAGTTTACATTTTACCAATTACATAAAGATACCGAATATGGATAATTTACATTACCCGCGCGATCATTATTCTGTGATTGAGTATCTATAGATAAGGTATTTTCGGTGGTTCATGAAATATCTACAATTTGTTATTATTTAAGTAGCTATATCTTATCAGTTTCCAAGCGCAGAAAGTTGGCTGAGCATTGATAAGCAGATGACGTCAGAATGTATTATTTCTATTATAAACTGTTTGTATATACCTACCTTTTCTTTAAAATAATAAATTGTAGTATTTGTTAACTTAGCCCCGGTTCCTATATCAAGAAATGAGTCTAGTTAGCTGCGAATAGTTAAATTTTGACATATTTCTCATAGAATATGTCTCAAAATTAACCGTCTGTAGGTAAAACGACTCGTTTCTTAATAAAATAAGGACCAGCGTCTAAAATAATTGGTATTGTTAGATAGGTACTCACTTCCAAAAAGGTATAAGTGATGTACCAAGTCAGTTGAAATCCTTTGAAGTGATCGCGCACGAAACTTATCTTTTATTAGCAATTATGTTACGCCCGATTTGTATGAACATCATGCTTTATTGCTCACTTCACATGGCAAATAGTGTGGTAATTTATAAGCCGTATATGTCGGATTATTTGTGCAAGATATAAACAGAATGTGTCCAAAATATGAACAGAATGTCACCAAGATTTTAACACAATGTGTCCGATACATTTTTCGTAAAGCTTTTGGACACACATATTACATACATACTGGAAAATGAAAACACAGACAAAACGTTTTAAAGATATATTTTCGACATTGGTTTAAATCTCAGAGCACGTAGCAATACCTAAATAGTCTTCAGCTATATCCCTGATAAGCAGAGGAGTATTACATCAACATTTTGTTAGCTTTGTTAGTTATCTTTTAGGCCCCATGTACTATCGACTTAAGCGACGGATGACCACACCTAAGGTTAAAATCGCATAGCAGGCCAACACTTGGTCGGGCGGAGGGCGGAGTCACTTAAAGTCAACATGTGCAAGCGAAATTTTTTCTGAAATGGTCAACCGTCGCTCAAGTCGATAGTACCTAATAGATGGCGATCTTATTGCTGTACAGGGCATAGTTCCAGACTCTGTGCTGCTACTAAGAATTTCTTGAGAGAAAACGTAGTATCACTACCCGCTCTAAAACTCGAACGCGAGACTTCATAGCGGACCGAGACCGCGAGACTTCAGACCCCAGACACATATGTCGTTTTCAATACCGCTACGCCGCAAAAGCAGTCTACCACTTATTAATATCAATTTTATAATATTATGTTTGTTACAGTTTAAACGTTTTCCAGGTTAAAACTATAAGTGACGAAAGTAGTCAAAAGCAATTTAAATGTTTTCGTCAGTTATAAGTAGTTTTTTTACAGTAGATTTTAAGACATAATTATTTTACAATATACAAAAGGATATTTGATGCTTTGGGCACGTTGCCAGCTGTTAGTTCTAAGGTTATTCTCAGAAATATCAATTGCCTGCAAATTGAGCTTTGGATAGGTAGGTACCTACATTAGGTACACCGTATATATTGCCTCGCAATGAACTGATGCGTATACATGTCGTATACCTTATTTTGAAGGGCGAATTGTATTGGCATCTAAATATACATTAAAATTATAGTTGGCTAGTTTTTCTTCCTGGTTAATTATGAAAATGTGGACTTTAACAAGATGATGGTGATATATACGGCTTGCACTATATCGTGCTGTACAGGTAGACGCAGTTAAAATTAAATGCAATTTAATAAATAAAGTTAATTTAATGACATCCGCGTCAGCTAGGTGACCCAATCAAACAGAAACATGCCATTGTAAAATAATATCATAAAATACTTCTTTACAGCCATTGCTAGACGAAGTAACAGCATACTGCAAAAATATGCTATTCACTTAATGCATTCATTTAATGAAAAAAATACAAATACAATACATAGAACTACGTATTTTAACCTAGGGTTGGCAGAGTCTAGATATGACCGCTTGTTATAATCCTGGCAAATCTTCCTTGCGTTAACTCTCATCATTCTCGATGCACACTTATCAGTGCAGGGCTTTGCGAGGAAAACAGAGATCGCCTGATATTTGCTTCAAGTAACGTGCGTCATGTAAATGATTTAAAAGGTTTATTCATTTCTAGCACGGTTCTTGTTTATATTCGTCACACATTGTATAAGTACCTTTCACGCCACGACACACGTGCAGCAACCAACATGTGATTAGTGGCGAAATCGGCACAATCTATCGAATACCCTATTGATGATACTTCTAAACTTCAGATGTTATTTCATACGTTGGTTTTCTTTGCAGACAGCTCGCAATGGTCCCAATTACATTCCTGCAGATACAATTAAGATTATATGTAAAAATTGCCAGACATTCGACAGATTTATTTTAGTCAAAGATAGATACTCCGGTGTCGTCACCATGTGAGATTTCCAATATGTATTGAAGCATTTTGCAAATGGCAAAACCATTGTAATAGTGACGTGATTCTTAAGTAGACAAATTTTATTATTTTAGGATTTTTTTTGACAGTGTGCGCTGGCGCTTAGAGGTACCCTCCTTGATGCCGTCCGCCAGTGTGCGCAGGCCAGCAGTATGTCATGTTTTGTGACTTTATAAAAACCGAGTAGGCATCTGTATCTAGTCTCACTTTTGACACACGTAGCCATTAAACAATAAAGTTTGGCGTCTATAAAACTGGTAATACATAGATCTAAGTTATCATTGCTAAGGTAATAATTTAAAAAGAAAATAACTTTCTTTGTTCAGTTAATATGCTATCTTTGATAAAATTACAGAACTAGGCTTTAAATATTATTATTATATTGTTTAAAGGTAAGGCTATAAATAAGTATGTATATTATCGGATAAAATATTACGAACATCTAGCAAAATATCGTTCAATCATAAGTGATAAGTGATAACAATTAAATCAATCTTTCCCGATAAAAGGACGATATTGCTATTGCAGGACATTTGCAAAATAAATTGGAACATACGTAGACCGTAAATACTACAATTGTTGACATTTCAAAAACCCGTTGTAGGTACAACGTGATCGTATGGTTTGCATGTTTTCTTAACGCGTCTGGAATGATATCAATAACTTGTTTTGATGCCAAGATGGACGTAGAGGCTCGTCCCACGCGTCATATGTCAAATATTTGTTATTATTATTAACATCAATTTGTATTATTACATTATTATTTACATTAGGCAGTCACGCCTTTATAATTATTATAAGGACAGACGTGTTATATATTTAGATACATACTAGTTTTTTCCCGCGGCTTCACTCGCGTTTACCGAAGATTTTGTCAGTAAATTTATGTCTCGGAAACAGTACTTATTTACTGGATGGAAGTTACCCTAGGTATGTCGTTTTCTGTTTACTACTACAATTCAGTAAAGCAGTAGTTGTAATAAATATTTAATTGACCATATTGCCATTCCAATTAAAACCAATTGTTAAGATCGAAGACAATAAGTAGAAATCATTGGTGATTAGTTCCACAGTCTTGAACTTGGACTTCTTGAACCAATCTATTGTTATTAAGTCAGTTGTGTATGCGAATCAGACATACTTAAAAGTCGACAAAAATAATATTTGACGGCAGTCTATGATACTCTAATTTCTAGGTTTTGGTCCTAGCAAACAAGTCAAGCATCTAAAAAAATTTGTTTATTTAGGTTACAAGTCTTTATAAACAAGGGTTATTATGAGATAGCACCTCTAGCTAGATGCTCATAGCTACCATCTTTATGATAATTAAAACCATGCCCTACCTAAACTCATTTAAACAATGCAAGGCAAACAAATTAACACTAATAATTGCACTTGCTTTTGTTATTGTACCGTGTTGTGTACTCGGCCGGTTTACTGCTGTGCGTTGACATTCAATGGAAATGGCTCACGTCACCTGACTTGTTGCAAAATATTCATCTGACCATTTTTCTAAATTGTTTACATATAAAATATATTGCAAAACTACATTTGTATAAGCAACATGTTTGGTATTGACATTAATGGCTATGACCTGCCGATGGTTATATTATTAAATGTTATTTAGGCATCATGCTATTACACTTCGAATGACATTTGTGACGTCAAATGATCAATCTTTTTGATAACGTCTTACCTCTTTAAGTACATTCACGTGAAAAAGTAATTTGCCTTATGTTGGGTACCTATGTTGGTCAACACAAAACTATTACAATCATGTTTTCCTATTAAATTTAATAAAGTCGTTAGGCACTAAATGAAAACAAATCGGCGGTTTGTGCTGTAGTTTAGGTGTACAAATAAATGAGTTGTTATTTGCGGTTTTAAAAGCGTCATCTCTAATATATTTTTTATTAAAATATGATTTGAATTTATCACCTGATGAAGGTATGAATAGGTCAAAACAAATACGATCGTCTGTTTTGAAGAGGTTTAATACAAGGTGAGTTTACTGATCTTTTAAAGGTTCTTAAAGATGTCAGAAGCAACTTGTCCCAAAGCAAATAATAGTAGCAACAGTTTTATACAGTATTCAAAATATTGCTTTAGTGACGAAGTTCATGGCATAATTGCAATATATTTGTAAGGAAACGAACATGCCTTTCATCTTCGGGTCCACTGGCAATAGGTCTGCCAAGGGAACGTTGTTTGCTTCTTATGATCATAAGTGGACACACTTACGGTCAAGGTTCGCCTTTCATGTTTGGTTATGAAATGCAGAGATCGGTAATTTGTGTCAACAACTTCCACTACTGGCCCATTGGGAAGGGATGCCTTTGGCTTAACGTTCTTGATTATTTACAGCTGACGAGGTCTCGAGAGACAGTAGAGTCCAGTATCTATTATATTTATAATCAGAGGAATCGAGACTAGAAGTTTCCGATCAATTGTACATAATCGGTTATATCATTTTATTGTTTTGTCCATGCCCAGTTGGATTTTCTCCGCCTATAAATGATGTCTTATCGGTCTTTGTGTGATAGTATTTGGGCTGAATGATTGATGTTATGTCGTGAGATTATATTTACACCTATTTATAAATATTATGCAAATGCTATTGAACATTAATTCCAGCGAGTCAGAGTCAATATATTTTTGAATGATTTAGCATTTTCAATGTGAAAGAATTATATCTACTATATGTAATTAGGCACCGTATCACAATAACTGTGGGTGTACTTAGAAAGTATTAGAAACGTAAGATAGGTACATGTAGGTAAAGCCAATTATAATGTTTTATACCTAAACTTATGTTACATGGGGGCCAGTGCAGACCGGCGACACTTCGACCCAGTGGGACATTTTGTGTAGAATATACCTAATAGTCTTGTTGTTAATTTGTAGCTAGTCAAATGACAGCAAATAGTGTATATAATAATGTGCTAGCTGGTGACGGTACGTGCCGGTATATAACATTGCTGGTCAATGATAGTCGGTGACTGAATGTCTGATAAACCAACAACATTCGGGTTTTTGCACGTGCTGGTACGATAGTAGCTATCTTTTTAGCATTTTAACAAGTCCTTAGGTAACGCCATTTTAAGTACGATATGATGTTGGAAAACAGTTGGAAAACTCTAATTTTTGCTGATTATACAGACTATAGTATTACGTAACAATATTTCAACAAACATCACAGTAAAACAAACACCATAGTATATCGTTGGTGTATTAGAAAGAAAATGGTTTATTTCATCTATAAATACAACGGGAAAATTAAGTCGTGTTTCATGGTCACGAAATTGCTATTGTCACCATCTAGCATACGTCAATGCAAAGCTATTATATTATCACGTGCTTTCAGATCAGTAAGATGTTTGAAAAGATAGTTTGGTTTGGATGCCATAATAGTTTATTTTTAATTGTACTTATATAATTATTCAAATTAGGTACATACAATTTGAATATAAAACTCGTTTATACGTTGAAAAGAACAAGACTTATCTCTTACCCCACATGTGTATTGTTATCAAGCTTAATGTTTTCATACTCGTAACATTGTTATAGTCTATAGCGATAAATCAACCTTAATTATTATTGTCAAAAGATTCAAAACATGCATTTTATTTTATGTTTCTACTTTGCTTGTGGTTAATACCTCGCTTATCATTGCCAATTCGGTCACAGAATAGGCAGTAGTACATTATTTGCTGATTTGTTTTGTCTATACTGTCATTAGTCTTAAGATTAAGTATATTAATCCTAGATTTGTACTAAACAAACAAATGTACAGCTTTGAAACGAAAGCGCTAAAAGTACCAGTAGCACAATATACCAATGTTTTATAAACTGTTTATTGTTCGGTGGCATTGCAATAGTTACTTTCAACAAAGCAAGGGCACGTACAATTTTGTACATCTTCAAATAAAACAAAAGGTACCTAAACATTGTCAGTTTGGCGGATATTTCCAATTTTTGCCAGATATTGCCTAGTTTTCAGTGATCCGTGCCCATTTCTATTCTAAGATAATTCAACATTTTTACACGTAACACAATTGCGTCGCTCATGTTAATGACATCACGTATGCTAAATTTGTGAAAACCTAGGCAGAGAGAACATTTTTACGATTGCCAAGATCAAGTTCATTCGCGCCGAGCTATTTCTGAGCTAGTTTCTGTCTTTAACCTCTACTAAACATACATGTTTTAACTCGTGATATTTGCTCGTGTGAAAGGGGGAGTTGGCTAATGAGCCGCCATCATTGGTCGCAGTATTTTGACGTCAAATCGCGGCTTGGAGTTATAATTTATTTTTCTGTGACGTTGTGATTGTGTTTGTTTCTTCTTATCGCTAGAAGATTAAACTCTTGTTCTAAGTTTCTACGGTATATAAAAGGCAACACAGGCGTGATTTATCAGTTATAATGTTATTTTGCACTGCGTGAAACGCCATCGGTCGAATTTTTGTTGTAGAGCGACACGTATTTTGCGACAAAAATACCTACATTCAATCGCATTGGACCGGCATTCCGATACACGTAGAGTTAGCGTTAAACGTTTTTAATAGCGTTTTATTTAAAAATCTATTACCAACAATGTTTAGAAAAAGGAATATGGTGGCGCAGTTCAACAACATCTTATCGTAAGTGTTGTTTGTAAAGTTGTTAGAAATTTATCAAGTTTGATTTATATTCTAAGCATTACCTACCTATTGTTATAAGCTATTTCGCTTGCCGGGCAGTGTCACAGGTGGACAATTAGACAAACCGAAATACATCTTATAATTAATATTAATGCGATTACCACCCAGTATGTATCTAATCCGTTATGTCATTGTATCATAATAAAAAAAATAAAAAGTATATATTCTGATTGTTCGACAATAATAATTGATCTCGATGTGTAAACATTTAAGACGATTGTTATACATTAACGAATGTGATGTTTACATTTGGTCCTTCTCACGGTTTGTCTGTCACTGTGAATACATATATTTATTAATCCCATCTTTTGTCTACAGAGAGTACGAGACATTTGCGGCATCGCCACCGGCATTGGAAGACTCATTTTTCATTCGTTACCCAAAAACTGACGTTCTATTCGGGAGAGGCGGTGAGAAGGATGTTCCAAAAGTACTGAGTGAGCAAATCAAAGACATCAAGGCGGCCCCCGCTTACAACATCGTGAAGGACAAAGACTGGTCGAAGCACACAAAACCATGCCAAGATGTGTTGCACAGCATTCCGCCAATCAACACAGCTGGTGAGACTTTACTTTATATTTTATAAGGTTATTGTGTGACATTGACATTGCAGTTGTATGAATACTTATTTTGCTTACTGTACTTCCAGTGTGTGTTATTCGTACATATGGTGTACAACAGGATATAAAACATGAAATTGTAGAGGAAAACGAAAATGTTACAATTTTGTATTATCAAAATATACATACAATTATTCTGCATTTACTTGGCTATAATTATATATTTATTCAATTTTAACGTCTAAAGAATAATAAAAGGCCAATGCGATTTTTTAAAATTAATTGTTCTATAAATCAATCCTAGAGTAAAGATGGCTGCTACATTTATAAAATACAAAGACTTTATATCTATTATTTCCAACATTTTAAATGGGGATTTAATGATCGATATTTCCGTGGAATACCTATTAATATGTATAATATCTATGAATTAATTAATATTTAACGAACAATTAATGAAATACCATCTTGACTAGTCATTATTGTTTTTAAATCTATTAGAAATCTATTGAGAATTGGCGCGCGCGTGTCGTTTACTCAAATAGATCTCCGTTTATTAAATTAATTAGTTACTATTAAACCTGTTGGGGAAAAGAATTGTCACTTATAACTTCGTTGCAATGGACTATAGAAACATGTTTATAAAAATGTTATGTAAGTTACGTTATATCATTTTTATTGCAGTGCATAATATCATAGCTAACGCACATAGACATACTCATCTGTAATAATTTTTTATTTTTCTTTACATCTAAGTTGGCATACAGGCTTACGGCCCATTTGATGGTAAGTGGTCACCGTAGCCTATGGACTATGTTTGCAACACCAGAGGCATCACTTGCGCGTTGTCGACCCTTTAGAAAAGGAAGTGGGAAGGAGAAAGAGTGGGAAGGAAGAAAGAGTGATTGGGCCTCCGGCACTCTCATTCACCGAACGAAACACAACAGTAGGAATACTGATATTTCACGTCGATATTCTGTGAGAGGGTAGTCCTTCCCCGGTCGAGCTGGCCCATTCATGCTGAAATCAGCGAGGCTCTACTACAGACAGTACAGTAGTAAATATAAGACAAACACACAAACAGATGACGTAACTCTTACTTAAAAGTGGTGTTAGCATTGGCTGCACATTGCAATGTTCAAACTAAATCCGCCTTTGTTCACTTTCAGTTAATTCGGTGACGTCCAAGCCGAAGCCGGCGGGTGTAGACGACGGATTCAAAGGCGAAGGCGCGGCCTGCGGCAACTCGATTGTCAAGGTGAGTGATTGGATAACATTGACGAGCCCGATTTCTATAATATTGCACGGTTGTATTGCGTTAAGTGGGCACGGTTCGATGCCCGTGAACATATATTTATGATACATAGATAGCTGTCTGTTACTGACACCTTTCCCACTCTGGATCGACTAAATTTAGTGAATTATTGCGGTATCTCTCCCGGAGTACATTTAATATGTGACATACGACTGCGATACACAGGTTATCGTAACGTATCATTAACCGCATTGTTATAAGGCCACAAAAACGTGTTATTGATAAATACTGAATGCTGCGGTATCTATTCCTAGTATGGATTTATGATACCGCATTCAATACTGCGAACAGGCATGCAATGGTCGGGTTATTGTCGGTACATTATTATTGAAACTTACTCTAAATTTAAAAAAATGCAGTTGTTCCCATGTCAATAATAAAAGCTAAACTCAACTATATCACAGTTAAATACTTTAAATAATATAACACATTGTTAAATAATAATTTTATAGATATACCTATTAAAACCTTAAGAAAAACCTCAACCTAAATACTAGTAACGTTATCGTTTGTTTACAATCAAATTGACAAATCATTATACTTTAAAAAAGTAGGTAATAAATAATATTATTCATGATTTGGCCACCTTGTACAAGTACAATCCGTACAAGAGGTCCATGTACCTACTAAAGTAGACCTTGATAAGTAGCTCCACTGGTAGAACATGTTTTTATTTGGTTTGCTCTTTGCAGATAAGCCAGATTACCCACTTGTTTTCAAGTCTCTAGAAACATTTGTAATTATTTCATCATTTTATATATTATCTATAGTGTTAAAATCGTATTATAGATTACTTGAAAAATAAACAATAATATTACTGCATAGATACAATCCGGAATAGAATTCTGTGCATAGTTCATTCCATTCTACTTCTGACTGCACCATTTAATTTAGTTGGGTATTAAAATTATTATTAAAAATGTGATATATTGAAAGTATATAAAACGAATCATTTTAAATCAAGCAATATTTTAATTGATCAATAATATTAATAACTAAATGATTATTGTGCGATATCGCGTTTTAGTCGTCTAATTTATTCATAAAACATTAATTTTTAATCACTAGTTAAGAGAATAAAGTACATACTGCCTCTCCAAATAAATAAAAAGGTCATTATTATTTAGTCATAGTCTCATACGCGAAAAAATTATTACCTGAATTTGTTATGTTGTGCCAGTCAGTCGATTGTTTAAGTCACGCCGAATTTGAACGTAGTTTCGTTTTTCGTTTAGTTATAAGCTGTGAATCTTACCACGAGCTATAACGTTTCTAGGTGGCACATAAGCTGATATCATCGAAGTCATCCCGCGGGTTCACGCTCGCGGCGCCGGAGGAGGACGTGGCTGAGCCAGACTTCGGGCAGTACAACCTCATGCACCGGCGCGGCAGCAAGTCCCTGCCCGCCACGCCCGCGCACACCCCGCCCGGCAGTCCCAACTCGCGCAGGCGCTTCCACGCTAACCGGTGAGGATTTATCTCTACATAAATAATAATATTTTTATTTCAGATCAATGATCCATATAGTCTTAGTATCACCATATCCTATTGTTAGTATTAAAAAATAAATGAACTAAACTAATTAGCAACATGTACGTCTGCACGCACATGTCTACGCGCCCAGTGCTGTTTAAACGGCTTATCTATTTTCCACCAGAATTGCCAGGATATTGTTGGAACTATCCCTAACTCGCCGAAGCATTGACGCACATCGTTTGTGCATGAGAACATAAAAGTCAACTAGCCTTTCATCCGCAAACATGCCTACTATGCTCACTGTATCTTTAGGACCCAATTTGGGCTTCAGAAAGCATGTAAAGCCGTTGGCCCTGCGCCTGATTTCTTTCCGATCGCGTCGGATTGCCATCCCCGAAGGAACGGTGACGGTTATGATCCAATGATCATGAGAGTTAAGGTCATAGCACACATATCAACTCGGAAACGGATCGGCGCTGTATCGCCTTTCGCCTCGCCGTCAAACACGCGTCAATCTTACGTAACCAAATCGGATCAACAGCTCCGGTACGTGCGTATGACCTTTAAGGAACAGAGTGCGTTTGTATTTGCGCACACATTCGTGCATTATAATATTTCCTGCGCAGATGGCCAGTCTCCGTTAAGGTTGCCCGCCATGACCGAAATTTGGTCTGTAGGACATTATTATTATAATAATAATAATCTTAAAGGGGTAGATAGAACTAAAACGCAGCAGGCGAAACGTGTGTGTTTACTTGTTTAGGCCCTACCTAAAAAGTCGTTGTAGTAGTCGTATTACCTTCTACCAGGCACAATAACAGACTTCATGTTGTCACTGCGAATATCCTATGACGGCAGACTTATGCTACAAACCAATAAGACAGTCAATATTTGTGACCGAACTGTGTATTAAAATATTATCTACAATAAATTTTCCGTGGAGAAATAGATATCTATAATAAAAACGTTTCTCACTTGTTTAATACAACAATTGTTTCTATTACAGTTACTTTACGTCACCCTTCGAACCATCTGATGATTCAACTCCCAGCCGTTCGTGGCTGACAATGGCCCTACTGGGCTTCAAGAGAGATCTTACAACATCGACGTCCACTTTAGCAGAGGAAGATGCTATTGACATAACACATGGTAAATATAATTTGATACAGTGTGTTTTATATTTAGTAAACTTGATGAGATTTGCCGTTATTTTATAAACAGTCTTATTTATAAAACAGCGTTTCCTATACACCTGACTACCTACCGCGCCTTCAATGATATAGTTTGTTCTCCAGGGCATCTCGCAGAGTCAGTTGAAAATCTCGGTCCCGCACCCCGTAAGAAGGAACCACTCAATATGTCTCACGAAGCGAATGCCCAAACCCTCAAACCGTCAAAGACATCGCAAGCATACCGGCCGAAACCATCAGAACTACGCGAAATGAACTTCTGGTCTCCAACTTCTATGTGAGCATGTCACACCGGGTTACGTTTTATTATATTGATATATTAAATTCGTAACTCATATTATAAGGAATATATTTTACGCGTACTTTCTTACGTGTTTCGACGCACAATGGCGTAGGAAGCCCTTCCGGCTATGATTATGCAGATTTATGATAGCCGTATGTATTTGTGACGTAAGTTTTCTACTACAGGGATCTATGAAGTGTTCAGACTAGGTAGTGTCGAGATTGCCAAGAAGGCAAGTCTTGTGAAAGCTTGATCTTCGTATTTTCATGGAAAATATATTGATAGCTTGCTTAATGTATTTCTGAGGCCTGTTTTAATAAAAAACTGATGCGACCGTTTGAAAATTAGTCACACAATACAAAGTTGTTTTTTAATGGCTGGATTGTAAAGTTGTCAATCTTTCTCATATAACATGAAATAGTATTACAATGCTTCATGTTAGACTTGACTGTATTTACGAAGCATAGCACTGTTTAATTGACATCAAATACATTATTCATAACCATTTGTCTCGCGGGTCAGCATTGTAGTCCTTTGAAATGGACATTGATTGACAATTATTATGTTATGTGTAAGTATATGAAACAGTGTCTTGTTTGCGAGACCATACATTAAATCAACACATTGAAAGGTTTTCAGCTGTAATTCCATTAATATTAGGCGCCCTGCAACTGTAGGTCATTATTTATAAGATATTTCCATTGTGTCTGACTTCTTAGAACATGTCTCTCAGCGAAACAAAAAAAAAAGAAAATATTGCTGCGGGTATTTAAAAAGAAGCTTATGTAATGGCATATATAATATTTTATAAGTAAGGGTTTGTCGTTTGTATTTAGTTCTTTTGTGTCAAATGTATTTAATTACTTTACATAAATAATGTTTAGTTACATATTGTACCATCAGATATATAAACTAACTTTATTGATATTAAATCATTTAGACTTTCAAAATATTTTTAAGCTTGAACTGAAAAACTTGTTAAACATAATATAAGATATTTTGTGACTTATACCATTATTTATTTAATTTATGTAAATGAACTCGTTGAGTGCATGGACTACTTATTGTATGACATTTACTAATATGGATTTTGTGATATTATTTATTATAAATATAAACCTTTTTGTTTGATTAAATCCTCTAAATTGAATATTATATTCGAAGTATATTTTTGTAATTAAAATAAATAATAAAAATAGTTTACGGTCCGCATAAAATAATGTTTGAGCAGAAATAATAAGGTTGTATCTAGATGTAACAATATTCTTGTATTTTAATAATTCCATAACATGATTAAATTCTATGCACAGAATTTACCATATTAATAAACATTGTTGAACTACACACTTCAAATCGTTTTTAACTTATTTACCCCTGGAAAACCTTACTAGGACTATGTATATGAATGAACTGATTGTATTGAGGAATATCATGTTGAGATCGACTCAAACTATAGAAGGTATAATCATGGTCTATCTGTATGTCGAGTCTCAACCACATTCGTTAGTTATTTTGTTGTTAATATGTTGGTTTGCGCGTAATTGCATAACAAACATTTAAACTTTTTAACATCTTCACTAACTATTACATTTATATAGTAGGATATGATTTGGACGTTAGTAAGCGTGATTGGATTTATATTAATATTTTAAGAGAATTTAAAGTGATCAGACCGATCTTAGAAAGCCTACAGCCTCAACTTAAAACGGCTCCTACTCTAATAAGCCTGCTGCAGGCAATCGTCGTTTAGCACACATACGGCGTTTTGAATTAAAATTGTTTTTACAACAATGGTATAGTTTGCTAAATTCATATAGCTCTGAGATCTCGTATATTACAATTATATTGTGGAAATCTTAATTATTTATATACCTAAAGCTAAACTAAACGTGTATATCAAGGAGCTTAGCATCTCGTAGCAGTGAAAAGGAAGGATTGCGTCCGAAACACTGCGATCCAAAACACGCATATCTGACGTAGTGTCAAACCCACCAGGCTGAGGTGGGACTAGTCCGGATATGTCTGGCGCAAGCCTCAGGGTGCATGCGGCAGACGGGTCCGTCCTAGTCTCACCTCAGCATGGTGGGTTTGACACCTACAGATGGGCACAAATCGTCACCCATTGAGTGCCACAAGACAGTCTACGGCAATGGGGCTGACTTAAACGAAAATAGCAGGATGACTTAGACGCCTTTAAAATATTGAGAGGAATTGGAATGTTGGATTTGTAAATGTCTTTGTCCTTAGACATCCCCATATCTAAGAACAGACATTTAGAAACCCAACATTCCAGTTCAAGGTTTTTGCCCAGCAGTCGGACATACCAAAAGGCAAATGGATAAAATCGCAGATTTGGCGGCTCTGGAATTTTATACAAAAACGTGCGACTGCTGAAGTTCCGCCTGCAGACAACAGATGGGTGGTGTACAGAATAGACGTTTATAATCACGTCTGCCATACCTACAACCCTGATTCGCACAAGAGAAGTTTAGACTTAAGTTTAAATATACTTATAAGTAACCGACATCAAGAGTTGGGTAGCAGCCCGCCAGGCGCCATCACCTAGTCTGGTCGGAGGATCCTCTCTTTGTGTTGGAGGGACGTCAGACCACGCTCCTCCATATTCCGAAGGTTGTTATGTTATGGATAGTTTATAAACTAAGCTGCAATTGTAATACATGTTTTTGTTTGTATGAATTTTATTACATTTTCGTGGCCATGTATAAGTTTGCACACAAAAGCGGTATAATGATGCATTACAATTCGATGTAAGATGCCATACAGCACATAAAGTTCGGCGCTGCTGGCATCATACGTTAAAAAGTAGGTACTATTTTCTTGTGATGAATAGCATATTCTGCTCGTCAGTCAGTATTTGATTTCATTCAAATTTATGTCAATAAATTAATTACTTAATCAAAATTGACGCGGGAAATAATCAGTTTAATTATTTGAATCCAATAGATTCAGTGTTTGAATAAAAAACTTAATAAGTATCTACCTAATAATGAATCGTCTATGAGAGCGCCATGCGGAATAAGCTTGTAAAAAATGGGTATCACATTAATGGGTTTCATTGGCACATTATAAATTAGTTTCTTTTTTATTGCAGCCTGTCAAAATGACTACACTCCGCAGTCATGTAGTCCAAGAGCCAAGTCTTCCACACCCTGTCTCTACTTTGACAGCCTTAAGATTTTTACGCCCCGCTTTAAGGATCCAGGATCGAGGGAAGAAGGAAACACGTGTTTTAGTAGAGATTCCAAGTTTCATTAGTTCGGCAAACTTTAAAACATTTTGGTAAACGCTCTATTGGGTTTACCAAGTAAGGGTGCTATCTAAGGCCATCACATATGTATACTGGATAAAAAAAGAGAGCGTGGAATGAGTTGGAAGAACTCATCAGAGCACTTTCCTGCACGCCTGCGTCTTCTTAGCATTCATTATATTATGGACTCTGACTGAATAAATAAATATATTATTATTATCTATATATTAATACGTGAAGCAAAAACTTTGTACCCTTTTTACAAAAATTGCGCGGACTGAGGAGTATGAAATTTGCCACAGTTAAAGTTTATATGGAGAAGGAGGGGCGAATTCTAATATTTATATAAAATATGCATTAGAAATACATTAAATTAATGAAAAACCACTACACGCACACAACCATGCATTTGACACACGCAGTTGAAGCGCGTTACTATGGTTACATATATCAATATCATATACATACATCAGCAATATCTTACAGGTAAACTTTGGTCGAATTTCGAGCACTAGGCGACCGCTAGTTATTATTAAACTGGATAAAGCGGTCTAAGGTCTGGTCGAGCTCGACAACAAGAGCTGTCTTCTCATCTCAATTTCAGTCTGTTTGGATGGTAGGATATTCGAATAATATCGCTCATGTACGGTATTGACGTCCGTATAACAAAAAATGTTGCGGTTTATTTAATGCCTCGTAGTTTCGATTTATACGCTGAATTTGTGAAACGAGAAATCGGAAATAAAATAATTATCAGTACCGAACTAGCACAGATTTTAAGACATTAGTAAATATCGCTTAGGTACATCCAAAGTTAGTATCTAGGCATTAAATAATGGGGCCGGTATTCAAGAGGCGGTGCTATGCGTTTTGCGTACCTACTTGAAAATTGAATCTTTCAAAGAAGATTTCGTCTTTCGAATTGATGAATTTTGCTATATAACTTTCTATAATATGTTTCCTTATAAGGCACGGAAAGTCTGGAATCTTCAGTACGCGTGTGTAACTCGCACTTAGACGCTTTATTTAAAAAGCAAGATTTCCCTAAGCACATGCAGAGCTTTGCTCGTATTTACAATATTATTATAGAAGATACCGTTGTCAGAAGCATAGTTGGTAAATTTTTGAATCAGATTAAAACCTATTTCGTATTGTTATATGTAGGTATATATACGAGTAAGTAGATAAGGTATGTACCATATGTAGGTACCCATCTAATTACCGACATGTGGAGTAACTACCATAGTTATTCCAGAACTCTACTCCAAGCCTGCAAAGTGTTTATTTCATTAAGAATTGGGAATCAATCGTAGACATCTTTATTTCATCTGATAAGAAATATAAATGGTTGATTCCTTTATAATTTTATAAACTGATAATTAACCATTATTTCACAACAATCAAATAATGCGGGTATTTTGTTGCGTATATTTTATTGTTTTATTGTAGGGCACAAACGTTTCATTTTTATATAATAAATCGCTGGTAGTTAAATAAGTAGGTTCCTGTTGCGTGACAGGCAGTTCGTGTACATTACAGTGATTACCGTGCTTTGTATTTTATAAAGGTTTACCTATTTTTTGTGAGATTAGTCGGCCATAATGCTATTGCGTTTTCGTTCGTTGCCTAATGACTAATAATGTAAACGAAGTTTTAATGTAAAATATCGGTGGCCATATTCAGGTAATTTGCTGACGTGACACGAACTTTATTTACTTTGTGTAAGCTTTATTATTATTATTTTTATTGTAGTTATAAGACATTTAAGTACCTAGCTAATAGGTGAATATGCATAAGTATATAATTTGAAACACAACACATTTAACGAACAACTTTTTTTCTGCGATAGGTATATAATTAAGGGTAGGTAGTTTATTTCAATACTGCCCTTAGCATTTTTTTAAAGATAAGACCTGATTTTTGTTACAACTCAAGACTTTACAGCCTCTTTTATTTCTATATCCAAACACGATTGTAGTAGATATTGTGGACAGTATTTACCAATAGTAAAACATATATAGCAGCTATGCATATAATTAATCTAATGATATCTGTGCCATTATATTTAGTTAATGACATCGTTTTATTTTTCCGATTCAGATTTCTCGCGTATGTTCACAAACTTCGGTCTTAGAAAGGTTTTATTTGTAGTTTAATCAAAATTTAAAACTATGCGATGTTAAAATATATTAATAATATGCGAATAGAGCTTTTTCATGTGATACTACCCTGACCAATCTCACTTCAAATTGTTTCTTTCCTTGCGGCTCATTATACAAAAAATCTTATATATATACGTTTTGCAACTTTATAATTTACAGCAACGTCTGGCTAGGCAATATTTAAAACTATTTCAAGTTGATATCATAAATCCATATGAACGACTCAACGATAAAGTAGCTTTATTGCCAAAGTATCAAAACCACGAAAATATCTGAAGATATGATAACTTCTTATATCGCTTATATCTTTTCAACACGGACATTGTTACCAAGGCAAAAATAGATAGATGAATTTGGGGTTTGTGGATTGAAAGTTACATGGCGGGATCAAAACAAGGTGAACAAGTTATATTGTTATAGACGGCATTTACCTAAAACGTAGGCTGGCACGCGATCTAACGCACGAACATTCCGTATGGCGGCTTTGAAAGTTTATAGCTTCCTTGTTCCACTGTAATTCGTCGGCTCCCTGCCGATTCAGTAAGGTCACGTTATGTATAACCACGCATGCTACCAATTGAAATTGTTAGGTATAATATAATATTCATGCTATGCCGTTTTAGTAAGCTTTCATAGCTTAAGATATTGATTTGTCGAAACATGTTTAAGTAGGTTGGTAGTAGGTACATGCCAAGGGTATTAAGTCTAGTTATAAAATAATAACAGCCGCCCGCAGTTTCATATAAGTAGTACGTACTTATACCATAAAAGCAAGATCCACGTTACTCAGGGAAAGTGTAGCTGTAAGTGTAGTGTACCTATATTACAGAAATATTTTAGAATCAGATCAATAGTTCCAGAAATCACCCCTATATATTAATAAAGAGGAGTGGGTAAGGTACCCACTGTACCTTAAGAACGCAGAAATAAAAAAATGTGTGTTCAAATTTTAGTACATACAAAATGCAATAGAAGATTATTTTGATATAGGTACCCACTTTTCTTAAAAGTTCTTAATGATTCATTTTATTATATCTTAATGGTTATTGTTTGCAATGTTAACATATCATGCTGCATTATTAATTAACTATATGGCGCACTAGCTGTGCCCGCAGTTTCACCCGCGTTTATGATTACTGCGCCGCTCCAGTAGGCCGTAGCGTGATGTTATATAGCCTATAACCTCCCTCGATAAATAGGCTATCCAACACGTACAGTAGTTCCTGAGATTAGCGCGTTCAACTAAACAAATATACAACATACTCTTCAGTTTTATGATATTAGTATGGATTATAATCCGTCATTATTATTGTTAAAGCCTATATAATTCATTAGCCTACATATCTATACGAAAAGACAACAAAAAGAGAACACAATAAACTAACAAGATGTATTGTGGTTATTATTTATTTATTTACGATTATTCATTATATATAATCACTAGATGTGCCCGCGGTTTCACCCACGTTTATAGTTACTGCGCCGCTCCCGTGGGTCGTAGCGTGATGTTATATAGCATATAGCCTTCCCGAATAAATAGGGTATCCAACACTAATATAATTTTTCAATTCGAACCAGTAGTTCCTGAGATTAGCGCGTTCAAACAAACAAACAAACAAACTCTTCAGCTTTTTAATACTAGTATAGATATCATGGGTGAACTTTGTTAATTTACTAACAACAATATATGTTACCTATGTATTTATAAGGTAATTTTGTGATTTTCTTTATTGCGCTGCACGCACGATTCTCTTAAGCGGCAGCTTCATAAGTTCGTATGTTCTTTCATTACGAAATCAGCAGGTAAACTTTTTAATTTTAAGTAAGTATGTTAAAGTAGGTACCGTGATCTCGTCTCATAGCACCTACTTCAAAGGCATTATAAGTTCTTAAAAATAAATAGCTTCACGAATAAAGCCTTGTTTTCCCACAATTTTTCTTCTGACTTTTTAATTAGTCTCGTTTCATTACTCAAATCGGATTTGCGTTCGCGCCCGTGGCTTTTAAAGGGAAGCCTAATTTCGTCGTCTGAAAAGGAAATACCTTAAGTAAGAATTTAAGTTTTTTGCAAACTCGAACGACTTGGGGTGTCACTTTTAATTTGGTTGACTACAGAGGATTTGTAGACCACTAAAATATTTGCTGAAATAGCAAGAATCTTAGTGAATCTGTTCTGCATCGGCAGCGGTTCTTAATTAGCTGTGGCTTTAAATAAATCTTATTTTTTACAAGTATTAAAGTATTTATCATTCAGACCTATAGTTAGACGTAGTGCATGTACACGATATTTGCATAACATATCAAATTTAATTTGTTTTGATGGCTAATAGAAACAGCATCTTTTCTGTACGGTGGCCAATAAACATACCTAAATACAATTAATAAAATCAATTCATATTCGAAAAACTAATGATCATTTAAAAAGTAATTTCATTGTTATATCGTTTTTATAATAAACATTTACTGCCTTGTGTAGCTGCGTTAAATAAAAGTTATATTAGTTGTATATAGACGTGAATGTGCTACAACACTTCTCGAGGGTCTAGGGAGACGAAAATTAATTAAACAGTTATGGGTTAATTTGAGACAGCTGGTTCAGATATTATAATAGATATTGGAACCCTTTGTTCTTATTAAGTTGATATTGAAGTGTCGACACGACGCGAACAAACCAGCCGTCTCAATGTCAAACAAACTGTCGGCTTATTTTACTTTTAAACATTGTAATAAAAACAAGCTGTATTTTCAGTAGCGCGCAACAATGCAAGAGAGAAATGAATGTATTTGATATAATATTCTTTCTTAAACTTAGCATTTCTCACTTTTGATTTACAATCTTTTTGACATTTCAAACGACTTTAAAGATTAAAACTGATTTTCAGATAAGTTTTATATGAAGAATAAATATATAATATAATAGAAAAATACAGTTTGACATATTTTCTAAGCAGACGCTGTCAAAACGTCTAACATATACCCTAGATAAGATAACTGAAGATTAAAAAATTTACCCGTAGCTGCGTTTACCATTCCATTATGAACACGAGAAATGTTGTCTTTAAATTATACGGCAGATGTCGATGACAACCAGCGCCATTTATAAAAATGGATTTTAATACCACGGCGACTATGGTATAGTCGATAGCTTAGAAAAGGATAAATACAACCATGTAGTAAATAATGGTTATGTTTACTGTACCGGCCTAGATTAATCATAACTTATATAATTGCATTAGCCTAGTATTCCGTCATCTTGTAATCATTTAGGACAGATAAATGAATCATTACAGTCACGTGAAAATAAATATTAGTCATAATGATATAGATACTTATAAGCGCTCTAGATATTAAGCCAGTACATTCCATATAACCATCTGGTAACGATGCCTGCTTTAATAAATCGTCACTTCACGATATCTTCTCATTCAAACAACCTGAACCCTGACCATACGCTGATATACTAAACACGCATGTCACACCATACGAGACAGCTATATTACCTTCCTAGAATTAAATTATAAGCATTTCTATAATATATAGTTGTTGAACCGTTGATTCAACACGCGCTCACCGCGCACCGCGCACCGCGCACCGGACATCGGCGGCGGGGACGGAGCGGGGCGAGAGGGGCATCGCGATCAGCTGGTGGCGCGCGCGCCGGCTCCGACCGGCTAGTCAACGGACCGATGCTACAGCGGACACCCGAACTCGCGCTCCTATAGTTTATATTCTATTCCCGGCAATGACAATCTTGTATAAATACCATTAGTATTAAATAACTAGTTATACAGTCCACTTCTGAGTTTTATATATTCCGCAACACCAAGGATCCCAAACAAACATTGGTCCTTCGCCCGTCAACTTTGGACCGAAGAAAGAAATACTAGTGTGCTGTACTGGATTCAAGTCAATTGCTGCTTCGACTGTCTTTTTCAAAATATTCGCCGTTTGGACGTCGACGAATTCCACACGGTGTCCATTTGTCGTCTTGTGGATTCGAACCCAACGGTCAAGAATAAAGAAGATTCGAGGCTACGGGACAGGAACATCTTCGCTACAGGCAAATCCGCATATGAAGTGTGTCATCGTGCCTTGAGATCATCCAGAAGGAATCTCCACGTCACAGGATTCAGCAGTGGTTTGCTACAAAAAACCGTGAGATCGTTCCAATTCCTTTCTTTGTGTTTTTCTTTCCATCCTATTATATAACTCACCTTTAGATTCATAATCATACATTAGAATCATTCCATTGGCTTTATTAACAATTGTAAAATTTGCAAATCATTGTTGTAATTTTGCAAGTCATTTTGTGTTGTCTTGTGTTCATCTCTTCATTCGTTCATTCAGTTAGTTGTCAGCCATTTTAACAATAATTAGTAACCGTAATTTATATAAATTTAAGAACTAATTACATTCCTTTTACTTGTTATTTTAAATAACGTTATCCAACTTCTCGCAATATCGCTAGTGCTACGCCTAAGCTGTTTATAATTATCATCAGCGCGATATAATACCTTTTTATTGTTTTAGTAATCAACTAATTGCTTTGTTTACCTGCAAATTTTTCCTTTATTCTTTCTTATTTGCTTATATTATAATGTCTGATACTAAAAGCCTAATTAAGAAACGGGCTTCTATTAAAGCTAAGCTTACGCAATTTTTAAGTTATTTAAACGTTTCGAAGTCCTGTGAGAAGTTGAGTGATGTGCAGATCATCGAAATTGAATATCGCCTTAATTTATTTGAAGGTTTATATGAGAAATATGATACTTTGCAGAGTGATTTGGAAGCGGCGTTGGACGATCCCAGTGAGCAATATGCGGAACGTGAGGCGTTTGAGAAGCAGTTTTACGGTTTGGTAGCCTCTGCACGCCAGCTGATCAGTAGTGCTCGCAAGCACCACCTGGGAGATTCAGTGTCCGAGGTTGTATCCGGTACTAATCACACACACAAACATAATTCCATTCGCTTACCCAAAATTGATTTACCCAAGTTTTCAGGTAGCTATCATGATTGGTTAGAGTTCAGGGATACATTTTGTTCTATCATTCACAATAACGACAGTATAGATCAAATTAATAAGTTGCACTATCTACGCGCTTCTTTAAAAGGTAGTGCCTCTCTTGTCGTAGACAATCTCGACTTTAAATCAGAAAACTATGACGCTGCCTGGAAGTTACTTTGTGATAGGTATGACAACAAAAGATTGCTTATTAACAATCATGTACAGGCTCTTTTTAACGTTAATCCTGTTAGTAGGGAGTCAAGTAAGTGCTTACGTTATATAATTGACACTACAAATAAAAATCTTAGAGCTCTGGCAACACTTGATCAGCCTGTTCAGTATTGGGACACTTTAATCATTTATATAATGGCTAGCAAGTTGGATCCTATTACAAACCGTGAGTGGGAGGAGCACAGGAACACTTTGTCTGACCCTCCAACATTAAATATATTTATTAACTTTCTCAGTAATAGGGCTGATTTACTGGAGACACTTGAGGAATCAAAATCCATTAAATCAAAGAGTGAAGGTCAGAATAACAATAATAAATCAAACAAAAGTTTTCATTCATGCACTGACAAACCTAAATCCTGTCCAATGTGTAAGCAGGATCATTTTCTATTTTCATGTGAGGAGTTCAGGTCTCTTTCAGTCCAGGATCGCCTTAAGAAGGTTAATTCGTTCAATGTCTGTCTTAATTGTCTTAGACCAGGACATGAAGTTGGTAAATGCAAGTTAGGATGTTGCAAGTATTGCAGGAAAAAACACAATACTTTATTACATGCAGACAATACCGATAGTAACCACTCTAACTCACAAAATGTTTCTTTATCAGCCAATCATCGCGCTACATCTCGTTTTATCTTACTATCCACAGCGCTCGTACAAGTGATGGATCCCAAGGGCAAACCCCACACGGCGCGAGTCTTGCTGGACAATGGGAGTACGGCGAACTTCATATCTGAAGAATTTGTCCGTAAGCTTCACCTTTCTACCTACAATGCCAAGTCAAAGGTAATAGGTATAAATCATCAATCTTCTTATTGTTACAAAGGTTGCTCGGTTTCTTTCAAATCATTTGATAGTGATTATGAAATCAATATTGAGTGCTTTGTCTTACCAAAAGTATCGTCATCGATACCGAACACATTCATTGATACTAGCAATATTTGTTTACCTTCGAATATTCGTCTTGCCGACCCCGAGTACTACACTCCGTCTTCGATCGACATCTTAGTCGGCGCGGAAGTGTTTTGGGGTATCATAGGCGCGAATCGTATCGCATTAGGTAAAAACAAGCCTTCTTTGTTCGAGTCAAAGTTAGGCTGGATCATCTCTGGTGTCTATCAGCAATCTGACTCATCTTCTCATCAATGCATGCATATTGATAACTTGCAATCAGACTTAACTCGTTTTTGGACGCTAGACTCTATAGAATCGAAACATAAGTTTACTTCGGAGGAACGAGCTTGCGAACAACTCTTTATTGACACTACTGTTCGTGATTCAGATGGTCGCTTCGTTGTAGACATTCCTTTAAAAGAGTCTCCTGATGTACTTGGCGATTCATACATGATGGCTAAACGTAGATTTTTATCTCTCGAGTGTCGTCTAGCCAGAGATTCTCATTTTAAGGGTATGTATGTAGACTTCATGAGAGACTACATACAGTTAGGGCATATGTCTGTTGTCAATAAAGAAATACCTACTTCTAATCATGTATATTTTCTTCCACATCATGGTGTTTTAAAAGAGTCAAGCACAACAACAAAACTTCGTGTTGTATTCGATGCTTCGGCAGTTACAACATCAGGCAAATCATTTAACGACATCCAAATGGTCGGGCCAACTTTACAAGATGATTTGTTGTCAATATTGCTGCGTTTTCGTCAACATAAAATTGTAGTTAGTGCGGACATCGAAAAAATGTACCGACAAACACTAGTTAGTGAGGTTCATAGACCTCTACAACAGATCCTATGGAGAGCAGATCCCAAGCATAAACTAAATACGTACACTTTAAACACCGTAACGTACGGTACGGCATCAGCTCCCTTTTTGGCAACTAGATGCTTGATTCAGTTGTCGAAGGAGTCCTTTGATCCAGACGTACGATTCACTTTGGCACATGACTTTTACGTCGATGATTACTTATCTGGTGGTTCATCTGTGTCAGAGACAATAAACAGGTGTCGCCAAGTCGTTGCTGCTCTACAGTCTGCAAAGTTCAATCTTCGCAAGTGGCGGTCAAATTCACATGATGTCTTACAATCACTATGCAATGGTCTGATTGGCTCAGATTTTTTGGATTTGAGCGATGGTATTCATATGTCAAAAACCCTAGGACTTCATTGGAGCTGTTCGACAGACACATTTACATTTCGCATAAATTTAACTGTTACTGAGAAGACCACAAAACGACAGATTTTGTCAACGATAGCACAGATTTTTGATCCCCTTGGGTTAGTCGTCCCTTGTATCGTCGGTGCTAAAATCATTATGCAACAGCTTTGGCTAAATAAATGCTCTTGGGACGAACCTATTCCTGAAGATATTCAGCATGCTTGGAGTGCTTTTCAAAACACTTTATCTCTTCTGAACAACTTTGAGATACCACGTTGGGTATCATGCGACTCAGTGTCTTCATTGCAACTGCATGTTTTTTCTGACGCTTCTGAAAAGGCTTACGGTGCATGTATTTATGTTCGCAGCGTTTCGGAGAATGGCGAAGTTTGCGTTCAACTGCTCACCGCTAAAAGCAAGGTAGCTCCGATCAAGTCAACTACCATTCCAAGATTGGAACTTTCAGGAGCATTGTTAGGTACTCGGCTTTATCATAAGGTTCGTCAGTCACTTACTGTACATGTACATGAATCAGTATTTTGGTGTGACTCCACCATTGTTTTGGGTTGGCTATCTGCACCACCAACACAATTACAGGCCTTCGTTCGTCATCGCGTTTCTGAGATTCAGGATACTGTCGGAGGGTGTTCTTGGCGCTACGTCCCGTCATTCGAAAACCCCGCAGATCTCGCTTCGCGCGGACTTAAGGCTGACAAACTTCTGTCATCTACATTATGGTGGTCAGGCCCACAATTCTTACTAAAAGAGTCATCTTCATGGCCGACATTTCCTCAGAGTAATGCATCTGACTGTATGGAAATAGCAGCGTCTCACCATGTTGACACAAATAATAACAATAATAATTATTTTTCATTAATGTCACAAAAATACTCTAACTTTAATACCTTACAACGTGTGATAGCATTCGTATGTCGATTTATAAACAAATGTAGAAAAGTGTCAAGTGTCAGTGGTCCACTAACTAACACAGAGTTGACTACTTCACTAAATTTGTTACTCAGATTAAGTCAACAAGAATCTTTTCGTGAAGAGTACAATATATTGTTGGCAGGTAAACAACTACCAGTAAAAAATAAACTTTTATCTCTGTCACCTTTCCTAGATAAATCGTCTAAGCCTATTCGTGTAGGTGGCAGACTAAATAATTCATTTTACGACTTTAACGTAAAACATCCAATTCTTTTATCTAGTTCTCATATTATTTGCATTTTATTATTTAACATGTACCATCTTCGTCTTTTACATGCAGGACCTCAACTCTTACTTGCTACAGTTCGACATCACTATTACCCTATTGGTGGTAGAAATTTGGCTAAGAAGGTCACACATCAATGTGTAAAATGTTGCAGGATAAAAGCTAGTACTGTTCAACCTATCATGGGTGACCTTCCAGAGCAGCGATTACATTTGGAGTTTCCCTTTTTAGACACAGGGGTGGATTACGCTGGACCTATCATGATAGCAGACCGCAAGGGCAGAGGTTGCAGGCTCATCAAATGTTTCATTTGTGTATTTGTGTGTTTAGCGACCAGAGCAGTCCATCTCGAACTTGTATCCGATCTTACAAAAGAAGCTTTCCTAGCATGTATGAACCGCTTTATTGCTCGCAGAGGGAAGCCACGTAACGTTTATTCTGATAACGGCACAACTTTTGTAGGCGCCTTCAATGAATTGGCTAATATTTTATCACAGGACTTAAACTTAAACAATATTGACCCAGCTATTAACTTTTCTTTTATACCAGCCTACACTCCACATTTCGGCGGATTATGGGAGTCAGCAGTGAAGTCGACAAAGCACCATCTCAGACGTGTTTTGGGCTTGACAAACTTAACGTTTGAAGAGATGGCTACATGCTTGACACAGGTTGAAGCAATTTTGAACTCAAGGCCGCTAACTCCCTTATCCAATGACCCTTTAAACATAACTCCTTTGACCCCTGCTCACTTCCTTATTGGGCGGTCTCTAATCATGCTGCCACATCCACAGATCCAGAGCACCAACGTCAACAGCCTACAACGGTTTCGTCGGATCGAATACTTAAAACAACATTTCTGGGCTCGTTTCTCAAACGAGTACATCCTTTGGCTGCAGGAGAGAACAAAATGGCGTCGTTCTTCTGGCGAGCTTTCAGAAGGAACTCTTGTGGTCATTAAAGATAAAGGCTCACCCCCTTTGATGTGGCTTTTAGGACGCATCGTTCGTGTGCTACCCGGCGGAGACGGCATCGCAAGGGTCGCCGACATCCACACACGTAAGGGTGTCATTCGGCGGGCCTTCAACACCATATGCCCTCTTCCTGTCTCTTCTGTTGAAGACACTTCAACCGGGGGAGTATGTTGAACCGTTGATTCAACACGCGCTCACCGCGCACCGCGCACCGCGCACCGGACATCGGCGGCGGGGACGGAGCGGGGCGAGAGGGGCATCGCGATCAGCTGGTGGCGCGCGCGCCGGCTCCGACCGGCTAGTCAACGGACCGATGCTACAGCGGACACCCGAACTCGCGCTCCTATAGTTTATATTCTATTCCCGGCAATGACAATCTTGTATAAATACCATTAGTATTAAATAACTAGTTATACAGTCCACTTCTGAGTTTTATATATTCCGCAACACCAAGGATCCCAAACAAACAATAGTTTAATATTTAATTCGAAGAAACTATAAATTTTACCGCCTTGTAATGCCTTCCCAAATTTATCGTAAAATGTCGGCTAAAACCTTACGTTTAGCTTATCGTGAGCTATTCAAACGAATCTTGATTTATTTATGACAGATTAGAAAAGCAAAAAGCCACTCCTTCTAATTAATTCCCCTCGGTTCCCCTACCAAGTTTCAAATATCTGACAGTTACGTTTTCCATTCATCCATAAAATCAAACCCAGAGTTAAGTTATTCGGATTGTAGCTAATTACTATCTTAGTAGAAACGATCGATTTATGTTCCGATTACCTTTAGCTGTTTAGCGTATAATGTATAGGTTCAGCTTGACTAGAACTGATAGACAGCATATGCTGTCCAGCATACAAGGATAAAAAAAATGTTTTCGATGTCTGCGGGCAAGAGGTAAAACGTTAAAATCCTTCGCCATATTCTCTTACCCTACTAAATGTACATTAAATTTGTTGATCTAGATACGAACGATCGGAACGATATAAGATTTTTCATAAAAACACAATTTATTCTTTAGGTACGTACCCTGCACAACATAAAACACCAGCATACGACGGATAAAGAAGATGCAGGTTAATTGACGGGTCGCAGTTATATATGACCAGAAGTACTCATATTGTTATAGACATATATAAAAAGTAGATCAGTTCAGTTTATATACAAGCACGACCGTGTAGAAAGAAACAGTTACGTAAACATATAGCATTTATTTTATTTGTGTAATGTAAATTATATCTTAGTTATAAAGACAAAATTAAATTTCAAACAAAAGCTATTTCACTTTTTCAATAACATCGCAATTAAGTATTAACAGATACAGCTATGTCACCTTTTCAAATGCTTATTTTCCCGTAGCATAGCAGTTCGTAACAGGTTACCAACTACCAATAATAACACTTCAATTGAAACGTAAAACCCATTTATCAATTACTTGTGAACTCTTCACATACGAACGTACATTTTAAAGTTAAACGCAGTATCGATTTCATATGAAATTTAGATCTAATCTCAAATTGATTCGGGATGATCGCACGGACCAACCGCGCGAGCAATCGAATTCCTTCTCAGTCTGGTCACGTACTGCTTCGTTGGTCCTGCCTGCTACATATGGCTACTAAAACACTTGTATGTATCGTGTAGCTATAGCAACTACAAGGTAATGTGCTGTGTCGACAGCTTTTACTGATTCACAGAAAATCTCTTAATTTTAATGATTAAGAAACATGTAGGTACTGTCGATGAAATATGGTTCTTTTTAGCTCTGGTATGTAGCTAGTTAGTTTTACTTACATGATTGTATATTTATGACGCCTAAACTAAAGTTGTCTTCTCAAACGTTTGGATGACTTCGTCTAGGCCAGTTGGTCTGTTTAAAACTCGGGACATTTAATAAATTTACCGCTGTGAGCTTCGCAGCAGAACACATCAGTTTAACTGTCACTTGGCGCTATTTCTGACTCGAAACAATTCCAGAAATGAAATATTTTAAAGCCATTTGCTAGAGAGCCTTCTACCTAGTGCTACACTGAAGTTATTTTTTATTTATCCGTTGTGTGAAGAGGGCTCTCGTGTCACATACTCTACAGAAATAGAATCTTTCCCACCCACACTAGTGTAATCTCAATAGAAAGCATTTATGAACTTGCATAAAGCATGTAGGTTGGTTCGTGTTTTAAGTATGAAACATTAGACGCCTGGAGTGTAAGTCATATAATCTGTCGTAAAGACGAAAACTTTTGTGATATTTAAGTGGTTCGTAGACGTGTATTAAGTTTCACACAAGCCTGCGTAGTTCGTCGGTTACAGATTATTAATTGAAAAGTTTTGTAACGATTTTGTGTTACGTAGGTACATCTTAATATTTATTCCCTAATTAGCTTGATTATATAATTATACATAGATATCAGCTCAGAATAAACTTAAATAACCATTAGGATTACCAATTAAATGTAGGTAATTTTGGCGTGATTCAATTAGGAAACTTTTGGTTAATCATATATAAAGACTGCATTAGGGCAATATACCTGCACAAATGCTGCGGTTAAATTAAGAAAAGACCTTTTCATTTACCCAAAAGTCGATTTCCGCACGAAACACAAACTTTCTTGAACGGAGTTTTCCAAGTCTGGCTGTTGCTTGTTGATATCCGTTATCACGATATTTGTAAACTTGCTGAGACGCAAATGCAATGTCAAAATCAAAATAAATATCAAATATATTTTGTGTGATAGCAAAACTCAGTGTGAAACCAATGACTCAATTAAGTAGGTACACTTAACTTACAACTTAATTGTTATGATGTAATGGCTATGCAATTATTTTCATGGTCGAATACTTTGAAACTAACCTTAATATTAAGCATTCCGATATGCGCGCGTTGCTAACCCTAGAAAAAGGAGGTGCCGTGCTGCCTACATATAGGACATTAACGACAGGTTGCTGACCAACGCACAATACACCGATTCCTTAAGGAGCTTTGAAATTATTGCTTACTGCAGGAGCACAACACAAAGTTATTTGGGCTATCTTCGGTAGGGTATTTTCCCAGGCGGGCTATTTTAGGTTTAAGCGCAGGCCGTGCCTCGTATAAAAGGTTTTAGAATTTCTAGACGCTTACTCAAATATAATACTCAGGCAGCTTACACGATTTAAAATACGACTTGAAATGGCCGGCGGTTCATCAATTTTATGGTCCCCTATTCAATAATATCCTTTAGCCAACCTAACCTTTTCTGCGCATATAATTATTAATTGATAATATGTATCAAGGCGCCATGCCGACTCTCATATTAAATACTTAACCTAAACCCCTGCCATAAATTATGCATGATTATAATTATCTTTTATCTCTTAACTGAACATTTGACAGTATTTGACAATTTAGGCAAAAGGAATAACTGAGCGTATTTATCTAGACATCAATACACTGTGTCAATATTACTTTATAATATTGCCATTAATAATAATAATAATACTTATGTAGACAATTAAACCCAAAGAGAAAAGACAAACAATTGGACAAAACAAAATTTAACGATGGTTAACCATGCCTTTTGGAAGCTGGCCGTCATTATCGTTATTGAATAGCAAATAAGGGCGAATATACACAGCCAAAGGGGTGCGGCGACGCCACCAAACCGGTCAATATGACCGGATTACCCGGCTTTGTTCTACTGATGAATAATTGTGTCCAGTATCCGACCGGGATTAAAACGCTTTCTACTGATTTAATTGACAATCCTAGTATGATTGTTAGCTATTAATTAAACAAACTGAAGGTTTGAATGATCTGATTGTGACATCGTATGAAAGGCAATTGAGATAAGCGGCGCGTATAATGAGGATAATTGCTAATATTCGGTCAGTAGACAGTCGGCAATACCGTTTATTGCCGTCGTGTGATTAGTGATAGCGACTTGGTACTATGTAGAGCCGAGCTGCAACGTTATATCCGGATAACATGTCGACGTCCTGGTTGAATTACCGGCTTTGTGTGACTGATGACTCATTGTGCACAGCTCTCGTAAACTGTTATTGGAAATCCCACCATCCATAGTTCAGTAAGAAGTGGATGAGGCTGGTGGATTATTGTTACGAAACTTTTATAGGATCATAAGGAAAGTTTGTTTGTTGTTTGGTACAATTTAATTTGGATTTTTATCTCAGGCAACTTGACACTCCACTATTAAATAAGTTAGTTCAATAACGTCGAAGTATTATTATGTTACCCAGCTTTTATAATATTTTTGTAATAAGTGTAAATTTGCCAGGACCATTTATTTAACACACAGGCATAAAAAAAATTTCGTTAACGAGTAGTTGAATGAATTATTTTTAATAATGAATAATGCTTATTTAGATTAATGAACTCTTCATAGACAATTAATTAATACTACTACGTACTATGTCCTACAAAGTGATGTTGAAAACAATAGCATTTTACCTTGTCAGCACATTGTCCTTCGTAGGCCACACTTTTCAACAGTTTCTCGTTTCGTTCGCATTCTATCACTTGCTGTCATTATTTATCCTTTCGAACAGCAATAAATCGTGGCCAATAGCGGCAATAGCCAATAGCGGTCACCTAGTCACCACATCACGTCACCCGAGTATTCGTTATACGTTCGTCATTCGCGTATTTCGACTCTTTGCTTTTCTTAGGTGTGACCAACATCCTGACTCTGTCATGTTTTATATTTGGTTCTCGATACTCGGGATTTGTTGGCATTTTCTTTATGTTTGTTATCGTAAACATGCTCCAGTTATACAGAATTTCATAACGGGTAACTAGTAAAATAAGTAGCAGATGTAATATTCATCTCTGGGTTAGTGCTCAATGGCAGCGGTTGGTTTGATAGTAGCGTTAATTACACTACAGAATCTAGCAAAGGACTAAACGGGTTCCAGTCTAAATTGACCCTCGACATTTGATGTGGTACTTATGTACTTAACTTCACTCAACATAGTATCGTTGGTGCCTAATATGTACTTAGTTAAAATACTTCATCAAAGGAATGTGCCCGATTTCAGGTGCATGTTCAAGCTTACATTTTGTTGGCTAAATACGGCGCTACATTCTTGTGCTAATATTAAAGTTAGAAATTGTGAATAACGTTTGATGTTATTCAAAAATATATAACAGTTAGATAATTAAGGTGTATAAGATATTACGATAATTAGGGTATAGTAATGGAAACAAGTATTAATCGCGAATATTAGGCTAATTAATTAAGTATAATGCTGTAATTGAGACACTAATTACGTATAGTCAATTCCATTACAATATTTCATTCAATCAAAGTGGATTCAAACAACTGTATCCAAACAGTTCACATAAAGGGTCTCATTAGGACGGCAGAGTTATAACAATGCTATTACGCAACCCGAACCTTGTCACTGTGACCGCACAGTCCTAAAACGGATTCTTGGGCAATTCTCTCGTCCCACTTTGATTTGCCACCACAATTTATTGTACGCGCACGCACCGCGCCAAACAAAGGAAATCTCAATCCGAACCAGCATTGTTAGTGTTTAATGGATTAGTAGAGACGAACTGAATTAATTACTGATACGACCACGTATAGGGAAAAGTAAATAATAATAAATGATTACTCTGTTTGCTCTTTTAATTTTTCTCTGATAATAGAATGCCTTGGGCGACTTTACTGTTTAATGTTAAATGTTGTTTTGCATTGGACTTTTCAGACGAGCAGGCGGCGCGTACCGATTTTCCTTTGACACTATTATGATATATCTCTTATGCGTCATCTATTCACGAAGTATTAATCTTAAACATGCCTAAAATGTCTCTGAGTTTATAACAAGACGTTGATCGACGAATTTTATAAATCTTTATTATTTTCTCTGTAACCGCCCAAACAATCGCAATAAGTGTACTTTTCTGAGGCTTTCTCAATCTCTATATAATGTTTTAGAATGTGTGGAGTTTGTTAACCGCAATCAGCTGGAGTAATGGACTTACCCCTCTTATTATGACAGGGAGGAGCGAACAATTTAATAAAAACAGGGCTAAACGGAATGCGGGTTGAGGTGTCCACGTAAATGCGGTATTCGCCGAATTATTTTCCAAAGTATTTTCACTGACTGTATATGATCGTCGAACACAATTTTATTCCGTGGTGTAACTCATTCAGTCGTTTTCATCGCATCACAATGAATTTTCCGATTAAAGTTAGAATATTTGAACAGGCTCATTTAGCTGCCGTGTCGGCTCAAAGCGCGACCGCAACATTCCGCAAAGGGCTTGCATTCCACATCATAATTGTTTCAGTCGGACTTACACCAAAGGCTTAATATCGAAGCCATATAATTGAATATAGGTATTGTTACTGAAAGATATTACTATTACGATACATACACTGTAGAATTAGTTGTACAATAATAATATATTTCATATCAAAAATCAGTTTACTTGTAGTTTTATTTATAAGTATGAAAGGCCGGTAAGGCCCCAGTCCCGTTATCACTATTTAAAAAACCGCATGTGGGCGGCAGAATTTATAAACACATGTCTTTGTTAACATAATATTATGCCAGATAGTAGGTATGCTAGTACAAAATACTCAAAATGAATTAAGTTTATATTTATATTTATTTTTATATTAAATTTACATGAATTTGATTTTGATAACGAGACTGGGGCCTTACCGGCCTTTCATACTTATAAAATAAAATACATATTTCGTGTACATATCTCTAAAGTTAATTTTTGATGTTGATATATTATAACTATACTAATATTATAAAGCTGAAGAGTTTGTTTGTTTGGTTGAACGCGTTAATCTCAGAAAGTACTGGTACGAATAAAAATATTTTTTTCGTGTTGTGTAGCCTATTTATCAAGGAAGGCTATAGGCTATATAACATCACGCTACGACCCACGGGAGTTTCGCAGTAACCATATAAGCGAGTGAAACCGCGGGAACATCTAGTAATATATAATGTGCTTATGTGGTATACTATAAATATTCCTGTGTATTAGTTTAGCCATTATGTACTACAATTAATTTCAAACTTATGATCTCGGTGTGTTTTACTAATATATTAAGAGCATTCAGCTGGTTGTAACATTTCACATGAAACTAGAATGTGATATATACAAATAAAAGTACGAAATAATGTTAGTAGGCATCATGTTTCCAATGCTTTTAAAGCAATTGTCTTGGGAGAAGCTGAGCGGTGTAGAGTGTGCCGCGAGTGACAACCAATATAAACTTTATTTTTTATGTGAAATATTTAAAACAGTACGTTTGCCGTTTGGTATCATAGTAGCTACATATGTAGGAAATATGTAGATTACGAATAAACAATATTCTTAATTACTTACGCTATTAGGATTTAATCAATATTCTAACTAATATTATTAATGCGAATGTGAGTTTGTTTTAACGCTTTCAGGCCTTAACTACTCGACCGATGATCATGAAATTTCATATACCTACACGTTGTCAGGAGAACAGGAAAGAACATAGAGTACTTTCATCTAGAAAAAGTACTGTTTTTAACGTTCACATACGCGAGCAAAACAGTGGACAAAATCTAGTAATAATTTAAATAATATTTGACTTAATATTATTTAAATTACATCACTGTGGCGATAAACAATGAGAAGCGAGCTTTGTTTTCATTCGTATAATTTTCTATAGGTATAATTAAATATAAGTTCAATCCACATGAGCGTCGGTGGACTGGACGTTTAGCGTAGTACAGCGCAATGTGTAAATGCCTTGTTAATATGTTCTACACAAAGGTCAATGACATGCATTGTATAATGGCACAAATATTAGTGTAATCTTTACCTACGTTTTGTATGCTGCAACACATGACTTGAGCGAGAGACATATTTTAAGAGTATAAAAGTGCATCCGTTCGTGTCAGTTTTGGCAGAAAATTAACTTAGCGGTCTTATTCAGGGTGTCACCGTCGCCGATTAGCCACGAGCACGCTCTACAAATATATTTACAGCGTGCCATGCCTACTTATGTACAAGGCAACTTGCCGTTAACAGCTCCTGGAATTTTGCTTACCACGTTTACATAGGAGCTTAACGACCCATACATAGTTAGCAAAGCATTGCGTATTTAAAGCAATTAAAACGAGGTGACGTCGGGATCGTTTAGACGTAGGTACAAAGTTGAATTAGGCTTGGTTCCAATGTAGCTCCGCGCTGATTTCCCAAAAGGCCTGTCAATTCCTCTGAGCTAGAATACCACTAGCTGTACTCCATTTGATTAAAAATTAATGTGTTTTCAGGTTGCAATAATATCATTACATAATGGAGAACTCGTCTAATTGAGTTTAATGCCACAACGTGCATAAATTAAAAGACTCATGGCGTCGTAGCGGTGAAACTTTTTAATCAAGGTTGTTAATGTATTACAATATTGCAGCGTGTTTTAATATTATATGCAATTTGGCTTCCAGAAAAGGTTGCGTTCAAAGTTGTTGCCTTTTTTGGGAAAATATTTATGGTCATTATGAATATAAGGTTTTAATTTAAAATACGTTTATGTTATACATATTCAGATTATTGTTAAATTATTTCATTATCAAATTATAAACAAACGTGCATGCGATTTAAATTAACATTTTAGGTTACTGCCTTGGTGGCGATAGCCATAGTGAATCAGACTCCAGGCTGTGCCAGGGGACTGGTCTCAGGTTTGTGAAATGGGTCGAGCAAAGTGGCTTTGGGATATTCTTAAAGAGATCTCCGTATTGGTATAGATTCTGCAACTGTGGTTGGTAAATTATATCTCCGAAGTATTAGGTAGGATCTAAAGCCGTAGCCATCTATGTACGTTGCTCTCGCTTCAGTTCCGTGTATTGTGAATTATCTATAAGCGCTACTTTTAGTATTAAATATAAGATAAAAACTTTATTTTAAAACTTGATTTATTTACCCCTGTTATAATATAAATGTATTATTAAAAGCCCTAAGTATACTGAGAATAATATTTAAAGGTTTCTACGAACTCATTAGATTTTATAGAACGTTACTTACTTTTATTTTTATATTTTTTGTTACATTGTTGTTTTTTGTACGTCAACTGTCGTCTTACGAATTTTGCCAGTGATAATAATGTCCTCCAGACTGAATGTCGGCCACGGCGGCCAGTCTTAACGGAGACTGGCCATTTGCGCAGGAGAGATTATAGTGCTCAAGTGTGTGCGCAAACACAAGTGCACTCTCTGTTCCCTAACTGTCATGCCCCGATGGGACGGTAATCTGACACGACCGGAGAGAGATCAGGCGCAGGACAAACTGCTTTACGAGCTTTTCGAGGCACGGGGTTGTCTAACACCACCAACTTCCTAACTAGGGGCTGCTATTGAGATTTTTTAACTGGAAATCCCAATAACTTTTTGTTAGCCCGATCCGCGATTCGAACCCGAGACCTCATGCACAGCAGTCGCATTCACTATCGCTGCGCCACTGAGGCAGTGGAGGCCAGTGATACGAATTCATACAAATTTGAAAAATCGGCCCAAAGATAATCAATTCTCGTAATCGTTTCTTGTGGGTCATTTATATGTTTATTGATTATTCCATACAAAGATCGAGTTTACAATATTCAGCTGAAGGCAATGGTATCTCACCATTATATTACCAGTACAATATTAATTAATTTAAACAACAGGACGACGAATGTAAAAAATCTATACAATGCAACATTGAATTGTTACATTGCGAAAGGACGCTTATTTTTAAAATAAACGGATGATTCACGTCTGGTAGACATAAATAGAGTTTATACTGTTATTAAAATCGGTTAAAATGTTAGCTGGAGTGTTAAAGCACCGCGAGCGAGGGTAACAGAGGTTAGATGGCAGCATCCAGTTAATTTCGTTACGATGTAGATAGAGCACGTTGCCATTTGCCTCCGGCTCGTTTCCTCTTGCCACCTTTTAATTTCTATTTAAATATGTTCACTGAATAAATATAACAACATTTTCTACCAACGGCCCAAAAGTTCATTTCTCATAATTAACTTTAACTTATAAGTAAGGCAAGAGAAGTTTGAAAATTTAATAAAATCTGTTTCTACATAAATACGGAGCAGTACCTTAATTGTGATTTTATTAATTTTTGTACGAAGCTTTGTTTCGTAATATACTTATATATACAAGGTGTGACGTAAATAATGGATAACCCTGAAACTGTCGACTGGCCAGATTATCATCTATCATTTACATGGGGTATATCACCATATGCCCATGGACATTTTTCTTTTGATACAGGCTCCCAAAAATGCAAAAGTCTTTAGAAAACACATACGTACTACAACGTATTTTTTGCGAAGTTGTATTAGATGGTAACAAAAAAACTTGATATTGCTCTGATGATACAAGTATTCAAGAGCGACATATAAAAACAGAACGAGAAAAAGTCGCCAATTGTAGAAATGGCAGCTGATTTTTTATGAGTAAGTACGTAATATGGGCATATGGTGATATAAGTGGGGTAAATGATAGATGATAATCTGGCCAGTCGACTGTTTCAGGGTTATCCATTATTTACGCCACAACCTGTATAGTAGTATATACTTTATAGCTCGTCCCCTTAAAGACACAGTAAAGCGCAAAGCTACGAGACTTTTTGTCACGCGTCGGTCACGGGCAGCGGGACATTTCGATATGATTCCACTTTTAATAAAAATAGTGATGGCCTCGGTGACTAAGGCACGCCGTGACTAGCCGACATATACGTAGAGCACTGTCACGCGGCGTGACATCCATTTTCTAGAAATCCTAATAACCAATACTATTTCAGGCGAATCGGATATCAATCAGACTATGACATTAGGCTGTGATAGTTAAAATTCACCGTTCACAAGTGTTATGTCATGCAGGCACATGTCACGCGATACATGTATGACAGTAGAAGATGTAGGTTTTTTCAAGCGAATTTTGAGTAAATTGTTTCGAACACGCACATTTGTCACGTCTGTTTGTCACAGCCCGAGGTTACATCCCTTGACTTGTCACACAGACATTGACCCACGCTGCTACTATTTATACCATTACTTATATTAATACACGTGTTTTAATTTTCAGAAGATATATTCGCTACCGAACTTTTAAAAAATACTTCTCTGACTTCATTACCCGGCACTACCTAATAAAAGATAGTAGCGGTCGCCAAGTGGTAGAAATTCGACCATAATAAATTTAAATTTTAAGTTTTGTCGTTATTATGGTTTTTTCCTATAACTATACCCTTATAATCACATTTCATTTAGTCACCTACTCCACACATAATTATGTAACCATAGTTACGAAGAATTCTACGTCATCAGCTGAACAATGCCGAAATACTACGAACGTGATTCGACTACTTTTGTCAAATGCATGGTTAAGTGTGTGTAGTGTCTTTTCATTAATTTAAAGTATTTCTAAAGCATATTTTATTAAAATATTATGTTTCGCCACTCCTTCTCTATATAAACTTTAACTGTGCCAAATTTTATACTCCTCCGTCCGCGCAATTTGCATAAAAAGGGGTACAAAGTTTTTGCTTCACGTATTAATATATAGATTTTGCGTATACTTATCGGCCACAATCCGCTTGACACTACTCCTGCCTTGACTTTGTAACTATAAATGTAAATTATAATTTCTGTCTGTAGATACATATGTAATCATAATAACAATTATATTTTTGGATTATGTGATAAATGATAATGATAAATGATATTTATTTTACAGAAAATGGAGTACATTTATGGATGTTGTGGAATTGATACATTTAGCTCTTCAATTTAGTCACAATGTGGCATGCGAAAGGTTTTACATTTTAAAAATAATTCTAATTATTGCATAGGTATGATAATTAAATTAAATTAGTGATAATGTTATTTAAAAATCATTTTGTAATATACCAACATATAATAAATTATTTAATGTAGAAACTCGTTATGGGAATAGTATGACTTTTCTAGTAGCCATGGCTTAAGGTATTTCTTAAAACGATAAAGAGGTAAGTTTTTAGAGCATTCTGGAACTTTGTTGTATATAGTTATGCACATACAGTAACAATTATTTTTATACATTGTAGTTCTCGAAATGGACTCTAGAATTAACCTATTAGGATGCCTAGTGTTTCTCGGATACTTATCCATGGCCTTGGTGAAAAGGTATGGGTAGATTTTAACAAAAACAGAAATCTCAAGAATATACATACAGGTTAGAGGAAGTATGCCTAATGTTTTAAAATGTGGTTTGCATGATTCGTCTGGAGCAATAGCGACAATGACTCTTACACATCTCTTTTGGCCAATAAAACATCTATTAGCTTCAGAGGAATTTCCCCAAAGTATAAGGCCATATCTTAGGACTAAACTTACATAGCCATGGTAAGCTAACAGAGTAGCCTGTATTGTTGAGGTTTTTCTAAGTCTGCTCAAGACATATACAAATTTATTAATCTTATTACAAGTGGCACTAATATGTGATTTCCAGTCAAAATGTTTGTCTAATGTTATTCCTAGGAAAGTTACGTCATCTTTTTCATTAATATTAATTTTGCTCCAAATCATTCTGTTTTCAGTACAGGCAGATCGTTTACTTTGGAATTTGATAAAATTAGTTTTCTGCTAGTTAACTGTCAAGTTATTTGATTCTAGCCCTTGTGTCATCAAAAGGGTCGTCCTATTTACTTCGTCATTAATATCAGTCAAATTATTGCATATCAAAATAATGGAAATGTCATATGCAAATAAAATGCATTTATATTTCGTTATATCAAGTAGGTCATTAATATATAGTAGAAATAACAATGGCTTAAGAATACTGCCTTGGGGTACTCCAAAGCTGTTTACTCTGTACGGTGAGCTACTACTTGCCGTCGGTCCCGGCTGCCATGAACATCTATGGCAGTCGTTATTGTGAGAGTGTCGACACAAAAGATCCCACTGGGTCGAAGTGTCGCCGGTCTGCACTGACTGGCCCCCACATATGATACATACACACTAGTTGTTAATGTTAGATTATTATCTACGTGTGATATGTCCACTCTTTGCAGTCGATCCGTAAGATATGATTCTAACCATGATAAAGCAAGTCCTCGGAATCCATATTGCTCTAATTTCTGCAACAAGATTTTGTACGATACAAAGTCAAATGCCCTTGTTATGTCAAAAAATACGACTATTGTGTATAAGTTCTTGTCTATATTCGTTAAGACATTATGTACTAGGGTATATGCTGCTAATGTAGTTGATTTTCTTTTTTGGAAGCCGTTCTGTTCAGGGTTAATTATATTAAATTTATTTATAAATGACAATAGACGAAGGTGCACGGCCTTCTCAAAAATGTTTGCCAATATCGGAATCAATGTAATAGGTCTATAGTTGTATATGTTCGTCTTATCTACTTTTTTGAGAATAGGTTTTATAATCAATTTTTTTAATGATTCGGGGAAGATTAATTCAAATTAATAAATCAATTCAGTTATTCAAATGAAAGATTTATTAAGTGAGTAATACTTGGTACAATAGCTGTAGCACATCTTATGAGAATCATTGTTGAAATACCATCATAACCAACGGCATTGCTATTGTTTAAGTTCGCAATTCTTTTTTGTACTTCTGAAACACTCAGGGGTTCTTTAAACATAGGTACTATTTTGTAGAGAGATTTAATGGTATTTTAAAGCGATTTTTGCACGTTAATTAATTCAATATAGTAGTTATTATACTCGCATGCTATTTTATTTGAATCTCTTATTAGCTGATTTCCGACTTTAATTTCTGTAATGGAATTATCTGATAAGTGCCTTTCGTCCTTATCTTTTATTACAGCCCAAGCGGATTTACACTTATTTTGTGATTCGCTTATGAGTCTATGGTTACAGAGTTTCTAAGACTTGGCCATACATTGCTTTAGAATTTTAGAATATATACTATAATATAATTTTTATTTTGTGTAGATTTATCCGTATAGTATTTATAAAGTAGAATCCGTTTTGTGTTGCAACTATGTCGTATACCTTTTGTTATCGATTTAGAAGTTCGTCTTTTAAAGGTTAGTTTATATCTAAGAATAGGAAAACATAAATTATAAAATAATATCAAGTCATTATAGAAAATGTTAAATGATTTATCTATGTCTTTTTCAAGATAAATATCGCTAAAACTAATGTTTGCTATGTAGTTACAGAACTTATTTATGTTAATAGTGTCATAATCTCGCCAAGTAATAAATAAAGTATTGAGTTGTTTAGGTATTGTTTTGACTGGTACATTTATTATTTGATCATAATCACTACGAACTTACTGCATTTGTATACAACGCCAACTTGACTTAGATGTATTGCTACAAATCTCTGTACCAATATAAAAAAATAAGGAGAATGTTAAATGGATTTGAATATATTACCCATGTTTCAAGTTTTAAATATATTGTTTTTAAAGTATTTCAGAATAAAACATACTCAGATGAAAAATACTAATATCAACATAGAAAAACAAAACAGGAAAATGAATTATTTTTGTTTCTTCTCGTACCTGTTTCTCATTTTATTGGGTTCTCTCTAAGTCGTTTTGACTAAAACTGACAAATCCAATTTTAATTTTGAGTTATTAGAAAATACTTCAAAACGAAAAGTATCAGACTCTTATTAAGACTGCGCCGAGCGTAAGACGAATAATGACAGAGCTCGTGCGGCGCATATGCAAATCGGCGCGCGGCCGCCATAATAAAATTGTATGGAGGATTTGAAGTGCTTTTTTGATAAATATGTATCTTTATTGTCAACCAATAACTTAAATATTTGGGACGGATAAATTGTAACATAACTATTTATGTTTCGTTTAAGCTGTAAAATAGGATAGATTTCTACTGTTATAATCTAAAAATCACGTAACACGAGCTTACGCTTTTGCATTTTTCGTGAAAATTTACGTAATTTTGTAGGCGAAAATATTAATTATTTTAAGTTTTTTACACGGAGTAATCGTAAACACATTCATTGTTATGGTAAATGTATATTTTATATTTGTTTTAAACAAAAACTGTTGATTTTATTCACTTAACTGTGACCGCCTGTTTTGGCACATTTCGCTCGGCGCAGTCTTAATCCCGAATTAATAACGATATTACTGAACGGTTCTGACAACAGATTTAACTGATGTTACGTTTGATTCTTTATAATATCGGACTGCACTCGTCTTGAGCCGCATGTACTTAACGACTTTTGTCGGGTGTGCCGGTCAGCTACGTACGTAATAAAGGTCTGCGCTTCGCCTTCGAAACGTTACCTTACTACCTCAAACGTCTGTCTATCGCCTCTTTATGTACCGCAGAATTGTTTATGCTGGCTGTTTGCACTAATACTAACAGGTTTTTATGTCGACTGAGAAAATAACATTCCGCAAAATGTTCGGTAATCTAACTTGCGATGGCAGACGTTCTTCGAATTTCCTGTACACGTCCCCTACCGACGCCGACGACGACGCTAATCCATTCTAGTAGTAATTCAAAAACGTATTACCTAGATTCAATAGGGTATTGTGCGGTTTGGAGTTTGGTTACGACGCTCTTGGGCGCCATAACGGACGCGACCAAGGCTTTATGGAGCTGTAATTAATTATCTAACTTCACAGCCTCCAAGCAAACTCACATTGATCGTTTGAAGCCTTTGGACAATAGATTCTGAGTCCGCTGCCTTGTTAATTGACTAATGGTAGATTACTTATTACATTAATGGCCAGTCAAGTTTTCATATATAATTACATGTATGAATTAGGACCGAAGTTGCTAAAGTGCGGCATAAAATGTCAATTACAAGAAGATACATGGCTTGTTAATGTAGTTTGTATAATTACGTTTAGCTATTACTCTCTACAAGATAGTGATAACTAATGAACACAGAAAGGCATGACAGGGCTATCAAATTACCATACAGGATTGGATCATTATTTGATATTACTTCAATTAACGGCACAGATGCAGGGATTCAAGACTATTAGATGAATGTATTTGTACTTTAATCATATGTATGACAAATGATAAAGTCTCAGTATAGGATGTGAGTACAAATTGTATAAAGTATCGAGTATTCGAATTTTCTCTCGACTTGTAGGGTAGGGGGAAGTTTGGAAAGGCACGTCAGCCACGGTAAAGTACAATAAACCAATGAAAACAAGACTTGTTCGTTGGAAGATCGTCTGCGCTGCTAAAGTTGTGAGAGCAGGAAACATTCAATGATTTCCAACGCGTCCGCCCCTCCATTCGCTTCACCGAAATATTTTGTCATTGCATCTTTGCCAAGTCAAAACTTTGTCGGCGGCGGCAGTCTGTTATGTGACGTCTACTGTATGTGTAATGTATGTTCACCGTCAACATTTCTGTCTAAAGTATTGCAGCGAACATATTATTTCAACTTAAAGCTAGATGCTTTCAGCTAATTAATGAAATAGCTCATTTGACGTACATAATTAGGGGTAAACCGTGGGCGGCTCTGTATAGCAGATTATTTGAAGAATTGTTTAATGAGGTCACGTCGAGATTTCATTCCCGAGTTTCAGTTATACCTCAGTTATATTTCAATTTATTTGAGTATTCATCTATTCCAACATTTTCGGTAAAATGGAAGTAGGTACGGTCATTAAATAAATATCCCAACTGGAAACTTTGTAAAAGTTCGTTGCGAGTTTTTCTCCTAAACAAAGAAAACAAAAAGTCTCGCTAGCTTTTAAATATCATTATTTATTACAGATGGAAGTAAATTGCGTCTTTGATTCGAAGAAAATCAGAAGAGGTAATTTTATCTGACAAGCAACAATATTAATATCACAGAACACTGAGCAGTGTCGAACATCAAGTGAGGGTTTTGATTTGAATAAATCTACTCATCCCAGTGTCAATTACGTGTTTCAAGACAAATAACAAAAATAAACAACAGCATTTTTCTTTTGTTGCCTCAAACTGTAGTTGTGATATTTCGAATCTAAAAGTATTCTCGCCGGCTAATGGAGAAGCAATATTTCAATTGTCATATTTTGAGGCCAGACAGGTAAATTCCGGAAATAGGTTTTGCATTATACAAGAGGCTCTCTGAGTTTCAGTTCAGTTCAGTTCAGATATAGAGCTATGTGTCAAAATCAATTTTCACATTTACAGGTCGCTATTTTCGGTGTAGTCTGGATTCTACCGTCGTAGTATGGGAGCCTCGCCGCCGACAACTATGTGTTTGCTTTAAATATTTGCCACTTGCCCCGCACATAATGGTGAATGTTTTGTAGCAGTACAGTTACGTTGTGAAGATAATGTTATTTCTAGTTAATAGATGTCGTTTAAAGATTTTTAAGATTTAAAATTATCTATTTATTAATTTCTTAAGTCTTTAAGCAGTTTTTTATGCACGGATGGCGTAGTGGTTTATGTGATCGCCATGTCATTGCCCCTGTGCCGATTGTTTTGGGTTTCACACTGGAAAATAATTGGTAATCCACAGATAATTATAATTTTAGTTGTTTGAATGTTTGTAAAGATTCCCGCGACACTGGATTTTTTTAAGGGCCGTGTTGTCTTTTTACTTGTAAAACAGAATAAAACATTAGCAATTTAGTCTTATGATACCTATTTATTTAGTGTTTTATCTCTGACCACTTGTATTTAACATAGCAGCGTATCACCGTAGCAGCTTTAGTAATTTCCTAATCAATTGTTTCGTATAATCAAATGACAAGCATTTAATGACGTCACCGGCTGCGATATTATATAACACAAAGGTAGTAATGGCGAATAGTTAGTGCGAGCTCCCGGAGTACCGGCGGGTCTATTTGAGGAGCAGACAGAGGGTAGGTGTAAGTGTGCATAGCGCCAACCTGTCCAGTCGCGACACGTTAAATGCAGCCGACTGCAACGACACCGATTTGCACTTTGCCATCTGAATCTTTAATAGCCCAGGTTATTTCCACGCGACTCCGCTAATTAACTTAAACTGCATCGGTCCACCACTTAAAAATCCATTCAAACCATTGTTGTACGAGTATTTCGCTTTTAGTCTGAATAAATTGATATTGAAGTAACAGATGGCAAATATTTCACGTAAATATTTTATGACACTCATATTTCGTTTCTATTGGATACGGTTGTCAACAAAATGTTTTGTTAACATTGAATACGTATGTACATATATATGTATAGCGGTGTTCATGCGTTTATAAAGACTTATTTACAGATTTAAATAATGTAATCCTAATTCCCATGACATCTTTTTTAGAAGCGAGAAAGGACACCGAATCAATCAAATTAGGCGAGGCAGCAGTGAATAAAAACAACCGGAATCTTCGTTAACAAGAACTGACAGCCCTCTGTTTTACTTTACTTATGGGCTGTACGCCCTCTTGAAATAGCCTTAGACTCGTGATAGAGACAGTTTATGGCGATACAGACGCGATAGAAGGAGACGCGAAATCTCCCATTACAAACTGCAAAGCCTTCCCATTGATCACAGTAACGCGTAAAGCCTTCAAAAATCCAGCAATTTATTTACTGAGTAATACCTCGCTTTACCTAGAACGAGGAATGCTTTTAGGCTATTTCAGTGTTGTATAACAAGTTTGAAAGGAATTAATATTTGGAATTCTTTTCTTAATAATGTCGTTTAAAATTGTTACTAGTGAACGAGGTTTTGTTTGGTCCCCAATAATGAAACAAAATTTTCCAAAAGTTCTGAAGAAAATAATTTGAAGTGTTGAACTTGGCAAAGTCGTACGACAGTTTCATCAATCTTACCAGTCAAAGAAACAACTAATTTAAATTGGCCTTTCTCGCGCTCAGCTCGGGAATAAAGGCAGGAAATTAACGGTGTCTTGAAGTTCTTTAATATACTGGTCGTGGTGTATTAAATCGGTGTATTTGGTGAGCCGTGTTCCACGAGTTTTTCTGGGATAGACATTATAATCGCTTTGAATAATAAATAGAAGATGAGCGTTTAATTGTTTATGTTGAATAGATTATTTTGCTTTTATAATCTAACTGTTTCAAGATTTAATGACATTTCACCACAATACGTATATGGTAGGCCGGCATTTCGGTTTAGACGCTTTCTATAACAATATTGCAGTAAGAACATTATGATTGACTACCAAAATTAAGTGCACTATTAATAGCCTCGTTGAGTAAATATACAAGTTAAAAACACACAGTTAAAAAATGAATAGTTAAATATGGCCTATTATAAGTTTTCACTTTATGGTAAAGTAGGTACAACTTAACAATTAGGAATAAAGTTATATACATATATATCACACAGATTAATTATATCAAGCGACTGTTGCCGCGGTGGCCACCAAAAAATTTATCACTGAGTGTGCGTTTCATTTTCGCAATACTGGTGGTGAATAGATCGATATCTACATCCTGGCAAGTCATGTTGTACACCCAGCACGCCCTTATTAAATGTGTTTTTGAGGTGCGATCTTCGTAGAAATGCCGATGGAACAGGCAATCCGATTCTGTTCACAAACTCCATTATGTCAATTGACCCATTCATTATGTTGAACAAGAATGATAAATCTGCAATGTTGAACCTTTTATATAAGGGTAGTAAATGTATTTTTTTACATCTGCTCATGTAGTTGGGTAAATAATAATGCGAACGATATTATAATTATGTACTTTCAATTCGATTTATGTAGACGTCGTAGCGAGAAATCTACACTTGTGAGGCGTATACAAGTTGACTACGAACCAAGGAATAATACAGAATTTCAATAGTCTTAATGTTTTTGAATTCTGATGATATTTGGCAAATGAAACCCAGTGCTTTCGTGGCTCTTTTGACTACACACTCAATATGAGTAAGTAAGTTTCGAGTCGAATATTATTCCTAGACCCTTCACCTGGGTAACTCTAGTTATAGCTGTATCTTTGAGTGTGTAGATATGCTGAATTAAGATAGGTTTGCGAGTGTAGGAGCATACATAACATTTTGATACGTTTAAATCAAGCCTATTGGCACTACAGTACAATTGAAAACGTTCGAGATGTTAGTGGCGTTATAAACGCGCATCATTAGCTGTCTTGTTCATTGATGTCGTTTATAAATATGATTGATTGATATTCACATTTTATTGTTGGAAATTGACGAGAATCTAATTTATTTAATTATTTTTATGCTTTAAGCAAAAATATGAAAACGATTACAGAGAGTAACAGAAAAAAATTATGATTTAAAATGGTTTAAATTGAACCGAAATATCGACAATATTTTAACGAGATATAAAGTACCATTTATTAATAATGTTGGCATAAAAATACTTATATTGAAGTGTAAAACACAACAAATTAATTCCACAGTTAAAGTTTGACTGCTAGTTAAAAAGAAGACGTAATTATTTTATGTTATTAGGCATTTAAATAAATCTACATTTTTCTACTATAAGATTAGCAGTTACCTAACACAGACAATTCGATAACGACAGAAAGTAAAGAACAAAGTGAGAATCTAAGTTCTTTGATAAGATAGATTCAATTATTAGAACGTTGAGAAGCGCAGTCCAAGTATTATAACAGTCATAATACGGTAGGAAAGCAGAACTGCTAACTGAACACTGCAATAGTGTTGGAGGATAAAGATTAGACTGTGGCGGCAAGTGCCAACTAAAGCGGGACATTTGCGCCATCCGGCCGCTTCTCCACTGCCGCCGAGATTTACAAACTGGAAAGAATATATTTTATAATAACCGTCTGCCGCATCATAAAGTACTTGGTGTAAGTAACAATCAACGTCATTTATACCATTATTTATTCCAGATATTACGTCTAGTCACACTATATTACGTTATCCTAACTATTATTATAAATGTGAATGTGAGTTTGTTTGAACGCTTTCTCGCCTTACGACTCAACCGATTATCATGAAATTTTGCATACACGTTCTCAGGGGTACAGTGAAGGACATACCTTTCATCTAGAAAAAAAAGTACTGTCTCTGAGTATAAAAATGTATTAACAAAAACTACATTAACGCCAATGAAGCGACGGCCAATATCTAGTATTAAATACTAATGTCATCACTTTAGGCAATGTGATTAAAAAAGTGACGTAATTCAGTTGCTTATTTTTACTATTACAAAGCGATTAACAAACAAACACTGCCGTATTTAAAATATAAGTAAGGCCTTGGTAAAAGACGCCTACTTCAGGGCGAATTATGATAGTAGAAAATTCTTGACTCGTTGTTGGCGCTTAAACTGCAAAGTAAAAGACTCAGAGAGTCTATTAAAGATGTTAAAAAGCAAGCTAATTGGCAAGATTATGGAAGGTAGACCTTGGCGAACATCCAATGTAAATAAAGCGCCATCTACAAGGAAATGGAAGATGTCGAATTACTTTACGCGTTATTATAATAAACTAACAACTGTCCGTGCCTTAGTAAGCATTATTTAACATAAAAAATTATATATATTTAAAATATGCTTTGTTTAGGTTTGAGGTATATCATACTCGTCGTATCTATATTATATTTAATTTGAATTTTGGGCGATAAAAATGTGAAATGACCACAAACCGTTAAAATTTACTTTCATGTATAAAATATTTAGATGTCTAACATATTTTTATCATCTTCATCTTCTATTCTAACATTTAATTTATAGCACTATTTATGGTGTATCTCGTTATAAATTATTTGTTCCAATAATTACTACACTTCAACTCGATGCATATATAATCGTAACTTATTAAACATATTTAATCTTTTTTCCGAAGACTTGTTTCTTAGCGTATGCGAGGCTTTTAACATTTTACTCTAACTAGTTTTAGTATTTTAAAGATGAGTTGTATACATTCTAAAAATGGGCTTACGTGGCGCGATCTAAGCCACGTCAAACCAAACATGAGCGGAATCCTTTTGCTCGGGGCGTAAAGTATAGACGTATAATAAACCAATAATTCATTCGCAAATTCCTAGTGTTTATCGAAAAACACGTAGACTATACCGAGCATAACTCGAATACTCTAAGCGTACCTGCTCGTTCGGTTTCTAAGTCGTTTCACCAAGCGTAGACCCACCTTTATAGTGCACCCAAAGAACTCTCGATTACATTTTGTACCCAGTTTGCAGTGTGACGAGTATTGCCCATCACACTGAGAACACCGAAAGACAATTTTAGTAGATACATTTTAAAAATGTCTTCCTCACAAGTGACACTCGGCATATTTTATTACTTTACTATATCTTATTCTTTTGCATGTAATATAATATAGCTTTCTATTGGAAGCTAGCGGATAAAAGATATCTATAATTTATATTTTTAATTTTAAATATACAATGGAAGGCAACGTTCAGCTAAAGACGACGCATTAAATTCTGGAAAACTTGTTAGTTCTGCCTCAACGCAGATTCCCTGCTGTTCCCTTGTCGTTTAAATTTCAAATGAATACATATAATAAGGAATTCTATGAAGTCATCAGTGCGTTTGATATTACTGTACTTTGTCTCTGGAGATATTTAAAAAGAAAACATGTTTTAGTTAGTTACGATGAAGAATATACACATATTGAATTTTAATTTTAATGCTTGGTATTTATTTGTAAGATAAGTTAGTATATGAAAAGCTTTTGTAATATACATATATATTATACATCTTTTAAATATAACATATCTAACTTGTATATATTGGCTACCTTATGTATTCATCTACGTAACTTTAAACCACTTCGTCAACATTTTAATGACCCAAAAATTATTAAGTTCTTGACGTTATGAAAATATTTAATTCAAAGGGAATATTTTCAAATTCTATAAATCTCATCCCTAACATATCAATGCCCGCATATCATAGCTGTCCTCCGCGGTTTCATCCGTTTATGACTACTGCTCCGCTCCCATGACTCGTAGCATAATGTTATATAGCCTATGTTACCTCTGGATAAAGTAGCTTTTTAGCATAAATGGAAAGAATTATTAATAACCGTCCTATAGTTACTGCGTTAATTCATTACAACAAAAATACAAATATACAACAATACAAACCTTTACTCTTGCTATTAGTATTAGTACTTTATGACAGAGATAAATACAATCGTGAATGCTAACTCATATAATATAGTTTATGAGCGATGTTACGCCGTTGTTAGTCACAGAAATATTATAAAATGAATAAGATTAATAAATCGACTTTTAGAAATTAAAACAGTAAAATTAAACATAAAAACACTTAATAGATAAATGCGTACATCGGACAATGGTATGGCAAAAGAAATACTTACTTATTGCCTATACAACACTGTTGACAAAAATATAAACAGCAATTTTAAAATTACTGTTATGAAAAAAGTGAGTTGCTTACTCTGCGTTATCCGAGCTGCCATCAAAATTTAATTTTGTAGAAAGCGCACTCTGTGAGTAATGTATGCGGAATGCGAGCGAGGGACTGCGCTAGTTGTTCTCGTCTTGCAACCAGTAACGAGACTTGTACATCTCCCACTTTCTTATTTAGAGCGCTACGACTCGCCTCATGGAAATTTAAATAAAATTATTTAAGTACATATCTTATTTCAATATTACTTATGCATATTTAACCGTCGGATACTCTTCTTGTGTTACGTGATAAATTCAATTTATTATTTATGGAAAAGTGTTTCGAGTTACGTCTTTAGTCGTAAATTTTATTACACTCCGCTGAAGGAATTTTCAGATGAAAAGTTTACATTTTCTTATTTTTGTTTATTATAACAAGATTCAATATACTTGCGTGTACTAGACTTTGCAAAAGCATTGCATTTCAGTCAGTTTTGTCGTATTATTTTATACGAAATAATATCAACGTCAGAATCTCGTCAAACGGAACAAGCCTGGTACGATTCTGAATCACAGCTCTAAATCCTTTAGTCCTTTTTCAATTTGGGATAAATTAAATTTATATCTGTGATTTGTTAGAACTAGTCGTAAAAATCAGACCTTATTTTGAACACACCTGAAACCTGAAGACTGAGCGCAAATGGTAAAAGTATATTCACATGAAAATGGTAGTTTATCGAATTGGCTCAGATTGAAATGCTTGGTTCCTAATCGATACTAATTCACGCTACATTTTCCTACTTATTGGAGCTTTGGGAGTGGGTTGAGAGGAGGGGATGTGCGCAGGAGAGGGGGAACGATTTATGGTGGCATTAGATTCGCATTTGTAGCGCAGCGCCGAGCTGGCTACGGACGTGTTGAACATTGCCCTCTTGCATAATATTAATACGATATACTACTTAACGAAATTATGCCTACTTCCTTCCTACTACCGAATATCTCATCTAAAAGGAAAATATGTTGGATTAATTACATCGTCGTCGTACATTGCATATGTTTAAATGTCTTGACAAAAACTTAGAGAAAAGACGTAGTGCTTAAAGCCTATGTAGGGTATAAATGTTAGACTATGAAATGTTAGATTTTGATTACGAACAGTATAAAAGTAGAGGCGTGAAAAATGATTTTATTAAAATTTAAAATGGAAGCCACGGCTCTTTTGAGCAAAAAATTTAATAAATCTTTATGAGATTTTGTTGTACGGAAACTTGGACTGTACTTATTTATGTAGATAATGCCTGGTTCATTTCACGTAAATTTGCTTTAGTAAGCACATAAAGGATCTATTCATAAATTTTCTTTGCCTCTAAAGGTATGTCTGTTGGTGGCATCTGGGGAAATAAAACATATTTTGGTCAGTTTTATATAGAGTGGACGTTCTTTGTACATGCCAGAACTTGTACAATGACAGTGAGTACGGATAGCTTTCATGAAACACATGTTACGCATCTCTGAATCGTTAAATAATAAAAATAAATATTTATTGCAGACCAGGGTCCATAAAGTGTTAGTAACAGACAAAATCCTTAACCTAGTATTAGTAACATATCAATTTAAAGCTCTTTCCTTATAAAATAGTTAATCTACGTAATCCCACTACTTTGAACTGTATTTGACATCATCATCAGACAGTTGGCACCCCCTCATATCCTCCTTAAGTCAGTTCCTGGAAATGAGAAAGAGAATGGAGAATTACAGTACCAAGTTGACTACGTAGCCCGATTGCCTCTTTACACGTGACCGTACCATCGCATCCTACTTTACTGCAACTTCTTGGTATCGTCGCATATGGCTTTCTCATACGTGCTCTTTGCAGCTTTAGTATATATGTATATTCTGTCTACTTTAATGGTATAAACGTTCTTTTGAGTATAATTCCAGTCTCTAAATTTAGTGTTATATATACCTGAAGTCTAGTGGCAATATTGCTGATTTTAAAATATATCGCAACCTTATCCTAATATTAAATGTAAAAAGTATGCGGAAATTGCTATTCAATTAATAAATGCATAAATGATTGTTTGAAACAAAGTTCAAATAGCAGATTTTACAAGACGGAAACTTTTTGAATACAATAATATTTTATCTACCATAATAAATTAACTCTTCACTAATGGACGTTGAACAGCGTATAGTGTTTTGTTTCTGCGGTTGGATACGAAATTACCTGTCACAGGGAAGAGAGAACAGGTGAATAGCTATGAGGATAAAACGAGAACGCATTTGTTTAGATTGCTTGACGTTTCTGAATACCAGGTTTACGGTGGTCAGGGACTGACGGGGTCCGTAACATGCGAAGTAGGAGCGTGTAAAGTTATAACCGTTGTAGGTACATATAGTTTAAACAACTTTGATTTGGAGCTGTATTAACTAATAATAATGTGTAGAACTAAACTTCGTGTGGTTAGTTATTGGTGGAATTGATAATAATTAATAACTGTATCTACGTGGCGTATGCGTGTTTTCTATATATCCTGCCGTAAGCCTAAGTTTTGTTGTCGGATAGGGCAAGTAGTCAATAAGATATTCTGTTAGAAAATTTTCAGTAGCTATACTAACGCAGGCACCAATAAGATCCATGTGCGAAACGTGATGTATAATTATAGATCTAGTTTCTATGTCATAAATATAAATTAAAACAAATTTCAAATGTGACCATAAATTGCATTGCAGTTAGCATTTGACGATTAAAGGAGTCTACCCACTACCCCGTCTCATACCATGACCGTGCTAGGAACGTGTCAGGCAAAAATAAAAAAAATCTTTGTAAGGAAATGTATAAGACTAGACCACTAGACCGTTCCGTCACCGACCAGCAGTTCCTATAGCAGGGCGTATCGTGTTGCTTTTCGTGTCTGATACGTTCCTAGCACGGTCATAGTATGAGACGGTGTAGTGGGCAGACTCCTTTATAGACTAGTTTGGCAATCTATTTCAAACAGTTTTTAGAACGGCCTTCTGTTAAATGAGTCAGATAATTTTGAAGCAAGCAGATTTTCTTACGTTTTTTCGATCATCGTTGAGGTATTCATCATTTCAATACTCGGAGAAGTCAAAGTTGTGCAATGTAGATTAAATATCAGACTTTCGAATTAGCAGTTGAACTGTATACTAATTAGACTGTCATAAGCAACACTCGGTGCATTTGATTAAAACATAATTTGAGTTCCAAGATGTAGTTTGGAATCCCACAAGTCGTTGTCGAGACCACTACATTGCGGTTTGCCAACGCATATCACTGCCGAACAGGGACAATTATGTCCGTCACTACAACCACATCCATTTCGCTACGTAAGCGTTGCAAAGGAGTCCATTCACCGTATCCGATATTCAATATACATACCTATTCCGAAACTCTCATAATCAAAACAGGCGGCCATGATGCCGAATTTCCGGTCAAATGTAGTTTTTCTACAACTATATAATAACAAGGCAGGCTAAGGCACAGTTATTGCTTTTTTTATTGGTATTAAGGTGACAACACAGCATTTGTTTCCTTGGCTGTGTGGTATAAGTTGCCGCTTACGTTTGTAAGTGATCGAGAGGTCTCAAATTCCTTAACAAAGTGTTATTAGGTTCCTCTTCTCAGCAGTAGCACAGAGTATGGAAATATTGATAATAGGCTTTCTATGTGTAACTTGAAACGAATTTCGTGTCATTTAAGTAAAATCTGAATGACCAATTAAAATATCGATTGTATAGTTTTCAAAATTGTGTTATCGATAGCATTGGAGCAAAAGCGGATTTATAGAAATCCTCTTTTGCTGCAATGCTATCGATAACACAATTTTGAAAACTATATATAATATAATATATATATTATATAATGCTTTTCAGGCAAAATGACGAATCTGTTAGGCATGATTGCTGGTTCAATTTTCATTAATTGTAATGATTTAACGTTCTATTTGTATCTAGTTGTTATTCAGAAGTTAAAAAGCTACGTTCATATAAAAAAACACATGACAATGCTTCGCTTCGGGGAACGCTCGCGTGTTTAACCCAAATTGTCGTTCCACGGGTTAAATGTCATGAAATAAAGAATTTTTATTTATCTTTTATTTATACAGAAATACCCATATCGGACGACTTATTTTTCAGTAGTTTTTCAATCGTGTATATATTAGGGTGGTTTAATAAAAACGAACGTTGTGGGGCACGCAATGTTATAAGAAAGCCAGGACTGAATGTGATGCACCACCTCTCGCCTTGCTTTCGTATTTACCAGAATTTATGATTTCATTTGGTGTCGCATATTTCAACGAAGCGGCATTTTGCATCGAAACGAGCCGCAATAACGTACCGGATTCGCTTTGTTGTTCCTTACAAGCTTAATAAATTCCGCTGTATGGTTGACGTTGTTTTAATTTCATCTGTGACCGCTCATATTTGCTCCGCGATTTGTTTTTATGTTATCTGTATTGTATTGACAGTATTCAATAGGTTATTGACACCAGAAAACATTGATAAAATCTTTATAATAATATGCTCAAATATTTTAAATCGGCTTGGCAGCTTTAAACTTTTATCAAATATTTCTAGTACCTATTCGATAGTATTTTCTTTCATTTTATGAAGAGAATTACCGCGTTATTGTTCAAGCAAGCCCTGTGGCGCGGGGTAATTTACAAACATTTAATTATATTAATTATTTTTTCGGGTCTGCGTATTATTTGTGTCCGCTGTTTGAATTTTTGTAAAGACGCCTGCGTCTCAGAAATAGTGCGACAGTTCACATGCTTTAATAAAACAAAACAAAAGTTAACGGTCACAAAGTACAGAGTCCAATTATTTGTCGACCACCCAAATAATGTTCTGTGTCAAATCTCTGATTCAAACCCACATGACTCAGCGTTGTTGCAATGGCGAGGCGACCACTTGACACAAGAGGCTTTTCTAATATTCAGACTACAGATGCACTCCGACTTGGAAGACCTGGACAGCACAAATATGGCGCAGCTGCTTCAGTAGCGAGGTCACCACTTATATCACTGCGCTAACCTTGTAGTCACACAATTGTAATATTAATAATATAATAATACTATCAGCCCTGTATATATGCTATACCACTGCTGGGTACGGGCCTTTTCTTAGTGTAAGAAATGTTAGGCCATAGTCCACCACGCTGGCCTAGTGCGGGTTGGCAGACTTCACATATCTTCGAGAGCATAATTAAGAACTCTCAGATATGCCAGATGCCTCATAATGTTTTTCTTCACCGTTAAAGCACGTGATAATTAACTAATGAATATGCATATAACTTTGAAAAGATAGAGCCTTTAGATCGAACTTCAGGCCTATCTATACGGTTTGTAAGACTTATAGGTAAACGTAACGTAATGTATGTGTACACAAAATTGCTGTAACGTTGGTTACGCCACAAATTATTAGTGTTTTGTCTAACCATCAATATTAAATTGTTCGTGTCTTTGTAAATATATACACTTTCTCAATCCAATAGGGTAGTAGACATTTTTTTTTTTTCATTAGTTTCATTTTTATTCTTTATGTCAAATAGCTACATTATCCAAATTTAAAAAAGTAAATAATACTGTTTATTAATTACTAATTACTATTTAAAATTTACTCATAAATAAATAAGATAAGTGGATCAAATCGGGCAGTAGAGATTTTTGAAATGACAGAAAAAGGTAACACGTTACAAACTGTGACGTGACCGCTATTTACATGTAGTTGTCCGAGGGAGATAGCGAGATATCTCTGCCACACTTCCAATTTTCTTATATTGAAATTTAAAATATTAATTACTCGCTTATTTTGCCACCAATTCTAATAGTATTTGCACTAAAATATTTATTTTGATTAACATTTACTTTTGTGTGTAAAATAATGTACAAAATCAGATGACTACCCTTTCGTAATTTAAGTATTTTATTAAATATACTTTGGCATTAAATATAAAATATACGTCTACGTACCTCACCTTAACAAGTTTTGCATATTTCCATAATCACAGGTCGACGAATTTGCAATACCCACTTGCCTCTTAATGCCCAAGAGAATATTCTTCAAGTACAATATTGTATTATTTAATGCCCTCTTTATAATACACTAGATTGAGAACGGGAACAGTATTAGTAGTATAAGTATTTTTCTGGATAAAAGGTACCCACCCACTATCTCTGTACCCCTAAAAATGCGTTTGCGAAATGTTAAGAAGAAGAAAGGTCAAGTATTTAAGGTGTGAAATCGTAACAAACATAGAAACTCACATTCGCATTTATAATATTAGTTAGGATTATGAGGACGTCTATATGTATAATAATTTAGAATGTAACTTGCTCTACGGGTGGCGAAATTATTTAAGTTGTAGAAAAATGTTGTATATGTCATGTACATCGATTTATTTATCATTGTCCGTAAGCAATATACTGATATCTTAAACCACAAACAGGTCTACCCCGGAGAGACGACTATATCTGTGATTTACATAATTATCTCTTTCAAGCCTTCTGAAATAGGTACAAAAAATTCCAATTGTAGTGAGTCTGAAAAGAAATGTACCTATAGGCAATTCTTTCAACTAAAACAACGCAAATTTAAAAACACAATTATACTGAATACTGGAAATATACCCAGAATAGTAGTAGTTGGATAATAGGGTAAAGTGAATAAATATGCAGCTCGCCTGATTTGGTCACGGTACCATATGATCCTTCATGATATCATCCGTCCGCAGTCATCAAAAGTCGCTGTTCTGCCACCAATTTCGGCCACCGACGGCTGGTCTGAGTGCCAGCAGTAGTAGTACTTTGAGCTCCTTGATGGAACAGATTCCATCAAGGAGCTCAAGGCATACAAGAGAAGACAGTTAAGCACCGATCTTATGTAGTACGGAGATACTACGAGCTGCATCAGTTTAAAGTGGAGATTCTGGTGTGCCCTAATTCTCAAGATTTTCTAAAACGTTTGATAACATTCAAATAATTTTGGAATTAACCTGCCAATTGTTGGAATGCCAGATATCTGCCACAAACCTATTGTGTATGGCCGCCGGTGTACCGCCGCGACTCAATATGTTAACTGTCAAACTTTTAAGCACTGGTTACCAATACATAGATGCAGAGCTTGCAGAGCTTAACTTTTCTCTTTTCAATAAATATTACCCAGTTCATGAACCCATGCCATAAGTTGACATACATCAAGCACGAGCTAAATTTCCGCGGGAATTGTCCCCGGAATATCACTCGTAAATACTGCGTAAATACATCATGTCTCTCGACTTTGTCCCTTATGCATATAAGTCACAATTTATTTAAAAGAAACATGTCTACTAAAACAAAATATTCAAACGATTCCAACTTCAAAAGTTCTAAGAAATTTTCTTTTCGTTTTCACCGTTTGACATAGTTTTATTATTCCAATAAAAATAATTATATTTAGAATAATTACTTTTCCAAGATTTAGAACAATATTTTATTTATTTATGCGTGTGAACTAGCGCTGTTCGAATAGCTGTGTTATGAACAGCAGGCGATCCAATAATGTTCCTTTTTCCTGTAGCACAGCGGGAAGCAACCTGTTGTGAAGTTTTTAATTAAGTACGGGAGTCGTGTTGCTCGTTCATCCTTTTTGTTTCTTACCACAATAGAAATTACTAGTTCTTACATGCTCTTTATCGTACAATGAGGTTACTTTCCATATCCTGTTGTGGTGCATTAGTATATAGGGACGATAGCCACACAACGTAATGGCTGTGGTGGCTTTAAATGTCACAAATGATAAAGGTATATTATTTGCCTTGCCGATTGTATAAAGGTTTATGTGATTAACGTGTTACAGGTTACTCACTGCGAGGAAGTGTTTTCTCGTTCAATTCTATTATAAAACTTTCGTTCGTGTAAAGAATATTTATGATATTTGTATTTTGAGTATGTTACTTTTAGATCCGTGATTTAAATTTTTGCAAAACATCTTGTGATTAAGAGATTATTTTTCCCTAGAGCGAGATTTGCAATTTAAAAAAGGGCTTTTGTGTCTATGAACATGATCAATAAGTTCGTTTTAGTCAATATTAATAAGTATAACTACCAGTTTATATAAAATATATTCCAAACCTTTATAATAAAATATTCTTAAGGCTGTCTATTAAGACAATAGGAGTGATAAAATATTCAAGGACCAATGAGGTGTTTCGGTAGAACTTATTGACCAACCCACTACAAATGTCATGGCCGCCGCCGTTCGTGTTACTGAATCAACTCTATAGCTAATTATGTGGAGTTTGGGCAATTAACATTTGTTTTGTGTATACATAAAGTAATGTTACATTTACTAATAAACGTGACTTTGTTCGCGTTTTTAAGTAAATGCTGGCTATTGTTCAAGCTATCTTTTCTTCTTGGTTTAGCCTTTAGAATGCTACAAAGAATGATTACTTACACATACATACCTACACACGCGTGCACACACACACACACACACACACACACTCACACACACACACACACACACTCACACACACACACACACACTCACACACTCACACACACACACACAAACACTCACACAACTACACACACTCACACAACCACACTCACGCGCGCGCACGCGCGCACACACACACACACACACACACACACACACATACACGCATACACATACACGCACACACCCGCGCGCGCTCACACACACATACTCACACACAGACACACACACACACACTCACACACAGACACACACACACACACATACATTAATATAATATGTTTATACTTGTATTTTAGTACATTTTGTAATGTAACGTTCCTCAAACTCTTGCTGTATACTTCTGTAGCACTAAGGGGAGAGCCTGGAGATTTGTCACACAGCTCACAGGCTTCGAACCTACTACAAACTCCAGCTCTCACTAAGGTGTAACTCATCCTGTACTCATTATAGTTACACAAATTACACAAAAGAAACTTAATCTAGACATATACATAAACGCAACTATGTGAGAGACTGGTATCTGTACTAGACTCGACCTGTATGACAGATTACCAGCCTCTCCAGGCACTGACAAATAGTGACAAACCGATGTATTATTATTTACAATATTAGCACTGAGGTCACAGTGGTTTAAGTGGAAGTGTAAGTAAGAAAGAGTAAGTGATATTTGTAAACAATTGCAAAGAGAAAACCTGTGATGAAAATCGGTTTAAAGTAATTTAATATATCAATGCGCACATATTACTTGTGGAGTCCGAAAGTATTTGTTCGTGGTACATTTGGCTCTGATTTATAGCCAAATGGCATACTCATTCATCGGCGGGAACTATATTTAAAAAAAGCAAACAAAAATGTTCCCACTCTATGCCGAGTTGTCTGCGTAAAACATTTATACTTTAGCAAAGTGTGGCCTACATGCTGCCCTCGGCCGTGCTGGATGTACGTGAATCACATTATATAACATATCTCCGGTTCTACTAAACCGATTAAGATGAAACGTGGCTAAGATTTTCAGATACTAAATTATGAAAACTGTAATGCGTTCAGTGGCTTTTGCGGGGTGTACGAATAAACAGACATAAAGATAAACGAAATATCTAAAACTACTTTTAGTTTAAGACTGCTCTACATTATTGATCTTAAATCTTCAGTTTTATAATACATAGTAGTATAAATACTTATGTCTACAGTTCTTTATTTCTATAGTTAAAAGTGTTGATAGATTTGTTTTTGACGTTGACGCAGCAACGACCACAGATCCGATCATATTTCTGTTTTTTCTTTTCTCTGTTGGTTACCACAAGGGAGCACGAAATATCGTAATTTACCAGTGATAACTGAAGAAAACGGTAGGTAACGATATGCCGAGAAATTACCAAAAGAAAATATGGTAAAGCTCGCTATCTTACAAAGCATTGTTAATGTTTCATGTTTATGAAGATGTAAGCAGTAGCTAGCTATGAATAAAAAAATACAAGTACTGTCATTGTTAATTATATCCTATCGCTATAAGATGTTTTATTTCATTTTCTCCTGCTTATCGTGGAAGAAGGCAAACAGTGTTTACAATCGCACAATACAAACAATATAACTTTAAGGGTTCCTTTTCAATTCTTTCATTAACAATAAATGTTAATTTACCGCGGCAATAAAACGTTTCTCATATTTTTTCACGTCGACGAGCTAAGGAAATATTAAATTTATTACGTTCCGAGTCATTACGGCGATTTCATCAAAATTTAATTTACTTGAATAGAAACGTGAGTGAAAGTTCTGTACGTCTCTCTCATGACTATAGCCTGCGGGTAATGTTCTAATTTCTTACGTCGAGATTACTTTACGACGCACTCGGGCATTGTGCGGTTCTTATCGAAATTGTTATTGATGTGCCCATATTATCTAATTACATGAATACGTAATATTTTTTGTTTTCAATCAAAAGACAATAATCTTTTCCCAATTTAAATGTTAAAATTATAATAATACATACATACATACATAGATTCACGCCTGTTTCCCAGAGGAATTAATTAATTATAATAATAATGTTTATTGACATAAAAATGTAGTACATTGCGAGAACCTTATTCTAGGACATAGAGTTAGCGCAATACTTACTAACACTGAATTCCAAACTAGGTTATAGCCTGTATTTTGGAAGGCAGCGCTCAGCCAAAACAATGCAACAATGGACACAGAAGAGTTAATATAAATAATTAATTACATACTTCATTTATATATTCATTATAAAAATGTAAGATATGTAACTGAGGGATTGATGTGTACGAGTGTGTTGTGAGTAAGAGGATGTGTATGTGGACGAATAAGAATGTAAATGTAATTTGAGATAATTATTATAGGAAAATTTTAGGATATGTAAGTAACTGATTGCAGATGTGTGAGAGTGTGTGTGTGTGTGTTGTGAGTATGTAGATGGATAAAGGTGTGAAAATGTATAATTTATTAGGGTAGGTAGCTAACCATATTTCATTCTAAATATTTTAGTAGTGCTTCAGTACTATCGTAATGTAGATGAAGTAACCAAGTAGTAGCCCTATTTTTGATTTCATAATAGTTTAGACTTGCAATCTTTTCTTTATTGTTTAAAATGTTCCTCCCCAAATCGGAGTACAGTATTGTATAATTGATTGACAGCGAGCAAGATACACAGATCTAAGTGTTTCATAGGAGGTGACGTCACGCAAGGATTTAAAAGTATAAATAAGTCTTCTGAATCTTGCTTTTACGGAGTCAACCTGTATATTCCAATTAAGTCTGCTGTCTATATGTACGCCGAGATATTTGGAACTTGTAGCTTGCTTTAGTACCTGGCATAAATAGTTTTTTCCGAGAGACAAATATGGGCTTTAATAGAAAAAAAATGTGTTTAATTTGGACAGAGAAAAGGGTACATAATGTGTTTTATCCAGATTTAATGTGTGGAGAGTGTTGAATAACTAGGCCATAATTTGCTTAAGAGAGTACTCAGCTCTGACCTTCACTAGTGACCAGGTCGGACCCACAACTACTATTGCTGTGTCATCTGCATAGGTGAATATGTCAGTATAAGGCAGAGCCTATGTGCAGAGATCGTTGACATACAGCTGGAAGAGCGTGGGACCTAGAATTGTGGCACGCCGTGGGTGATCAAAATCTCATCACTTACGTGATCCTCACAACTTACTACACTCATTTTCCTATTTGTGAGGTAAACTTTGAAAAGGTTATGAGTGGCACCTCGCACGCCTAGCTGCTCCAGTTTCTCTAGAATGATTGGGACGTGGACTGTGTCAAAAGCCTTGGAGAGATCTAAAAAGATACATAAGCATCTATTATTGATATCTAAATTTTTAACTACGATGTTGGTCAGGTCAATTCCTGTACTAATACAGTACTAAAACCCGAGCGAAATCCGTACTGATTTTTAGCAAGGATGTTGAATTTCTCAATGTAATTGTAAATGTGTTCTTTAAGGAATTGTTGAGAATCCTTTCCAAAACTTTAGACAGCGCCGATAATATCGATATTGGGCGATCATTTTTGACACAGTCCCTATCCCCTCCCTTGTATATTGGTTGAATAAGAGCCTTTTTTAAGGCATCGGATAAAGTGCCGGAGATAATAGCCAGATTACAAATGTGTGTTATAGGTGGAATGAGAGCTTTTCGGGCCAGTTTTAAGATGTAGGATGATATACTGTCCCAGCCAGGAGCGCAATTTGAACATTGCTGTAAAACGATAGTATCAACTTCGGCTTCAGTTACTTCGAGTAGAACTATACATATAATTTGAGGCATTTACAGCAGACTGCTCTGGAGATGATTGTATGGTACACGTTGTAGAACCGGATAAGATTATTTTTTGGGCTTTGTCTTCACCAATACATGAGAAATAGTTACAAATGTAATTAATGCACTCTTTAGGGTTGTTGTTGATACCTAGAAGTTCTGTAGGAGTGTTATTTCTATTTTGAGTATTAGTAGCATTCTTTATGGCTTTCCAGAGGGCCTTGGGGTTAGATCCTCCTTTTTTAATGAGGGACTTGTTGTATGCTATTTGCGTTTTACGAAGTAGACTGTTGCAGAAGTTACGATAACGCGTGTAAGTTATTTTAAGCGTCATATTATCGGGTGATTTTCTGGACTTAATATGTAATTTATCGCGGTTTCTTATACATCTTATTAGCCCTGGGTTCATCCAAGGCTTTAAGATTATATTTTTTTTAGTGACTTTAATCATTTTTGTATATGATGTTATAATATATGACAAGATATTAATTCAACTATTTGCTGCCAAATTTGGGTCATTCTTTTTTAATATGCAGGAGTAGTCAGTATTTTCGATTTTATTAATTGCTAAGGAGTACTCGATACTAGTTTTTGATGAGCGATGATTACATTACGATTACGAAGGGTTTTGATTGATTTAAGAATATAGCAATGGGTTTGTGGTCCGTTACATGAGATTCCAAAACTAATGTAGTAGAAGGGAGAAGAGATTTTATAAAAATATGCTCTACACACTTTATGTAGACTAGTTATTGTAGGGAAGGTATGAGTGGGAAAAACCCATGGGAAGCATTTAGAGTTATATATTCCTCAGAAAGGGGATCTGTACCATTGTGATTTATATCACCAACGAGCAACGAGTGTTGCGTTACTAATGTGTTGTAGACATTGTCCAGGCTATCTACGAAATTTCGGTGGTCATCAACAGATTTTAGGGACGGTGAGCAATAGATAGCCACAATACTAATAATTTTATTAATGTAACAAACCAAGCAGCTTATCACCCTTAAAATATGGCTCACTTATTTAACAATTAATTTCCTGTTTTACATAGATAACAATACCGTCAGTCTGATTCAATAAAGTTTTTGAGGGATACGCTACATATCCATCTAAGGTAGGTAGATTAGTTAGTTTGCTGAGCCAGCAAGTCATCGATAAAATTACACAAAATTGTTCAAAATTCTTATTTAAACTATATATATTTACGTGAATTATTTTGAGACCTTGGTTATAATTAAACATATAGTTTTGGCAGTCCTCTGGATCACAGATATAAAGATATATAAAGACGCTACGATATCGCTCTAGATTGGACGAAATAAAATAGTTGAAATATAAAGTAGCAGTGAAATACTCATGGCCATGGCCCACCCGGAAGGTAGCGGTGATTGTTATACAAGAAAAATGTTTCAGAGTCACGTCAATTTCCATCGATGGTATTTGTGTGTATTTTGCTGGGTGTGCGGGGATCGCGATACGGTGACTTGATGTAGAGAAATATACGTTGCGTAAGTGACCCGACATCGGTTTTGTTCCGAGTCAAAAAATGGGCAAACGCTGGTAAAAATCAATGTTATATATCATATTTACTGCGGAATATAATTTCTACGTAAGGAGAACACCGGTCACAGTGACAGTAAAGTCACACGCAAGAGAGAAATTATCTGTTATGTGTCTAGCCAGTACTAATTCATACAGTTTGTTACCGTTAGAATGTACCAGCTAATCAAAGGAAAGTACCGCCTAATCAGCAACCCTCGCCCGCACCACTGTTTTAGTGCGATCGTAACCAGACTGAATGAATTAGTTTTATTAGCTAGACTATAAGAAAAGTAAAGCCGTCGTTTAGAAAATACAATATTATTATTATGTTTATTTAAACTAATTTATTCTTTAACAAAATTACAACTCTAGAAATAATTTCTGTATCGTGGGGAGCTTTACAAACATTCATACAACGGACACAAAGTACATCCAGACTACAAACAACTATTTGTGGATAACATAAATTTTTGTCCGGTGTGGGGATCGAACCCACAATAATCAGCGTGGCAGCAGTGGCGAGGCGACCACTTAAACCATACGGCATCCGTGCAGTCTCAGTTGGCGAATACCTGAAATACAAACATTATTAGTTCCTAAAATTTCACTGTACAAAATGTTATACCAATCAAACGAAACTCGACTAATTTCACCATTAACATTCGTTTGCAAAAGTAGGTAGCTTTGCAAGCGTGGCTTATTTCTTATTAAAGGGCTATAAAAATTTAAGGGGCGTGTTTCAATCGCGGATAGCAGAGGGCGAGCGACGCGGGCGCCGGAAGTGAGCCGGGGACCACCATAACCGTAACTCACTGAACAACATCCCGACTGCGTCCAAAAGTGATGTTACATGTGCACCTATTTATGTGGCCCGCCGGATTAATGCCGATTAACTCGAGATCTGTATTTATTGTAATGAATGAAAGCCACCAAGCTAAGTGCATAATAAAGTTGAATTAACTTGATGTCAACACCGGTCGGAGAATTAATTAAACTATTTTAAAAATTAAATTATTTAACTTTATTGACAGTTTTTCCATTCTATTTAATCTCTATATAATCTCTTGGTGATTAGTTAAATTCCTGAGTGCATTGGTCTGTTTTAGACAATGATTGGATTAATTTTGGTGATGTTTTCATTAGCAAGCATCTATAAGTATCTACATTTTGTTTTTATCATGTACTAGCTGTTGCCCGTGACTTCGTCCGCGTGGACTTTAATTTATTACCCAATACCTACTTTTAATTTGTTATCTAATTTTAATATATAAAACTACAATTAAAGAAATGTACACCTATATAGGTGTACTTAGACTTATATAGGTGTAGTTAGCTACATATATATTCAAAAAATACATATGGTATTGCGGACTTTTTTGTAGATATTGATACGTTCTATAATACTGTAAAACATTTTTTTGTTCTATCATCATTAGTTTCCGCAGCGCACGCGATGACAGATTATTTATGACAAATTTTTCACACCTTGGGTTATATTATTGCATTTTTATTAAGGATACCTATTTTTTTGATAATGTAATATAGCCTATGTCACTCAGTGAAGATGCAGCTTTCTAACGGTGAAAGAATTTTTGAAATCAGTCCAGTAGTTTTTGTGTGAAAACATTACAAACATACATACAAAAACACAAATGTTACCTCTTTATAATATTAGTTTAGATTAGATTTAGATAGGTAGGTTGGTTAATTAGAAAAATAACAATATTAAAATAACTTCTCAGAATAAAACCTGCTGGCTATGTGGTTAGAGGATACGCATAGGGTTACCCCATTTTATCCCACGGGCATCGTAAGGTACAACTTACGGATTACACCAAATGTATGAGCACGAGCGCCACCTGTGTACCAATAAAATCATTCTACGACCGCGGACCTCTTTCCCAAACGTCGTGACTCGAAGTTTTCCCTTCATTACTTATGGTTTGTATGTTTAAGTTGCCTACGTCTCAATGTTTCCTTAAGATATTGTGATAGTCGTTCTACCGCACTATGCGCAATCTGCGTCTCAAATAATATTCAAAGCAGTTGCGTCTTTCCTTAAACGTATTGGTAGGAAAAAAAAAACAGAGACTGAAATAAGCCGGAGGCGAAATTGCTGCGAGTTAAGACTTTTCTTCCGTTTCCTTGGTCGGGTAACGAACTGTGTGCGAATGTGATATTTATGGACTTTTCGTTCTTACTTTTTGCGTAACGTTATTGCTTAGAGAGAGGAGTAAAACGATACGTAGCTATAATAAACGCTTTTAGTGTTATACTGTTATTGCTCAGGGTCATGTAATCCTTACAAATATAACTGCTGTAAATTCTATACGTCGTATTACTTTTTAATGTGCAGTTTTGTCATCTTTTGTAGCTAGAAACTTGTCGTAAAGCTCCTATAAGTCTGTAAAACTTTAGTAGTGTACATTTAAAGCTTGCTTTCGTATAAGAATGTATTAGCTCATCGCTTCCGAAGGGTGTCGTAAAGATGGCCAGGGGATTGCGTCCGCAGTAAGGGTAACACTTAAATTTGTACTAATAACATTTTGGAGCCATCAACAACGAGATTCCCAAGGGTGGCTAGTAGGAATACGCCATGGGATTAGGGAAGTTTCACTGTACTGATTCACAAAGTATACTTATGAATAACTCTGGTGTCTGTGATAGCGAGTGTTATGTAACTATTCCTGGATTATATGACATACGTATGTATCTAAAGGCATTTAAAATATTGATTATCCAACATATTTATGATACGGTTTGTAAACTAAACTATATTGAGCAATTTCACATTCAGTTTTTATTGAATAGATAATAATATCTATATCTACAGATTTCATAATGTGAAAGATATGGTAAATATGTCGACGTTTCGAGAACTAAATGTAGTGAAAGCTAAAATCCAGAAGAGCCAAAAACAAAACACTCCTTTTTTACTTTTCCCTTTACTTATTTTGGTTTTGAGTGGTATTTTAAAATAAAAGTGTTTGTGCTGCGTTATTTTCTGGGTAGCAAAATCCGTTTTTTATCAAATACCAATATTTTGAAATACACAGGTCGATGCAGTTTGAAAAACTGAATAAGGTTACATCAATAACAAATTTTTGCCAAAACGACTTTTACAACATTCCATCCTCAAAGGGTCGATATGTAAATAGGTTCGCGTGATCTAGACGATGACGTTTCTAGTTGTTATTACCTGAAATATTTGCCGATATACATTATTCTAAGTTATGCCATTAAAATTAATTTATAACAGTGCCTCATTGACCTTTTTTAATTCTTTCTAGCCTATTATAATTCTAGTACGTAAAACATATATATTTGTGTTCGTACTTACTTGTTTAATAGTGGCAACTTTCAGTTCGTGTGTAGTACAGACTGTAATAAAGGGCATATAAATGTCACACGATTTTTATGACCAACGCACATGAACCATTGTGCCTACTGTATGTCGTGTCTTTAACCTATAAACATATTTACTGAAGTTACTTTGTTACACAGTTCTGTATTTTTGGCCTTTATTCACGTATGAAGGATCTTTTCGTAAGAGTATGTCAACTTTATACGAAACAATATAGGAAGACATAAAATAGTATAAACTTTTTGTAGGAACCTTGTTTGTTTCTGAATTATCTGAAATAGAACAACCATTAAATTATTACTTAAAATTTCTGGATTTCCATCATATATAATTATCTGGTATATAAAGATTTGGTATAGAAGTGGCAACGTAGTGTAGAGTATTATAAATGGGTGTGTAGAACGATACAACCGTAGCAGTCTACGGGACCTCGTAGATTGCTACGGTCGTAGGAGAATAAAGTTACGTAACTAATAATAATTCAAAATTGTTTTTTGTTAAAAGATTGAAGAAATTCAATGCGTATTAATATTTGATTATTAATTAATAAGTAAGTAGCTACAAAATTGTTGCTTGTAGCTACTAAGATTTCGAGGGATAAATTCGTTTCTATTTCCACGTAATTGTAAATTACATGGCTTTACTACGATTTATTTTCCTTGCAACTTTGTATATTAACACATTCCTAGACTTTTCAGATACTTTTCAATTGTATATAAAATTCGCGTTACCTTAAAACTATACATACTATTTAATTATAACGTACATATTAAATATTGCTTCATAAATTTAAATTTTCGCTGTAGGTGAGTAGTTCATATTTCCGTCATTACGATATAATTTTATATTAATATAATAAACAATGTTATTATATAATATACAATGTCTTACGTATACATATGTAATGCAACTCAATAAAACAAAGCCAGTAATTGAATTTAAAGTTAGCCATGTTAGTATATTATTATAATTAAGTGTTGTAACAAGCTCGAATATTGTACATTGCGACTGTTTTCATGCAATTTAATACATACATAGTCTTACGCTATTTACTCGAAGAGATAGGAGAAATGTGTTACATCCACATTTACCCAATAATGTTTTAGGTCCGACGTCATACAGGGCATATTTCTAGATTTTGTGCTGTTACGAGAGTTTCCCTTCGGGTAAACCCGATACTTACCGTCCCGGGGCTCAAATCCGTAACTTCATGCACAGCAGTAGCAGTAACACTCATTATCACTGCGCCACGACGGCAGTATTAATCTGTAATAATTTTTTTAGTGGGGAGGTACTATGTTTACTTGCTGCTCTTACGTATACATATGTAATGCAACTCAATAAAACAAAGTCACTCGCATGTTCGAGTATGCATGGTGAGCGCACGGTCTTTGTTTACTCGCTGTGTTCAGTTAATCAGATTATAGTACCAACATACAGAATGAAACTATCGTATCGTTGATAGGACAATGTACTAAGACTAAACAGATGTTTGATAGATCTAAGGCTGCCTTCCTTTAGACCTGTTACTTCACCTTTGAATGTGAGGTAATGTGGTCTTAGGATCATGAAGCGTAAAGGCACAAAGGCCGACTAGCTTGCCAACGTATCTTTTGGAATGAGGAACGAACGTCTCTTCTCCACATATCATCATCATCTCAGCCGAATTACGTCCATTGCTGAACATAGGCCTCCTTCAAGGTTTTCCACACATTTCGGTCTTGGGCCATCCGTATCCATCACATATAGCATTGCAATAACTAAGAACTGTTACGTGATTGACAGACGTAAGTGTCAAGACAAGTATGTCCATTCATACATATATTTTGCCATTTTAGGTCTAACATAGTGGGAGGTTAATCTATTGCCAGCGGTCGCATTACTAAACTAAGAATAATTAAATAGGTACTGTCTGTTAAAAAAAGGATAACGAAAGATCGATTTCTTTCACCGGTGATTTCCATATCTTGAAATATATCACTATAAGGCCTTATTTTTCATCTTATAAAACATCCATACCATTTTGTTTCAGTAATCAAAATGTTGTGGTATCTTTACAGATATAAGACAGGCGTTTACGCTATTGAGCCTTCGTGTATCTTTAGATATACACTTATATAGCTTAAGGTAATGGATAATGTAATAATCATTAACAACGATTTAACTTTTATACAGTATACGATTACGATACGAAGTATACGATACATTTTATATATATATATATAGTATACGTAGTACTAATGTGTTAGTAGTATTATCTATATTAATCTGCATTGGTCAGAGCTGGTATTGGTTTGATAAAATCATCACAATAGCTTATCTACTACAACGCTAACAAAAAGTGTTATTATGTATGCGAAATTTTTTGATGATCGGTCGAGTAGTTAATTCTTGAAAGCATAACAATCAAACTCACATACGCATTTATAATATGAGTTAGGATTTAGCAATTCTGTAAAATCATTGAGTATGCAATTGCCGCACAGAATATAATCTGACATTGCTGACGAAATATCGTGTAATTCTGTATCTGCTTAAGTCTGAAGGATTACACACACGTCAAGCTACAATATGTTGTAAGTTAGTAAAATATAAGAATTAAAGAATAGACAGATAGAGTTATATAAGACCCTTAAAAGCTAACAAAAAGAGGAAGAATCTGTTAAGTAAAGTCAATAATAATAACACCAAAATTTTCTATATAATTTAACGGGAACAGTAATAACCTCTTTGCAATTTATAAAGGTAAAATTGCCTAGGCAAAATTAATTTGTTCTTTAATCAAATTTATTAAAGAAGTTTATATTAAATTAGAAAGTGTCCGTCTAGATTTTTTATGTTTTAGTTGAAGAAAGTTGGTAATATCGCTGGATAGTATCGCTTCCCTTGTAACATTCACACCAGCACAATCTAACACATCTGGCGTACGTAATCTTGTTATGAAGAAAAACTTTCTTAATAAGAGCGCTGTTTGGTTTCCTATTTCCATCTATGGCCATGAGAAGGAAACGGTGAAATAATTACTTGTGTTGCCGGTGTGTTGTGTTCCAATTGATTTTATTTCAGCGTCTAGTGTACGAGGATAATGTAATGAGTCCGTTGAATCTACAAATATATGAAATCATACATTTTTGTTATCCATTTAACAACTGTGGAGTTGTTTCCTGTTTAATAAAATGTTTATTGTTATGTTTTGCATTACTTTTCTAATAATTATTGTTTATATGATGATTCTAAGTGCAGATTATATTAACTAATATTATAAATGCGAATGTTTCACGTTTTAAATACTCGACCGAATCGATAGACTGATCATCATTCAATTTCGCATACACGTTGTCAGGAGTAGAGAAAAAGACATAGGGTACCTTTCATCTAGTCAAATAACTTTTACCGAGGTATAGCTAGTAGGTATATAAATTTAAAACGGTATTAAAGGTGTATAAATCTTCTCGCACTGAAGAACAAATATGTTGTAAGCGTGTATCTTCTCTTAGAATAAGTGGCAAAAGTCTTCGACGTAAACAAACAGCATTGGTAGTGCTCAGAGAGCAAATTATGTAGTACCTACTCGTATTATGCAAATTTTGGCAAAGAAGTGGAAATTAATATTTAATACGCATATGATTATGAATACTTACACGTCTCTTGGGTTGTAATTTGAGGCTTTTGATTTATTAGTCTGAAAGTTTCTTTAGGTAATATAAAACATTTTTCAGATAATTAAATTAATGTGCCTTTAAACAAAGAACAAACCTTTCTGAACTATTCTAATAATTATGTAACCCAAGTCCTATTTTTGATTTTTAGTATAAACTTTAAGCTTTACTTATGTAAAGCTTAAAGTTTATACTAAAAATGTATATCATTATACAAATTTATTTCTCAGTTACCTTAACTACTGAACAAACAGTAGTTTTATTAGCCAAGTAGTTTTAGTATCAGTAACATAAAAGTATAGAGACATGCTTATATTCGTTTATCTGTATCCTGCCTGTCTGATGAATTAGGGTCAATCTTAAGATTAAATTTAATACTTTAGAAGTATTAGTTTTAGGTAAATCAATATACGCACGTAAACAACTATAAACAAATCACTTTTATTCTGTTCTACAAAACATTTTATTAAAATACCGACATCAATAACAAGTATTGCTAGTCTTTCACTTCACACTTATTATCTACAAAACACAATATCCTTTTACGATAAGATAAATAAGTCATTATGATAATTTCATTTTAATGCAGATCTCATAATTGTAAAATAATGGCGCCGTCGTTTACAAATAATTATTAAATGATTCATCATATGAATTGTCAAAAAGGTGGTTTGTGGCATTACATACTTAATATAATACTAGATAAGAGGTATTTCTCGCGATTAAATACCTTAAAATACTTGATTGCAAGTAAGACTCCATATGTAGTATGTGTACAAATCGCAAAAGTCTAAAAACGTTTGTTGCATCCCATTTGAAGATCTTCTACAGTAATACTTTAGCGATATGTGACAGTCATAATTATGTATGTCAAGCGGAAACATATATCCTGAGTATGTAATGATAGTCCGTGGTTGTCATGTTAAAACCGCATCAAGACTAAATCTTACGGTGGTTTTGTGCTTCAGCTTCTGAATTTTAAATGGCGTGAAGCTACGTCTTTAAAAAGCCACCAATTACTACAAAAATGTTAAAAAGTCATGTCCTCCTATTAGTGTTCCAGTTACCATGGTGGCGGCGGGTGGTGATGATGATGTGGCGGTGGTGGCGGGTAGTGATGAGGCGGTGGTGGCGGGTGGTGGTGATGCGGTGGCGGGTGGTGGTGATGCGGCGGTGGGTGATGGTGATGCGGAGGCGGTGGGTGATGATGAAACGGTGGCGGCGGCGGGTGGTGGTGATGTGGTGGTGGTGGTGGTGGCGGCGGGAATGGTCCTCGACGGTAACAGTGTGGCGCGCACATGCCAGTCCCGCAGAAAGGCCCGCACGGATGCCCGTGGGGAGGCGGCATCACTGTAAGAAAAAGAAAGCTCATTTATGATCTTACACTTACATAGGTATGTAAACCGACAGCGAATTCTATTATTTCCGTATTCAGTACTCATCGTTTGGAATAAAAGTCATGTTACATAATCCTAACTAATATTAAAAATGCGAATGTGAGTTTGTTTGTTACGCTTTCAAGCGAATTTGCTTCGCGTTGTTATTATTAGAACAACAACGGTGTTCAACAACAAGTCTATTATGATAAAATAGTATTGGAATAGATAAGATTAGCTAGCGATATGATAGCTTCCATGACAGCAGATGACGCAACAAATACAATCAAAATAAAATATCCCAGCGGCTTAACGAAAATATGTATATGAATCAAAATGCGTTTAATTTAACAATACGTTATGCAATACCAATAAATTATAACCGAAGTTGAGCTTTATTTGAGCCTGTTGTGGTTAATGCTTTTGTAATGAAGGCATTAATGATTATGCACACGTTTTCATTGTACCAACTTGTGCATGTAAATATTGTAAACAGTGATGTTGTACTCAGTACACTTTAAATTTTTGATTCTTAAGAAACAGGCTATCTGCGTAACCATTAGTATTATTATTAATATACCATGCATCGTCTGATCGCTATAGCATAAATTGGACTTCGCTCTATAGGTTTATGATAAGTATAAGTGGATTCAGTTAGTCAGTCAGTATCTCGATTTCAAATAATTAAATTATAAAACAGAAAAGTCTTGAATTAAAGGGCACGGCGTTGCTGAGTATTTGGGTACGGTATAAAACAGCCAACTCGCCCCTAAGAGTATTACAGTAATACTGCGTTTCGCCTGGTAAGTAAGTGTACATATAGCTCCCATCCCTTTCCTATAAACCCAGTGTATGTAACGGATGAGAAATACCCCTGGTAATAAAAGCTATCATACATCATAGGCTATTGTAACCGCTTACCATCAAATGGGTCATATTCGTATATCTGTGTATATAATATTCTATCACACACAACACTATCTAGCCCAAACTAAGCAGAGCTTGTATTATATATATAGGTACTAGACAATGGATAAACATACATATATACTTTTTTTTTGTAAACATACATACATAGAAACACCCAGACCAAGACAAACATTCATGTTCATGCACACAAATGTTTGACTTGTGTGGGAATCGAATCCGCGACCTCAGGCGTGGTAGTCGGTTACACTAACCACTACGCCATCGAGTCGTCAAAGAAAAACGTGTTTTTGAAGAGTTGTTGACTTTTTAATAACTAACTAAGTTCGAGCATATCTACTGTTCCATGAAACAATCTCGGCAGGCAACGTCACAAGAAAATTAATTGAATATAACAATATAACTTTTAACTTACCTTGCAGTTTATACTTTCTTTGTTCACAGACAAAATTACTATTTTAATAAACAGCTTGTTTACAGCTTGTGATATCAACGGTGAATGATTAGAGCTCGATCGTTGTGACTATTTATCGCTGTACTCTTGTTATCTGTCGACAAAACGATAATAGCCAACACGTGACATGGGTGATTAATCAGGAATATTTGTCAATAAAAGTTAGAAGACTTTTAGTAATACGTAGTTTAGAGTATGCGTCATAACAATTCATCACTGTTATGACTTTCTCCATGCATGTTAGTCAGTATAAGATTAACATTAGTGACTATGTCCCGGACGTTATTGGATTTTTGTGTTAAACTCTAATTGGCAGCACGGACTCTGGAAGTTTGGCTGCTAGAAGAACTTACGTTATTCATATATAAGGTATAAGAGGGCAAATTATTGATATACAACTTACAAAATTTTTGTTTTATACGTTATTTACTGATCCTGGCAACTAAAAGTAATATATTTAGAATAAACTAACATAAATGTATATTCAGTAACTTAAGTAAACTCACTTGTTATTTTGTGACCTAGATTAATAAATGATTCTTACATTGAATAAAATACAGAGTGGTATTTTTAAAATTGTTATGTCTAATATGCATTATAATAAAAATATATGGCCAAAGACATTAGGCTTTGAAGCATAATTATATTTTTTATATGCAGATGCAGAAGAAAAGCTCGTCAGGCCATATTTGCTAATATGGCCTGACGAGCTTTTCCTCCCTGATAACAGTGTTGTTCTTTATAATGTTAGAATGGTAGTGCGGTATTATAAATCTTATAAATCTATCTGTACTCCACAACGAATTAAAAGTATATAGAACGACTATGCAATCGCATTCATATACCCAGAGTAATGTGTTATTTGCTTTCGATATAATAAATCTCTCTTTTAATTAATGTTGTTTGACTGTAGATAAATTAAATAGTGCTTACTTCTTTACGATATTTGGTGAATCAAAATGTGACTGACACGTAATAACTCTGTCTACATTGTCCTTAACAAATCAGCGCAAAATACTTTATATAAGTAATCATGAGCCCAAGCATATTTTTTTTGTTTAAAGTCAAATACCGCACCACAAATATTTCCTGCATCACGTGAGAATTCACAAATATTCAGACAACGTACACAGAGAACAACCAGATTTAGAGCAGCTATTTGTAGATCACGCAAATTCTTGTTCCGTGTCGGGACTGAACTCATAGCACTCGGCAGAAGTGGCGAGGCGACCGCTTAAACCACTACGCCATCCGTGCAGTCAAAATTTGCAGTTCTTGAGATTCGTGTTAGATTGCGTGTAGGCGGATTAGTGGCTACAACCGGTAGATACCATGTACACACAGCGACACATCAACCTAGACTGCTTGGACTTTGAACTATTAGAAGTTGAACACTGCGAATCGTGCGAGAGAGTGCGTTATATTTTTGTTATGCTCTATCCTTACCATTACATCGACACCACTATGCACTGTCCCTTTCTGACGATTCTCTATTTTGTATGTCAAAGTCAAAGTGTTTATTGCGAACTAAGTTTATATACATGAGGTGTTTAGTAAAAGTATAGTGCTTAAAACTTAGTGCTTTTTACAAGCAAAGCAAATATTATTATAATAAACGAATATTTAAAAATTATTATCTACCAACAATTATAATTAATGTTACTTAGTACTTATATCTAAACCATATAATATTATAAGCTTATACAAAGTCTGTTATTTTATTATTGCACAATATACGTACGTACGTACGTACGTACATACGTACAACATGTAGCGTAGTTATGCGTATATAGGGTGTCTAACTTAATGTGTAGCCGTGTGTACCGTAAGAACGATGTACTAAGCAACATGCTTTATACCAACTTGTATGTTTTTATTGTTATATTGTATTAATTATTCTTTGCCCTAGTCAGCAAAAGTTAAATCAATATTGTCGAATAAACAACAGCCGCCTCTGAAACTAGAATGTTACGTATGCGATGTACTTTGTTACACCTACACGTGCATATTGCAACTGTATCAATACAGGTAACGTTTCAAAGGATTACAAAGATAGCTACATTTGTGTACATTTTGTTTTAAATTCGCATACCTATGCCGAATTTATACCATCACTAAAAATGTTAAGGGATTAAAATCGAACGAGAAGACACGGATAGTATCGCCGGGTGCGAGATAGTTATTGCGAATTTCTTTTGAGAAATTTCAGTTATAGCAGGGAGAGATTAGAAAACATAAAATACATTTATTTGTGTATCAAAGAAGTCTTCACAAGGGACGTCACTTTTCACGATACAGTACAGTATATTACACGTGTAGCTGCACGATTAGGAGGTGCATAATTTAAGCTATTTTATGCTATAACGATATTGCAAAACTGCCTAGTACTTCGGCTTAAAGCAAGATGATTCGTATTGGAAGAAATTCTTTCGGCTTTTATTATGTCCAAAAAGACTATGCCAAATAGTTGTAGAACTAATTTTTTAACAAAAAGTTTGTAGTGACTATGATTATTGTAATATACACCATTGGTATTATTACAAACCATTTTGATGCCTTTGTACTATTATTACAAACAGTTAATGATTTACGTTCAAGTAATTATTTAAATCGGTAATATTACCTCACCTTTTCAAGTAAGTAGTTTAGGCTGTGAAGTATATACACATTCACAGGTACACGTATATTAAAAAATTTTGACGCACGATCTCTCTATTATCTCCAAAATTAATCGATCGATTGCGCTCTAATGTTAGCGTTGTTGTTATGGTGCAACTTCAGAAAATAATATGGTCTCGGATATCTATAGATCTCGCAGTTTACCATTGTTTTCAAAGACGCATTCAGCAAATTGTTTATGTATGTCAAGATGCCAAACACTTGGAAAAGTTTCAAGAGCATTTCGACGAATATTATGAGTAAGTATTGTTTATCATATCTCTTAGATAATCGCCGATATACACGGAACAGGCGGGCTCTGATAATAGATAAGCACATACATAACGATATAGTTAGCGTTCGATACAAATTGAAACTTCAGTCTGGAAACTATAACACCGCTGTATAGTTGTCTACGTGAAAAATATAAAGAAAGTATCATAGGTATGGTACCTAAGCTTTTGTTATTCCTCGATTAAAATAATCTCCGTAGAAAGTAAATATTGACTCAAAAATTTGTTAATAATTCTGAACATATTGTTTTACATTTGAAAATCTGTGTCATTGTTTCAGAATATTTAATTTAATATTTTTTTATATACAACAACAATGTTAACTAATTTTCTCTTATAGAATTTAAAAAAAGGAGTAAGTCTATATACGCCTATCGGTGTAATAATGTAATGCCTACTGGCTATGTTAGCGGCTCTCCAAAACCGAATAACGTATTTAAAAAACTCGTTGTATTTTGTAATTATCCAAACTATTTTATTTAATATGGCGTTCATTTTAGAAATGCCGCCACCTCCACCGCACGCTCCACCCCATGGTCCTCCCCATGACCCTCACCACCCTCCAGGACCTCACGGGCCTCCTCATCACGGCGCACCGCTACATGGGCCACCCCAACATGGACCTCCACACCATGGGCCGCCCCACCATGGGCCACCACACCATGACGGGCCACCACGTCCTTTTTAATTATCTCTCCTTAAACATGACAAGGTTCTCTAACGTATATATAAAATAAATATATTTTTTTTCCTATATGTTGTTTTCATGCCATCACACGTACAGATATGTTATGTTATACATATATAAGACAGCGATTTATATATAGGTATATTAATACAGTTTTACGTTACTAAGCCTGGACACCAAAAGGAATATAATTGGAATAAAACAATATAAATGTAAATTTAGTAACTTTAGTACATACATATATTCTCACTAATTGATAACCTTTGAAGTTCAAAAGTGTTACTTTGTGACCTAAATAGATAAATGACTTGACTGTCATGAATTGTGGGCTTTATAAAATAAATTTCGGTTCTAACATGCATTAAAAGAAAAATATATACGCAGCAAAAAATATATGTATGTAATTGGTAGCCTCAGCACTGCCATTACGCCGAGTGTTTTGTGTTTGCGAGTTCGATCCCATATGTAACAAGGTTTTGTGTGATCCACAAATTGCTGTTCTAAGTCTGGGTGTCATTTTTGTCATTCATATTGTCAGTCATAATAAAATAAAGACGTAAAGAAGTAGCTAGCTTTGTAAAAGTGATAATTCAATATCTGCTATTCTATTTTCAACTAACAGTTTAATATTTAATGTTTAATTCTAGCTCATTTAGGCATATTGAAAATCTTTATAATGACATTGCTTCTAAGAATGATACAATACTACACTATACACACATATCGCACTCTTAATAAAACAGCGACCTAACTCGAAATTTGAAAGTAAGGCAATTTGAACTCTAATTGTATATGTTAAATTCTAATATTATATTTGTGTTAAATCTTTGCAATAGAGTTCAAATTTGTTTAATCCAAAATACTGAGATAAGTCTCTGTTTTATTAAGGGGGCGAAGGGCGGATGCTGAACCTGGACTTTAAAAGGAATATACTTAGTCTGGACATAAATACTGTTACAAATATTCATTGTGTTTTCTCATTTTCACGCCAATCGGTGTTAAATATTTTTGTGACATTAAAATGTAGTGGGGTGATAAAGAGAACCGAATTGCTGTGATAGCATTACCAAAGCCAAATGAAATTTTAAACTTTCCATGCGCTTGGTACTAGTCGAACGTTTGTGTACCGGGCTATTGATAGGTACAATGAAACCTCCTCTGTTTGTGACGGAAACAGATCTGGCCGTCCACGTAGTATTCGTATAAAAAAGGCTATCAAAGCAGTAAAGGACATAATTTGGAAGAATCCTGCCCGTAAACAAAAGATTTTACCTCGGCAAATTAATATAGCACCTAGAACCATGTCGCGTATTTTAAAATATGGCTTAGGACTTGTAAGATACGCACTGGTAATTATTTACCTAATTAAAAATGAATAGTGTGGTAAAATCAAAACAACTTCTGAAGCAGCACGCAAAGGGAGGCCGCAGATTTTTTTTATTTACTGACGAGTTTTTTTACTATTGAGCAATGTTTTAACATGCAGAATGACCGAGTTTATGCTCAAAGCTCTATAGAAGCTTCCCAATTACTCAGCCAAGTAGAACGTGGACATTATCTAACTTCAGTGATGGTTTGGTGGGGTGTTAGCTGACAACGAGTGACTGAGCCATATTTTTGTGATAAAGGTGTCAAAGCATCGGCAAATGTGTATCAAGATACAATTTCTTAGGAAGGTGGTTAAGCCTCTTAACAACACCATGTTCCATAACCAAGAATGGTCCTTTTAGCAAGACTCAGCACCGGGTCATAAAGCTTGATCCATCCAATTTGAAGTCCCTAAAACAATCCATAAGATTGGCAGTGAAGAATTTTCCCATGGAGAGAGTGCGTGTTTCTATTGATAACTAGCCTCAACGTTTAACCTTTTGACCGCCACATTCATGTACCTATACTTGACAAAGCCAAATGTGTCCAGCCGCCACGGTCACCACAACATGACAGACTTAAAGGATGAAATCCTAGTTTTGCGCTGAAAGTACGATTTTGTTTATTTTCTTTTATTGTTTTTTTTGATGTGGCGTTCAAAGGTTTAAAGGACTGTAGTAAAGCCAATGGACATCATTTTGAATAAACTTCATATATTTCTAATGTTATAATATTAATGTATAAACTAACACACATTACAGTAATGAATGTATTAAGCAATAAAAAAAAACACTAGGTAATTAAGTAGAAAGCTTTAGTGGATGGAATGATTATGACCATATTTCTAGATCATACAATATCTCTAGGCTTTGACACGGTTCCTACTAATACCCTTCTAAATAATCTCGAACGTATAGGTATCAGGGGTTTCGGCTTGAGCTAATTAAAAACTATGTAGCTAACCGAACTCAGTTTGTTACTATGGATGGATACGTCAGCGACGTACATCCTATCAAATAGGGCGTGCCGCAAGGTAGTATTTTAGGTCCCACTTTTTCCTTTGTGTTTAAGTGCCTTTGCAACTTGGACATTCTAAACATCAAAATTATTTCTCACGCTATAGACAAAGCAATATCATTAGCTAGTTGTAACTTTTGGTTTGAATTACAATCAATCGTACAAAGTGGCTTTAATTTGGCAAATAAATGGCTCTGTTCTCACACATTAAAATTAAACATAGACAAAACTAACTTTATCACATTTTCTACAAGTCCCATATCGCAACCAGTATTTTCTGTCACCATCCAAGCTCACTCTTGCTTTCTGTCTTCTCCGCACAATAGCCAGTGTCCTTCTCTTAAATCTGATAATGCAATAAAATAACTTGGCGTAGTGATTGAAAGGCATTTAAATTTCAAATTGCATATTAACAATCTCATCGGCCGAGTACGCAAACTTTTACATACTTTTGAAACATTACGATACTTTGCCACAGTGCCAGTTATCCGTAAGGTATATTTTGCTCGTTGGCAATAACTAATCACCTACTGTGTTTCTTGTTAGGGAGTCGCTGCGAAAACAACGATGAAACCTCTAGATATCGCTCACAGAGCCATACTAAAAGTGGCTACATTCCACTCGATCCTATTCCCAATCCAAGAACTATATAAATCCTGCAATGTTCTTAATATACGGCAGCAATATTTTCTTCAAATTATCTTTTTGCAACACGCCAGAACACAAATCGTGAAATCACAAAACGTCGTAAAGACAGAATCTTCTCCTAACTAAACCTTCTACCTATAACAAACAAATCGCAAAATAACCTATTTTTGGTTTATCACACTAGACGTACAAGACAACTGTTCAGACATCACTTCTTGAACTTGATTATGATGACACTGAAGAATTCTTAACATTATATAATTGACATATAGTTACAGCACATACGCACAATAACATTCACAATCGCGTGGTTTTCAAATGCTGCTCTAAATTAGACACGAATCATTCTTCTTTTCTACAACTTTTAAAGGGACCGGCCCTGTACCTCCTTATCACACGCTAACCTGTAGCGTATTTAGGAGGACAGTATAGTACACCCATTTATATTTCAATTAGTATTTAAAACTTCATGTGCATTTGTAAACCCTACAATCATATTTTTTGCAAATAAATATATTGTTATTAATTTGGGCAAACTGTGCCACTACAGAAAGTAATATAATCTCGGATATCTTTAGATCTCGTAGATTACAATTGTTTTAAAAGACGCGTTCAGATATTGTTTATGTATGCTAAGATTCCAAACACTTGGTAAAGTTTCAAGAGCATTTCGACGAATATTATTACTAAGTATCGTTTATCATATCTTTTAGATAATAGTCGATATAAACGGAACAGCTCTAATATCAGATAAGTACGAACGTACAAAACGATATGTTTTGTGTTCGATACAAATTCAAACCTCAATCTGCAAACTATACCAGCGCTATATAGAACTACGTACTACGTAAAAAATAAACAGAAAGTATTACAGGTAAGGTACTTAAGCTTTTGTTATTTCTCGATAAAAAGTAAATCTTAGTACAACGTAAATATTGACCCGGCATTTAGTAAAAACTTTTAGTAATTTGTTTTATATTTGGAAATCTGTGTTATTGTTTGGAATATTTTACTTTACCTTTTAGAACTTTAGCAATGCAGAAATAGCTCGTACGCATATCAGTGTAATTATGTAAGATCTACTGGCATTGTTAGTGAAGGCCAAAATTACTTTAATTACTCTATTTTGTTTTTATCCAAGCTATAATATTCAATATGGCGTTTATTTTAGAAATGCCGCCACCACCACCGCACGGTCCACCCCATGGCCCTCCTCACCATCCTCCAGGACCTCACGCTCCACCTCATTACGGCCCGCCGCATCATGGACCACCCCACCATGGTCCACCCCATCTTGGACCACCCCACTTTGGACCACCACACCATGGACCACCCCATCACGGACCACCCCATCACGGACCACCCCATCACGGACCTCCACACCATCACGGACCGCCACGTTTCTAATTATCTCACCTTAAACGTCATCAACGTAAACCTTAAACGTATCGTTTTGTATAGTATATATAAAATAAATTATTGTCTTTTTTATTGTCCTATATGTTGTTTTTATGCTCTTATCCTAACTAATATTATAAATGCGAATGTGAGTTTGTTACGCTTTCGACCGATCGACGTGAAATTTCGCATTCACCTTGTCAGGGGAACAGAAAAGGTCATAGAGTACGGGATGAACGCGTTCAGAAAAACGTGCTGTTGCTAACATAAACCTTTTATTTTTTTACGTGTGTGAATGCATTGACGTATGCCCCGTGGTTAAGAATTTTTATTATTGGAACCATAATACCACATTAGCGATAAGGGAATTCCCATAAAATATGCATTGGTAATAGACGATGCGACCACTTCCCAATAAACCAAATGTGCAGTCACCTGTAGAATGAAATAAATAAAATGTTTATTTCGGGGAATAAAATGCTGTATATTTAAGTTTGAAGTGTTGTACTTTACGCACACATACGTTACGGTAACAATAGGTATTTAATTGTTTAAAGGCAGTTTAAAGTGTTATAGCAATATTATTTAGTTTAGAAAATCATTGTATATTAGTGCCCTTCTATAGAATTACAACCGAGCTCTTAAAAGCATATCCATAGTTAGGGAAGATCGAGAATAACTCTGAACACAGACTAACATCGAAATAGGACTGAGTAAGTTTTAGACCCACTTGGCCTCGTCTAGATTTAATATTACGCGTTCATCTTTGTTGTTAGAAATGAAAATAAAGAGTTTTGTTTTACGAAACGTAGTTTTATTTTGAGAGATTTTTAACATTGACACCGAATGACAGATTGTCTTAGAATATATATGAAATTAGTCTTTAAGCTAGGGTTCAACTTTCTAATTTCTACAAGAAAACCAAATGGAATGTCGGTCCGGAATTCCACGGCACTTACTCGAAGAAAAATGGCATCCTAATACAAGGACTCCATTTTTTTCTTGGAGTTGATACCATTCGAGTAATATTTATCTATAAATATTTCCTAAATGGCGTCCTGTTATGTAGACTACGACTACGAGTAGGTTTGTGTATTAACATACCTAGCTGGCGAAATGCTGATGAAGAAAAGTAAGTAGGTAGTTACCTACTTACTTTTTGGGCATACAGGTGTGTGTCTATGAGAGTTATTTTGTATTTTTGGTATACTTGTAATATATATTACTTTTTGTAATTTACAATTAAGTACCAAAGACGTTACAACATATTTACCTTTGGTACTAATGTTACAGTTAAGTGAAAAGAGAGCAAGCTATGACATTTTTTTTTAACACAATTGTTTGTACTGTTTGGAAATTTCTTAAAGAAAGTATTTATCTGACACGATAATTTTCAAATAGCAATCGCTAGGATGAATATTTCACCTGATAATAATGCCTCGACGACTAAAGACCTTCAGGTGCAGCAGTATTCATAGAACTGTAAAGTATTAGTCAGCTAAAATGATGTTATACAACATTACGTGAATCATTGTTAATTACCAAAGATAATATCAAATTAGGCAAAATATTTGTTTAAGTTATCGTCCCAATAGCATTAAATATTGTCCGGCTTAGATAACGTATGTATTGCAACCATGGATCATTGTAATTTTGTATTTAAACATAAACAATATCTGAACCAGAAATTTAGTTTAAGGTCGTAAAGATAGCGACATAAGTGGTAAACATTAAACAAATTCATACACGTATTTTATGAATGATTGCAGAATAGTTATCATTTAGTAGTTATTGCATTAAAAGATGAGGTCATTTAAAATTTCCTTTTTTTTGCCCTTATGTCGCTGACTGCCCTAATATATATTTTGTGGTTAAATGTAACACATAAATAATAAAAAATATATTTAAGACCTTTTTAATTTACTTTGTAAATTAGGTAATTCTAGCATTGTAGAATTGTAAATGTAGCCTTTACCAGTTTGACAAACTAAGCCAAATACTTTTAGTTGATAAGACAAGTTTTAAAATGTATGAACATAACAGTTGCATATGAAACTACATATGTATTCAACTTGAATTAAATATATGTATGTATTTTATAATTTACTAGATTTTGCCCGCGGCTTCACTCGCTATGTTTGTTAAGTTAGGTTAACAACTGTACTTTTTTCTAGATGAAAGTTACCATTAGTCCTTTTTTGTTTGCTTGACAACGTGTATGCAAAATTTCATGATGATCGTCCAGGAGTTAAGGCGTTAAAGTGTAATAAATAAACAAACTCATATTCGCCTTTTTAACATTAGTTAGAATTAAGCGATGGTCTCCTAGAGTCAGAGTTCTTTCTGTGTAATTGGTAAACTCTACATTACCTGAAACTAATGACACATAGCCATATATTATTTACGTATTCGATTTCGAGAAATTACTGTGTAACGGCGCAATAGTACATACCTAGTCTATTTCCAAATACTGGTGTCCACCATTATATCGATCGCAAGATTCACGTGCCACTTATTATAATTATGTCGACGCTATAATTACTAACTTATGACTTATTTGTGGCAGTAAAGGCGCCACCACCATCCGAGCCACCCGTCAGGTCACCCTGGTGACCATCCACCCGGTCACCCATCGCCACCACATCATCCACCTCACCACCCGCCACCACCAAACTAAATAAAACGTGGTCAATAAAATAGTTTCAACACGTAGTCAATCATTTTGTACTAAAACTACATTCAATGACCTACTTTAATAAAATCAAGTTGACAATACAAGCAATTCTTTTATCCTTAAATACATTAAACTAATGTTGGTCTTTAAATATGTTTTTGTTCCTGGTAAAGTTGAATGTGCGAGAGCGAGACAACGTTATACAAACTTTTATTTTGTAACGCGCTGTCTCGTTTTCCTGCATCTAATAACGTCGCTTTAACGTATATTGGTACGGCTCTTGATGTTCTGAGAACTCCAATGAGCAAGGATACTTAATTTTAAAAGCAAAACTGCCAGTTTAGCCGAGTATATTAGCTATTTTTACTATAATTATGACGCAATCACGTAGAGCGTTGCATCATTACAGTATGGCTTTATTTATAGGAAACCACACACCACCTATCTAAAGACCAAGTTCTAAATTACGACGAGCGATATTCTTGCCCCTTATATTTTAGATCTTGACTATAAATGTAAAATCCGATGAACTATCTCAATATTAGTAACCTTACAACACAACCTTCGCATTTGTTTAGTTTATCTTAACGAGCGAATATCAGTAAATAATCATAAAGTTGAGCTAATCAAATTTATTTTCCGTACCGGTTATACATACCTCTACGAATTAAAAAAAACAAATTCCAATATCCTTCTAAAAATAAGTTCACCTGGTAGACTTTATTCAAACAAGTAATTATTAGGAGCTATTTAAAAGTGAAAGTGGGACAAGGGGAGGAATCGTTATATGCAAACCTTTATTAAGCCATCAAGTGCTAGTTAGTTAATTAGGAAAGAAGTCGCGAGCTGGCAGAATGAGGAAATTACGTGTACAGAAGAGCCATCTGGCGGCCGCAGTGTGCGCTCATTGACCGGAACCTTTGAACAATTCTATCTTTACTTTTCATTAGCTCTCCGTTGTGTCGGCACTTCCACTCTTTAATTTCATTTTCTTTTTATTACACCTAAATGAATTAATCAAAGATGCTGCCACGAATTTAGCAAATTATAATGCTGGAGATTTTATATATTGATTATTGATAGTATTTGCTTAACTACTAAAGTAATATACATATTGTTTTGTGTTTTTATCGTCGTTACCATTTACAGCAGCGATAGCTTAGTGGGAAACCGTTGGACTGCCACGCAGAGCTATCGAGTTCGATCCCAAGGCACGCATCATTGACTTTTCGAAGTTATGTGCGTATTAAATAGTTAATTATCGCTTGCTCTCACGATGAAAGAAAACATCGTGAGGAAACCTGCATGTCTAAGGGTTCTCAATAATGTTTTCGAATATACGTGATTTGGACATCCGCATCCGCATCTGTATCTGCGGATGTGAGCTTTCAAATATCCGTATCCGCATCCGCGTCCACGGATGTCAAAAAATGAGCATCCATCATCCCTGCTTCGTACGTATACTAATAATAGGCAAATATAAGAGAAATTAAACAATAAAGGTTGACTTTGATTATCACTGATTTGATCGGTAACGCAGCGAGGTCGTCACACCGGATGTGGATGTGTCCGCGCACGCGTCTCCGGCGCTTATATAACGTCAATATGACACTGACAACAACTATTACTCCAACTGACACATTGGCTCTGTGGCAACCTCACTAAGGCTTACGCTTGACTTTCCGAAACAAACCAATAGGTAGTGCTTTATTACATTCCAATAACAAAAATAAATTGCATTCCTATTATTATTTTCTTGACGCTTCGACACGGCCATCTTGACACCTCACTCGTCCTCGTGTGAATTACCTGGACTTAATTACTAAACTTTTGCAGTATATGCAATTCCGTTCGGCCACCCTGGCCTATAGGAAATTAAGCAGTTACAAATAATTGCGACTCAAAACTGTTCACATTAAGAAACACCTCTCAGTTTAACAGTAATTAATTAATTCGCAAAGTAACAATTCGTTTAAAATTAATTACTACTTTTCATAACCTGCTCTCTTTTAGTCAAAGTTTACTATCACCACTCTTAATAACCGAACATGAGCATTCTGATAATCACATGCGTAACAGAATCAGCGTCCGAACAACGACATTGACAACTGACCTGGCGCCCGATAGTACACTTCAAGACAACCTCAACTGGCATCTGATGGCATACGTCAAGATAGCTTCACACAAGCGTCTGATAGTACACTTCAAGACAACCTGAACTGGCGTCTGATGGCGTACGTCAAGAAAACTGCACTTAAGCGTCTGATAGTACACTTTAAGACAACCTTAACTGGCGTCTGATAGCGTACGTCAAGACAGCTTCACTTAAGCGTCTGATAGTACACTTCAAGACAACCTCAACTGATGTCTGATGGCGTACGTCAAGACAGCTTCACCTCATATCAGATGTCACACTTGAAGACAGCCCAACTGGCGTCTCATGGTGTAAAACGACTTTTCGATAGAACCTTTAGGCACGGTGTCTGATAGCGACCGTTCAAAACAACCATCAAATGGCGTCTGATTTCAGCCTCTTCGAACAGCCACACTCAAGTGTCTGGTTAAGTTTCTCGTAATAAACCAAATGCCAAAACTTGAAATTGTCAAGACAAATTCCTGAAGGAAGATTTGAGGTTTTGCAGCCATCACATAATGTCTCTACTCGTCAGAGTCGTCATCGTCAGAAACAGGTCATTATCATTGTCTATCGGTCTAGGTATTATGCGTAGTCTGTTATAAGCGTACGTATAAGTCCTATTCGAATTCAAATCCTGCAGAACATAACAATCGCCCAAAAGGAGCCCTCGTACTTGGGTCTAATTTTGTTTGGTTATGATCTTTGTTTTAAAATAAATCATAGTCACCGTTAGAAAGCCGAACTAATTGGACCTTGATGCTACCAAATTGCATATTGATCTGCAATTTCTTTGTGACTACTGATAGAAAGCAGAAGTAATTGGGTCAAGTTTGAAATAATATAGGAATGCTATAATCCGTTAATAACTACGTCACATAAAATTTGTTCTGTACAATTTGTCGTGCTATGACCTATACCTACCTCAGTTATAAGGAACACTAAAAACAGAAATGCTAGACTTAAGTGCATTAATTACGCTAGGTATGTCGATACGCAACGTATCCTAACCAATATTACAAACGCAAATGTGTGTTAGTTTGTTTGTTACACTTTACGCCTTACGCCTTAACTATTCAACCGATCATCACGAAATTTCGCATACACGTTGTCCGGGGAACAGAAAAAGACATAGGGTGCCTTTTATTCAGGACTGTTACTAATATAACCTTACCCAATATAACTAACATTTATGTGAGAAAAGACGCGGGCAAGATCTAGTGAAAAAATGAAAAAAACTTAGTAACAGTGTCTATGAAAACGATTATGTAATCTTTGCTTCCATTTTTGCCAAAGTCTGTCAGTCAGCTAAAGAAATCAAGCTCCAAAAAGTCTCGCAATCAAATCAGAAATTAAAGTCAAAGAAAAATCCACCTGGCACAGTATTACTATTAAGTAGGTACGTACGCATACGCGTCCACGCTTATACGATCACTACCGTTGCGCTTTTTGTCTAATATAACGGGGTTCGCAAAAGTCTAACAACTAGGACAAATACTTCTAGCTTGTAACCTTTATTATTCGTTAATTTTAGTACATACAACTTGCCGGTCACCTAAACTTAATCTGTATGGACGATGTCAAACGATAAGATCTGGATTGATTAGCTAAATAGTCACACGCATTTTTCGTAAACCATTTAGAATGAAATTTAAATAGCTATGCAATCAAATTCAACATTATGAAAATTAATTACTGAAGGTACTTTACAAATATTAACTTAGTTATTGTAATTGTAAATCTTTATTGTTAAATATAGCAGCTTTTATAGCGTCATGTTTTATAGCATAGTCGGGCAGAATATTAACACGTTCCGGGACAGTACGTCGAGAGGCGGGCCGCAAATTCCTATATATTACGACACAACGTCTGTCGACGGCTGATTTTGAGCTTCGAAATATGACAGCCCGTCGAACAACGGGCGTCAACCATAGAATATATAGTAGGCTGACGTATTAGTGTCGTATTACAAGAACTTAGAACTATCTAGTGTCACATCGTGAAGTTTTATGAGCACACAAGTAAACTACACGCACACATGCAAACTTGTCTCGTGTTGTGACACAACGGCCTGGGCCGGGTGCGCGTATACGCATCCCCCTACTTCAGTCGGAACTGTGTCACTGCGCGGGAGCCTCGCGTCGCTCGAGACAACGCCACGGAACACGATCGGAAAACGTAGGTATTATTTCATAATTACTTGTATTTTATAGTTGTTTTGTTATAAAATGTGTTCACGAATAAGTACAAACGTATAAAATGTAAATATTGTTGTTAAATCTTGTCGAAATCCTTGTATTTCTATAATGTTAAAGATTATATCTATTATCTGTAGGTAGGTATGTTATTTCTGCAATCTTTGTATTACTGTGGTGTTAGTGGTTATACTTACTATGCTTACCTTTTCGTAGATGTCTTCTAGACGAAGAAAACGGTCACCGGTGCCCGAAGAAGTATCAGAGTCTGAAAATCATGATCCTTTTTCCGACGGGGATGGAGAATACGCATCCGACAGAAATTATGAACCCCCAGAAGACGAGTCTGACTCCAGTGATAATATTTTTGACACCCGGCCTCGATTTTCTCAAACTGGAAATCGGATGCGAAGGAGTTTGTCCCAAGGCGACTCGGATGAAGAGGATTCTCAGGCAGCTGATGGTGATGATGCTGAATCTTTGCATTCGCAAGAGGATCATAGTCAAGGTACTCATCCCAATCCTAGTGCTCAAGTAAGTGAATGTAGTGACGATATGGATGTTTCAATAGACGGCGACAATAATATTCAGAATTCTCAAAATACGAACGATGTTGAAGGCGGCGATGCTCAGATTGCTCAGTCTACCCAAAATTCTGATGCTGAAGATGGCGAGGAGACTGAAGCAGCAGATAATAATGAAGCAGGTAATCTACAACAAGACACCGCTAGTAATCATTCGAGGGTAAGTGATCAGTCAGAAAATTTGTTTCAAAACAATGAGACACCAGCATCAGTCCGAGAACCTAGACGACCAGATACCCCTGTAAATGAATATGAATGGGAAGACGTGGTTGATGATATCCCCGAGTTCTCTTTTGATTCTACTTTTGTGGGTCCCACGTTCGAAATAGATGAGAATTCCACACCGATGCAAATATTTAGCCAGATAGTTAATGAGAATATTATTGAATATTTGGTTGAATGCACAAACACTTACGGCGCTAACTTGTGTAACAAAAACCGGCCTCATACTAGAAACAGTCGTAACAAAAGCTTTAAACCGACTACGATAGAAGAAATGAAAGAGTTTTTGGCACTTTCATTTTTACACGGTCACATACAGATCCCTGTTTCACGAAAATTGTTAACGCATGACGATCCTTTATACTACCACCCCATATTCAGCCATGTCATGTCAGGTCGCCGTTATAACCAAATATTACGATGTTTCTGTGCCGCTGAATCGGGAGCTGAAGGAAAAGATAAAGTTGATCACTTTGCGAATTCTCTTACACAAATATTTCGGCAATCCTTAAACCCAGGAATTGATTTGTCTTTGGATGAATCGTTGTTACTATTTCGAGGACGTCTCCAATTTAGACAATACATCAAGTCTAAGAAAGCCCGGTATGGAATAAAGTTTTACGTACTCACGACTGATGACGGTTATGTGTTAAACCTTAAAATGTATCATGGAAGCGAGGATGTGACTGATACCGATGGAGAACCTGGAAAGAAAGTCGATAAGCTGGTGTTACGGCTCATGCGTCCTTATCTCTTGAAAGGACACCACCTGTATATGGATAACTTCTATAATTCCGTGACATTATCACAGAAACTTCTTGATCTTAAGACGCACACGAATGGCACATTGCGCACAAACAGAAAAGACAACCCCAAAGAATTGATCGCAAAAAAACTTAAAAAGGGTGAGCATTTTTGGTTGAGGAAGAAGAAAGTTTATGTGAGCAAATGGAAGGACAAGAGGCCAGTTCTTGTCCTCACCACGCGGGAACATCCAGAGATGGTTGAAGTTCGAAACCGGCATGGAAAAAGATCTATGAAGCCCATAGAGGTCGCCTCATACAACGCACATATGTGTGGAATTGATCGTTGTGATCAAATGATCAGTTATTATTCTTCGCCACGCAAAACCATAAGATGGTACAAAAAGGTTTTGTTCCATTTATTGGACATTGCTCTCTGGAACTCCTTTTATTTGTTCAGGAAGTATGTGAAGCAAAATAACAAATATGAATTCGTCACATACAGAGAAGAAATTATAAGAGAGATGTTGAAGCTAGAGAAAGACACTAAGGGAAAAGACTAAATGACAAGAAAAAAGAATGACTCCCGACGTTATGGTCCTGGACAAGTTGGCCAAGCAGCTGCATTTCCCATAAATTCAGGGCACTGGCCAGTCCGAATTGAGGCACCCCCAACAGGAAAAAAGAAATTTGCATTCTTGACTTGCAAAGTATGCGCAAAAAAGAAGCTACGAAAGGAAACTAGTTACAGGTGCCCAGGATGTCCTGATTCTCCAGCACTGTGTCCAACTTGTTTCAGAGAATGGCATGAAAATTATGAAAATTTTAACAACTAATGTTTAAATGATTGTATTTGAGGTTGATTCCTAAAATATTTTGTGATTTATTATTAAAACAGAGCTATGTATCTGATCTTTTTGAGAATATTAGTATTTTTAAGAATCGAACTCTTAAGTTAAGTATACCATAAATGAATACCTCAAAATGTTCCTAAACTAATTATTGTGATCTCATATCATATGTGATTTGATTATTTAGTTGTAGGTTATTTTATAAGCTATTTTTAAGTTGATGTTTATTATTCACTTATTTTGTTATATGATTATAACATTTTCTTAGTGAGAGAGTTGTTTTCATAGATACTAAAAAAAAATTTGATAAGTCCTTTTAGAAATCTTGTTCAAAATGTTAATTGTTACTTATCAGAGCTAATTGTTTTCATACTATTTTCATAGTAATACTAATAAGTAATTTTACTATTAAATATTTTATTAAAAACGTTAATTGTTACTTATCAGAGCTAGATTGGACATAATATTTGATATTTCGTAAATAAAAATAATTAAAAAGTTTAATTTTGTTTTATTTAGAAGAAATTTATATAAGTACTTACTCAAAGAAAATCTTAGAAAAACTGTGTGAAACGACACTATGTTTAGAGGCGGTCACGCCGACAGACGTAGCGTCATATAACACATTTCATAGGATGTTTGGTATGACACCACGTTCGAAGGCGGTCACGTCGACAGACGTAGCGTCATATAACACATTTCATGGGATGTTTGGTATGACACCACGTTCGAAGGCGGTCACGTCGACAGACGTAGTGTCATATAACACCCCACAGAAAACGCGTGATATGACACCACGTTCGAAGGCGGTCACGTCGAGAGACGTAGTGTCATATAACACCCCACAGAAAACGCGTGATATGACACCACGTTCGAAGGCGGTCACGTCGAGGAACGAACTGTCGTATCACACAATATAAAAACCATCAAGGTATATCACAACGTCGTCAGGCGGGGGGCGAAATTGTATGGAGAGTTCATGTGTCAATTTGCATAGGAATTTGCGGCCCGCCTCTCGACGTACTGTCCCGGAACGTGTTAAACAAAATTGCAAGATTATTCTCATTAAAAATAACATTTATCAAAGTTGGTCGGTACAACAAATAGCGGAATTACCAATACTAGTTATTTAAACAGAATTTTACTAAAACGTGTGCGTGAAAATATATTAGCTGCACTGAATTGCACGAGAGAACATTCGTCCCCAGAATCTAAATAAAATGAATACAACCCACCTGATTGTGTTGACTACACGCACACAGCAACCATCTTGCAGCTGTCTAAGCGGCGCTCGCTTATTGAGCTCGATCAATTGCATCATGTTCTTCTGCTGCATCTCGAACGTAGTATACCGGTAAGAATGGATTACAGACCCCAATTCTGATGTCGGAGACTTGGACAACAACTCGCTTTTGACATCATTAAACAACAAACTATAGGCGTGGTATTATACTTCGTACGTATACTAATGATAGACAAATACAAGAGAAATTAAACAATAAAGGTTGACTCTGATTATCACTGATTTGATCGGCAACGCTGCGAGTTCGTCACACCAGATGCGTCCGAGCCCGCGTCTCCCGCGCTTATACAGGGTGGCTGGTAATTAGTGGATAACCTTCAAATGTCTTATAGTAGATCTGATGGCCGTTTAGAAAAAAAAAGTCTATCCTAGCTACTACCTGAGAAAGGTTTTCTTTTTAAAGTCTAATGTTTTTTACCATATTTAACTTTCTTGTACACTACGACATTAAATGAATAAATTCCATCAGTTTTATGTTGTTTTATTATTAAACACTAATTATGCTAATAGATAGTCAGTCAAAGGGATGACTAGTTAAGGCACTTAAAAAAAAATACTATTTCTTTTGTTGAAAATTCAATATTTATTTTTTAATCAAAGTTTAAACATCTTGGGTATAAAAAAAAGTATGAATACATGAGTGACCAATATTTTTATCAAAATGTCGATTTCAAGTAGATTTTTAATGGTATTATTCATAATTGTATCTACTGTTAATAAAGAATTATTGCTGTTAATGTAGGAAAGGAGCAAATTTGACTAAAAAACAAAATGTGTAATATGGGACGTTTTTAAATTAAATAGTGCCTGGCCAATCGTGATTAATAAAAACAACATTTGACATTAACATAATCTTTTATTTCATATTAATTCATAATGTTGAAAAGATGGAAGAAGTTCCACAATTATCAATTAAATTCTGTGGAGCGATGAATCAACACTCAAAAGACATGGGTTCTTAAATTTTAACAACTTACACAGTTGGCAACAAGAAAATCCTCAACTTATGCATGAAGACCTTTCAATATCAATTTAAAAATAAATAATTGGACCGGGATATTAAATGGAAAATAATTGGGCCATTTGAATTACCGGGGAAGCTAACGGGGCAAAGTTATTTGGTATTTCTCCGAAATGATCCGCTGAGTTTATTAGAACAAGTACCCGAGGAGCAGCGAGAATCCTATTGGTTCCAGAATGACGGCTGTCCTGCACATTATGCTGTACCTGTTCGTACATATTTAAATAGTATGTACCCGAACAGGTGGATCGGGCGTCTAACGCCAATTTTGTGGCCTCCGCGTTTACCGGACCTGAATCCATTGGATTTTTTTATTGGGGCTTCCTCAAAGAGGAAGTTTGGTGTAAGCACATAGGTTTATTAGAAGAATTACATAGCCGTGATAGAGCAGCCACATCAAAAATAAGTGATCGACGGTACACAAGGCTGCTCAGATCATTTATTCGTAGATGTAGGGCTTGCTTATGAGTCGGAGAAAAACAATTTGAGCATTTATTATGAATTAATATGAAATAAAAGATTATATTAATGTCAAATGTTGTTTTTATTAATCCCAATTGGCCAAGAACTATTTAATTAAAAAAAAAAAACCATTATTACACCTTTTTGTTTTAGTCAAATTTGTTTCTTTCCTACATTAATAGCAATAATTTTCTATTTACAGTAGATACAATGATGAATAATACCATTAAAAATCTAGACTTAAAAAGAAACATTTCTCAGGTAGTAGTTTGGATAGACTTTTTAATTTCTTTTCCCTGAACTGCCATCAGTTCTACTATAAGACATTTCAAGGTCATCCATTAATTACCGGACACCCTGTATAACGTCAATATGACAGTGACAGCCACTGTCACTCAGGGGCGTGCACAAAGATTTCTGGTAGGGTATGCACGCCCTACCCGAAACCTCTGCGAGGGCACTACATTTAATTTATAAATGTTTTTGTGTGTATATATATCTGTGTACAATAAATAAATAAAATATCTTACCAAATTCAATTGAGCGACTTTTAGACATGGCACCATTGATGATTGTGTGTGTGGCCACCATGAATATCCAAATAAATGACTGATAGTGACTGACTAGTGAGAACAAGTCACCTAAATGATATCCATTGTGGCCTTGTAGGTATTACGAGGCCGTGAGATGTTAAGAGTGTTTTTTGCGCAAATGAACAAAAATAAATGAACGAAATTACTAACATACTTGACTGTAGGTATTATTTTAATTTTTATAAATCAAATCATCGCGCCTATCTACGCGCCTGTCATCAAAAGACAACGTCGAGAAAACACCAGTTTTAATTTATTTAAACACAGATCACCAACACAGGTCTCACGGGTATAATTTTCCATAATTTACAGTAATTCCGGTAATTTCACTAATTAAGCGCTCAAAATCCCCTCGACAGCTCTGTGAAGTAATTAATAATGGCGTACAATGCTATATTGCTAAAATAATAGGCCTATAATAAACAACAATTATGACGTCTTTGACAACTGCTTAAACTAGTTGGATTATCGTGGTAAGCAGAGCTTTCAGTCGGCGAGCACACACGTGCATTTTACACACACAAGCAAAATATTTGTCTTAAAGACAGCGTAATCGATTGACGTTTAAATGTATGGCAAATAAGCACAATTATTTCTGCTTCCATACACCTCAGCGGTGTGGCGCGGCGATAGCAATACTCATTAATCTCTATTTGTTTAGTAGTTCGCTCAAGGATCAATAGATGGCAGTAGCAAAAGCTATTTGTTTAGTAGTTCGCTTACGGACCAATAGATGGATGGCAGTGGCACAAGCTCTTATTGTTATTCAGCTTGAAGTATTTAATAAATAGATTTCGATTATATAGATTTACATAGGCCAGCGGACTAGGGTATGCAGTGCTTATTTGCTTGTATGAAGCGCACGCGCCTGCTGTCACTCCAACTGACACATTGGCTCTGTGGCGACCTCACTCAAGCTTACGGTTGACGTTCCGAATCAAACCAATAGATAGAGCATTATTACATCCCAATAACGAAAATAATTTGCATTCCAATTACAAAAATAAATTGCATTCCCATTATTATTTTCTTGACGCTTCGACATACTTATTAAATTATAAAACTTTTGTTATATAATGAAGGCTAACTTAAACATTTTGTCAATATAAACCTCGACCTAAATATAATATCAGCCCTGTTATTAAACTGTCCCGCTGCTGGGCACGGTCCTCTTCTTAGTGTGGAAAGGGTTAGGCCATAGTCTCCTAGGCTGGTTCAATGCGAGTTAGCAGACTTCACATGTCTTCGCGAACTTTACGTAGAACTCACAGGCATGCAGGTTTCCTTACAATGTTTTTATAAGCTGTTAAAGCGAACGATAATTAGAAGAAAGTAAGTTTTTTTTTATTCCGGCTCACAAAAAATCACACCCAAAACATGAAGAAATAAAATCAAAATAAAATAAAAATTAAGAATACAAAATAAAAAGCAGAACAATATGTAATAAAACTAGAAAAATAAAAAAATACTAACCACTATAATTTCATTTCGTTTCTGCTCACTGGCAACACCACACCTTCCGCTTAACTTAAGGGAAACCATAGATTATATGAGGAAAACTGCCTCCCATCAAGTCAAGGCTAGTATTATCAGTAAGCAGGCGATACAACAATAATCTATTGAATTATATAAATATAAATTTGACTTAAGTTTTAAAAGTAATATGAAAGAGTGTGTCCCGTCAGTGCCAAAATTTGGACATCGTTCAGCGTAGGTACGTTGCGATTGTTAAATCGCAACACTGGTATTCTGCGAAATCCAATTTATTGACGCCGTCGCCTAGTGTCTAAACACTAAACAACAAAAATAAAATATATATGATATAATATGTAAATATACGAGTAAATAAGATATAAACATAATGATGTACTAAATGTTGTAAAAATGTGTGGAGTAAGATATGAAACATTTGAGTGTGTTTTTAAAGCAAGCGTCAGTGTGATATAGGTAACCATTTAATACGCACATACATCGAAAAGTCAGAGATAAACGCCATGGGATCGAACTCGAGACCTCTGCGTGGCACTAGGCAATCCTAACTAATATTATAAATGCGAATGTGAGTTTGTTTGTTTGTTACGCTTTCACGCCTTAACTACTCAAACGATCATGATGAAATTTCGCATACATGTTGTCAGGGGACCAGAAAAGGATATAATATATATTATCCTACCTAGCAATACCTTTCACCCAGAAAAAGTACTGTTACTATTCTAACGTAATCTAACTTAGATATACGCGAGCGAAGCCGCGGGCATAATCTAGTATAAAATAATTATATTTATGACACATTATGATATCTTAGTTTTAGGTTTAAATGAACGTGGCTCAAGGCGATTAATATTCAGAATCATTAGTAAAACTATCTTTGATTGTTCAAAGGAAGTCTTTTCAAGACTTAATAACAACGGGATTTTTCCTCGCTATTTGAAAATGCTTTATTATATAATTTATGTTACTAAATCGATTTGAAGTCTATGGACGTTCATAGACTTCAAATCGATTTAGTAACACGTACTGTTTTCCTCAGCACCATCTATATGACTGAATAATTTAATAAGACTTTCTGTTGATTGTGCTATAACATCGCATAATATCATCATCTCATAATTTTTCAAAGACATTTGCCTCAATAGTAATATATTTTCCGCTCTCTCAAGCGATGTGTCACAAAATGCTTCCCGATGTGCTGCAGAGGATTTTAAAAACATTCAAACAACAAACACGAAGAATACCCATACTCGAAATCAAAATATGGGTATCACACAAATATGTGCTCCGTGTAAGGATTAAATACACAAAACTTGGCGCAGTAGAACTGGCGAAGCGACTACTTAAACCATTACGCCATCCGCGAAGTCAAGTCAGTCGTGTCTATCCGTTTCTTAGAAAATCATGATGAAGTGATCTGCAACGTGTACGTAGCTTAGCTACTTGTGCACGTACCTTACGAACGTACCCTTATTAGAGGTAACGTAAAGAAAAAAAATTAAAAAAATTATTAAATAAAGTAGTAAAACAAACCGCTGAAATCCAATCACATTAAATATTCCAATAGTTCTTCTAAAAGAAAACAGCGAAGGCTCATTGAAAACGATAGGCCACTAAATAATAATTTTACTTCGTCAGTAGGACGGCAATCCGTTAAAAGTTGTTTGGAGTTTTTCATAGCCCGTTTGTTTTGAAATTTGCTCAAAGCAGAAAATGCTATTTACTTATTGCGCTTCGTTTACTTACAAGGTATTTAGGTTTGTGTCGTCTGTTTCAGTTTTGTATTTGGAAAATGGAATTTTCCTGTTGGGATATAGAAGGGGCGGAATTCCCAATCGATTTTCAAAAAGGATGTTTTGTAATAGCTATTTGGTTTTTGTTTACAATAAAATTGTTCTTTTTAAGTATTCGTCCGATTTGTTCATTGTTATCTGCTTTTATTATTGTAAGGAATATTTTGAGGTCTCATTTTCACATTGTAAAAAGAAAACAAGGAAAACATTTCACCACATAAAAGGTAACTAAGTATATTTTATTTAATGTTTTCATCGGATTATAGGGAAGATTTTAATGGCTCAAAATTTATTAAATTAATTACTCACGTATAATGTTATGATAATAGGCCAGATTTCTTAGAATAAACACTTTCTATCTTAGCATAGTATGGCCATACGAAGTGTGACAGAAAGTCGTTGTTATATTTTGCGTTATCAGGACGAGGAAATATGATACGTAAAAAACTGTGTAGCCTAACACATATCGTTGTTATAATTTCTTTCGAATGGCATTATCTCTTAACTAGATTTTGCCTGCGGCTTCGCTCGCGTAAATGATGGTTAGGTTGGTAACATTACTTTATCTGGATAATATGTACCCTATGTCCTATTCTGTACCCCTGACACTGATCGGCGTGAAAGCGCAACAAACAAACTCACTTTCGCATTTATAATATTACTTATCTCTTAAAATAGACATCATAAATTTAAATACCTGTTTAAAAAAGAATTAAATTTCACTACAAACAACACAATTATATAAACATTTGACATGCATTTCGTCGTATTAAATGTTTATAAAATTATATTATTTGGTGCCAAATTTTAACTGAAATTGCTTTAATTAAGCGGCTTTTGATACCGCGTATAACTTATATTGTAAAGGTAACAACGCGTATGACTTATATTGTAATAATTTATTTTACCCTTTGAATTGTAAAGGTAACAGTCTTTCATATTCAATGATGTCTGCATTTGCAATTACAATTAAAGTTAGTTTTACGCATGATCAGATTTATGTCACGTTAAGTAATAGTCATGGAATAAGAATCGGTTTACTAAGTGCTTAGGTTACAAATACAACCAAGACTACTTATAAATACCATAGTAATAGTAGCAGTCAAGTTATCACATATTATAATTTTGAACATAGCGAATAAGATAGTTAAGTTCACGATGCAAGTGTATTTTTTATCAAACCGTACCTAGCTAGGTACTACTTTTTTATCTATTAATTACAAAATTATGTATTTGCCTAAATTTTGTTTGTAATTCTTTCTTACTTCCTGTTTACTCCTGCTTACACTTTTCCTTATAGAGCTCAGATAAGAATTAAGAATTTCCATTCAAATAACAAATAAATTCAAGTTAATTATACAAAAAACAATTTATTTTTTCGTTTTTTACAAACACGTTTGGTCGAATTTCAACACCAGGCAACTTTGAAGTAGGTACATACTTTGAACAAATTATTTATCTACAAACCTATTTTACTCAAAACATTCATATTCAAAATTATTTCATGTGGATATCTTCGCGCGCCTGGCAGTGCAGCGCAGTGGACCTCGTGCACCGCAGTCGCATATCCTGATATGCGACTGCTGTGCATGAGGTCTTAGGTTCATTGCTCGAATTGCGCAAAGTTTTATCGTGTTTCCCTGTCAATACATTCACAGGAAAACACGATCAAACTTTGCGCATTTGTGCAATTTGCGCAGTTTGCATGGCACCTGAAATTATATCCGAAAACGACAATAATAATAATATCCTCCAGACCGAATTTCGGTCATGGCGGCCAACCTTAACGGAAACTGGCCATCTGCGCAGGAGATATTATAGTGCACAAGCGTGTGCGCAAACACAAGTTCACTCTCTGTTCCCTAACTCTCATGATCCGATGGGACGGATAATCCGACACGATCGGAGGGAGATCAAGAGCAGGACCAACGGCTTTACGTGCTTTCCAAAGCACGGGGATGTCTAACACCGCCAACTTTCTAACTCCGGGCTCGTATTGAGATTTCTTACCCAAGAAAAACCCTTTAACTTTTTATTGGCCCGACCCGGGATTCGAACCCGAGACCTCATGCACAGCATGTCGTTTCGTGAACTTTGTGTTTAGATCACACGTAATATGGGATGAATGATCTAAAATCAAAGTTGTCATAATTAAATGTAATACACCTTTACTTAACCTCTGCAGACATATAGGCAAAAGGCTACGTACCTATGTACATACATATGTAGATAAACAAATCGTTCCATCGCCATCTTAGTCCAAGCCTATTTAGGTCGACTTTTTTGTCTACCCAAATTCGGCCACACATTTTTCACTGAGCATCTGCCATCTGCCAACCCCGTGACTTAAGGAAATAATGATATTTTAAGCTCAGATCAGTTTTTAAGATAGTTTGAGAGTCAGCATTTTCATATCGATTGTCAACCAACAGTTTTGAGTAACTTTCTATAAATAGGCCAACCATAAATGTACCCTGTTGCTATCGTCACCGCCATGGGCTCCACATAAACAAGTCGTAACAGTAGGTACCGTAATTTCTCATACCCATTCTTCTTTTCCTCATAAATAACGGTCTTTATCTCAGCAATCACGAGATCAACATCGTCGTGCTTTATAAGTGTAAGTAATTACCGAATTGTTGCTTCTGAAAAAGTATTTATAGTACTAGTACTAATATATTTATGTGGTTATCATACTAATCATTTCTTCAATATTTTTTGAATGGTCAAATTGAAATTACATTTTTTATGTATAGTTGCTTGTATATAGGCCACTATGGTTTGTCTTAAATTAACAAAACATCAACCATTATGTAATTATGGCGAATTGAAACAACGAGTGACACTAAGCGATATAACTTTAAATAAAAATTGTATAAAGGTTATTGATATTTATTATTAATAAAACTTGTTATTAGGCAAGTGCAAAAACCACAAAATGAGATGTAACACATAAACGGCCTTTTTAACAGCTATGTACCTATTTTTAATAATATTATTTATATAACAAAAGCTATAATTTTGGTATGAGTTTCATAATTGACTCTACTAAATTTGTAGGGGTGGACACGAGTAGAATCGAATACCCACGCGGCTCTTAGACATGACACACTATATACATATATCATTATTTCGTTTACTCCAAATTAATTCATCCTTGTTAGGAAGCAATTGGACTTTTCAAACGGAAATTATTGGAACGTGAGTTTGACATTGCGTTAGAAAATTATGTAGAAAATTATTTATACGGGTTTTACTCTTCAACAAAAAGTTGCCTAAGCTCCAACCCCTCTTTGTTATTACATTATGGCTTACAAATTGTGATGTATACATCCAAATTCTATTCATATTTATTTATAATATTAATGGTAATGCCACAGCTTACATGGACTTTTGAACCTTTCCATCCTTTTAAATAATAATTTTACCGTTATGATATGTAACTATGTGTAGGCTACAGCGGTTTCCTGGTATTGATGACGGCTTTCTCAGTAGAGCTTCTTAAACTGGACCAGTTCACCTATGGAAGTACGTACACCCTACAAAATATCGTATTACAGAAACACAACGATATTTAGTAGCGTGTTCGTGATTCCACAATCGAACTATGTCGAACATCTCTTTAAGATACCTGGATATCATACGAACCAAAGCGTGAGCATGATTTTCAGATATCTTCAAGAGATGTTGTAGGGTTGGTAGTAAAGCAGTGTGATCTTTGCCTTTGTGTTGGCAGTACCAGCTACTTTTATAAGTGCCACTATCGCGTGAATGTTGCTGACGACTATAGGCTACGCTAACTCCTTACCAGCTGAAGTATAAATATTTTTCTTTGTTGGTATTACAAAATATACGTACTTCAAATGAAACAATCATTTTGTTATGATTTTGCCGTGAAATTTGTATATTTCTGAAAATTCTTACCATTTGCTTCATTTTCAGGGTTTCTTACTAAAATAGTAAAATCGGCACACAAATGGGGCGGCTTTGTCTATTCATCCGTGGGTCTGGCAAAGTTGTTTATCTAAGCAACAAGTGCAACTACTATTGCTAGCTATTGACTAGTAATTTGAAAACTTACAAACAAAGCTTGCCTCATTTCATTCACATAACACACGAAAACTACATACTTAATATGATAAGTTTTTTTAAAAGGGTTATATAGCGGAAAGATGAAATGGTAGCAAGATTACTTGGTCAAATAGGGTAACACGTGAAAAGGCTTTACTTAATAATGTCCTATGTTTACGCGAATATTATACATTGAAATTAAACTACTTTATACGGGTTTTGTCGCGTTGTTTATTTTACTTTAAAACACTTTTATTACATAATTTTGAAACTCTAACACTACTATTATTGAACTTTACTACAGTTTAAGCTATTTAATTAATTAAAACTATTTATATTAACACATTCCCGGACAGTACGTCGAGAGATGTGAATTATGACCTTCATAATATGGCACTACGGCTGTAGACGGCGATTTAAAATACACTAAAAGTAAAACTCCGTCCACGGCCGACTATTTACCATAGCATTTCTATGAAGGATATAACTGTGTGCCATTTTAGGCTAAAATACAGACCGCTAGAGCCACAGCAAACACTCCTGCCGTAACACACGGTTTAGAATTCACTTGGTATGGATGTCCGCCTACAGGCGGTTACTTCTCTGACCGTTACTGCCGCAACACATACTTTTAAAACCGTGTAGTGTGGCAGTACGTCCCCAGACGTGATGTCACTTTGTATAGAAAGTTTGTGTGCCATATCACAAATTATTGAGAGTGGTTTTGTGTCCGTGAATGTGTTAAGTTTACACTTTGCCCCGACGTTTCGGTTGCTTTACAGCAGCCATGTTTACAGGGAGACTAAGATGGTAGCTGTCTCAATGTTCTGAAGTGTAGTTCAAAGTACACGAACATAATTTAATCTTTGGTGTTTCTTTTAGGCTTTACTTGCATATTATAAAACATACTTATCGGCTTATGATGAAAAGAAACTTGACTCTGGTAATGTTTTATCAACATGAGATAAACTCATCGCACTTAAAATATTATCAAATTAGTACAATTAATAAGTTTATCATGATTAAGACTATTATATTGGTAACAAGCCATTGGGGGTTGATACTAATGTTTAATTAAAAGTACATAAATGTGAGTTGTTACTGTCTAATAGAGGCAATTACAGATATCAGATAGCTATTAAGAGTTTCTTAACATACTTATATATGAATAAAAAAATACCGGATATTGACGCGATCATGCCTGGTATTGACATACCTTTTTGAAAGGATTCACGGATGTAAACACCAAGCATGATCACGTTAATATTTTTTATTATTATTTTATACAACCTATATGTGTTAACTCTTTTTCTGACATAAGAAAGTACGTACTGACAAGAATCAAAGGACCAATTCTCACAATAAAAACTGTTCAATATAGAGTTCCAATCTAGGCTAGTAAACGTTAAATGCAAACTGCAATACAATTTAAGGTTATATTTGACGATTATTTTAATCTAGGTAAATCCTTTTTTTATATTACTGACACAAACTAGATCGGAACTTTATTTTGAACAGTTTTTATTACTAGAATTGACTCTCTAACGTTAGCGTACAGTCATATGCGGATTATGAACATTGTGTACAGACATTTACAAATAAAACTAGGTATTGTCAACGGCATCGCTTGCGTTAATGTAGATTTTATCAATAAGTTACTATCTCTCGGAATCAGTACTTCTTCCCTGTATGAAAGTTACCCTTTGATCTTTTCTGTATCCTTGACAAGGTGTGTGCTAAATTTCATGACGATCGGTCGAGTAGTTAAGGCGTGAAAACGTAACAAATAGGCACTCACATTCGCATTTATAATATTAGTTAGGATTAGGAGGTTAGGATACATGTAGGTAATTGCATGATGCGCGTTTGACCGTCGGCACCGGAACATAACAGCTAAATTCATAGAATTATGAAGCAGATATTAGTCAGACTCCAAAATAAGTTATACTACATTACGTGAATCATTGTTGACATGTGCAGATAAAAACAAATTAGGTACAATATTTGTTTTCATTATCGTACTAAAGATAAATATATCAAATAACGCCCGACTTAGATAACGTATGTATAAAACCCATCGATCGATGCAATATCGAAATACAACATACAGAATACCTGAACCAGGTGTATCTATACTTTGTGGAGAATCTATTTTAAAATATACAAGTGAGTATTTCTATTTATTAAAATTGTTATATACGAGTATTTTAATACATACTGGTGGATAGCCATCAACAAAAAGTTCAAAACTAGGCTTAGTAGATCATAATTAACCTTAAGAGTCGCAGCGATACACTGGCAGCCAGACACAATAGACTTTAATTATATCTGTTATTCAAAGACTTGACAGATTAATGATGCGTATTATGGACGATATTTTTGATATTCCTTAAAAGAACTGTTTTATATATATATTTTCTAACATGTATTATTTATACGCTATACATATAAGTGGTTTTTAAGACACTCGATAGTTCTAAGATATACTTTTAAACTTCTAAGTTTAAAAATATGCCACTGCTCTAAGGTCTACCAAAGAGATATCTGACATGATCAACGCTAAGGAGACAGGATGACAGATTCAAACTCATTTTGATATTCGGGTATGATGTTTGATCGGTTTCGTCTATAGATTATTATTGAATTATTTCATACATTTAAGTTTTGCATGTTAATTCCATAATCGGCCATATTTAAATGTTTTAAAATTAAACATTATGAACCACGAGGTAGCCAATGTTTTTAATATTATATGATATCTCGTCGTAATTTAAGTCACAGTATTAAATTTGCCATAATCGAAAGTTTTTTTAAAACTTTGGCTATAAATATTTTTATTTGGGTAATACACAACTCAATAATATTGAGAAAATTTCATTAAAAATATAATGGTTTAAGAGAAAGTTACCTATAAAGAGGCAAAGATTTATTATTAATGTATTTCCAGACCTAATCTAAGGCTGAAAAAGGTTCATGTATCTTGGGATTAAAAACCTGTTCGAATATAATCGTATATTGAGTGATTTAAACCGATTAACTACATTTGTGCTAGTCCGTTATATCATAAACGCGTAACTAACCTTGTTTATAAAGCGAGCTACAGAATGCGCTCCTAAATGCTCCTGTGTATCCATACGTTTCTGATTTTTAGTTAGAGAATATTGTAACACAGCATGGAAGGAGTATTTCAATCAGAGATCAGTTGAAAAGGTTATCTGGTATAATACGATCCAACCTGAGCCACTATTAATACCTTGAATCAATAACTGTCATCTTAGTAGACATGACGCTGTAACGTCAATGAGACTTGGCTCCTGCCATATTCCATCCAAAAAATTTGCTCATCTTATGGGCATATCTACACCTAACTATGAAGTATGCGGCAAAGTAGAGGATGTACACACACATACATTGTTGCGAGCGATACAGAGCACATATATTTGATAATTGGAGCGTTATATTGGTAGATGCAATAATGTACTATCTAAACGTCTTTCAAATCTAGCTAGATTTTTATAAAATATGTATAATAAAATCATGAAAAATCTGTAATCATACATGCGGTGGCTATGATGGAGCGACATATTCATATAGTGACAAAGCTCCTTAAATGAAGTAAAAAAATGCTCCTGTATAAGGGCGGGTTATTAATACATATGTATAGATCGCATACACGTTGTCAGTGGTACAGAATAGAACATAGGGTATCTTTCACCCAGAAAAAGTACAAATTTATTGACAATATCTAGATTAACGCGAGCGAAACCGCGGGCAAAATCTAGTAAAAAGTATCAGAAATAAGCGTGATAATCTGTTAATTATATTCTACGTAATAAAGCACTGGGTCGTGGCTAGTTCATTTTATGCATAAAAGTAATTATGATATCATATCCTGATTTCCAGTTTAGTAATTCTAACAAATATTATAATTGCGAATGTGAGTTATTAACTACTCGACCGATCATCATGAAATTTTGAATACATGTTGTGCCGAAAATAACATAGGGTATCTTTCATCCGGAAAGAAGTACATAGTGTTCCCGATCAGCAAAGCCGTGGGCAAAAGCTAATTTGATTGCACTGTGGCAAATGGTCGAAGATTAAACTAATCAAAAATGCATTTCATAAAACGTACCTATCAATATGACTATTATGGTCTACGTGCTCAAGTTGTTAATAAATTGTATTTATCTTAATTGCCTCTTCTTATTATTAAGAGATATAATCAATAAATAAGATATTTTCTGAGAAGTGCATGTTATTATTATTACATGAATGATTTATTAATCGTATGTTAAGTGGTATAATCTTGATTAGAGTTATAACTGATTATAATCAGGAAGGTGTGGTCACATTTAAGGATCATATAGCCCAGCCAGATATATACGACGGAAATCAATCTTTAAAATCATTAGGTCAGCATAACATTCAAACTTTATATAGAGGTATACAAGTCTTAACATAACATATATTAATTTTTAATTTATTGTTTACTAGCTCTGCCCGCGGTCTCACCCGCGTCAGTGGTATTTATGGTTACTATGCCGCTCCCGTGAGCCGTAGCGTGATGTTATATAGCCTATGTCCTTTCCAGGGTCTCAGGCTATCTCCATTCCAAATTTCATCTAAATCGGTTCAGCGGATTGAGCGTGAAAAGGTAGACAGACAGACAGAGTTACATTCGCATTTATAATATTAGTAAGGATTTAACTTTTGCCCGCGGCTTTGCTTTGAAACTGTTATATCTAAGAAGTTCTCTTCCGATTCCTTATAAATTTCATGATGATTGGTCCGAGTATGTAAGGCGTGAAAGCGTAACTAACAAACAAATTCACATTCGCATTTATAATATTAGTTTTGATTTTCATACAGATATAGTCTTTATTATTTCATTCTACAATTTTGCCACATATCTCGATTTTTTAACAACAAGTTCTGAGTTTATTACATATGACTGATTTTTGTTAGTTGTGCTTCTGATAAATTTTATAGGATTTTATAGAGTTCTATCTCGAATTTTTAGATGATCTTTCCTGCCATTTAGGTTATTGATGAGCACACCAATCTTAAATATTATTATACATTAATATTACATCCGGAATTAAGCTGTCATACAGGCTACGTTATGTTTATAGACCTTTGCCAAGTAATAAATAGTAGGTCTACCATGTAAAAGAATAGTCGATTTTCAAGATTTAAAAAAAAAAATTACAATGAAGTTTCTTCTGATTTTTCTTTTAAAATAACATGACTCCGTTGTTCGGACTTCTTAATGGGTTAAGGGTAATCAAGAGATTACGTACCGAAATTCAGGACCAGTTTAGGAGCGTTTCACAGTAAGAACAGTAGGCCCGAAGTTTCGGCATTTATGGTTCATAGTAAGTAAAGATTGTCTCATGGCTAGTTAAGGACTGCGGCGTTCGACAGCTGGTAATGTGTTATTCCTGTGCCTTGGAAAAAGCCATTGATACTAGTGCATACACTTGCAATATAATATCTCATGCGCAGATGACTAGTATCCGTTAAAATATGTCGCTGCTACTGAAATGTGGTCTGCTGGGCATTAGCAATTGCTAACCTATTATTTATTTGTTTCAGTAATGCCGCCACCGCCTCAGCCCGATCCACCAGGTCCTCCAGGACCTCCAGGCCACCCTGGTGACCACCCTCCCGGTCCACGAGAACCACATCACCCACCTCACCACCCGCCACCACCACACTAAATAAAACGTGGGCAATAAAATAGCTTTAATTTGTGGTAAATTATTGGAGGATTTGTACTAAAACAACATTTAATAACTTATTTCATAGACGAAGATATAAGAAGCATTTATGGTTTCTGAAAATGTTTAATTAAATGAATGGAATTTTATGTGATTTTTACTTGTCACCACACGAATACTGGTCTTATTTGTGTTATCGTCCTTCAAAACTCACATGGACAACAGTACCGAATCGCACTTGAATATAGAAGTGCCAACTTACGATAAGTTGTACGAACAAAAGCCTTTAAATGTATGTATGGAACCTCCAAGATTGTTTAAACTTGGCTTGGCTTGGCTTTATTTGCGAACAGTTTTGGGTGAGCTTTTAATTCTCCTTATAAGATATTTCAGGAATAAACTCTAGCACTAAGGTTTAAATAATGTTGATGACTAAATAACCCTTTACATTTTTAAATAGAACTAAATGGTTTTATTATTTATGAATTTATTGAAGTATTTTGCATTTGTTAAAGTAGAATATAAATACATGATTATTCATGTATAGATTTCATCTATTGTCAAGCTAAATTAGTATTTAGCTGGGCAGTATGAGAATTTTTTAGTTCATACTACATAAGTAAAAGATTTCTGAACTTGATGTTCTAATTTTTTGAAGCCTTTTCTATAAATTTGTCTATAAATTTTATTTTGAATTATTAGTATTAATATCTTTATTTTGGCAATCGAAGTCATCGTTGATTTATTTTGCAGCATATAATTAACATGATTTTATTTTTTAATGGTAGTTTACTAAATCGGATAGAGAATAAATAGTGTGGTTAAAATGTCATTGATATTGTTGTTACGATTATGGTTATTGTAGGTATATAAAAATTCAAATTTCATTTGCGAAAATATGAACCTGGCTGTATCACTTTAGGATAACTGCTGCCGGAAATTGTATAATTTAATTTTTGTCGGTTATTTGTGGCGTCTATAAAACGTGTGTTGTACATTATCCCTTCACATGAAATATGTCTGTTTTTGTGGTTATTTCTTGAAACGGACGCAAGACTATTTTACGCATCGTTGCTCTTGGACATTCCAAGTTACTTTTTCCTTTCTGAGCGGAATTCATCTTTGCTTTTTTTAGGGTGGGCCTTTATTATTACGCATCCTCGCAGACCGTTGTTCGAATGATTAACACAGTATAGCCTATTTATACGAATGTCTATAGTAGTTTTGTATTTTTACAGGCTTGTATAGTCAAAACAAAGTTGAGCTTGCATGCAAGGAACATAGGTTATCGACGACCCATCAGTCAATATTCGATACAAGAAGCGTATGTTTTAAAAAGAATATTGAGCAGTATCGTTCAGTATTCTTATGTGAGTCATAACGTCAAATATATAAATAAAATACAAGCTCAAATCCAAATCTATTAGAAGAAGGCTGTCTATACCGGGTATAGCTGAGTGGCTACGAATAATTAAACAGAATAATAATTGAATCTAATGCCTTTCTGAAAATAAGCTTGCTTCGTGGAATAGACTTAAATCAATTAATGATATTATGGGTGATATTTAAAGGTAAAAGTAGGACAAGGGGCGGTTCCTATTATATGTAAACCTTTTTATGAAGTCATTTAGCAGCGATAGCTTAGTGGTAGACCGTTGGACTGCCACGCAGAGGTCTCAAGTTTGATCCCAAGGCACGCATCTCTGACTTTTCGTAGTTATGTGCGTATTAAATAGTTAATTGTCGCTTGCTTTAACGGTGAACGGAAACATCGTGAGTGCATGTCTGAGAGTTCACCATATTATTCTTTAAGATATGTGAAATCTGTCTACCCATACTTTTTTTTTTTTTTTTTTTTTTTTTAACGTGGGGGAATGCTTGATGCATACCCCTCCGCGGGGGCGGGCGGAGGGGTTATGTCGGACTCGCCGGGGTAAAAGAGAGATGTTAAGAAGAAAATGTACCTCCCGGGATACCGACTAAACCTACCACGGTGTTCCTCGACAAAACCACTATCGACGGGGCCGCGCGAATCACTTTCGCATGCGGTCGCGACCCCGCCGAGGTTTCGGCCCACCGTATGAAACGGCAGGCCACTACACGAAAGACCTACCCAAAGTCACTTCTACACTCCCTACTGTCCCCCCTAGAGGGGAGACGGACTCGAAACAACAGAGGCGCGCGTGGGAACACGCACGCCGCCTCTCGGACCTGGTGCTGAACGGATGGCGGGCAGGCCCACAAAGCCCGCCACTCTACCCATACTAGGCCAGCATTCTGGACTATAGCTTAACCCTTCATACACTGAGAAGAGGCCCATGCCTAGCAGTAGGACAGGACTGTTATTATTATTAAGTTTTGTTATAATAATTAATATTTATTGCAGACCAGGGTCCATAAAGTGTTAGTAGCAGACAAAATCCTTAACCTAGTGTTAGTAACATTTCAATTTCACACGTAATATGATGTGACAGACCCGGTTTTGGCCACTGTCTACGTCGTGTGTAGTCGTATCCAGCGTCCCAAAATCGGACTGTCCCACCAATCACACAATGTGCATAATATGCTTTGTGAGCAACCACACATTCTGCGTAGCAGAGAAGCATATCGTTTGCGGATAATGGCATGGAAACCGTCTATCCTTGCCTCCGCAAACATCCCAGAAGCGCTGCAATAGCGCGGCAGTCCAACTAGCATCCTGAACTACACGTATATTACGCTAGCATTCGAGGAATACTCTCATTCTGCTTGGTTGCGATTTAAAAGTCACGACCCGTCAGAATAAGCTGCTAAACACGCATAACATCATCATCTGATGGCAAACGGTTGATCAATCAATTGATCTTAGGATCGCTTGCAATATGGGCGGTGTGAATCACGCGTTATCGACTCCAGGTGAAAGGAATTAACCTGTTAATGTAATTAAACACCTAATGTGTCTGGCCGCCAGTGTGCCGCTGCGATTCAATAGGTAATAGATGGGATGAAACGAAGTGAATGGAGAGGTTGGTATGTAAGTCGCCGCAATATTGGCAAAAGTAACAGTAGGTATTAAGTTCTCTTGGGGGACCCCCCATAGTGCTTGCGTCCTCGTCGCGTCCCCTGGTAACGACCCGGTTCTGTCACCGTAACGGAGTGTCAGACCGGTGTTCGGCTAAAGAGCACTTACGTGCCGGTTCATATTGTGCGAGTCTGTCTGTTTGTTGTCTGTCCCTGTCTGTTTGCTTGCGGCCATGCCCAAGCATCAGCGAGATGCGCGTGGGAGGTTCCGAAAAGGCCCTTTATAGGGCCACCAAAAAGGCCCTTCTCAGGGCCACCAAAACGGCCCTTCTCAGGGCCACTCCGAGCAGGAAAGTGCTCCTGAGGAGGTTTCGGACGTGGAGTCTTTTGACTCGCGTGCCGAAGTGGTGGTGGAGGCCACCTCCAGGGAGGTAGGCAGCCGAAAGCGGCCGTCCACTTCGTTCTGCGTGCCTGGGTATTTAGACTCAGACACGGAAACCGAAGGGACGGCGGCCGCCAAGGTACCCACTGCCAGCAGAGGGCGGGGGAGAGTGGTGAAGGGGGCACCCTCCAGGGAGGAGTTCCTCAGGCCCGCTTCGGTGCAGCCGAATGCGGAGTTTGAGGCGGCGCTGCAAGAGAGGCGCCTTGGGAAGGGGCCGGCTGCTGCTGCCACCGACCTGGGGATGGGGATCGGTAGTGAGTCGGATTCCACCCCATTGGTCGGTGACTTGAGCGACCTGAATGCCCAAGAGTTAAGGGCGCGGGCGGGCGAGAAGCTCGTCTGCATCCTGGAAGTGGCCCAAAAGTCGGGAAACTTAAAGGGCGAGTTTGTCGGTCGCCTGAAGCGGTCGGCGTCATTGTTGAGGGAGGTGGTGGACACCCTGGCGGGCCGCAGCGAGGCGGAAGAGACGCGGCGGCTGAGGGCCGCAAACTCCCGCCTGCGTCTTGAGGGGGAGGCGCTCAAGGCGGAGGTAAAGGCGCTCCGTCGGGGCTTCGCTGAGGCGAAGACGGAGGCTGCCGCGGCGACGACTGCCGCCACCGCCGCCGCTGCCACTGCCGCTACCGCCTCTGCGGAGACACGGGCAGCCCCTGCCACGCCCCAGGTGGGTCCCGAGCTGGTGGAGGAGCTTAAGCGCTCCCTTACCATCACGCTCGGGACAATGTTGAGCGCCCGGCTCGCGGGGCTTGAGGACCGGCTTCTGCCGGCCCCGACGGTCTGCCCGCCGCTGAGAGCGGATGCCAGGAGGGCGAAGGCAGACGCCACGCCGCCCAGACTGGTGCTTCAGCCGGTCGCCCCCGAGGCGGATAAGGGGGCCAAGCAGGCCCCCAGAGCTGCCGCCGCTCCTGCAGCGGCACCGACCACGGGTCCCTCTAAGGGGACCCAAAACGACAGCGGGGTTGCCCCTGCCGCCGCCGTCCCTCAGAAAACATGGGTGACGGTGGTAGGGAAGAGAAAGGGCAAGAGGAAGCGCAAGGGGAAGGGAAAGTCCTCTCCCCCCTCCACTGCATCTGCGCCTGCCCAGGTGGCCCGAGCCCCCGCCGCCAAAGCCCGGCCTGTTGCCCCTGCTGCCCCCAAGAGTGTGGCGGCAGCACTGAGGTCCCCGAAATCCGCGCCAGTCGTGCTGTCGTTGCAGCCCGATGCCGCGGCAAAGGGGATTACGTACGCTGCCGCCATCAGGTCGGCACAGGAAAAGGTCGACCTAAAGGAGCTGGGTATCGACCAGCTCCGCTTCCGCCAGACGGCTACGGGAGCCAGGATCTTAGAGATTCCAGGCTCCCAAAGCGGAGAAAAGGCGGATAGGCTCGCGGAGAAACTACGCGATGCCCTGTCCGCAGTGGCCAGTGTCACCAGGCCCGTAAAGTCCACAGACCTGCGGATTACGGGCCTGGACGATGCTGCCACAAAAGAGAAGGTGGCAGCGGCTGTCGCAGCGGCGGGCGAGTGCGAGGTGCGGCTCATAAAGGTCGGCGAGATCCGCCCCGGCTTTGATGGCGCCGGCTCCGCCCTTGTGTCTTGCCCTGTCTCGGCAGCCAAAGTGCTGCTGAGCAGAGGCAGGCTTCTCATCGGGTGGAGCTCGGTGAAGGTGGTTGCGCTGGTGCAGCGCCCCATGCGCTGCTTCAGGTGCATGGGGCTGGGGCACACACGCCCTCAGTGTCCCGCCGCGGCCGACAGGGGTGCCCTGTGCTTCCGTTGTGGAGACGCAGGTCACCGGGCGGCCAACTGTGGCAAGGCTGGGCTGCGCTGCGCCATTTGCGCAGAGGCGGGAAAGCCCTCGGGGCACGTTATGGGGGGGCGCCGCTGCAACCCCCCGAAGACGAAGGGAAAGGCCCCTGGGACCCGGGCCACCCCTGCGGCCACTAGTCAGGCCGCCCCTGAGGCAGCGCGCCGCGAAGCAGTGTGCGGGGAGGTTGTGATGTCTGATTAATATGGATCAGGTTGGACATCACAACTTCCTCCAAGCGAACCTGAAACACTGCGCCAGGGCCCAAGACCTGCTCATGCAGACCCTGGCGCAGTGGGAAATCGGTGTGGCCGTCGCCGCGGAGCCATATTTTATCCCCCCCAGCCCCTATTGTGCTGGAGACTTGAACAGCTCCGTGGCCATCGTTGGGAGGGTTGGTGGCCCCCTCCTCTCAGTCAAAGAGAGAGGGGCGGGGTACGTGGTAGCCAGGTGGGAGAGGTATGCGATCGTCGGCGCATACTTCTCCCCCAACAGAACCGCCGCGGAGCTGGAGGTCTTCATGGACCTCCTGGCCGCGGTGGTGAGAAGGCAGGCACCACATCAGGTCCTCCTAATGGGGGATCTGAACGCCAAGGCCCGGGAATGGGGCAACCGCTCCACTGACACTCGCGGGGAGATAGTCAGGGAGTGGGCGGTTGCCACAGGACTGACTCTCCTCAATAGAGGGTCGGTTCACACGTGCGTGCGATGGTGTGGGGGGTCCGTGGTGGACCTAACGTTCACCAGCCCCGCTGTCGCGGCACGTGCCTGGAGGGTGATGTCGGAGGTGGAGACGCTCTCGGACCACAAATACATAAGGTTCGAGATCTCTGCCTCCGACAGTCAGGGGGCGTCCCGGCGCGTGGTACGGGCGGATTTTCCGCGCTGGTCGGTGAGTCGCCTCGACGCTGAACTGGCGGAAGAGGCGGCCATCGTCCGGGCGTGGCTTGCCGCCCCCACGCACCCGCTGGAGGTAGACGTCGCGGCTGGCCGTTTCCGCGAAGCGGTCACTTCCGTTTGCGACGCGGACATGCCGAGGGCCCGCCGCCGCCCCGGCCGCCGAGAAGTGTACTGGTGGAGTTGTGGCCGTGGTCACAAGCTGACTGCTTGTGACCACGGCCGGTGTAACCTGGTCGAAACGTCAAGCATTAAAAAGGTAAACATTATGCATGATCGCGTTAATACCCGTTACATATTATATATATATCATGCAACGCGAAAGTTTAAAAGTTATTATTCTAAACAAATCAGTCTATTTTTACAAAACGTATATTTATCGGAAGCATTGCATAATTAGTAAAACTTAGGTTTTAATAATTATAATAAACACGACGCGCGAGCGCGGGACACGCCAAGCGCAGCATACAATGAACAATGCGCCGGCGGCGGTGCAGCTCGGCGTAGTAAGGGGGTTTGTAACATTAGCGAAAGCGGTGAGCGCGGAAAAATTATGCAGCAGTATAAGCAGTTGGTTTGGGATGAATGTACGATGTCCCACAAGAGTAATCGAAGCACTATATCGTACCAAGAGCAACCAGGGTATCATGGACGGGATGGTGGTACTTTTAACTGGTGACTTTAGACAGACCCTGTCTGGGGGGTACACTGGCAGACGAAATAAATGCCTGTTTGAAAGCATCTGCATTATGGGTACACGTAAAAGAGTTTTGTCTGCCTACAAATATGCGAATACAACTACACAACGATTCTCACGCATGACAATATGCAACGGTTCTGCTACAAGTCGGAGAAGATTATACGCTAACAGACAGTACGGCACGATTGCACTAAGATGTGAATTCTGTCAAATTGTCGATAACACAGATGATTTAAATAATAATGTCTATCCAGATCTACAAATCCCAGATGTTGAGAGAGATATTGTCGTGTACCTCTCAGTAGACCATGTTATGGACATTGAACAAGTGACATTGTACCATTTAGAGTATCTCAACTCTTTAGAATAATTAGGAGTGTCTTCCCAAAGTTATGGCTGAATATTGGTATCCCAGTCCTGTTGAGAAATCTTGACGCACCAAGTCTATGTAATGGTGTACGGCAACAAATTACTCATCTAAAACGCAATAGGGGAAGCCTCCACCAATGCGAAAATTTAAGACAAACTTAATATTTAAGATAAATTATAAAAAATATTGATTAAATCGATAAATGGACTCCTAATTTAAAATCGCAAAGTATTTAAATCTTACTCATATTTGTTTCATCTATAGTTGTATCTACAATAATAAAAATATTTCATTTATAATTCTTATCTGTAGTTATGTATATTAGTTAGAAATGTATATTTATTTAATTTATCTGTAATAATTACAAATTCTGTTCATTTTTGTTGTAGTTTAATGGTATTAATTTGGACTGTATTAGACGGTCATAATCGCTATTGAGGTGTTGCTGAAAATCAGCGCTGTATTGCAAGCGGTGCGGCATTATGCTGAGCAACATTTCTTTTTAATGAACACTGGTCGCAGTGTTCACTTTCCCCGACGTTTCGGTTGCTTTTCAGCAGCCATGGTCACGGGGAGACTAAGATGGCAGTTGTCTCAATCATAAGTTGTCAGTCAAAATAAATTAAAACTAAATAGTTTAATAATAATTTAATTAGCTTAAAAATTAGTAATGTTTAATATTAGTAGTAGTGTAACAATTTTCAAAATTTAGTATTTAAGTGTCAAATAAACAACGCGATAAAATACGTATACAGCAGTTTAATTTCTAAAAAAAAAACTGACAAAACTGTTTTCCATGAGTAACTCTATGTGGCGTGCTCACGAGTATCAAACCCGCAAAATGTTTATGTTTTAGCAAAGGTAGGAAAAATTAAAAACGTAGTATTTGCAGTAAACTACAGCATTTCTACGAGTAGTACATACAAAATTACGTTCCTAAAAATTTTTTATATAGTTGCCCAAAGTAACTATTCCACGCGGACGAAGCCGCGGGCAAAAGCTAATATTAATATAAAATGTAATTTATGTAATTACTATTATACAAGCAATGAACATATATTTATGTACGCAGAATTCATAGCCAGTGGATACCCTCAGAATCAAAAATGTAATTACCGTCCCGTATATTATTCCACATGTGGAACGTTACGTGTTTTTTTAGGACACGCGGCGGGCAATTTTATCTTTCATTAATATTAAGCTATGAAGTCAGACTATAGAATTGACATAAAAACGTTACAAAAGCGGTCACGCTTGTATCCTTTATACGTCAATTTTAATTTTGTTTTGGTAGCCACTGTACTATACATATATCTTATTATGGTTTCTAAGCGCTGGCAATATTATATTTATTAACATTAAACATGCGTAAGTATCGTTTGCGCTATTTAACGGCGGAATCAAGGATGTGTTGTTTATAAAATTTAGCATGCATATAATTCAATACTGGTGAGGAATATAGGCCACTTAAGCAATATTCAAAATAATTATTGGGAGGTAATTATGCATTTATATATATTTGCCATATACCATGTCTTTGCAGTCTCCTTGGGATACTCTGTATATTCACTACTTAAGTTGAACCTATTGAGTGCCAGACAGAATAGGTTTTTAATGATGCCTGACATTCTAACAATTGCCTAGTTAAGTGGTCGCCTCGTCACTACTACTTTACCGAGTGATGTGGGTCTGATCCCCACACGGGATAAAAATTGTATGATCCATGATGTCTGTGTGTTTATTGTGTCCGCTATTTAATTGTTTGTAAAGTCCCTTCGACATGGGAAGAATTTCTAGTGCGAAAGTTCCAGCATTAAAACAAAAAAGATGAAAGAGCTGCCATATTTGATATTGATACGAAAATGGCTTATATAAGCATACAAACAAACTGTACATGTCGCATACAAAATCTTCAATAACAGTGAGAACACCGAGCAGGCATTTAAAGCCGTGATCGAATGCCGCTCTGCTCCGCGGCCGTCAATTTGCATAATTAAGTACGTACAGCAAGTAGGTATTGTACGTTTTTGAATGGAAGAGACCGTTGCAATTATTTGATGGCACGAATGAGCCTTACATGCAACTGGCGTGAGAGTAGTAAAATTGTTACCGACTGCTTTTCGCCCGGTGAGTGAAAGTTCTGGAAGAAATCCTAACTAATACCTATTATAAATGTGAATGTGAGTTTGTTTCTTACGCTTTCAAGCGGTAACTCCGCGACCCATCATCATTAAATTTCGCATACACGTTTTCAGGGGTACAGAAAAGAACTTAGAGAATCTTTCATCCAGAAAAAAGTACTATTTCCGGAGGATAGAAAATTGACGTAGCTGACAATTACGCGAGCGAAGTTATGGGCAAAATTAGTCAAAGTTAAGTAAGCGACCTATATCTTCCATTCCTTGCCTTTCATCTCATTTTTGATTGTGACGGTTTCAATCGCCATTACCAACTTGAGACCCTGCGCTTTACCAACTTAAGAAAAAGCCTCAAGTTGACAAAGCGCGACTGGAACGGTTTTTATTTTCATTTATTTCGCAAAGCTTTCAAGTTATGAAAAAAGGCTGAAAGAAATACCAGCAGTTTATGTTATAATTAACGGGGATTATAAAACAATGTCCCTAGTTAGAGACTTTAAATAACGATTAAAATAAACTTAGATACTTATGCGATATTTAAGTAGTGTTGGCGCTGTGTGTTTCTTGGATCTTGTAGAGTAGATTAACTTTTGATAAGATTAACTAAATACCTTTCAATGCATATCCTTTTAGGGTACATCACCCTCGTGAATTAGTGATGCGCCGTTCCCGGGATCGTTTCCTACGTTCCCTAATTCCCAGGAACGCTCCCGGGCACGTTGGGAACGACTGGGAACATTGACTTAAATAGTTGTATATATTTTTGTAAATAACTTTTGCACTATGTGCAAAAGCAAGTACACCTTTATACATAGGCATAATTCAATTAAGTCGTTGCTTTGAGAACTTTCCCGATAATCTCTGGGAATATTCCCATATTCCCTGGGAATTTCCCTATATTCCCTGGGAATATTCCTTTGCTCCCGGGATCGATGGGCACGTTCCAAGGTTTTTAGTAAGAAATTATTTGAATTAATACAAAGTATTTATTCATTATTTTAATTAAAAAAACTTTGATTTATATAATTTTACACTTTTTTTAAACGGCACATCATTTTCTTCTTTCAGATATGATAACAAAACTTAAAAAAGAATCACCACACAGTTTAATGTGGTAGCAAAATTCCACATTTTTTTTTAATAATAATAATAATCATGGCTTATGATTAAATGTACCTATATAAAGTATTTACGAGTATATAAATAGCCTGTCATATAGATTAACAATTTTAATTAGTTTAAATAAAATACAAATCAGTCTTTTTTCATTATTTTTGCAAAAGCAAATGTGTGAGAAAGAAAAAACAAAACAAATAAAAAATCTGGGGAAGGGATACAAAGTGAAGCCGACGCACGTGCACTTCTAAAGACAATACAATTATTACAATAGGTTGTAAATATTGTTCGCAATAATGTCATATCTTATCTTACCGTTTTAAAATAAATACGTTATTTATGGCTTGGGGACAGCCTAGCGATAAGTAACGAATTTATTATTACCTGTATATTATATTCTTGTATTATTAGTAGTTAAATATTAATTCAAATATAAAATATTTCTTTTTTATGAAAATATAACAACGATAAATATTGTATTACAAATATTTAGAATATCCTTTTGTTGGCATTTGTACTGTCCGCTATTTTGATATGTTAATATAATTTCCTAAAAAAAATTGGCTAAACGAACGTTCGCTGGAGCAGCTACTAATATAATAAAATAGAAGGAACAATTTAAATGTCCATTTCCCACTATGTGGGAACGTTCCCGGGAATGCCGGAATATTCCCTGGAACTTTTCCACTGGAAATAATTCCGGGAAAGGGAATTTGGGAACGGCGCATCACTAGATACGATACCACGTTGCACTTGACTGATTATATAGGTATTTTCGGCAATTAGCTATAATTATATTCTTCTAAATATTTTGTTAGTGTGTATGTAAATAAAACATATGAAAGATTTAAATTCAATACAATGCCATATAGCTATGCGGATATGTAAGAATACAAATTTAACCAGAAAATTACTATAATATGAAAAATTGATTTAACAGGCTAATTCTATTTTTTCATATTATAGTATGTATGTATCTTATGTGGGGACCAGTCAGTGCAGACCGGCACTGTCGACACTCTCCTAATAACGACTGCCATAGATGTTCATGGCAGCCGGGACCGACGGCGTAACGTGCTCTCCGAGGCACGGAGCAGGCGATAATTGTCAATCAATACGCACATAATTTCGAAAAGTCATATAACTTCCGAAAGTCAGAGGTGCGCGACGTGGGTTCGAACCCGAGACCCTCTGCATTGCAGCCTGTTGGTCTCCCCACTGAGCTATCGCTGCTTCATATTATAGTAAGATGTATATGAAGAAATAATGTGCCTATCATATATATGTATAAAATCATTCTGTTAGCGATTAAAACTTGCTGCGCTAATCGTAAAAGCGAAGCATACATAATATATGAACTCTAAAACAAATGTCAATACGCTACGCTTACGAGTTGCGACATAGCGGCGATTGGGCGATAGCGTCTGAGTCATAATTTTATTCTATATGGTTGTAGGTATAGAAATATATTAATATTCTATAGAAATACGTATACGTTTTAGAGATGAATTTGCTGTGAACTCTAATTTGAACCGTGTCATCATCGGGGATATAGCTCAGTGGTAGAGCATTCGACTGCAGATCGAGAGGTCCCCGGTTCAAACCCGGGTGTCCCCTAGTTCTTCTTTTTGTTATGTTTTTTTGTTATTCCCTAGTTCTTGTTTTTGTTATGTTTTGTTCTTATTTTCTTTATTGGAAATCTTTAGTAGGTTAGTTTTTAATGTATTAAAATGTATTGCAAATAATTTATTATTTATTTTGTACATAGGTAACGTAATTAAAGTATGTATAATTGCTTAGGTGTGATTTTTAAGTCTTTGGCAATACAACTGCGCTGCACTGTTATTTATTAAAATGCCTAGTTCATGTTTACGATTTCGATAATATATAAAAATATTATCGAAATCGTACTGTAGTTCAATATAATATAATAGTTTAAAATCTAAGAGATATGATTATATGGCACAAAGATTTGATTTGAAGTAAAATGGCAGTTTTGCTTTTTATAGTTAAAATTAATCAAAAGTAGTAGGTAGCAGTTTTTTAAGTATTATCTAAAGAATTAAATTATTTTCAGCAGTATAACTATGACTGATAACAAGTTTATAAATGAAATAGACGTTTTATTTAATTATGGTGCAACCATTTTATGATTTAAAGGTTGAAACAGTAAAATAGATAATAATGTATTTTAATCAACGTAATATTATTAAATCGAAGAATATATTGAAATTAAACTACTATATATGGATTTTATCGCGTTGTTTATTTGACACTTTATTACATAATTTTGAAAACTGTTACACTACTACTATTATTAAACTTTACTAATTTTTAAGCTAATTGAATTATTATTAAAACTCTCAGTCTCCCCGTGACCATGGCTGCTGAAAAGCAACCGAAACGTCGGGGAAAGTGTAAAATTAAATTAAATCTAAATAGTTTCAATAGTTTTAATAATAATTCAATTAGCATAAAAATTAGTAAAGTTTAATAATAGTAGTAGTCTAACAGTTTTCAAAATTATGTATTAAATTGTCAAATAAATAACGCGATAAAATCCGTATATAGTAGTTTAATTTCAATGAATAATATTCGCGTAAACAGAAGACAATATTATCGAAGAATATAATTACGAATAAATAGACAGTAATGTTTCTTTATCGATATATCTAATATAAAGCTACGATAAATTTAATCCACGTGGAACATTTTCCCTTCACCGACTATAGATTTATACAGCCCACATAATTATTGATTATTTTAATGGTTACGGTTGTGCTCAACCCATTGTATTTTTGTAAGTCATTTAAAAACTTTCTCGATGGTCTTGGGGTATAAGGTTGTGCTGAGTGAGTCAAAATAAATAGCCCAATGGATAAGGCATCGCCCTTGCAATCGAGAGATAGAACAATTTAATTCCACTCAAACTAATAACGAGGTGACTCATGAAACAACCATATTAGTTAACAAACAGTTATTTATTATTATAAAAATTAGAATGAAGCTTGGCTTATGACGGCAATAGACTTTGGCGCAGTGTGAATATACCAACAGGAAATGTGTGCGCCTGCGTCCCGTTTTACTGAAATAACTGACACAAAGAACTCAGGGGCCTTACAAAAGTATTGTCATTGCTAGAACGTGACAAAACTATATATTCAGTAATTCGTTGTCTTATTCTCGGACATATAAGGGATGGCGGTAAGGCCTCCAAGCGGAACTAAATAAATTCAGTTTAAAGCTATTTAGCACTAAGCTAATTTTTAATTTATATTAGAAAATAAAAGGCCGATATATTAATCGTCAGATAAATTTTATTGACGAATAAATGTGTCAGCTTGACATATTTTCTATGCAAAAGCTGTCAAAACGTCTATCATATTGCCCAGATAAAAGATATCTGACAATTGAAAAATCGGTTCTTAATTACAGTAATAATAATTACCTACTTTGTTTAGTATGAAATATATTATTTTATATTATATAAAAATACATTTGTGTGGTGACCGAATATGGAACTAATTTGACAACATAATCTACTGCACTATTCTTGTAGTCGATTAACTATAAACTTAGATAGATATAGGGATTTTATATCCTTTAAATAATTGGTACCCTACTTTACTATGGGGATATATTTAACAGTGTAATTCAGACCATAAATAGAACCACCCAGTTTGTACCCGCGGGTGCTAGACAAGGGTTAAGGGATAATCCAGGGGTTTGGCCACCTAAGTGTACCTGCGTATTTTTCAACAGACTAACAAACCTTATTTCAGGCTTAGTCATCATGGCGTATATACAACTCTTGGGACGACCTATTCACAACAGGGGACATGACAATTATATAATTTTTTGGCGGTGGCTAACTTTGTATTGTAATGAGTCGTTTATAAATATTTGAATGGTAAATGAACCTTGGCTAGGTTAACGAGCCGATTGACACATGTTTTATGGGCCTAACGATTATGAACATCAATCTTGCCATGTTATTATTAATTTTACAAAACGAAGTACAGGTATTACATACAATAACAACATTTCTTATTGAAATTGAACTATAAACTATACTTTGAAAATAAATCATTGATATTTTTGTATACATTCGCGTAAACGTAAGACAATATTCTGCTTGTATCAATAATATGATTATTATTTGCGGTATTTTTCAGCGATAGCTCAGTGGAGAGACCAACAGATTGCAATGCAGAGGGTCTTTGGCTCGAACCCACGTCACTCACCTCTGACATTCGGAAGTTGTATGACTTTTCGAAATTATGTGCGTATTGATTGACAATTATCGCCTGATCCGTGCCTCAAAGAGCACGTTAAGCTGTCGGTCCCGGCTGCCATGAACATCTATGGCAGTCGTTATTGGGAAGTCAGTGCCTTATAATATCCTAATACTGGTCTAGCCTTAGGGTATCGTTAGCCTTCGGGTTGCGGAGGTCAGGTGGCAGCCGCTCCGTGTAAAAACTGATATTCAGTCAAATCCGGTTAGACCAGAAAAGCCGACCGAAAGTGACTTGGGAGTAATAAAGGCTAGGGAGAAGAGATTTGCGGTATTTTGTCAAATATTTTTACGTTAATGTTACTAAAATAAAGTGTAAGTAATTAATATAATGATATATGTATGTAACGGTAATTGTTGTTGACTAAATAAAAGTAATTAAGCGAAGAATATTTTTCCGTATTTATAATGTTTTTGGTTCACAAGAGCTATTTCTGAATGCGTGCCACATCGTATAGTGACGTCATAGCGGTCATAGGAACAAGCCAGTCTTATACCTTCTAACAACAGAGTACTATTTATTATTAATAAGTCTTGCTGTCAGCTTATTTATGTAACCCGTTTGACTTACCGTCACCGCCTATTAGTTCAGTGACGGTAGGTCGTCTCCAGATTATCATAAACCATTTATTATTAAACAATGCCCTAAATTTAAACTTTAGGTTTGGTTTTAGTCGATGTCAGTTCTTAATAAATAAGTACTACTGAACATATTATAATCTCGACAAAGTTAATCCATCTAAATCATAATCCTTCATTTTATAAAGACAACTCCCGAACTAGGAATAATTCCTGTATCGCGTGAGGTTTCACAAACATTTAAATAACGGAGACAAAGAAAACCCAGACGTATCAACTATTTATGGACCACGCAAAATTTTGTCCCGTGTGGGGATTGAATCCACAACACCTGGCACAGTTGCAGTGGCGAGACGATTACATAAACCAACACGCCGCTAGTGCAGTAAAAAAAAGCAATAAAAATAATGGTAATAAATATGGGTAAAACAGATCTAACAAAATATCGAATTATTGTAATAGTAGAAAGTTATATTTTAAAGTACAATATACCTTCCCAGAAAGTAATAAAAAAACGACTATGTAGATAACAAATATAAATTACATAGCTCAAAAATACTTCTCTCTTTTGTTAGAGTCTTCTAAGAAAAAATGTAGAACGTGAAATTTAAATATTGTGATTATTTGCTCTTCAACAATTTGTTTTATGGGAAAACCTTTCAAATCGTTATTTTTCAATTACTACCACACAGGCACTAGGTGATGCATCGCGGGAGACTTTACAAACATTCAAACAATGAACACAAAGAACACCCAGCCTCGGAACAACTATTTGTGGATCACATAATTTTTTGTCCCGTGTGGGAATCAAACGCACAACACGGCGGCAGCAGCGAGGCGCGGCCATTAAACCACTACCACATCCGTGCAGTCAACTATTATAACTATTGCATCGTAAACACAGTTAGTCGAATTCGAAATGGTTTCTCTATCTAGGTATACTAATATTATAAAGCTGAAGAGTTTGTTTGTTTGTTTAGTTGAACGCGCTAATCTCAGGAATTACTAGTCCGAATTGAAAAATGATTTAAGTGTTGGATAGCCCATTTATCAAGGAAGGCTATAGGCTATATAACATCACGCTACAACCAATAGGAGCGGAGCAGCAATGAAAATGTTGCGAAAACGGGGAAAAGGGGTTGTTTGATTATTTGTTTAGTTGAACGCGCTAATCCTAGGAACTACTAGTCCAAATTGAAAATTATTTTAGTGTTGGATAGCCCATTTACCAAGGAAGTATCTTATCTTATATGAAGCAGACGAAGTTGCGCCGGTCAGCTAGTCTAATATAATCGTAATGTCATCAGCATTATGAATTAGTCGAATTAAAACCTATTTAGTCGTATAAAGGCAATATTATAAGCCATTACTGAATTAATAGTTATTTTATTACGTCACAAACTCGTAGTGCTGTCTTTATCTAAAGATCAATAATAAAACGGTTTTTATTTGTGATTCTTTAAGTTTATAGTTAATAATCTATTTTATATCACTGTAATTTTATATAGCCAATGATTAGCTTAGGCCATCGGTATTATATATGATAAAAATGTAATATACACTGCAAACGTAATATTAAAATATTATTATTGGTGATTAAAAATAGTTACCGTGAGTTTTTTGACAGTTCTTCTCATTGGTTATACGCGCTTTCTTTGCAACAAGCAAATGTAAATTTACATAAATAAGTGTAACTTTGACGTTCAAAAGTGTTACTTTGTGACCTGTATGAATACACTTATATTCAAATTTCATTATTTTTTTATGTTTGTGTATAATACTGCTAAAATAAATCACACAATAAAGCTAAGTGTTTTGTTAAATGATAAATCGGCAATGAATTGCATTTAGTAAGAACAGGATCGATACGATTGACTAATCGACAGGCTCAGGAATATTGCACAAGCCAACACGTGATAACTAAACGTAATTTATAACAAGGTAACCTCGCTACCAGAAGTCTTCCCCACTGCTTATAGTTTTAATTAGAGCGGTAAATTTTAAGCGTTGATCGCATCGTGCCGCTTAAATCTTAGGCGCCACTTTAATTAAAATATATTCGGAAGACGCCTTGTTGGTTTCGTTGGTTTAGCTAACATTTTATAGGAACAGTCTCTATAAATATTCCTTATTATCATAAATATGGAACAAGGTCGTGAGTTCTGGCGTTTTCTTTCAGATATTAAGAAAAATATTCTTAGACATATTATTTAAGAGTTAGAGAGCATGCACTCCAACGCGTGCTACAAAAATATTACTTGAGATGTCTATTCCAATATACTCTTTTAATGATTTATTGATTATTGATCTATTCTTGATTGTGTACTTATATTAACGTTGTATACACGTGTGGTACGTGGTTTAATTTTGTGTTATGTCTATATTAAACTTAACATTTCGACAGGCAACTGAGCAATTCTTACTTTATGAAAATATAAGCAAAGAGAACTAAGAAACCGCGAAAAAACTCTCTTCAATAAGCGGAAAATATATTTACATCGTTTCAATATTTAAAGTACGACGCAGAAAACACACCAACTTTACCGTATTTGTGTTAAACAAACGAAAAAGAAAGTTCTTATTTAATGGAGACCTTCACAAACTGTTAGAAAAGTGGAGTTTTTAACAAAATACGAGTACAAAAGCAAAATGTTACTTTCCATTCAATATTTTAACGAAATTCTTGATTCGAATCTAAAGACTTGTCAAATTACGCGGCCGATCGGTTCACGCTCGTCAGCAGAGTTCTTAATTTAAATTCACCCGCCTAATTGGTCAGTCGACTCGAGTCTTATTAGCTTTTTGATGGATATTGTTTTGATTAAATGAATTGCATGATTACGACTCACGAAAAGGAACTTTACCATGAAGCGCTATGACGCAGTAAATAAATTCAATGAATTTACAAATGTTGAAATAGGTTTTTTGTTATACTATCTTTAAATAGGGAATAACATTTGTGAAAACAATAAAATAATATTTTATTAATATTTATCTCATTGGTCATGTGGCATAGTTTGCACGTTTGTTTTCAGCCGATTATGATGCCTTGGGTCTTAGGCAGTGTCGTAGTGTTTTGCTGCAAAGAATTCGTCAGTAGCGACACTTGTCTGAAAATATGCCTGGTTATGCAATAAGCTCATCCTTATAACGTGAAACTTAAGCTTAGATGACGAAAAGTCTTCTGTCTTCATCGATATGCACCAGGCGTGAGAATCTTACGTTTATAAAGATAAATATTTAACAATACATTGAAAATTACTTATAGGTAATTCTATCTGTACATAGTAACAAAATATTCTGCAGCATAAATTATGAAAAAGAGATTACGTATAAAATTGCTCGGCGCGGTACTTGGCTACAATATATTTGAGATTTACTAAATCCTCTCAAAGTCTCTTTTAAGACAACGCTTTGGTGTGGCTTTAGAACTTACATAATATGTTACCTGCCTTAATAATTACAAGTGTTTCACACAAACCCACTAGCTTTCTTCATTAAAACTCATAACGTCATGCTTCGGAGATAAAACCTTATTTGAACGTGAACTAACAGAAGTAACGTAACTTTTTAACTAGCTCCACTTCTCGTTAGATGCTTGTCAATCTTTTTAATATCGTCTTATTGATTTATTTATAATATTTTGTCTCGATAGAAGGGTAAACAGATGTACATTTGAATACATTCCTTAATTTTAGAGAGTCAGTTCTCGTAATATAATTGCTCAAACGAAACTTTGACGTTCTTTGATGTTTTTGACCAATATATTTTCATATTTAACGTTTATTTTAATTTAAGAGTATACCATTTTTGATATTTCTGACAATAAGAGTAGATCACTATTTTGAATAATTTTTATTACGAGAGTATTAATTTGAATATTTTTTATTATATTCGGCAACAACGAATGGCGCAGCATTTTATTTACGTGGATTACACTGTGCACCTGTTCTCAGATATTAATTATTTAAAGGAAATATGAACTAGCCAAGTAGCACAAAAAACGTTTCAGCGATATTTGTAATGACGGAACATATAGATAGATAAAGATATAAACATATTTTCCAGGTCGCACCGCTAAACAGTTGATTGCAATAACTAAAAAAAAGCTTTTGATTCTGATTACGCATCTGTCTCGATTTCATAACACTCGGCGTGAGTTCCGAACACATAACATCGCAGTGTGGAATCATCACTTAAACCATTGCGCCATCGTAGTCTACGTATGTATTATGAAAATATATTCTGTTTTAATGTACCTATAAAACTTGACTACAGTTTTGAAATAGTATAGGCTAACGGGCGCCCAGTAGTCGAATTTTGAATGTTATTCTTTTGTTAAATAACTTTAGCATTCTATTCTCCTTTTTAATTTACATATTCTATAAAGTTTAACTATGCGAAATCTTACTCTTCCATGTGGGCAATACACTTAAAAAGGGTATAGTTTTCACGTCACGTTGATATACAGATAATTGTCCAATTCTCACATATTTAAATATACAACCCATATTCGTAGAATTTCATGACTTCTTTTATCCACAGTTCAATCGACATACGTACGCATATCCCATTGTGTTTGAATAAACATTTCAATTGAGAGGTTTTCATTCGCGGTGGCTATTCGACCGGACCACACATTCAGACTCTTTTTCGCGCACCGCTGATTTCCGATGAATGAACTGCGGTTGGAATATTAGAGTTCAACCATACTACGTATACGTTACCCTTGTGGACTTTTAATTATTATTGATGTAATGAAGTGGGAAGTATAATATTACTATTTTTGATCAGATTTCACTATTTGTAGCTCGTGGCTTTTTTAGTATTTACTAACAAAAATAATAAGTAATGAGATGAACTTAAACTATGGGGTTATGTTATTTACAAAACGTACTGGTTCCTAAACGAGGCTAGAGTCTTTATTTTGGTATACTTTATGAGTAGTAGTGCCTTTAGTTATTCCTTTTTATTTTGACAAAGCTATATGCCCATATTATGTTTAAGTCCTGGGCCGAGGCAGACTAAACAAACGTTCAAACAACGGGTACAAAGACTTGGAACAACTATTGGAGAATCCCACCATTTTTGTCCAGTGTTGGGATCGAACCCACAATACTTAGCGCAGAGGCAGAGGCGATGCGACCACTTAAACCACTATGCCATCTATATTAAGCTAAATCTATTATTAATGAAGTAGAATTTCGGTTGTATTTATAGTGCAAGAATCAGCAAGTCAGTAAAACCTAAAAAGTACCACCCTCCTACAAGTAACCAGCGCAAGACTAGTGATACTGTTGCTTATTTTACCTGGTAAAAAACAGTTCAAGGAGACCACACCACACTCCAGTGCGTTCATTCTTTAATTCTGCTGACCTATGGTCGTAAGGTTCACACCTGATATTGACTCGATTATAGGTTACCAGTACTGATCAGCGGGCACTGTGCTTATTTGCTACTTTTACTGTAGAGAAAAATAAATAGTCAGGAAAGCTGTATCTATTCGCCACTCATTCATACATTTGAGTAATATATAAACGCCATTATTGCTTATATGATATTTACATTACGTAATCGTAGTGTGATGTTCCAGCCGCAGACAGAGTTGCCCCCAATAAGTTTAAGTAAATAAGTTAATGAGGCGTGAGGAACTGAGTAAGCGAAACTCGACGGAGCCAGTGTGCCGGGCCGCGCTGCGCCAACGTGAGGACGACAACTTTTGATTCCTGCTATAATCCATACTTATCTCTAGTTGTTATATGTGTTGTATTAAATGGTTATACCACGCTTGCATTTCCTCGAAGGACTACGTAGAGTCTACACTTGTAGATTATCCATATTTCCTTAGTTATGTTGTATGATCATATGTGATGAGGGAAACCGTGACACATTACCAGACCATGCGTTGCAACTAAAATTGATTTGTAGAAATATGCTATGTATGCGCATACATACATATACCAAAATCGAAGCCGGGAGATTAGAATCAAGCAGCCTCGTATCCAGTGAATCTACTGGACTAAAAGAGGTTGTCTAACTACAACCAACTAATTTAGAATTAAACCAGTTTTAAACTCGAAGTAAATATTAATTTGAAGTTTCAAACTGAAAGTACCTACCTTTTTAATTTGCAACGTTGAACTATGTAAATAATATTGTAACTCATAAATAAATGCTCAACATTTGATATAAAGACGGATGCGGAGATGGGCCTTTCCGAAACATTCAAGAGCTATCTAAACGACATTACACATACTTACCTATATTTTTATCTATTTCACGATAACATTGAAGTGAAGGTAGGTGAAAGTTTAATCTGTCTGTCATTCGAACGATGCTGAAGTGCGTAGTCGATTTTATCTTGACAACCGTCAGGTAACGCGCGAAACTTGAAACGATTGTTTGACATTTAGACGTCGCTGTCACCGGCGCGGCTTGGCGCTGCTCGCTGCCCTAAAGTAATATATATTTAAAACTTGATCATTAAATATTTATAGTCTCGAGTCACGATTCCGGGCAAATTTTATGACTAATTGAAACTTTCTTAAGCGCGGATATATAGGCAGATGTTATAAGTAAGGGTGTAAAATATTTTTATAGCTTCTATACCTTAACATATGTAGGTTTCATATTGACTACAGGAATGGCAAAGAATAAAGGGTCGCCTCACAAACTACATATATTTAGGTACTGCGACGCATAACCGCATTTCAAATATTGTGCGATCTGTGTTCTATGTAAAAGCAGACTTTTGTTTCATTATGATACATATTTCTTTACAAAAAGCCTACTCTAGATAAAGCTTATATTTATTGCGCGTAAGGATCAAACACAGAGCGTTCATCAAACATGTTAATTTTATATACTTTATACAACTAAACTCTTAAAAGCACTAGTTTATTAAAAAATGTAGCTGAACTCCGTCTTCCAACTAGATTTTCCACATAAATGTCGTTACCACATAAATATTTGACCATCAAATACATAACTGTGGATTAAATGGAGTTACAAAATGATTTTACTGCAATGAATTTGTTTGCCCAACATAATGTCGACCCTGGGTTTTCAATGCGGTCCCCTAGAGGCTCTACATCTAAGTTAGGTTTAAGTTAGAGCTGGCTCTGTCGCGTTATGTGTCTCTCGTGGCACATCCAACTAGGAATTTTTGGGTAACATACATCGTATCTCACCACCACTTTTGAAAACAAGCAAATTGAAAAACGATACCTCTAAAGTTTAAAATAAAAGGAGCAAACGTTACCTTGACAAACACCGTAACTTCAAAGAGCGCCATTCAATTGAAATTGTACAATGTCAAGCTGAAAATATTTTATGAAAAGAGACAAGAGCGACCTCGGGCCGACCGTATCACGTACCTTTCTCGCTTGGAAATGCACAAAATAAAACACCAAACAAAGAATACGAAACTAGTCTGCAATCGTAAAGTAGCCAGTCACCACGGTATATGCAAATGTGCTGAATTTAAAATACAATTGATTCATTTCGAAACTGTCTAGGAATAAACCATTCCATTAGCTGGGCGTGCGAGCAACACTAGAACTGTCAATTTGCTTTATTAATTAGTCAGACTCACGCTAAAATAATCGCAATTAAATATTCAAATTTGGTAGTGCAGAGACGTGTCGCTGCAGCGGCGAGCTCTCGCGCTGTCAGGACTTGCATTGGGCTTGTCGCTGAAATGAACATGTCTGGGTCGTGGTATTCCAGGAATAGCGTCGAACGGGACAGGTCAAACGGAAATAAAGCAAGCTGCACTCAGCGAAGTTTGGACATGTCTGATAGCTTTACTGGCGGCTCGTGAATAAAATACATGCTATTTCTGTCTGCCTTTTTATTCCGCTATTTCATTCGTGCACTGTTCCAATTGTCGTCTATGCTAGCTTTGTGTTTCATTACGTTGTGCAGCTATTTCCATATTTAGTTTGAAACTGTTAAGCTCATACAAAGTATCAAATGGTAACCAGTCTGAAATATAATTGATGTATTCTGTATAATATACAATGTACTAATATAAGACAACTACATTAAGGGATTTTAAAGGAACATTCGTACAGTGTAAGCAATACTTATAAATGCTCTCAAGGGCGCAATTGGCCCCCACCGTCGCGTAGGCTCCATTGATTTCATCTAAATTACGATCTAGCGTGCATTATCCTTATGGTACCACATTCTTTCATTTATGTTTCCAAGACCAATTATATGCCACAAAGCTTCAATGACACGAGAGCGGTAGAATAATACAACAATAGAACATCTAAAGGAACAACAGAAATATGAAAGTACGTAACCTCCACATGATGTGGTGGCATGTCATCTGATAACAATTGCAAAACCAATATAAATTTCTTGGCAGAGGCGGCTGGGTTATAAGAAAATGTATTATGAAAGCGAGCGGTTTTATTGTGTAGCAGTAAAACGGTAGAATTTGCATCGGGAATCGAACCAGACACTTGCAAATCGACGATCGTAAAACGATCCCGCATCGGTCACCGGATTCATGAATAAAACGGTATTTGGAACCGACCGTTGAAAAAAATATATAAAGAAAATACGTGCGATTTCATGTACAGGTTACTATTATAGAATTTGTATTAAAGGCAGTGTGATTTTAGGGCAACGTTTGGGCTGTGTTGATAAAAAAGATACAAGGAGAATATATGTGTATGGTATACGTGACATGGTCGCATGTGTGTGTGAGCACTGCAGGAGTCACGTTCAGGCAATATTTGCTGTATAAAATTCAGCAACTGAGTCGGCGCTGTGTGTAATGTATACTCATCACATGTGCTGCTACGGGATTTTTTATATCCTTATAAAGTAGGTATACTACTAAATAATCTCTCTACTTTAACAGATGTTTGGCTAGATATTTAGTTAATGGCGATTACATACTACAGAACTAAAACAAGCCTATGTCGATATATGAAAATTTTCATATGAGGAACTGTGCTTATTTATTTAGAGTTCGAGTATAGAACCATAAAAGTATTTAAAATTTACTTAAAACACGCCAACATTTGCAGTACTTACCAATCATTTAAAAAATATAATGTTGTGAAATATGTATGTATTTGTTTGTAGTTAAACAAGCAATTTGAACGTTGTTTAACTTAACCGAGGCACCGGTGCAACGACGCGCGCGACGCGTGCCGCTAACACCAGATTCAGAAAGTTATTATGGACTCGACACATTGCCCGGCTAATTCAGAACACACGTTGTTACAATATTTGAGCAGGAATGTCGGACGCGAGTTTTAATAAATGCCTCATCTCCATTCCGCGTCGAAACGTGTCGACTTTCACCTAGCTTTTTAACTGCGTCCTTTTTAACATTGCGAACGTCATTGAAACAGAATTAATACAACAACGTTACACTTTCTAACATGTAGAAAAAGAGTTTTGTTTAAGTAGATAGTCTTCAGTGACGTCCAGAATTGAATCGAGTTGACTCGAGCGGGACGAGTCCCTATTTATACTTTAGCAAACGTAAAAGTAAACGTTACGACATTCACTCGGCGAATAAACAAAATGAGATATTAGTAAGTTTCGCTACCCACCCTCAGTTCACTCGATTCCACTTTACGCATTACACCAATTAGTTTGGTACATTAGGAAGTCCAGCAAATAGTTACGAAGCAAACAGAGTGTCTAATTAAAAAGTTTTTCCTTTGGTAACGAGGATGGACGTGTTCGTAACGTTAGATTGATGTTTGATTGAGTATACCAAGTTTTGCACCTGTGTCTGCCTTCAATGTTCCTTATAAAGAACTTTGTTTCCAACTCCAAATCACTTTTAGTTAATAAGTGTTGAGTAATTAACTAGATAGACATGTTAATACTTAGTCCGAAACTGTGATTTGTAGTAATTCTAAGTCGTTTGCTTCATGTCTTTGAGTTGCCGCCCGTTGGCAATTAACTTACAAATGCAGATACATTTCTAAGTTAGATACATATATTTTTGTTTTCATATTGCCATTTTATAAACAAAATGTGTCGTTAAGTATAAAACTTTAGTAGATTTCTGTTCTAGAAAGCAGAAAATAGGTGGTGACATTTAAATTATGGGCACCGGCTTTCTATTTAAAGCCCTAGTCTCGCGCTACGAGGTCGCATAGGTTGACTGTATTTTTGCAGATTTCGTTGGTATCCTCTTTTATCTGATATAAAATGTTTATTCATGATAGAAGTCCTTATATAAAACGACACTATTATTATACTACTAGATTTTGCCCGCGGCTTTGCTTGCGTTAATATACATTTTGTCAATGAATTTGTATCCATCGGGAACAGTAATTTTTCCTGGATGAAAGGTACTTAATGTCCTTTTCTGTATCCCTGAAAACGTATATGCAAAACTGCATGGTGATCGGTTGAGTAGTTAAGGCATAAAAGCGTAACTAACAAAACTCACACACATTCACACTTATAATAATAGTTAGGATGTATGTATATATGAAAATAGAACAATATAGAAAGATATTTTAACTGTCATAGTCTTTCTTTAGGAAACGTGATCCGATATGCAGCCGTTTAGTGATAAACATGCTCAAATTAAGCCCTCCATCTCAGTTATTGTGTTTAGACAATAGTCAATTAACTAGTGAGATGTTTAGAGCGATTCAGATATGTTTATCCATACCGTAATAGTCTACTACTTCATGGACTACAGATTTTAACGAAAAATCCTGCGTGAAACCAAAAATATGTACGTAAAAATTATCAATAGGATTAAAAGTCAGATACATGAATAGTTTATATTTATAAATATAAAATCCGTTTGGATTCTCTTTGAATACGCCGCTGTGATAGCACATGTATTATTATTAACGCATTTTCACGTTTTGAGTATCGATGTAACAATAGCAGCGATATCCTAGTGGGAGACCGTTGGACAGCCACCGGGTTCGATCCTAAGACACGAACCTCTGATATTTCAAAGTGTATGTGCGTATTAATAAGTTAATTATCGCTTGCTTTACGGAGAAGGAGAACATCCTAAGGGAAGTTGCACGTCTGAGAGTTTCTCATAATGTTCTCGAAGATATGTGAAGTATTACAACGCGCACTGGGCCAACGTGGTGGACTATGGCCTAAACCTTCTTACACTGAAATAAAAGCCAGTATCCAGGAGTGGGACAGTGTGATAGGATTATATTATATATATAAATATATCGATTTACTGAGAAAGAACGAGAGTATTGTGATAACCAAAAATATAACAACTCAATGTTGTGATCGATCCATCACTGTTAGATTAAGTTATTCTTGCTAGTTTCACTTCACCGACTATTAAATATAATATTCTTTAGAAAATCCTGAGGAAATGTTTATTGTCGTTACCCACTGTTGCCTTTATTTGCGATTGCGAGCTTGTTTAAGCAAGCGCCATTTCAAAAAAGAATATAATATGTAACTTTGTTACTCGACAGGATTTTTACGTGTCGCCTGACTTTGCGGAGACAGTAAGCCTTCTCAAGCGAAATCTAGATGTGTGATCCCAAGTGTGATCAGAAAAATGTCTGTCAACGCTATCCCCACAACATTACATGTGAATGTGCCTCAACATCTCTCTCTATTTTGTTTCATAGTGACAAACAATGTCAACAACAAGTGTCATCCCTTATTAGTAGCAGTTTAAACTAGTCAGTAGTTTATGGGTGTGTGTTTGTTTGTTAGTGTATATTTCAAGTCCAATTAAAGGTTCAAAACAGTGTGATTTTATTTGAAGAGGACCTTAAGAAATGGAATGTAACCGAGGCTATATTTCGCCGTGGCAAATCATCGTAAAAAGAAACTGAAATTTAATAATGATACGATAAATAAATTTAATAATGATAATGCTGCGTAAGGTTCGTGATATATAAATACAATGTACCGTCAAATAAAAAAATAACGGTATGTTGCTAAAACACAAACCTCGGCGTATATTTGTTTAAAAGCTATTATAAGTAAAACATATAAAACTATAAATGATAAATGACAAATGATATTTATTTCAAAGAAAATAGAGTACATTTATGGATGTTGCGGAATTGATACATTTACCTGTTCCATTTAGTCATATTGTAGCATGCGAAATGTATTACATTTTTAAAATAATTCTAATTATTGCATAGGTATGATAATTAAATTAAATTAATGACATTGTTATTTAAAAGTCATGTTGTAATATATTATCATATAATAAATTATTTAATGTAGAAACTCGTTAAGGGAATAGTATGACTTTTCTAGTAGCCATGCCTTAAGGTGTTTCTCAAAATGAAAAAGAGGTAAGTTTTTAGAACATTCTGGAACTTTTTTATATATAGTTATGCACATACAGTAGCAATTATTTTTATACATTGTAGATCTCGAAATGGACTCTAGAACTAACCTATTAGGATGCCTAGTGTTTCTCGGATACTTATTCATGGCCTTGATGAAAAGGTATGGGTAGGTTTTAACAAAAACAGAAATCTCCGGAATATGCATACAGGTCAGAGGAAGTATGCCTAATGTTTTAAAATGTGGTTTGCATGATTCGTCTGGAGCAATACCGACAATGGCTCTTATTGATATGACAGCTACGTACTTTTTTAAGAGCTAAGAATTTTTAGGCGCCATGTAATCCACAGATGATTTTAGGTCAGTTAGTGAATAATGAATAAGAATGTGTGCTACGCGTAAGTAATTAACGATGTTCTCAAATATCGTTTATACTTACTACTATTCATTCCAGTGCGGGTCTCGGCGATTCACTACTCGTCCCATTGAGAATTCTTATAGTAATTGAAGATTCATTTAGCTTGATTTAACAGCGAAGGAAAACATCGTGAGAAATCCTATATGTCTGAGAGTTCTATATAATGTTCTTGAAAATATGTGAAGTCTGCCAATCCACAGTAGGCTAGCTTTGCTCACCCTTCTTATTCTGGGACAGGCCTGTGTCCAGCAGTGGGACGGTTTATAAATAGGGCTGATATTATTTTAAATCGCTTCCAGTGCCGTATGACATGAGGCAGAGCTGATTGTCAGATTTCGACTTCGCACCGGATTTGACGTTGACGTTTCTATACACATCCTGTTACAATTGCATATGGAATTGATAATCAATAGTAAACCGATTATCCAATCATTGCATAATAGGTTAAACTGTAATCAATACCATACGCAAGTTAATTTATTAGAGGTTGTATCGTGAGAGACCGCCAGTAGCTAAATAATTTTAGTATTTTTTAACTTAAAGGTATTGGTTTACCATTTATCTCGCCAAGTAAGTACTCTATGCGTATTTTCAGACAGCTTAATATACCTACGTATTAAGTTCCAGTTTTCACTCGTAGCTTCTTCCATATGAAAGTGTTTTCACATTTTCATATAATACTAATGGGAATTTCCATAACATAAAAAGAGGACGTCCTAAAAAATTTGATTAGTGGCGTCATCTATTCTCAAGAACAGAACTAAAGAATGTTTTAAATAACATTTAAGTTAAACTGTTAATCCTTAAAACGAGGATAAAAGTATATTTTAAGTTAACCAAGTTCCAAGGGTGATTGAGTAACAAACATTCTTATATTTGTAATTTTTATTTTATTTTATTTGTTGTTAATTTTTATTGTAAGAATATTATCAACACAGTTTTATTTAACACAGTTAATTAAAATTAATTATTGCCTGTACTATTATAAAAAATAAAAACTAAAACCCTCTAATAGGCGTCATAGAATTCCTCCGCATCACAGCCGACTGGTAGTGTGCCCAGAAGACTGGCACTGCATTGCCACGTTGAATGAAAATTCAAATACAAATTCAAAATAAATTGATTCAGATTAGGTTACTAGGTAACACTTATGAATGTCAAAGATACACTATTTTTTTTTGTGAATTTACATTTACTGCCACGTTCAGCAAAGCAAGGGTGTAGGGCTCATGAGAAGAACGGGCAAGAAATTCATGGCCAGTCTTTTTAATCGCCAAATTTTTGTTTACATATCATAAGAGCTGTAAGGTGCTGCAACCATTTCTCCATGAAATACTATTGAACATACTCAAGCATTTAATAGAATTGATGGTAGCCTCTAAAGCAGCAGTATGGTAAATAGGAGCATCCACTAACATGTACATAAATAATCAAGACAAGGCATGATTGTAGTCCGTAGTTTAATCTATCTATTTAAATAAAAAGTAGTAAGTAAATCATAGAATACCACGATACCAAGGTCGACCAATCACCACAAGTAGCACCCGTTCACGAGTACGACGCATGGGCCAGCCATCGCCCCCTTCGCTATATTGAAGGGAAGGGATCGACCCGGTCCATGACGCCACCACAAGCAATGACATTTGAGTGAGTATGACGGTCCTTGGCATGCGAACTCAGAATAAGACTCAAAAAGAAAACTTTACGGAACTGTCCATGATCACGAGTTGTCTTCATTGCACATTCTTCTTGATTAAAATACGACTGAGTGTAACAACAATGTAAATTCTAGCTAAACAAGGTGTAACATTACAAAATAATAATGCTTTTTTAAAAAGACAACTCGCGACCTATGTATAATTTCTTTGTTGCGGGGGACTTTACAAACATTCAAATAACGGACACAAAGAACACCCAGACTCGGAACAACCATTTGTGGATCTCACAAATGTTTGTCCTGTGTGGGGATGGAACTCACAATACACGGTGCGGCGGCAGTGGCGAGGCGATCAGTTAAACCACTACGCCATCCATGCAGTCAATTTATATAATAGTAGAATTAGCAGACCTCTATATCATAATTTATTTTTAATTATAAGCATGTCCATACATCTACCTAAGTTTAAAAATCAACCAACTTCATAAATTCACGTATTTTATTTGCTCCGTTTTGACAAACAAACGTATTCTAGTATATATTTATAGCATAGCAGTTCTATAGTAAGTTGCAATAGGATATATAGGGATAAACCCTCTGCTCGGAGGAATTATGACATCTGTCAATATCAATGAACATAATTTCCGCGATATTCGGTGGGAGTTGGGTAAGCACACAAACGAAATATACTAACATAAACGTAAATTAGTCTGTTATTATGATAAATCTCTAAACAATAACACACAATGATACGTTATGAACAGATAGGAAGCAGGCATAAAGTCGGATACATTTTGAAATAACTTCATTAATTAATTTCACTAATTAATTGCAACTGCTATGCCATTGTATTCAACATTATGCAGACAAAATTTTAGATTACTAAGAAATCGTACAATATTAATATTACGGATGATAAACCAAATCATAGCTTTCCTTTCTTTGAAATCCTATTCTTAGCAAAAAAGATGGTGAAATCGTGTAATTTTTAGTGGCGTTTTCCTCAAGTACATATATTGCCTACGTCAAAGTGTCATTCAAAACAATTTTTACAATACGTTCTGACACGCATTTATTTAATACTTGCGCGTGGCAAAGCCTGTAGTCGGGTTTCTAATAATTATTCCTTTGAGCCATATTGGTAGGCTTACAGAATTATTACTTACATTTTCTTTTAAGCTCATTAGTTGACTACAAATAGATTTTATTACATAAAATCATTGAAATCCAAACTGCAATAACGAAATCGTAATATTGTGGGATGGAACAATTGTGTCCAGCAGTGTGATGACTAACCGTCAAATAACTTAATCAATAATTAAACAAATCCACTTTTCCCAAACTGATCACAAATCACAACAGCATTGTCACAAAAGGGTATACACATAATAATTATTAGAATACAAATTATTTACTTATCATAAACTGTTGTTACTGTGTACCTAAATGTAATTGATTCATTTGCATATGAAACACGGTTGATTAATAGCTCTTGTGTGGATAGTGTAGTTTATTAAATTATGTTTTTGTAAAACATTTCGAACTCTGTCGATAGTCGTACGACTGTATATCGACACGCTATGGCTGAATTTATCGCGCAAACTTCTATTTACGATCAGCTGAAATAAGTAGTTTTGGCTCGAGTCGCTGCTATGATATAGACTTCGTGATATCTAACCATCACTATGCTTTAAAGGAAATCAATTTTTATACTGCGGAAGCACGGTATGCGGTATTTTTATTTTCTACTTTAAGTTACATGTTACAGGCTAAGCGCAAAGAAAATTGTATCGGCGGGCCAATCGCCCAACTCAACCAAAATGACCCTTGTCTCCTTGGTTGAGTTGGTTACTTGATCTGACTGATCCTATATGTTAATCGTGTTCACGTCACATTTCAGGTGAAGATGTTTGTTATGTTTTTATTACATTTTGCCCATATAAGTTAACAGTGCCGCCATGCCGTGACTAAGATTTAACAGTAACAAAGCTCGATATTTTTATTTAATACTGTAAAAACGAAATAATTGTTCGTACTAGAGATTAGTATGAATATATTTATTATTTGTTTTCAATAACAGCAGTGGTGTATGGTGTTTGCACAAGTAAATCTGCAGTAGTTATGCTATAAGAAAATATATATTTACCATAATATAACACAGCTATTGTAATAATAATTTGTAGACCTTAAATAAATATATTTTGCTTTCATAATAGTTTCTTGTCAAAGTTAATACTATAAATGCTTGCCGAGCTTATGGATTTCTAATTATTTATTAATCCCATGGTCGAACTATCACAAATGGCAAATGTGACACATCATGTTTTTACACTTTGACGTAGGAAGATTAATAATTATGTGTTGTCAATAATGTCTGCTTGATGTCTGGTGATGTTGTAGATCTTCAAAACGTAGCATAAATGTTGTTTGAGATTAGAACATATCAATAGTATAATCGGTGGAATCCTAACCGATACTTTATAAGGCGCTTATTGCCCGTGTAAGCATTTGTACGTAATTGGGTGCAGTCATTTAACCGTCGTATGACTTATCTTTATACTAATGTTTACAGATGAAAGGTTATAGTATTAAAGATAAAACGAAATTCCGAATAACTCTATCATAAATATTTGTTCACCCACGAGAAGCATTCAGTATGGACACGGTGCCTATCAAGGGGTGTCACTGGTGTAATTTAATTCCCAGGAACATTGTAAAACGTGGACTGTCCGCAGTAACTCATAACCAGGTGTCGAGATTTACGTCCACACAATATGTTATAAAAATCCGGCTATTTTATTTTACGGGTCCTCATGATATGGGGTTTATTTTGTGTCCGCCTCATTCTTCTTAATACTATAAAAGCTGTGTGTGATGTTTTTCGACGAAATAACATAATGTTCAGGGACAAAGTATGTTATTATTAGAGTAGATTACTCGTGAAATGTCTCAAATCTAAATAATAAATATTTATTTAAGATTGTATATATTATTTAATAATATAATGTAAGTATAGAAAGTATACAAAATGATTATGGATGGGATAGTCGGAAAGTAAGACATAGGAAAACTTTAGGTGACCAGATCAAAAACATTCTAGAGAAAGGTCAAAAATATATAAACCGATGAAAATATAATGAGAGTGAAAGAGAAATGCGACAGAGTCGTAGTAAAACTGTAATCTTAGTACTCTTTCTGGTAAAGAGGTAAGCATGAATAGTTGCATAATTATATGTATTATTAGCTCACACAATAAAGTAAGTGGCATGCGACATTAAGGTGTGCTCATACTTAAGCAACGTTTTTTTTAAGCAGGCAGTTTATATTTGATAAAATTATAAGAAATCTATCGTTAATGTAATATGTAAGATTTATTTATATCTTTTTATAGTAGAAAATTCTTCATACAGAATGATTGCTTATTGTAAAAATGCAGAAACTAAAAGCCTGGTACTTAAAGGTGCTTATTTGCTAAGTAGATATCAACACAATAGTACGTAATAATGTTTATTTTTCTGGTGGTGACTCAAACAGTAATTAAAATAAAGACTTAACGGCCACCCCATCATTTTCTCCTTTCCCCAGGGCGTTGTAAGGAGCGACTTAGGGATTATGAGCTACGACGATGGGCAGTCATAAAATGTGAACAAATTATATTGAGAAATGGCTCAAATTCAGCTTCGGTCAATAGATTAAGTTAAAATATTTGTGGCAGACTAAGACCATTGTATTTTCAATTGATTTTAACTGTGGTTTATGTTTCTAGTTTTATATTTAAACTTAAAAATGTTTATACATTTTAATTCATAAGATATATTTCAAGTTTGTATTATTAAGTATTTATAATAATATAATATGAGCCGTGTATTAAACTGCTGGGCACGGGCCTCTGCTCAGTGTGAGAAGGGTTAAGTCATAGTCCACCACGCTGTCCCAGTGCAGGTTAGCAGACTCCACATATCTTTGAAAACATTACGGAGAACTCTAAGACATGCAGATTTTCTCACGATGTTTTCTTTCACCGTTGAAGCGAGCTATAATAATATATCAACTATTTATTAGCTCATAAATTCGAATAGTCAGAGATGCGCGCCTTAGGATCGAACGTAAGACATCTGCGTAGTAAAGTGATGGCGGTCTAACTAGGCTATCGCTTCATACTATAATGAAGAATCTACATACATATATGTATGTATTAAAAATATTGTAACATTTACTGGAGTCAGATTTAAGCGAATTTTAGTTTATATTTCCCATTGCCATCAACGTTTGAAATTTCCTTATTTTCCTTCTAGAAACATTACCTAGCATACTTGTACGCCACGTTATGTATGTACATATATTATTATAAAGATATTCACTTTATCGATACCTCCCACAAAGACAAATTTAATATATTTTCCATAAGAAAGTTGCTGTAGTAAGATACCATTTATGAATTGTTTTTTACTACCCTTGGCAAGTATGTATAGCAACTCAATGTTCTAAAAACAAATCCAAATTAGGTTATATGTATATAATATAGAAAGGATATAAATGAATCCTGGCCATTTTCGTAACCTCATCTCGTCATGCCATTATCGTATCCTCGTCGTTCCCTTGTAAAGGATAAAATTATAAATAATTCTGTTACGTCCGTCTGCCGGCCTGTATGGCAGAACTTTGAAAATTGGTGACATGTAAATATATTGAACAGGGTTTTTAATGTGTCACTTTCCAAATAATAAAATAATTTTCGTACGCTATCAAAGAGAATCAGTAATAAGAATAATATTATTATACAATCAGGCATAAGACCTGGCATACCTGTCGGTATAATACCATTTTTAAAAGTAAAAATATATTTTTCTAAGAATTTAAAGATACTGTTAGGCCAACTAACTAACGCACAGTTTTGTGAAAATTGAGAAAATATTTTCATAGAACAATAAATTTTCGTCTTTTTGGTTCTAATCTAAATTATAAGATGGCTACGAGTAGGCACTTTACTAAGTTCAGAAGTTCTTAGCCCGTTATTACCTTTAAGTTCTTTTTATCCAGTAGGGATTTCTTTTTAATTTTGATCCAATATACAGCTTGTAACAGAGAGGTATAGTCATAGTATAGGTAAGTATAGTATATTTAAGCGTCACGTATTTCATAGAGCTCTTGTTCAATGTAAAACCGCGACAAATAAATCCATATACCTACATAATTTTCACGAAGATTTTTGTCGACTTATTAATATCATCAAATTCTAATCAATACTTAAACAACACTAACGGCTGTCTCAGTGACCTCCGTGGACCAGAAAAGGCGCAATTTTAAGAGTATAATAATAATATAATAATATTCTATCACATACACACACCATCTAGCCCAAATTAAGCAAAGCTTGTACTATGGGTACTAGACAATGGATGTACATACACGTATACTTTTTTTTTATACGTATACCGTTATAGAGTGATGTAAGGGTGTTTCGTATTAATAATATAATATATTTTTATATGTATTCTGTGATCTTTAGGATTCATTGCCATTTACAGAGCACAGTAACACAGCAGCACAGTAGCAGCGATAGCTCAGTGGGGAGACCAACAGACCGCAATGCAGAGGGTCTCGGGTTCGAACCCACGTCGCGCACCTCTGACTTTCGGAAGTTATATGACTTTTCGAAATTATGTGCGTATTGATTGACAATTATCGCCTGCTCCGTGCCATGGAGAGCACGTTAAGTCGTTGGTCCCGGCTGCCATGAACATCTATGGCAGTCGTTATTGGGAAAGTCAGTACCCTCTAATATCCTGACACTGGTCTAGCCTTAGGGTATCGTTAACCTTCGGTTTGCGGAGGTCAGATGGCAGCCGCTCCGTGTAAAAACTGATATCCAGTCAAATCCTGTTAGTTTAGAAAAGCCGACCCTAAGTGACTTGGGAATAATAAAGGCTAAGAGAGAAGAAAAGTAACACAGACTACTTCAATGAGAATTGCTTGATAGAAAAATCAAACCAAATAGCAACTTACGATCTCAGCTACGGCGCTTTTACTAACGCGATTGCACCAACGAGCCAGTACGAATATGCTATTACTTATTTATTACGAAGCAAGGCGATCGACTCATTATTTATTTATAACGGCCTGTGTGAAAAGTAGCCTTGTGACTTTGACCACACGAATATTATATAAACCAGCTGCCGGCTTAAAGAAGCATTAGAAATATTGGAGAAATCAAATGTAATCATAAGTGACAGAACTCAGAAAATAAAACCTGGCCAACATAATAAATGCGAGACTGGGTTCACTCGGAATTGAAAGGACCACTCAAATAGACGTTATTTTTTACATGGCTTATTGACTTTTTTACTCAAGCGAATGTTTCAATACGATAAAGTAGATTTTGCCCGCGGCATCGCTCATGTTAAGGTAGATTCTGTAAAAAAAAATATCCCTTTGGAACAGAACATTTTTTTGTTTGAAAAGTATGTATGTCCTTTCTGTACCCCTGACAACCTGTATGCAAAATTCTATGATAATCGGTCGAATAGTGAAAGCGTAACAAACAAATCAACTCACATTCGTATTTAAAATATTAGTTAGGAAGATAAGAGATAAATGATATGAGATATTATTATAAGTGAAGTTTACCTTATGCACTTTGTTTAATCAACACCTAAGATTCAGACTCTGAATACCTATCAATGGTTCTCACAAATAAGATCATACATAGACTCACACATATATAATAGAGATAATTTATATTTCTAGACCAACGAGGCAGAATAAGTAATTACATAAATACTTACAATAGACAATTATAGCGATAGCTCAGTGGGGAGACCAACAGACTGCAATGCAGAGGGTCTCGGGTTCGAACCCACGTCGAGCATCTCTGACTTTCATAAGTTATATGACTATTTGAAATTATGTGCGTATTGATTGACAATTATCGCCTGCTCCGTGCCTCGGAGAGCACGTTAAGCCGTTGATCCCGGTTGCCATGAACATCTATGGCAGTCGTTATTGGGAAAGTCAGCACCCTCTAATATCCTGACACTGGTCTAGCCTCAGGGTATCGTTAGCCTTCGGGTTGCGGAGGTCAGGTGGCAGCCGCTCCGTGTAAAAACTAATATCCAGTCAAATCCGGTTAGACCAGAAAAGCCGACCCCAAGTGACTTGGGAATAATAAAGGCTAAGAGAGAAAGAAAAAGACAGTTATAAAGCTGTCTTAAGACTTATTCTAGTTATTACTAGAGCTATCTTGATGAAGCTAGCTATGCCTAGGTAAGCAAGTAAATATGTAAAGCAGCAACTTTGTAAACTAACCATGTTTATCTTGTTCGTGTATCTAATACTAAGTTGCGGTTCACTCGGCGAAAAGTTCTGTAGTGTATGTTACAATGCGTAGGTTAATGTGAAGCTGGCATTACGTGTAGTTTAAGCTGTGCGCTGTATTACCGCGGACAAGTGGGCGAGGCAATCTTGACAAGCATTAAATTTTTTATTTTTGTATACACTTATGCTTGAACGTTTAAAATTGTGTATTCTGATTCTGAATTACGCTTGTACTTCTAAGCGAATGGTATGATACATACATAGACTCACGTGTATATGTCTATAAGGGTTAAGGACAGAGGTAAAAGCACCCACAGCTATGATTTTAGGTCTTACGTAATAGTGGGCGCCTATCTTTTTTTTATTTTGCTAGTCAGAATGACCACACTTCGCCTGATGGTAAGCGATCATATGGTCCAAAAGCAGTGGCCTCCACACCATCCGCATAGACGCTAAGGGGATGTTGAGGTCTCCGTCAGCCTAAAAATGTGCGTTTTCACGCCCCGCTTAAAGGATCCAGGATTGAAGGAAGAAAGAAACACGTGCCTTGGCAGAGAATTCCATGCTTTGATCGTTCGGTAGAGGTATGAGGACCCAAACTTATTGGTGCGCGCTCTAATCAATTCAACCGTGTGAAGATAGCATCTGAACCCAGTACGCGTCGTTCTGGTTAGGAAAGGGTAGGACGGGATAAGGTGGACTAACTCTTCAGAGCACTTCCCGTGGTATATTCTGTAGGAACATGCCAATGAGGTATTGTCCCTACGGAGTTGCAGAGGTTCCAGTGAACTCGTGACCTCTGGAACCTGCCGCTGAAACCTGTCGAGAGCGTCCAACAAGTACTGCGCGGAGCCATCCCAAAGATTAGCCTTATACAGTAGGCACAGCTGTCAAGGCGCGAAGAACCGCCTCACCCTGTTTAGAACTCCGAGTTTTCGCAAAGCTTGCTTGATGACGCTCTCGATGTAGGTTTTTGGATTCAGGGTGCGGCAAAGATCCATACCTAAGATAGAGAGGCTGTCACGTATCACCAGTGGAGTGTTCTTCAGACAAGGGAGGGGAAGGAAAGGAGACCTTTTTGTAGAAAACTCTCTTTCTTTGTCTTTTGCCGTTGAACTGGACCAAGTTCTTGGCACCCAACTCAGGGATGCGATCCAATTGCTGTTTATTGAACATAATTCTACACTTTGTTCTGCTACTGAGTATTTCGAGCCAAAAAAACCCAATAATATTCTGCCCAACCCGGGAATCAAATAGAAACAGTACCAGACTACGTACTGTTACTAAGAGTTTTTTACAATAAAAAGCCAATATAACTTTCTCTGACCTGGGAGTCAAACTAGTGCACAGCAGTCGCACAACACCGCTGCGCTCAAACAAAGCTAAACAAATTGAATAATAATGAGAACGATTCCTATCCGAGCCTATATCAATATATCATCGTCTGACCGAACATTTATACGATTGCTGATTTGACCATACGTCTGTATGGTCAAATCAGCAAAATAAACAAAATAGGTGCCGCATTAATTGACCGGTCGGCGGTGACTAATGATTACTCGTCGAGATTCCCTTTGTCTTCATGTGCCGCCGCGGTGATTACGGAATGGGCTCACTATACATTGCAATAAAAGTATATAAACTTATGTTGATGTAACAACATCTTAAAAACGGGTAACGTATAAAAAAATTACAGTGTTTGGTGTTAGCTACTACACTAACGATAATTATGATACTGTTATTGATGTTCCAGCTAATACTTGGTTTATAACATCAGCCCTGCATATAAATATAAACTATTCCATTGCTACGTAGCGGGGAATCAGGGAAGTTAAAATGAGTAAAATCATTTCACTAGTCTTTATTTAATAACTGAAAATTATGTTGATTCGGAATACAAAAGCAGATATGCATAGGTAGGAGTATTATTATATGGTATATGAATACCTTGTAAGCTCGATAACCCAATCGCATGGCATCGAATAAAGACTCACCGAACATCAATACACAATATAATTTAATTATGTATTGTGTTATAGAAAATAAAGATTATATTATTATTATTATTTACGTAGATTGAATAAAACAGATGCTACGGCAACTTAACATAAGTCCAACTATCAGTAATCTGTATGGATCTCGTTTCTGAGATTCAAAGTAATGTAGGAAAGCTAACAATGTTGAAGTTGCAGACAACTTCTAAGATTATATCTGAAGAAATCTTATATTGATATAAGATTTCTTCAGGTATAATCTAAGAAAATGATTCTTTTTAAATCCAGAACTAATGACAGTCATAAAAGAAAATGAATGACTCGTGGGGATATTACGATAGTTATCATTCTATCTAATATTTTTTAAATAAATAAACGAGGAAGCTTTATTGCCTACCATTTTTTGTATAGTTTAGCATTGTAACTTCATAATAACAATAATTTATTTATTACAGAAATGAGATTCTGGGTTAACTTTGATTTAGGCTATTATGTGTTACAGGTATTCATTTATATATGCGTAATCTACAATAAGTATTGTTCCGTACATTTTGCGTGATTAAAAGCCAATCTACTATTTGTCTCTGACTTATGTTGGTTCCCAATAACTAAGCTTTTTATAGTTTTCTTTACTAGCAATAGACGGATCTTACATCAAAATGATGTTTTTAATAATATAATATATATATATATATATAATACCAAATACCACAGAGTCGGAAACGGTTGTCAGTGCTATAAATAAAGGTTCTATTTTACCTCTTTTGGTTGTTTAGAGCAACTATATAGTATTGTTCTAATTATTGGTACTTATAGTTTATAAGGTTAGTGTGAATGGAACAGTCGCAAGAGGAAGACCTAGGCGAACGTTTCTCGAACAGATCGGAGGCGTTCTGGACAAAGGCCAGGTTAAGAGCACCTTGAACCGACGGGCGTGTATGAGGAATGTAATGAAAGTGAATGAAGTCAGAGAAGCGTGTCAGGATCGTAGCAAATGGAAATCCGTAGTCTCTGCCTACCCCTCTGGGAAACAGGCGTGAATCTATGTATGTATAGAAGTTTTTAAATTAAAATTACATGTTTTTAGTTTTCATTAAATTATTTTATCAAGAATTATTCATACCAGTAATGAGTGGTATGAGTGGATCTGACCAGAAAACATTTACAACGCCTATGATGTTCTATGGGCATGCCATCATTTTTTATGGGTTCCATACCCGAAAGCGAGTCATACAAAGCCCCCGCTGTCCAGATGGACCCCGCTGTCCTTTCTGTCTATCAGCAGGCTGTCTCATGAACCGTAATAGGCAGAGAGTTGATATTTTCACTGAGTGTGTATATTTATTGCCGCTATAACAACAAATAATGAAAAAGTACAAAGTGTTAAGTGTGTTAAATGGTGGTACGACGGTACGGAACACATGGTGTGCGAGTCCAACTTGCACTTGACCGGTATTATTATAGACTGTGGAATGTATGATCTGTTACATTCGCCTTTTGCAGCTTTTGTGAAGGATATATTAGGTAAACCTAGTATTTGTTAGGTCTCTTCTAGCTGAATAAATATGTATACAAATCCCTATAAACAAAGGCTTACATCGGCGTGGTTAACAATTAGCCTTTCAAAGTGATTCGTGTCCAAAATGGCGACACTTTAGTCATTCGCTGTACATCGCGAGCGGGCCACCTGTTTTTAATTATGAATACAGCGGTACCTATTGCCTGTCCGTCGGATTACCCGGCTCGAATTAAATTAACCCAACATTGGGTGTCAAATTTGTATAGTCATGATACGAATAATAAGTTCTGTTTCTGTTTAATTAAACAATTTAAAAGAGAACATACCTACATACGTAAGTACATACATCAAAATACATATGAATATACTTGTAGGTCTACTAAAGTAAGTGTTCATTCAGGCACATTCGCAGGGAAATAATAGATGTATGGCACAAGATCTAAAGCCATAATACACACAATACTATTCTAGTAGAGATTTATTATCACTATTTGTATCTTTTGGTGTAATGGGCGCGTGGGATGTATTTACAAAATGTATTTTCCGTTGTGTTTTCTCGAGGTTTCTAATCTGCCGCCGATAAGAGGGACCGAGGCGGATTTTTGCTAAACCTTTTCCAATTATCATTGATCTTTCACGATTAAGTACCAGATTTACTGTTGTTCCCCCAAATTTCTATTGAATATAATATTCGCTGTCCAACCTTTATCTTTTAAAAGAAAATATCGTAAGCTTATTTATGTAAACATTTATAAGTATTCATTTGATACAATCCGTTTTATGTGAAACGTTCTCTTTGATGTTCAAAGCACATAGTCTGCGTGGGATTTTACTTAAACAGATCGAAAACCTTAGGTGTGTAAAGAAAATACAAAATACTTCATATTTTGTAGATGTTTATTAATAAACCAATGGTTCAATGTAAATCACATACGGATATAGAAATAATTTGGTGGAAACCTTGTATGAATTACGTTAAACCATTATAGATTAAATTAGCGAAGTATTTACAGCTTTGCCGGATTATGTAGTAATGTTTAATAGTTTTTATAGTAATACGTTACTACCCGTCAACGCAAACAGATGGAACATGACAATACAGATAGACAAAGAAGAAAAACTTTAAAGAAATTTTTAATAACAAATACATTTGTGGAATAATACTATCACCGACAGCATCACAAATAGCATTTCCACCGCCGTAAACACAGCCATAACTTGCGAGCTATCGAAGATTACATCTTTTTTTTACCTGGTTAAATGCATTGTTGCATCTCTCTCCGCGGGGTGACGGAGAGGTTATGTCGGGCTCACTGGGGAAAAGATACCCCAGTAATAAGACTAAACCTACCACAGTGTTCTTCGACATAACTATAGACGGTGGGGCCGCGCGAATCACTTTCACATGCAATCACGACCCGCCGAGGTTTCGGCTAGCCGTGTGAAACGGCAGGCCTCTACATAAGACACTTCCTCTACTGTCTCCTTGTGGGAGGACAAAAATACGACTCAGAGGCGCGCGTGGGAACACGCACGCCGCCTCTCGGACCTAGTGAGCAGGCCCACGCAGCCCACTACCCCCAGGTCAAATCGAAGATTACATCTGCGTTAACAAAACTTAACTCTAATGTGTTAAAACTTAACACGGATGCCATCAAGCTCAACATGTCACTGAATGAAGTTAATACCCGACTGAGCGAAGTGGAGAAATCAATTAGCTTCTCGCATGAACAACAGGATCTTTTCGACAGTCGATTGAAAAGAGTAGAAATGAATATAGGTATCTAAAAGTAATGATTGCGTAACACAAATTTAACAAATTGAGAATAAAATACATGTGATGGAACAGCAAGCAAGACAGTGCAAAGTCGAGATTACTAATATCCCTGATAGGCGAGGCGAAAATCTCATCGGTATAATTGAATGCCTAGGTGACACGATTAAAAATCCCATACAGCCATCCGATATTGTGGCTATTCATAGTGTACCCTACGCCGACAAATATGATCATCGCCCCAAGAATATTATCGTAAAATTCACAAATAGATCACTACGAGACAATGTGATTGCCGCCAGTCGTGCAACGAAAGGGTTAAGTTCCAGCTTACTGTCTGTGCCTGGGCAGCCTGCTGCTATCTACGTCAATGAGCATTTAACGCTAAGCAACAAATTGTTATTTCGCCAGTGTCGAGAAGCCGCTAAGAAATACGAATATAAATATGTGTGGGTCAAACACGGAACCGTTCTGGCTCGTAAGATTGATACTTCCCCTGTTATTGCGATCAGATCACCCCAGGGTATCGCTCGAATCAAATGAACAAAATGGAGTTTCACAGATAGCACAGCAAGATCGTAAACGTGCCTCTTTCTGACACGTTTACGATACTAACTACTACTATTACTACTAACAAGTTCTGCCTTTACGCGTAAACATAACCAACAGTTATTATTATACGAGTGTACACGGTAAGATAATAGGCACAATACTTAAACCATTTATTTGTAGTTGTACACACTATAAACCTCATTATACTCTTCTATATAAAAGTTATAGTTACATTAGATGTATTGTATATATTGTGAAATTTCTTTATACCTGTGTATCTCAGACTTAAATTATATAAATAATAATAACAAGTGTACTCTTTCGAGGCTATTTAACATTCAATTATATCTAAGTAATAAGTCCTGGCTTAATCGTTACATTAAAACCATTATTACACGGTTGAATGTATCTCTTAAAAGTTCTGTATTTACCCACTATACGCATTGCATAGCGTTTATATTTATACTCATTCTGTCGGGCTTAATATTACCTGCATCTGTACATTATATATATAATAAAAAACCATATCTAGACCTCAGTGTTTTAATATATGCGTTAACTCCGTATGATCAGGTCTATGTCTACTGTGACAATAAATGTAAACATCTGTACTCAATACATTATAAGTTAATAAACGATCTTCAGAGTTGTGAGAACAAAGTTGAAAACTATTTACTTAAACATACTGTCCCACAGATATGATATTATAATATTAACAGAGACTTGGCTGCATGATGGCATAATAAATAATGATATAGACAATATCTTATTAGAGCTACGCATTGGCAAGTCCCAATATCTTATAAGCGCCACTTATATTCCGCCTCGCTTGGATTCCGATGTATATTTCACTTTTTCATTGAAATACAGGATTTTATATAGATAACACACTATGATAGTTTTTATTTAATTGGGGACTTCAACCAACCTCATCGTGACTGGTACCTTAATGGAACACAAATTAAACTTAGACGCATAAACAAACTAAAGCTACCATATTCTCACTTATTAAATTTTATGTCTGTCGTGAACTGTATACAAATTAATACCTTTAAAAATATTTCAAACAGATTACTTGACTTTTGTCTAACTAGTATCCACGACAGCAAAACCTTTTCTGCTGTCTTGGATATTGCTTCTATCACCCTTGTTCCACCGGACTTACATCATCCTCCATTTTACGTCTTAATACCAATCGATAGTAACTACCAAAACTATACCCACCAAGCCACATACAAGATATAGCTACAGGAATGTAAACTATGCTCGAATTAACAATGACATTCTAGAAATCGATTGGTGCGAAGTTTTCCGGATTAAAACCGCCGAAGATAGTGTTAGAATATTTTATGAAAATATGTTTGATATTATACACAAACGTGTTCCTTCTAAGTGCGTTTACAATTCCAAATTCTCTGCCTGGTTCACCCCTGAATTGATAAATATATTTAAAAATAAAAATAAGGCTTGGATTAAATGGAAGATATATAAAAATAAATCAGATTACGCTATATTTTCTATGTTTCGAAAAAGGTTTAAAAAGGAATCACTTATTATATGTTACAATAAATATCTATAAATATTTATATAAATATTTATTATATGTTACTCAGTAGAAGATAGTATACCTAAAAATATTAAATTCTTATATTTTGAACGATAACATTCAAGGAGAGCCTATCAGTAAAAATTAATTTAGAGCAGTTATCGATATTACATGTATAGGAACCTGCCACCGTTAAGAGATCTAATTCATTGTTTATATAAAGTTGGGCATTGAATTTTAATAACTGTTATATACATTACATATATAAATCTGAACTGTGAAGAAGAGATTGATTTCAGGTTCGTTACTTGTAACTTCGTTGTGGATAATTTAACATTATGTATATAAATACAATGCAGGTAATACTAAAAAGCTGTAAATGTTTTATGAGAAAAGTGAGTGACCGTTTATGTAAAATAAGTGCAATCAACAAAAATCTTGTTCGGTGGATCCAGTGGATTTTGTAACGGCTGGGTGTGTAATGTTGGCGTGTGTTTTATGACTGATCTTAACAATAATGTTGTGGTAGGTGTATAGAATCTGTAAGTGAGTAAATGAGTGTGTGAATTGGTTTTACTTTTAAAATTTAAATTAAAGTTAAATATGTATAGAGCCTTATATATACTATGGTAAAAAACAAATAGTATACATTATAACGGTACTGAGGCGAATAGTCCTGAAAGCATCTGTAACTTGTTTTCTTCATTTTTCTTCAGTTTGCAAGCCCTTTAACGTAACCGATTCTTCTAGTCCGGACTATATAGTCACTTATATCGTCGTCGATAGAGAAATCACCTATGGTCCTATTATTAATGATATTCATGTATCAGAACAGACTCTAGACATTTCTAAAAGCCCGATTGATTGTTATTGATAGATGGAATACTATCAAGGGTATTCCATCTATTTTTCTCAAAAATACTGCTGTAACAATACAGTAATTTTATATAATAAATGTTTAAGGGAAGGTTTTTCCCTACAGTATGGAAATTAGTCAGAATAACACCACTATGTAAAGGAGGAACAAAAAGGGGACGTAGCCAACTATCGCCAATAAAAAAAAATTTCTGTGTTATCTAAGCTTTTGGAGAGGCTGGCACATAATAACATCTATCCGCTATTGCATAAAACTATTCTTCCGCAACAACATGGTTTTGTCTTTAAACGCTCTACTGTTATTAATCTTTTGGTTTACACTACTGAGTTGTTCGATAATCTGGACGCAAATATACAAACGGATAGCGTGTATACAGATTTTCGAAAGGCTTTTGACCGAGTAGATTATAGAGTACTTCTTGAAAAAGTTGCGTTCAACGGTATTCGCGGTAATCTTTGGAGGTGGTTTAAGTCTTATGTGTCAAGTAGAACACAAAAAGTCGTCATAAATGGATACGAATCTAAAACTATTTTTACAACATCTGGAGTTTCTCAGGGTTCTATCCACGGCCCCTTGCTTTTCATCCTGTTTATAAACGACATAAATAAGTGTTTTCAACATTGTACATTTTTATTATACGCAGACAACCTAAAAATTTACCGTACAATAGTTGGCCTCAACGACCAGCTAAAGTTCCAAGAAGATTTACACAGATTTAGAAACTATTGCAACATTAACAAACTGCAACTCAGTCTCAATTAATGTAAAATTACCACTTTCACAAGAAAACGAACATTTAGTACATATATATATAGTAATAGTATAGGCAATCATTACCTTGAAAGAGTGCAGAATATCCGCGACATCGGAGTCACATTAGATACTAGGCTAATACTTGATGCACATAATAATAATATCTGCAGTAAAGCGTACAGAATGTATAGTTTTGTTTTGAGAGCTAGTAACGATTTCGTGCGTTCAAACACATATTTGTATATTTATAAGACCTTAATCCGCTCCGAGTTGGAATATGCCGTATGCATATGGGACCCACTCTATATGAAATACTCTGATAGCCTTGAACGGGTGCAAAAGAGATTCTTGCGTGGTATGCACTATAAATGCTATCACAGCTATAAATCTTATCAAAATCTGTAACAAAAGTACAACTTGTTAGACATAAAATCTAGGAGAACGCAAATGCAAGCAATGTTTTTATACGACATTAGCCACAACAGATATGATTGTATCGATATTGTCAATAATATTAATTATTGTATATAGAGTGCACACGCGAGCATGTCTACATGTACTAACGCAGGCAAGTGCGCTCCTATTCGTCGTATACTTGACGCATACAACTGCCACTTTAATACGCAAATAGTGTGGGTACTTCAATCTTAAAAAACGATTAAAAACTGTCCGATTTAAATTTAAATATTGCACACACTGACTGTTAAACAAACTATTTTAGCGCTAAATCTCATTCCCACCATTTTGTAGTTTTTAGTTTTAAGTATACCACTCTCAACTTGTAATGTATTATGTATTTGATTTCCTCGTGGTAAACGGTATGAATATCACAATTAGTTACAATGTTTAGAACCATACAAATTTAAAATTTGTTATTGTAATATTTTTAGTTTATCCAATAAAGAGGGGAAAAAAATGGCAGTAGTATAATAATATAATATTCGTATTAATAAAATCAATGTTATAAATATTGATTCACATTGTTGAATAACCCAGAATGAAAGTGGCTTACAAAATTAATAACAAAAAACAATAATAATTTAAAAGAGTTTGATATTACATTTTGTTCTGTGGCCGTGTGATAGCAGCTTTAGAATATAATCCTTCAGCCTACTCATCCCGTAGGAATAATTCGTAAGCTAAGAGAATATTATCATGAGCATTTCTACGCCACTCGTGGAACATGTAAGTACACCGGGTAGGTCAAATCAAATAATCAACTTAATATGCTACAAAATGTATTTCACAGTTGTTACATGACAAATTTGTAGAGCCATTTGTGCTAGTCGGTACCTCTATACCGGTGCGAAAATCCTGCTATCATGAATCAATCTCGATCGGTTGGCATTCCGAGATTAGCATTTGTTGTACCTGCAGTCACTAAAATCATTGGACCAAGGAAGTAGAGGGGAGGGAGAGGGAGCTGTGGGCCGAGGGGCTAGTTAGGGTAATATGTAGAAGCGATGGCTGTTTTTGGTCAGCCGTTGTGACCGCCCGCGTCAAACAATAGGGTTCCAACCGGGATAAGCCACCGTGGGAGGATACCCGTTCATACCATACGTGCCATAATCTTGGAGTGTATGTAGGGTGGCACTGTGTTTGGCGTCACCATGGAGGCGGCAGCTAATGCTAACATTAGGCATTGCTAGAGGGCTGCACCTACCATTCAAGGCAGGAATAGGCACACCAGTTACACACATAAGTTAGTAGGATCCGGAACCTTCCATCTTTCCGGGTGAGCCCTACATGCCCTTTCTGCTTCCTTTTTCTCGCGGATGAGTAAATGGCATTTAACAAAATGGTGGAGCAGTGATGGCGAGACGAGGAAACTCAGTTACTAGCAATGCTAAGCTCGTAACACGTAATGAAAAAGGTTACAGGAAATAGACAGAATTATGGTATCAACTAGTTCACGGCCAACATTATGTGGGACATTCCAATTGACACAGCCTCGACTAGAGAACAATACACTTACAGCTAAAGGGGAGAAAGAGTACGATACCAGTACCGTGGAAGGGTCATGACTCGAAAAGCCAAGGTTCTTCTTTCGCAATCTGGATAACCCTCAGACTACAATATTTAGAACATGTTTTACATTAAATTTTTTTGACCCTGACACGTTTTCTTTTATATTTCTTTCCTTGTCAGTAACAGTTAAAAGAACGTGCTCTAAATTAATCGTAACTTTGGTACACAAGTGTTTCTGAATGGTACTCATCGAGAAACTCCTTTTAAAGACAATTAAAAGAAGCTTTCGGTTTCGAAGAACATTTGGAATCATAATATAATGATACGAAATTGTTAGCGCAAGTTTTATGAGTGGTTTCATGAACTTAAACATTGATTATTAGAAATGTATTGTTTTATATTATAAAAGGAAAGAGAAAAATACTTTCAGAAGAAGGTAAACAATAAGCCTCAATTTCGTATTCAATAGCAATCAAATAAACTGATTCTATAATTATATGACTATCAATGCCAGACCTGAAGTTCTTTAAAACATATTTTTATGAAAATGTAATTTAATGGTTGATCCTCTTTAGTCCGGCGGCATAAGTTGCCGTGCGATCGCGAGGTCTTGGATTCGATTCCCGTTTGTTTTAGAAATCCTCAGTAGCGGCATTTAGTTTGCAAATATACCTGGAGCACTGCAATAACATCTTCGTGATAGCAAAAAATAGCTGATGATATGTTACTGTAACCTTTCTGCTTATATTTTCAGGGAGGCGAGAATTTATATCATGTTATATCATATTGTTAATACTTCCAGTTTTCTGCTTAATACGTACTGAATTTCTGAGTAATTTCGTAAGTATTCATTACGCTTTAAATGAAAATAACTTGATGCAACTAATCACATGCAGTCAAGTTGGTAAGTATAGTGAAATTACAACAATTGCATTTCAAAAACCCCGTAAATGGAAATTAGTTTCATATAACTAACCTTTCTCTGAATCAACTCACTGTTCCACGGCATCAATTAGCTTTACATGGAAATTTCTTTGAGGTATAACGCGGCTAATTCTAGCAGTCGATGTAAACAGTGCATTAATCACAATATTTGCGAATACGTTATACAGAGTGTAGGAGAGAGCGGTGGCGGCACTCAGTCGTTCGCAATTAGTTTTTACTGGCGGTAATTAGGGAGGGCCGATTGCGCACAGCTCGCGACTGTGCCGGCGACCGCCCAAACACATCAACTTTTTAGATGCGAACACTCAACTATGGAGTTGGATAATTATCATTTGCGTTTATGAAGGGTAATCTGCATTGATTTATGATTGTTTGATAGTGCGTGCCTTGTTTTAAGTTATAACTCATCAGATTTTATGTTAAGCAATGAAATGGTGAACTTCTTAGATGGGTGACTATATTAAAAACTAGATTTTGCCTGCACCTTCGGTCGCGTAAATGAAGGTTAGGTTATGTTTGATCAGTAACAGTACTTTTTTCTGGATGAAAGGTACCCTATATACTTTTCTATTCTCCTGACAACGTGTATGCAAACTTTCATGATGATTGGTTGAGTATCTAAGGCGTGAAAGCATAACAAACAAACAAACTCAGATTCGCATTTATAATATTAATAATGTTAGGAAATATTAGTTAGGATAGCGAATCTACGAGATGACGGATGATGTCAGAACTCAGAACTCTTTCTTACACGATCAGATTTTAGAATATCGCAATATCTATCGATCGTGTTCATCAGGCTAGATCGGATTGTCATCTGAGGATCTCAATCTCTGGGTACAAGAACTTTTGGGTTAGGGGTCTCGGGTATGTTAAACATTGTCATCTAGACTAAAGTATTTTCATACATTCTCTAAGAGCGTTTCTAGCGGTAACTTTTATGAACTAATCAAAGTATATTGCAAATTCATGTGCTACAATGTAGTCTAAAGCTATGTATCTCGTACTAGAGGCAAGGATTACAAAATATTCGTGATTACGAAATAAAATGTAATATTTCATCAAAGACGCCAGAATACACGAGTCTGACTCGGTGGGAGCTTAGTGCCACCTACGCAATGTCAGTCTTCTGTTACTAAAAATCCTAGCTATACCTATAAGTAAGTCAATGTGTTTATACACAGACGGTATGATGATGTCCTCCAGACCGAATTTCGGCCACGGCGGCCAATCTTAACGGAGACTGGCCATCTCCGCAGGAGATATTATAGTGCACAAGTATGTGCGCAAACACAAGTGCACTCTCTGTACCCTAACCCTCATGATCCGATAGGACGGTAATCCGACACGAGCGGAGAGAGATCAGGCGCAGGACCAACGGCTTTACATGCTTGCCGAGGCACGGGGGTGTCTAACACCGCCAACTTCCTAACTCCGGGCTCGTATTGAGATTTCGAAACAGGAAAATCCAATATCTTTTTGTTGTCCCGACCCGGGATTCGAACCCGAGACTTCGTGCTCAGCAGTCGCATCACTACCGCTGCGATAGTTTTTTTTTATACACCTAAGTTGGCAAACAAGCATACGGCCCACCTGATTGTAACTGGTCATCGTAGCCTATGGACGCCTGCAACACCAGAGGCATCACTTGCGCGTTGCCGACCTTTTAGTAAAGGAAATGGGAAGGAGAAGGAGTGGGATGGGGGAAAGGGGGTGATTGGGCCTCCGGCACTCTCACTCACCGAACGAAACACAACAGTAGGAATACTGCTATTTCACGTCGATATTCTCTGAGAGGGTAGTCCTTCCCCGGTCGAGCCGGCCCATTCATGCTGAAATCAGCGAGGCTCTACTACTCAAAAATATAGTTTTCCTAGATATGAGTATATACATATACTCATATCTAGGCAAACGGGTAATAATGCGATCATGCTCAGTATTTATATACCTTTTTTAAAGCCTTGACGTTACGGCCATGTAGCACTGGCCGTAGTCACAAGCATACTCTACATATTATTAAATAGATTTTCTTACTCAATTTATTTTTTCTTTTCGTGTGGTTAGTGGCCAACCTGTTGTCAAGAGTTGTTCAAGCCGCCCGTAGGCAAATTGACAGCAGTTAACAGTTAGCAGTTAAGCCATGTTCTGACATGGCTTAACGACTGCTGTCAATTTAACAACAACCGGGACCGACTTTTTACGTACCCTTCGAAGCACGGAGACGCTCAGATGAAATACCACTAAGCGGTCACCAATCTATAGACTGACCGCACCCAACGTTGCTTAACCTTGCTAATCGTTTACCGATCATTGAGTGGCTATAAGCTATTGGCTATGAGCTTCGCTCGCGGAAATGTACATAGGTTAGATTAGTAACAGTACTTTTTTCTGGATGAAAGGTACCCTGTGTCCTTTTCTGTTCCCCTGACAACGTGTATACGAAATTTCATGATGATCTGTCGAGAAGTTAAAGCTTGACAGTGTACCAAACATGTAAACACTCACATTCGCATTTATAATATTAGTTAGGATTATAAGTGTTTCCCTAATGTGAATTGCCGATAGTGTGTAATGTTACAGGTATTACCAATACATTCGTATATAAAAGTCGCAAAGCTGTTAAAGTACCTACTTAAAAATTAAAACCTAGTATACTGCTCAAAGGCACCTTTGATATTTAGGTTAAATAGGGAATTGCTTGGAATGTTTTAGTTGTTCTTCTTTTTATATAGATTTGGCTTGTGTGTGAAATATGTTCCTATTCGTATATCTATATATATCTTTTGCAGCTGAAAATAAGCGGCAAGTTTTGAAGGGAAATGCAAGCATCAAAATATTTAAAAATTTAGACAGATTCAGAGCAACAGCAAGCCCTGTCGTTCTGGGCTGGTATTAATGTGCGAAAGAGCTAACTACAGTCGGACTATGCAAAATTAATTAAATCATCAACTCGTATTTCTTTATTTACTTCTCTAAAATTTATCGATAATCTCATTTTATTCATAAACGTATGAGAAGCATTTCGGCTATGACTGTTCGTTATATTTTTTTAGTCCCGTTTAATATTTGGTTTGCTTAAAAACATCAGGATAATCGTGCGGTAACTGAATTTTTTAAAGGCTCTTGGTTTTATTTTTAATTATAAATAAATTATGATAAGAAGCATAACATCCGAATATGGAAATACCTTTTTTAGATATAATCTATATGTACCACTATACATATAGATTATATCTAAAAAAGGTTTTTGCTCTAGTGTCTTTATTTTAGAGAAAATAGATTCATATGTTCGGATGGATTAAGTGAGAGTCGTATTTCCTCATAAAAATATACAACAACAGATTTGTAGTTTGATTTCTCATAGCAACAAAAGTTTGTGAGAAACTAACTTAACGATTCTATACGTTCGTAGTTCTACTTTGCCAGTAGGAAAGTACCAAAAAATAAAAGTTGCCGTCATCGCCACATGCGAATTGGAATTAGCAAGAGCTCGTTGTATCGGGTACCAAACTATATTTACATTGAAAATTGCACCTTATTATATCTAGTGAAGGTACATATTGGTCTATCGAACCAAATCGATATCGGCCCGAAGTCCGAAATGTAAAAGTTTAAATGGAACACGTTATATTCCAGCGTGTCATTTGTTTGCGTATTGAGGCACCGTTAATCGATTCTAATGAAAAAACATTTTTTATAAATACCGCTTTTTAGATCTTTCCTTTGATATGAGCTACCGATTGAAGATCTGGTATTCGTGTAAATAAATATTGGTTGAACAGTGCGATAACTCGGCATGAAGCAGTAATTAAACGTTTATTAGTGCAATATTTGCGTAACGTAACAGTTAGTTAATTTATTCGTCGGCTTAAACATGAAATCAGCTTGTTTCATAATCTAAATGTGTGTAATGCGCCGGTTTGGACGATAGATGGCGGCACTTATTACCGGTAGACGTGAATTATAGACATACCGCGGTACTTGGACTACTAAATAGCTAATTCATTTGAGAGGGCCAACAAACTAGCTCTCGAGTATTCCTCCTTATAACTACGTAACTACGTAATTAATTTGAGATGGTTTTCGGAATATTATTTGTTAAGTATTTGGTACATAGAATTTGTGTAGGTATCAGCTCCTAATTACTAATTGTTAAATCAAAATTAATGTACCACAAACTTTAGTTTATAAGGGATTTCATGCTGCCACTGATATTTATTTGATGAAATCTTAACAAGCTCATGAGAGCTTGTGCTTAGTAGTCGCATTCATTACCGCTACAACAATTTACAATATAAATTAGACATCCATTTTCTGCTTACTTTAGAGCTAAGCTAGTGATTACACTATATTTTGGTGTCGTAAAGTAAGAACACTCGTATACGTTTGCATACGTAATTGAAAACTGCATAAACATATGTCACACGTAAATTGATAAATAGATTTGGATGCAACTTGGTACACATAAAGACAATGCACTGCTTTAAAACATAGGGCCCTTTCCATTAAAAAATGCATTACCAATCTATTAACGTCATTTGACGAAGGGTAAGATGCGGTGCACAACTAAAAAAACGTGTCTGCCAACCCGCACTGCGCTAGCGTCGTGACCTGTGGGACAATTTAGAACTAAGGCTGATATTATTAAATATATTATAAGAATTTTCTGTAAACTTTACCGTCTGTTACATCAGTTTCTATATTGGCTACAAGGTTGCTTTAAAGCCTTTGTTGTAAAATGTCATTTTTATATCACTGTATTCCTTGGTATGCGTCATCTGACATCATAAAAAATAATGTGTGATAAGGAGAATTTTTATATTCATGACAAACCAATTAACATACCGGTAATCGGTTACTGTAAACCGGTTGGATTTGCGTGTTGCCAACCCTAATACAAAAAAAGAGCAAGATAGTATATATGCTTATTGGTTAACATCAAAAGGCCAATCCGTGTTCTAAACATGCTCAAAATAGGGTTACACTCTAGTCTAATAGGTAAACGTCAAATATGAACCAAAATGAAATTTATATTCACATTTTAGAAAAAATTATTGTGATATTTATGAGACTAAATTGGTACTCTAATTTTGAACAGTTTTATTATGAGAATAAAACCTCTGGGCGGCTTCTTAAGCTTTAAAAGTTGAAGTCACCGCAGTAATGCAACATGAAGTTATTTGTTAAAGAGTGGAAAGGGTAACTGCGCCTAAACCCTAACTAAACAATTAGTATTTTACATTGAACTTGTAAGTTATTTTGCGTAATTAATATAATTTACAAGTAGTTTATTATTTTAAAAGCAATGAGTACGTCTGAATGACGTTATTTGGAACTGAAAGAGAGCTGTAAAGCAAGAATGTAGAAAGAATGTAGGGTCAAGAAGCCGAAGCGATTTTTAATTATTGTTCTGTCAGCGTCGATTTCAATAACGCTTTTAGTATTACAAAGGGCCTTCGTCGGTCGCGTGACTAAAGCGTAAATACAAAGATTTTTTTGGCTGGGCTGGCAATTTGAAGCTATATTTTGATTTATAGCGCAGTCTGTGAAGCCGATGAACTCGGAACTAGCCGCAAATATAAAATAAGTTTATTTGTCAAAACATCTGTACAGTTAATGTTACGATATAATACAATTAATATTACTGTATATTATTATATAATACTAATACTTAATATAAATTTGGTTTCAACATGATTGGTTCATACCAATCATGTTGAAACCAATTCATGTCTAAAATAATGGTATTTTAGACATACAAATATTTATTTATTGGTAATTGTTAACATTGTAAAACTATAACAGAAATTCAGTTTACCTGAAAATTCAGTAATATTATAACAAGAGTACTTTGATAAGTATTATAAAATATACCAAAGTGAACAGAACATTAGGTATGTGTATTCCGTATCGATTTGAATATCTGAACATATACGTTGCATGTTTGAATATATATGTACATTCTAACGATTAAACAAAGGCATAACGATATACAGTAGTAAAATAACAAACAGCGGCAGTAAGCATAATTTGTATTTTACAGAAGGCTTCAGTTAATTTGCAATCGCATAATGCCTCCACGTTTTCTAAATACTTATTTAAAATTAAACGATCCAGACAATCTTTGTTTTTGCAAGCTCAGTCAGTGTCAATAAATTGCAGGAGCGAGTGCGGCCGTTGCAATTTTTACAAAACGAAAGAGTAAACTTGTTATTCGAGAATCTACCAATTGGTAGTGTATTTATTCTTTTGCGCTGTTCGCAATGCAATTTACGGTGAAGGCGTAAACAAACAGAGTGCTATCGATTAGTTTGTCATTTTAATAATTTAATAGATCTGTTGTTATGGGAGCCCGACGTATATTGTTCGTGTTAATAGAGGAAATATTATGTATACGTTAGTATCGCCAGTTAAATAAAACCTGTTAGAATCCTGTAACGTTGGTAGACACTAATATACCTTTTTGCATGGATGTTGGAATCGTTGTTGTCGAAAATATACCTGCAGGTGTGCAGAAAAATTATATTCAGAAGAGATATAGACGAGATTTTATGTATTTATGTCTATCTATACTATTATAAAACGATAAAAAATGTTTCTGTGCATAGGCAGTATTTAAAAAAATAAGTGGTCAATTAATTAGTTTGGCCTAAAGCCGAAACAATCGTTATTAGAATGTTTTCTTCGATGCATAGTGTGATTTAAGCAAATTAAATCGCGAGCGAACCGTAGTTCAGGCAAAGGAAATGATGAGAAAAAGCTAGTACGTAATACATTTTATATAATTTTTATTTCCAATAATCAATAGTTACAAATATTGTGTAAAGGTATACATATTAAAATTACAAGTTCACAATGATTAAACTAGTGGAATGGTCACTCATCCCTGTACTAGTTAAGAACTGTATCACAAGTGACGGGGCCTTCCAATACAACAAAACCAGTAAACTAACGCAAGGAACATACTTACGATATATTCCAGTATAGTGCTATATATATATATGTATATATTAACATAGGTAAAAACGTATATACTAAATTAAATAAATCGCCAAATAACAATTAATTAGATAATAGAATTTAGTGGGGTAGAAAAATACAAATTGTCAATCGTTTCAAGTATGACTTCCACGCATACCATGACTAATATGATAGTTCCGAATATATATTGAAAACTAGTAGTCATATATTAAAAAGTAGGTACGTCTAACAGGTAAAAGTGTGGTTATATTTTAGGACAATAATGTATATCTGAAAAGTTACCGACCTTATAGTTAGCCGACCCCAAGTGACTTGGGAATAATAAAGGCTAAGAGAGAAGAAGAAGAATGTATATCTGAAAAATAACCTATTTTACCTATACCCAGATTAATTTTAAACAATTCATTTATTTATTATTTAAACATCGAAACAAACACATAACATCACTATCAAATTTGCACCTAGTAATTTTCGGGCTCATAGAGATCACCGAGTCAGCTGTTACTGTTGTATAAGTCAAACAAAGTAAAAGTCGAAAAAAATGCCATATCTTATTATAGTAAAAATAACGTAAACAAGTTTAAGGGTGCGTTTCCACTGACGCGGAGCTGGGCGGAGTGGAGAGGAGCGGACCGTAAACTGGCCAATCACAGTGCTCGATATCTACACTCCGCATGAATGGAAGCAGTGCAAGTGGAGCATTGCGGATCTGAGCGGACATTTAAATAAAATATATGAACATGTGGCCCCGAGCCGGACAGAACGGAGTCGAGCAGGTTGTGGTGCCGAGCGGAGCGCACGAATCGGAGGGTAACGGGACGGTGCGGCGCGGCGGCTAGTGTAGACTTGTCACAAAAGGACTCGTGCGCTGCATTTTAGTTTAGTTAGCGATATTACGTCATACACTTCACACGTCATCGACATTTGAATAAAAATGGATGAGAAACTAATTAAGTGTCAAAAAAATTCCATGATTATGGGATACACGACTGATAACATACAAATGCAATAAAACCAGAGATATGGCGTGGGAAATCATGGAGAAAGACACTGGATTACAAGATCATTGCAGCTCTGGTCTGCTTAACTCCACTCCGCCCCGCTCCGCTTCAATGGAAACATTTGCTACTTTTCACTGCTCTTCTCCGCTCCACTCCGTCCAGCTTCACGTCAGTGGAAACGCATCCTAATTCTCGCGGTTTTTGATTGTACAGGAGTATGTATGATATGACCACACTTTTCTGTAACATTTTTTTAAAGATAAATTAAATCGGCTAAAACTTTTCCAATTTTGCTTAACCAGTTCCATTGTCAGTCTGCATACGTAGAAGGCTTGTGGTATGATTAAACCATAACTGTTCAAGTTTTAAGTGCTCGTATCCAGTAGCAACAATGTATATATATCAATCTGGTTCTAACTAAAGTTTGATAGATATCATGAAAAGAAGGATTCCATCTTTATAGTTGATACCACAAATATCGATCAAACTTATACGCTTTTACAAGGGTACAAACTTATCCAATTTAAAAGTTATTTTGCCCAAGTAATTCACACACAATACGTGTGCTAGTGTTCAGGAGGATACAAAGAAATATTTCAAGAATTTTGTTGCATCTCGGACAATCTGTGTTTTACAGCTCTTTTGACGAACATAGCTTAAGTATTCTTTCTACTAACTTAACTTTGGCTGTGGTTATGTTAGTAAAATTACATAGAGAATGTGCGATCTAAAGTAGGTAGGTCGTTTTTAGGAGGCAATGTTCCAGGCTTGCATGTCGTAGGTGGGTAATGTAATTCATGATATAGACTGAGACCGCGTTGTTCCGTATCCGGACGTGACGTCACGGTCGCCATTACACGTGCGCCTCTGTATAGTCTGTGCATGCCGCGTAATGCCGTACGCTACTTGATATTCGTACGCGCACTCCACCACATTTCACCCCGGCACCGGCTGCTCTTAGGATCCTGAACTTTGTTATTTCACGTACCTTTTTCTTGCTCTGGCAACATTCTTTGGTTATGCAGTAGAATTTTAACTCGTGTTGCCAGCCAGTTATTACAACCGGCAAACAATTTATCAGTACACAAATGTTCATAAATGTTATTTGGAAAACAATTGTAATGAGTAATATTACCATTTGTGGTCTGCAAATTAAATAATTTAATTACAAATGTAATAAACGTCAGAGTTGTCAGTTGTAAAATCAGATACGTATTCGGGCTAATGAATTGTAAAACAAACGTCGGTAATTAAAACATCCCGATGCAGTGGATCGCAATTCTCCAGTTTGAAAACCAACCAGACATGTAAACAAACCGTCCCAGTTAACCCCGATTTCGCCGACCGCATCGCATCCTAGTGTTTTCATTTTTTTAGTTCCAACTTGATTTGTGTAGTTGTTGCTCGCTAACCTCAACTTGACTCACAATTTTAAATAAAATCCCACACATCGCGATCATAACACTACTCTAGAGTTTTACTTGCATATTTAAGAAAATGCAACGTGGGAGTGGATTGCTTTCCGTTAATACCTGATTTGAATTTCAATGAGTTTAAACCGATAATATGCGGTTTTAGTAATTTTAAGTGCTCTTCCATATATTGGTATAGATTTAACTGTACTTGGTTTGCATATTAGCTAATTTATAATAATTTCATGGTACACTATATTAGACTTATTTGGAATATCAATATCTGCTTTTAAGAGAAGCAAAGCAGAGAAATGATTTTGATAATTATAAATAATTCGCACTTACACGGTAAATACCATTGTACAGATTAGGCAGTACATATCATTACTACTACTATTATCTATATTTTATACAGTTATGGCAACTAACAAGTCTCAGGATCAGCTGACGTTAAATGTTAATTATAGCCAATAGGCGTTTGTGTTAGGCGCAGGTGGTGACTTTCCTAGGACGTTAGTCGTAGTGATTATACAACAAGCCTCTGATCATCATAATTATACTGCATTCGACTTATTGATCTATACGAAAGTTGAAAGGGACCTGTTTTAACTTACTAATCGTATGGCGCTAGAAGAATAGTACCTAGTAATCGTTACCCATAGCCGTTTATAACATCAATGGTATTATTGACACGTCACCGACTTCACAAGCAATGATATCAAATCTGCCAGCGCAAATGACATAGTTCACTAGTCCTCCGACAGGCAATATAACACTTTCAAGAGCTCTGGAAACCTTACTTACAAAAGGAACACAACACAAGGATATTGTGCAGCTAACTTCTACAAAGCGGGATTGCCCAAATCAGGCTGATCGGGTGTAAGATGAGATTCCATTCTGCCATACCTCGCATTTTAGCTTTAAACTGCCAATATCCATTTCTATCACTTCTTAATCATTAATTTAAATTTTTTGATCTTTCATTGCATAAATTTACACGTGCAAAGGCATAAATAGTAATAATATTGTCTTCTGTTTACGCGAATGTTATTCATTGAAATCAAACTTCTATATACGGATTTTATCGCGTTATTTATTTTACACTTTATTACAAAATTTTGAAACTGTCACACTACTACTAGATACTATTGAACTTTACTAATTTTTAAGCTAATTTTTGAGCTTATTCTGCGTAAATAGAAACACCAATGATTAATTATGTTCGGGTACTTTGAAATAACGACACTGGAACATTGAGACAACTACCATCTTAGTCTCCCCGTGACCATGGCTGCTGAAAAGCAACCGAAACGTCGGGGAAAGTGTAAACTTAAATATAAATAGTTTTAATAGTTTTAATAAATTAATTAGCTTAAAAATTAGTAAAGTTCAATAGTATCTAGTAGTAGTGTGACAGTTTCAAAATTTAGTAATAAAGTGTAAAATAAATAACGCGATAAAATCCGTATATAGAAGTTTAATTTCAATGAATAGTAATGTTTTTGCACCTGTAGATTTTATTTTAGTGAAACCTTGGCGACCTATAATATATGTCAGGATAATAGTACTAATTATTAAATTAAAACATTCCGCGCAAAAACAGAATGTTCATCTGCTAAACTCATTAAATTACACGATAACAGTAAAGAAAATGACGGGTAATACTCTTAATTAGTATGCGTCACTCTGTCAAACGGGTTCCTTTACGAGGTTTTTCACGTAATTAGCAAATGTTATTAGGTCATGTCACCTTTACTTCAGCGTTACGACGTGCTGGCAGAATAGTTTTGACATAGTCACCATAACTGTGGTAATTTATTACTCGTTACCGCGTAACCCTTATTTATTGAAACAGCCGAACTATTTAGATGCCTATAAACGATGATGTAGCGGTTTGACGTAATGAGAAACGACAATGAAAGCTGCGAAAACTTTGTTAAATTGTAAACGCTGTTCGTGGATCCTGTGGTGACAATAAAAAATGTTTTAAGATTCTCAATACTCTTTTTATGAACTGCTGAATGATTTAAAATGTATGTATGATATACACTGCTACCATGGTCTATGGACTATGGTATCAGTGTAACATCATACTTATTGCTATAAATCTATTGAGTCACAGCGGAATACTAGTCCGGTCAGGTCCAGAAACAATCGATTTTTAATCATATCTGGTATTCAAAGCTTGACAGATTAAGATGTAAAGTAAAAGTAAAAGTTTAATTAAATGAGACAACTGAAAGTTATATGTTATCGCTTTATTTACACAGTAACTGCGTAACATAAATTTGTTAGAAATAAATTGTGTTTAGAAAGATATATTAAAATCGACATAATTTTTCACAAAATTACGACCGTTGTTCGTTAAGTTCGAACAAACTTTGACAAATTAGAAGAATGTGCTCAAGAATAGACATATTAGATAGAGTCTTAAATCAGTCGCAAGGGCCGAGCTTGTTATTGTCTCAGCATGCAAATAAAGATTTACGAAGTCGAAACTGAACAACTTAAACGCCTCTAAATTTAGTAGGAGCAATCTCCCTCGCGTACGATTCGTTATGTAAAGAGGCGAGACATCCCTATAACACTCGCTTTACAAGATAGAAGCAGTGATAAAAAATTCAACACGCTCTCGATTCCGTTTTTCAGTATCGCCCTGACCTTTTTTACGACACGTCGACTATTACTGCGGTTTTTTTTTCATAAGCATAAGCCCTATGAACGTACATATATAGTACTTTGCGACAAAAATACAAGTTTAATTTCGTTTGAGCGCGGACGACGTGCACTAAATATGCTTGCTTTCAACTTTTATGAATAAAGTTTGCGAAACCCAGTTCTTTTTCGATGCGTGTAGCGCTTATATGAGAAAGGAAACGATAATTATGTATAAGATATTTAATAGTTTTTATGTGAGCGTTTTATTTCTAGCTTTACGTACATCAAACTGCTGTAAAAGTTCCAATATCAAATATTTGTATACCTCTAGTCACGCCAGGTATATTCACTGCATTTATTTTCTATTAATTTCAAGCGGAGTGCGATGGTACCGAGAAGAATAACCTGATGGGCTGTATACGAATGTTATAGGTACTATAGATTAGTATAGGTGTGTGTGTATAAATTTTACTGGCCTTCAATATATATCCCAATTATTTATTTTTGAATAATGTCAACAGAAAATGATTTTGTACTATTTTATGAGTACGAAAGCCTGATTTCTATATTATTACAAAAATAAGCAATACTGTATCATTAGAGGTAGGTATATTCTAAAACTAATTGAAGTCTGAACTTAACCCAAAACAATATTTTTAGTATCTGTATCTGTATCCTCTAAACTCCTAAATGGATTTCGATTTTGTTTTCTTAGTTCGATAGCGTAGCATTCAAATCTAAGCAAAATAAATTAACATGTAAACGTTAGCCAACGCAAACAAGTTGACGTTAACTATCGTTTACATAAAACCAAGTATTTTCGTCTGCCATAGTGGAATCGTAATTACTCGATATCAGTTGTTATTGTCATGCACCATAGCTGTTATAGTGGATATAATCTATTGTTATAGTCACGGTGATTGCCTAAAACGAATGGTATTAGATTAGATTGCAGGCTTACAGAACAAACATAGCATATATCACATATGTCACGCTAATATCTGTCTGAATAGCTCACATCCAATCAACTGTCACCAATTATTATTAATATTAAGTCTTATGTTTGGATGGAGTCTGCTGTTACAGTACAAGAGGTTGTCGTTCCCTTTTTCTTTATACCTAAAGTGACGAATAACTATAAGGCCTGGCCGGTGGCAAAATGTTATCAAAGCCTATGGACATATGGAACGACTTACTCGTTTTAAATCCTTAAGAAAAAGTTGTGCTGCCTGCGCGAACTTCTGATACACAGCGCTTCTTTATAAAAACCTCACTTGGAATGCAACATAAGTTTACCTGGTTGAGGTCTTTGGTAGGATGGCGTTGTTTACCGACTGTGGAGCTTGTCCGATGCGAGCGAAGTCCTTGTTTAAAGCACAGATCTCGATGTGTTCTAACTAGTGTTCCCGAGGACTATAGACCTTTAGCCCTAAATTTAAGCCTATCGGTCTCTTTTTAGAACTATGCTAATAAAGAAGGGCTTGAAAAGCCCTGTCATTTTAAAAAGTCTATGAGCCTATAAAAGCCCTAAGGCTTTTTTGCGAATAGAGTCTTTTTCAAGTATATTTTTATATTTTGAGATTCAGTCTAAGAAAGCCATCGTATGAATTAAATAAAATGTATTAATCAAATTGCCTGCTTTGGAGAACGATTGTTCACTGGGAACACTGCCATATATTGTAACTGTGGTAAGTTTTGTCTTTGGCTTTTCCACCATGCTATAAAATCTTGTTATGCTTGACTCATCCGATGTACCATTGGTTGGTCTGTTAAGTTTATTAAAATTTCAAATACCTATAGAGACGGTTTCTGTTTCCTTTTTGTTATATTATTAACTTAGACGCTTAAAAATGGATCAATATGAAATCAATATGAAATTATTATACAGCAATGGAAGGAGCATCCACTGAAAAGGAAATAAATGCGAAACATCAAGAATATTTAAGAGACATGGTTCAAAGAATTAACAAATAGAATATAATATATATATAGAATATAATAAAGAAATAACAAATAGACTAAATGAAATCTAAATAGTTTAATAATAATTTAATTAGCTTAAAAATTAGTAAAGTTTAATAGTAGTAGTAGTGTAACAATTTTCAAAATTTTGCAATAAAGTGTCAAATAAACAACGCGATAAAATCCGTATATAGCAGTTTAATTTCAATGAATAATATTCGCGTAAATAGAAGACAATATTAATTAGAATATAAGTCATAATAACTTGTATAGCTATAGCCTCGAGGATTAAGAGTTCCATAGCTTTCATAGCCATTTCAGAGGGTTAAGCTTTACTATTGTCAGACTAGCCTTAAAAAAGCTTAGCCCTTATCAAGACCTTCTGGATCTCTTGAATAGGCCTAGCCTAAAGGACTAAACGTCTTTATAGGCTTATAGCCTCTCAAGCCTCTTAATTACGAGTCTAACCTTTAACAAAAGGCTAAAAGCCTATAGTCCTCGGAAACACTAGTCCCAACTAAGTAAAATATTTAATAAAATACCCAACAAAATCAGAGAACTACCATTATCACTATTTAAAACCAGATTATATTCATGGCTGATAGAGCAATGTTTTTATAGTGTTAATGAATTTTTGAAAAGTGACCACGAGAAAAGATCATAAATATTTAAAAATGTCAATTATTAGTTTGTTATTTATAAGTTCAATTATCCAGATAAACGAAATTGTCTTAATATAATTAAATAAAAAAATTTGTAATATTGTGTTATTAGTTTAAGTTATAGTATGTAAGAAGTATTTGCATGCCTTAAAAAGGCGAAATGTGCTGTGAACCGCTTATTTCTTTTTTACAACATCATTGTTACCATATTTCATGCAAATAAATGTTTCTTTCTTTCTTTCTTTCTTTCAACTCTTGTGTGCTACGGTTAAAAGTAACCAGATAGGAAAGTTTAATAACACTGCCTGACTCTGCGATCGGCACCCTTGGATTGTAAGATAATAAAATATGTACGGCAAGACGTATTTATTCTATGTACGTATAAGCAATATTTCAAATGGAAACAAAAATTGTGCTCTTTTATGCCTTACAAATAGTCGTCACGTAGTTCCTTAGCGAGCGATTCGCTGAAAATCTTGGATGGGTAGGTTTTCCACCTAATGTGATAGACACGGATTTTGCCAACGCAGTTCAATTCGTTCGGGTTAGGTTAGGCTATGTGATTGCTTGGGGGGGGCCTGCTATGGATGAATCCTCCTAGAGCTCCCAACTGGCCCCCCCTATTGGATGAGAGAGGGAACACCCCAGGTTTTTTAGTGGGTAGACCAGCGCGTCTTGCTGGGAGTCCCACACTCCCCCGCCGGTGCCGTCCCCTAGCCGGCGGGCAGTGCATGAAGCATTTTTCCTGGGAAACAAAAAAAAAAAAAAAAAAAAAAAAAGGCTATGTGATTGCTTCAGTAGTATTATGACTGTTAAAAATGCATCCACCGCGCATGGGACGGCTCATATTGTTGGCGTTTTAATTCAGTGAATTATCGTTTCAGTTCCCTAGCGATAAGCGTCGACAACTGTAATAACATATACGAGTATATATCAATAATATTACGTAATAGCAGACTTTCAAAACAAAATAATGCATCCAACAGTAACTGGATATAATTTTCATATATTTAATAATTAATGCCTAATTGTTAATATTTTACATTTATCAGTACATAGAGGATAAGCTAATAATTGAGGTAATTTTTTAAAACCGGAGGTTTGTATCATTATGTCAAGTAAAAATATCTCATTCAAATAATTATGGGATTTTGGTTCAGTACCGAAAGAGTGCCAACGGGACTTACTCCAATACGCCTGTCTTTTCTTATATTTTAACAAAAATATACACTATATAAGTATAGGTATGTATCTTTATGGTGAATATTTAATTATAATATGTGAATATGGTGATTACTCAATCTAAGTGCTGACAAAAATAGACATGTTCATACACAATATTTAATAATTAAGATTTATTAATTGTGACTTCCTTTAGTTATTACATTGCTGAGTGATGCATTTTTGTTACCTACTTAGTGCATATTATCGTTAACAATGAACTCTTATATGTGAAGTGATATAACATTATAAAATGAAAAGTAGTCCGTGTAATAAGAGCGAAACACCCCGTTTGCTGAGTCTACGTCGCTTGACGATACCTCACGCTGCGATTGACGCTGCGTAAAACGCTTAAACCAAATTCTAGCAATTGCTGTATATGTAATAATATAGTGAGCGGCAATCGCAATACATTCAACGCTACATATAACGATACCTAAAAATTTTAAACTTTGGGTGATGACACTCAAAACTCTGAAGTCATACAATAACTGATAAAAATGTCAAGCTCGTCCAATTGTTTGGCTGGTATAGAACCCGGTGGTACGGAGACCGATTTGCACTTGGCCTGTGATATGACTTGCGAATAAGCAGCAGTTTTATTGCAAGAATTTATATTTTACATTTGAACTATATCTTTATTTCATTTAGGATTTCTGTGCCAGTCTTAATATAAAAATATAAACTATCCTATTATTGTATTCCACCAAATTAAACTGTCATTCACCTGTTTCGATTATAGATATCCTTTCATCTGAATTGTTTTGTATGAAATGATATGATGATCATAAAATGTATACAAGAAATCAAAGTAAGGTAAACAGTGTTGCCAAGAGAGGTTCCTTGGCATGTGTGTGTTTGTAAAGCTTTGATCCGAAACTAATAAAAGCAGTTGAGGATTGCACACGTAGACAGTACTACGGACTCTTCGGCGCAACTTTTTATCTGTTTAGTTAACTTGTTGTTGCGTTCTGATGCTTTACTTCTCCTTCAATATTGTACACGGAAAATAAACTACCACACACGAGTACGTTTTAAACTTGTAGGTTCAACTTACAGCCGTTATAACTTGGTTTTTACATACGTTACTGTGTTTGATACTTCTGTTCGTGTTGTTCAATACTTATATGGTGTTTTATTTATGTACTACAAATCACAATATATTTAAATTCATTTAGAAACTGTTGTTGCCGTTGTAGCTATACTTCATTGTTTGTTTGTTTGTTGTCGTATTTACAAATGTTTAATTCGATAAAACAATAGCATTTATTGATTTCATAATGTTTTAAGAAAATACGCAGTGGTAACCGTAAATTACCTTGACCTTTTTATTTGTGTTATGAAATGTAATTTAAATTTTACACCTGCCAAATAATGTATTGTTATTTCAATTTTGTCTTTATTGTTTAGTGAAGTATATAATTCTAAAAATCTAAACATAAGTTATTTTGCTACTAAACTTGTAGACTGTCATTTTCTTGATTTAAAGTTACTAATTTACTTACTAACCTTAGTAACAAACCTTTTGCTTTTGTTTACCTTATACTTAGTTGATAAATGATTCTTGTTAAAAGTGGTACATACCTCTTTATAAGGAACACACAAAACACTTTACTGTATTTTTATTATATCTATTGTACAATGCTGTCACATGATTACAAAAATCAATCTCTACATTGTTTAATAGCTTAGATATTCAGTGTAACTACAACATAATAGATCAAAGCATGCAGCAAATATTATGTGCCAGTGATAAAACAGTGACTGCGTTAGGTATAATATACCTGTGAATATGCAGCCAGCAGTGAATCGGACTAGATGTGTATGGACGGTGTTGCTTAGTCCGTACTTTAATTACTTAGGCACCTTGTGTGATGAACACGGATGTAACGGGGTCGCAAATCCAGGTGACATATTCTGCAACTGTCTCCTACATTTCAATTTGCTAAAAATACATATGTATCACATTCTTTTCATAAATCCGTAGACGAGCACTTGTTCAAAGGACGCAGTATTAATAAAATTGAAACGTCAAATTCACCGTGAGATGAGCCGAACTAAAAGAGGGCACTCCTTTCATGTGGCAACATTTCTGAGAACATCTGGGATATGTCTTTCAAACGTCGAAGAGACTGAAATGATACGCGATTTATCGGATCAACGTTCTGTTTACAGTTGTTCTTGTGAAAATATTCCGCACGTATCGCCGCTATAAATATGTTGCCTTGTGGTTTAATAACACTTTTTAGTATGGCTCTTTGTTACATATCTAAGTAAGGGAACAACCACATATTGTACTGATACACATATTGTAAATGCACTGGATAGCTTAATAGAGATAAAACACACTTCGTGTAATTATATTAACATTGACATTTATTACATTACTAAAGGTCAGCTTGTAATAAGGCAGCGCCACATATTTACTGTAAATAGCTAAGCAGTAAAACTGTCGTTCACGAAGGCCTTTTGAAATTCTCGGATTCCCAGTTTGTAAAAAGTTTATTTGGTACAAACTGGCTGGGTGCGAGCGCGGTGTAAATGAAGCTAGTTGTTAAGACTAATTAGATGGAACTCCTTGCCCAGAGGACACGTACCAAAGTACTTCTTCAAATTCTTAAGACAATTTAATCTCGTTTTCTCTTTTCATATTAATTTGGAAATTAAGAAAGTAGTCTTATCCTCTTTACTGTTGACTATTTGTGAACTTGAAGCTCTTCATTCTTATTTTTAACATTTAGAATTTTTGTTATCTATGAGTATGAAATATGAATTGTGATTTAAAGCATTTATAAATTAATCTAGTTTACTTACTTGATGATTTAAATAGATCTAGTTTACTAAATGTATTTTATGTTTAGTTGTGCTACATTAGCACAACTAAACATAAAATACATTTTTATGTTTAGTTTTGCTAACACTAACATTTGTAATGTGTTACATTAGCGTTTAATTTAAATGAGGGAGATAACATGTATAATATTTATCCTAATCTTATACATATATTTATTATTTGTGATATATATTATCGGTGTTCTGTGTCGTACAGTTTATTTACGAGAATTAGCTATGATCGCTATCAGGCTAATCTGTAGGTAATTCTGCCAGGCGTAATGATTACGCTGCAGGCTGTTATGATTCCGATTTTAGTCTGCTAGGTAACAGTTTCTCTCTCCACTTGGCAATTTGATACCTATGGTAAATCTAGGTACAGCCATATACTTCGGTTGACCCGTTCTTTCGGGTGAGTTCGACATAACCCTGTCGTACGCTTCCGTGACGAAGTGAAAAATGCTTCATATATACCTATGTATAACGCATTGCTCGATGAAAAAAGGTACGGACTCGTACTAAAGTATCCTTTTTATATTCTGGGAGCTAAATCTCCTAATAAACGTTATACATATAAATTGATTATCGTCCTGGCGTTATTAACACTAATTATTTGTCTCCTTCGCATAGTTAATTAGTTCGCATGTAGTTCTTAAGACGGGCAGTGGTATAAAAGTGTTTAGTGTTGCGATATAAATAATTTGAGGCAATCCTTTACACAATTTAATAATACGCGATGTACAAGCACTTAGCCAATGCATTTAGTCTAAGAAGACAATAATATAATTGTATTAGTAACTCGACAGACAGTCCATTATATACATACAATTCCATATTCAGCAAAATAACATTAGAATAACGAATAGTCGACAGTATCTCTAAAGTAATTCCATTATTTAAAAAAGGCGAGGCTAAGTACCGTCGTAGTTGGTAAAGTTGTTTTCTACAAGTTGCTGACATTCTCTATAGAGTCGTGACGGTTAAATATCTTCTACGCTTCCTACTCTCGGCACAACGAGGTTGTAATTTCATAAAATAGTCGTATTAGAAGAAAGTTTATCGTATATATAACCATTATACTACGTTTATATGCATTTTGTTTACAATGGGAGCTTGTTATCTCAACTTAAAACATTTAACAGTTATAAAAAGTTAATGGATATAAAAAAGTTTTATGACAATCTCTTTATCGAGTTTTCAAAGACTTCTATGACGCTTACAGTTTCCACCATCTCATCAACCTGATGTATTATTTAATGTGTTTGTTAATTTACATTTATGATCATTCTTACTTGGCTAATGATCAAATGTTTATAATTACATCTTCTAAAATGTAATAATTATAAAGTAATACAAGACATCAAAATATTAAAGTAGTCGAACATTCTTGTTAATAAAAATAATCGTTTATTTAAAGGCTTACGTTCAGTAGTTAACATACAGAATAGGTCAAATAAACTTACTTTAAAATCATTATTCACAAACTTTATGTAAACCTTCATTATCTACAGCAACGTTATAAGCCAAGTTAGCATTTTATACATTTTTAAGAATAATCGTTTTAGAATTTTATTTTCGAAGGTATCTAGCTTTTATTGTTATTTTTATCTTATATATAAATACAGATAAAATATATATACAGATAAAATCCGTATATAGCAGTTTAATTTCAATGAATAATATTCGCGTAAATAGAAGACAATATTATATAAATACAGAATTAAATCTTAACTAATATTATAAATGCGAATGTGAGTTGGTTTGTAAAACTTTTACGCTTTAACTAGTCGAACGATCATCATTAAATTTCGCATGTAACATGTTGTCAGGGATAGGGAAATGGACTTAGGGTATCCAGTAAAAGTAAAGTTCTGGAAAATTGAAATAACCTACATTAAAGCCAGTGAAGCCGCAGGCAAAATCTAGTATTTTATCATTATCAAGGAGTACTTTGAGAATTATATATTTTTTATAATTCTTATGATTACTGCTAAAAATTAAGGCACAAACCTAAACCTAAAAATTTAATCCAATCCATTTTTTTGTGTTAGTATCAAAACCGTAACATTAATTATTTGTAGTGGGTTCTACTTATACCATCTATCCATCCGTAAATGTAGTCTTTATTATAAATGCACCGCAATCATAAATGTAAATAATTTACAATTTAAGCAATTTATGGTTGTGTTGTTCTAATTGCCTTTGCAAGAGAGATATGAACGATAGCGAGATTAAAGTAGGTGTATATAGAAGTACAGCGGAATTGAAACCAATACGCCTAGTTGGTTTATGAATCGGTTGATTAGTTACGTGTTGCGACCAAACTTCGTTACAGTGCCGTATCATGGAAATTGAAAAATGTTTTGTGCCTAAAACACATTCAATTTGAATCTACATTTAGTTCTTACCTTTGTATGTATAAATATATTACAGTGTGATCGGTTTTTATCGTCAGTTGGTAAAGTTAATGATTTCGTATAGAAGTATTGCTGTTTTAAGCCTACAAACTATATAAGTCTGAAGCGATATCTAATTTAACAACAATTTTATGTACTGTATTATTTTCTTGGTACTCTAAACGTGAAGTCAAATGGTTGTTTCTAAAATCTATTAAATCACTGAATAGTACGTATGGTTATTAGAAATATGTACGTAAGTCTTGTAACTTGTTCCAGATTCGAACATATAATAGATAACTTAAACGTTACATAAATAGATTATACTGCTGATTATTTTCTTTCATTGAGTACACTTCTGAATTCGCCTTAAAACTGTAATTAACTATAGTAATCATTTATTTACTAAAACAAATGCACGGCACTACAGTCTTAATTAAATCGTTGTTCAGTTAATTGTAACAATATATGATTACTATAGTAAATAACCAATTGCAATATGAGCTCGAGACAAAAAGAATTATAGGTAAAATGAAATAGAAAATTATTGTAATTGTCACAAAATGTTTAAAAATTCCTTCAAGTTTGCTCAAATATTGTTTTGCCGAACTGTTTTGTCATGCATATAGACTCGTTTGTGTATTAATGAGATTTAGTGCCCATGCAGTCCTATTGTAGTGAAGTTAATATAGACTCACGGCTGGCGCAGTGGATAAGCTGGTTACCTAACCATTAGGAATACACCGTGTTGCGATTTTAAGCCTCAACTAAACTAAAAAAAACATCGATTCATTGATGTACTCAGTCTATACGTACATAATGTCTGTTGTTTTCTAAGTCTAAGCAAAATCTCTTATTCAATTAGGTCTCAAAGTAATAATTATCAACCTAACAGTATATGTGTTGCTCTGTAACGCAGTTTATTTGTCCTCATGCGGGTTTCATCTTTTCAATAGTTTTTAATAATCCTATTTGTATTTTGAATTTCGCGTCGATCCTTGGACCTTATGTTTTACTTATGAATCATTCGTGCAATAATTGTGGGCTGGTTATCGAAATCTCCCAGAACAAAACATTACTGTAAATAACTAATAAATCATTTCATAAATGTCGTGTGTAACACCTAGACAGTGCAAACATATGTTGCTAAGTACATTTAAAATTAGTCTAGATCTTGTTGTTGTAAATAAAACAAACTCATTAAAACAATTCGTGTTGCTGAGTTAAACTTTCGAAATTAGTATCCATAACAAATGAATATATATATATGATGATCCATTAATTTGTTATGATGTTAAAATCGGTATTTTTAAAATGGTAACTCATATTTACTCGGTAAAACGAAAAACGGTAGGTTAAAATAAACTTTTAAATGTACGCTATTGAAAATATATCAACACTTCCTAGCATTAATATATATCTTAGATGGCACATTTACTTCTACGATTACTACTATGTTTTAAAATTTAGTCTTGTATTACATAAATTAACGCATAATCTAAAACTTGCTGTTGTACCTTTAGAAATCTTTTAGTCGAAGTTCAGACTTCGGCACATTGCTATCGCAATAGTTGAATAAATGGTTATAGTCAAAGATATGTTAATTCTCTATTTGTTTTCTTCATATTTTAATAGATTTTAACATAAATAATGGATACTATTTGTTTTTGTTACGTTTTTTATATCTTAATAAACTGAATTTGACAAATTACTTTTTGTATATATTGATAAATTATACAGAATATTTATAAACAATTGCCCGAGTTATAAATTGAGTATTTTATTATTATTATTGCTAATATCAACATATTTTTATTTCCGGTTTCAAAATATATATTTTAGTTTTTGTTAATATATCTGAGAATGTAATAAACGGAACGGATACTAGAAACCCTGAATAGAGTATTTACAAATATATACTAAAACCCGGATCCTAACGGGCAGATTAAAAGAAAAATTTGTTAACAGACATTCAAATGTTTGACCATGTCATGATGTCATGTCAGTCATTTCAAGCAACCATCCACCACCACCATGATTGGCTACCTGAAATAATAACAGCCAATCAAACCGTTGATTGACTGTTAATATTCTGTCAGATGGTTGATTAGTCTATCAAAAAGCAGGTGTAAGTAAACTGACGTTCCCTAATTAAATAAATAACTTATAATATAATATATATTAGGCCTACAATTTGCTTGCTTGCTTGCTTATATCACGTGTGTAAAGGAAGTGTGCGTATTGTCATTTACTGTGTACAATCCCATACCATGCACCTATATACGTCCTGTAATAAAACATATCCTTACAATACAATAAATAATATATAGTTTTGCCTAATAGGACTGATATGTAATGTGACAAAATTCTTTAAAATAAAGAGAATAATGAAAAAAAAAAATCATTTATCCTGGGATCAGATCTAGAACCGCGCGCCAGGCAATCACTGGCTAATTACAAATATTGGTTTGGTTTTTAGCCTATCGTGAGTTGATTGCGGCAGTCGGATTGGTTGCCCTCTCGCTCCCGGCCGTAGTTCAGTCTATGGTCCGGAGTGAGAGGTCGTGGAACGCCGTCGCCTCCTTCTGTGAGGAAGTAATTTCCATCAAGGAGGCGGCGGAGCGGGAGAGGGAGCGTTTGAACCCTCTCCCCAACCGCAGAGCCGGGCGCCGGAGGGCGCGGGACGACCTCCAGCCACCCTGAGGTTTGACCTGGGGGTGGCGGGCTTTGTGGGCCTGCCCGCCATCCGTTCAGCACCAGGTCCGAGAGGCGGCGTGCGTGTTCCCACGCGCGCCTCTGTTTCGAGTCCGTCTCCCCTCTAGGGGGGACAGTAGGGAGTGTTAGAAGTGCCTTTGGGTAGATCTTTCGTGTAGTGGCCTGCCGTTTCATACGGCGGGCCGAAACCTCGGCGGGGTCGCGACCGCATGCGAAAGTGATTCGCGCGGCCCCGTCGATAGTGGTTGAACACCGTGGTAGGTTTAGTCGGTATTCCGGGAGGTACTTTATCATCTTTAACATCTTTCTTTTACCCCGGCGAGTCCGACATAACCCTCCGCCCGCCCCCGCGGAGGGGTACGCGTCATGCATTCCCGCAGGTAAAAAAAAAAAAGCCTATGTATGTAATACTTCTAGTATTACATACATAGGCTAAAAACTATGATACTATAATACTTCTGTCAGAAGCCGTCTCTATCCCCATTTAGATATTATGTAGACGGAGGTGTATAAGACCTATATTTGGACAACTTTGATTTTAAGTTTCATGTATTGGGCTGCAAGCCCAAAACAAGAAACTTAAAATTTGTTTATTTATTGCCTAACGGGCACAGACTACATGCGGCTACTGAGAATTTCTTGACAGAAAACCTTACAATACTTTACCCGAGTCGAACCCGAGATTTTATACACAGCCCGATATTCTGACTTAATCGCAGAACAATGGCCAATGTTGAATGCTACTTAATAGATTATAAACCACTACTTCGCTGCACCAGTCCACTTAGACAAGCTGCGGCGACATGTCTGAGTTCTTACTAAGACATGGTGACTTCATATCACGGTTCATATCTAGCATATATTCTTGTATACGCTAAGTATTAGCCCTTTGGTGATACCAGCGCATATAGTAGTGTAATTGTTTAAGCTGTAATTATGTTAATCATCCGTGACGCAAAAAATATGTATTTACCGAAGGTTAGCTAGATAGCTGGTAGCCAACACATACACTGTCTTTCTATCTTGTTTATTAATTTATTAAGTGTAGGTAGGTAGTATACATATATAAATAATACTAGTGACAAAAAAGGAGACATGTATTCTTTAACAGTTGATTAGCACGTGTAGATTTATTTTCGTCGTCAAAAAGATGAATGTTTTAATTATATGACCGTGATGAATGGCTTTCTAGAGCGTTATTTAATTACACCAAAAGCACTATTGGAATATAATTTATACGATTATCTCGCCTTCAAGTTAAAGAAGATTATAATTACGTTCGCCGCCCTATAAACGAAACGTAATTAATTAATGTAAATATAACAACGCTGTTATTAGAGGTAAATGTAAGTCAATAGGTATTGACGCGATAGTTACAATCTTACAGGTAAACAGTAAGAGTTACTGTAGGCCTGTAGCCTAGGATAAATAATAATAATAATAATAATAATATTCTATCACATACACACAACACCATCTAGCCCAAACTAAGCAGAGCTTGTACTATGGGTACTAGACAATGGATAAACATACATATATACTTTTTTTTTTGTAAATACATACATATTATACATAGAAACACCCAGACCAAGACAAACATCCATGTTCATGCACACAAATATTTGACTTGTGCGGGAATCGAACCCGCGACCACAGGCGTGGCAGTAGGGTACACTAGCCACTACGCCAGCGAGTCGTCTGTTTAATTATTGCCTAAATATCGGCTATCTATACTAATATCATAAAGAGGAAAGATTTGTGTTTTATTTGTAACGATTTAACTAAAAAATAACTTCAAATTAAAAACGAACCGATTTTAAAATTGTTTTACCATTAGAAAGCCAAATCACAGAGTAACATAAGCTATATTTTAATTAAAAAAATGATTTGTTACTCACTTGACCTAACCGTCTTTTACGCGAGCGAAGCCGCGTGCAAAGCTAGTTATTTATAAATCATTTTATAAAAGAGTTAAATGTCCACTATTCGCTATTCTTATAGTTCTAAGAAAAATGTATTTCATATTCATCACCTGAGTTCAACAGTTTCTATGTGGTATGCTACATAATCATAATTGGTAATATTGAATAACAAGTTAACAACTTATAATTATAAAAAAACACAACATGGACTCCTTTATAACAATTTTGTCTATTCTCTTAACCTAGTGCCTAAGTACAGAACATATTCAGCAACCAAAAGCACGTTGAAATAACAGACAACTTCGAATTTTCTCTACAGATTAGGGTTAAGTATTAGCAAAATAAGTTAAAACCATGGTCATGGCATAGCAGAATTGGGTGGTCGGTCGCATCCTTCTGTGAGGATGTCATGTGATGTCTCTAGCAAAAGGAGACGGCGGTGCGGATTTGTGAGTAAAGTACTCACGTACTAAAACCGCGCGGATCTGAGCCATCGTCGGCGCATGGGACAGCGCAGGCAAGCCATTGAATTGGGGCGAAAAGAAAATGAAGTGCAGTGACATAGCTCACTTTGAAATTTTCTTGAAGTACAGACTTTGGTGGCACGAGGTCAGATAATACAGGTAACAACTATTTACCTCTTTAAACTAAGATTTGTATCACACAATACAAATTAAAAAAATTAACAATAATATTCATATAATGCATAATAAGGTAAATTTTATTAGCACTAGTAATAATTCCTGTATCGCGGTAGATTTTACAACACTTTATGGACTTTATAGACTAGGAACAACTATTTGTTGACTACACAATGACTACACCCGTGTGGGTATCGAACCCACAACACTGGGGTGGCCACAGTTGCAAGGAAACCACTTAAACCACTATTCTTATACCTTCGGATAGCAATTTGTATAATTTATTCAGACTTTGACTGTAATGAAAAAGAGATTGACATTTTATTTAGAGATTCTCCCTCAGAAGTGGTAACCTTATAGTCTGATTGTCAAAATAAATCAAGATAACTCAATTCAATAAAATAAGAGACTAAACTCAATAAATTAAATGTCACTCCCATGAGGGCGGCCCGGGAATAATTTACTCCATTGTAAAATAACATATTCAATATGTACTATTTATTTAAATATTATATTTTGCCCACGTCTTCGCACGCCTAAATTTAGGTTAGCTTAGAAACAGTGCATTTTTCTAAATGAAAGGTTTCCTATGTCCATTTCTGTTCTCTTGACAATATGTATGCGAAATTTTATGATGATCGGTCGTGTAGTTCATGCGTGAAAGCGTAACAAACAAACTTACATTCGCATTTATAATATTTAAGTTAGGATTAAGCTTGTGTGTACCGTTGCGTATAGTATATAATTTTAATTTAAAAGTATAATATCTTTTGGTTAAGTGTGCTCTACAGGGCCTCAGTAAAATGCTACGGAGACCCTCTACGCCGTAGACGTAGCATCTCTTTCGTGCTTCTCGTAGCACGACGTTGTTATAACTGAATATCAAAATACCTCTACTGTTCTAATTAATGATGATTTTGTTCTTTCTCACTAAACTAATTTTATTTGTAGGTACGCATAAGGTAAGTACGCAGGCGTAGAGACAGTCCCTCTCGTAATGAGGTTCTTAAAATAAGATTTGTTTGGTTTAAGCAAATCTTATTCTACGATTAGGATTGTGTCTACCAGTGTGACAGATTATAAACAGAGCTGATAAAACAAAAGGGAGCGAAATAAATAATTGTCACATTTTTCATTTGTTATATTTTCTCTATGTTTATTAGGCACTAGATGAAATTCAGTACAATTTGTGACGCCAATACCTTACATTGATAGATGGGTGTCGATAACGTTTGTAGCTTACTAAGCAGCAGTCGTTTTGTTTTATAATAAGTTAATGTCTATATTTTAAAGGTTCGCTGCTTGCTTAATAAATGTATATTGTCAGATATGATGTGGATTAATATGTGTCTAAATGCTTAGTTTAAGAAAGGGTACTGTATATGTACGTATTGTAAGTTGTTGAAAATTCTAGCATTTATGTACAAACATTGATTTACTCCTGTCCGACAGTGGTAGGCAGAGACTACGTATTGCCACAAGCCAAGGTTATATCTCGTTTGTTTTATGCATTACTTTTTTTGTGCACGTGCGCCGGTTTAAGGTTTTCTTAACCGAGCATTTTATAGAATATTTGCTATCAATGACCGTTCCCCTAAGTCTCTCCTTTCCTATATAATAATTTTTAAAATGGAAATTTTATCTGTTTGGCTTTTTTCTTCATTTATAGATAACTCCCGTACTAGGATTAAGTCCTGTGTAACAGGGGACTTTACAAACTTTCAAACAACGTAATCAAAGAATACTAGGATAACTAATTGTCGATTGTACAAATTTTTGTCCCATTTGGAGATCGAAACCTATCGTTCAGCAAGGAGACCACTTCAACTGCTACACCATCGGAGCAGTCCAATTTTTTTTACAAGTATGGCCGGTAAAAAAATATAATCAAAGCATGAGCTGTGACAATAGTATTATAGATTTAATCATCTCCAATTAAAATGTATATAAAGTGTCCCACTGTTAGCCTGTAGTCCTTATGTAAATAGTGAGTGTGATTCATTTCTGCCTATAACTTAATATCAATCAAATAGGTACATGGATGTACATATGTACCTATCTGCAGTTTTTGTTTCATTGCCGTAAGTAATAATACGGTGGTATGGAGATGGTAAGATATTTAGCTGCAACGTAAATAGTAAATAGAGTAATTTAAGTACTAACATTGGAGGAACAGTTTTAACGAGTGTACCGAATAAGACTAGGCAATTTGCCGCGAACACCAAGTCCTTTTAAAGTTAATCCGCTGGAGGCACATAACCGGGGGGCGATGGCTAACAGAACTTGTTTTATTCACACTTGAGCACTGGCCGTCAACTAAACCTTATTTAGAACTTCATATGTAGTGAAATGGCTTTACTTTTTAGTACATATTACGTAGCTTACTAATTATAAGGAACAAATGGAAACTGCCTCTTTGGTGCAGAAATGTAATTGCATTTTTGTTCTTAGTTACAACTGAAAATTATAACCAGACATGCGCTCATACGACCAACTACATGTAAATATAGTCGAAGTATATCTGTCTGCATAAACTTAGAATATTTTAGTTACGCGTATCTGGATATTAAGTTGTTATCTGACACACGATGCCAACATGAAAATTGAAATTAATTCATTATCATTCTCTATCTAATGTGCAAGTTTACTTAGTGTTAACACTTTTTCGGGCAATCTCAGTATAGTGGGAATACATCAATGATTTTATTCGTTAGTTATAACATCATCACCACATGGTTATAAAGACTCAACAACAGATAATCTAACCTAAGATACATTCTGGGTAAGGCTGTGAGTTGTTGAGTTCTTCTGCCTGAAAATTCTGTTCTATCTGGAATCCGTAGTATGTTACATGAGATATAAAAAGCTGATCAGATGCGCATATGCACAGTGAGAGTACGTGCATATGTGACCAGTTATGCCTTATTCTCTTCAGCAAAACATGTTCTTAGGATCTTTACTAGAACATGATTCTAGTATAAAAACTAAATATGGTAATTTATTTCTAACATAATGTTATGTATGCATTTGTAATACATTTCTTTTGATATTGCGTCGTAAGTTACTCATGTTTACCTAGAATCGATTCACACACGTATACAAATATGCATATACACACATACATACACACGTGATATAAGCGAACACAATTACATAATTTCAGCCTAACTCTTTACGTCGGAGGTTAAAAGGTAAAGAAAACCTTTTTTTTTGAGGCAAGGTGTAAGTATTATTTTGTCGCACCAGTAGGTGGTAATTATGAACAGATATTTATCCTATACAATCTGAATTCCATGTTAATATAACCTATATTCTTTTTTTTAAGGAACAACATGTTATAAATCCTGTGTCACGGTAGATTTTACAACCATTCATTCAACGGACACAGAACACTCGGAACAACAATTTGTGGATAACACAAAGTTTTGTCCCGTGTGGGATTCAAACCTGTGGGTTCGCCACTGATACTCGGCGCAGTATCCGTGGCAAGGCGACCACTTTAACCAATGCAACATCCGTGCAGTCATTCTTGATGTATGTAAAGTTTAGAAAAAGATTTTTAGGCATTCAGGATAGCACTAACATCTTATTATCTACATGTGGTTGTCATCGATGTTGTTAACTATGTACATATGTTCAGTTGGTTTAGGAGAATATCTTTAAATTATTCTGAATAAGTTTTTTGACGCGGTTACGTTCACGTGAATCCCACGGGAACGCATATCTGGATCCTGTATGTAATTTAGTATCCTAAGATGTATGTATATGATCCATCTGTGTACAAGTTTAATTTAAATCCGTTTAGCCGTTTACGTGTGATTACGTAATAACTAAATGATATTATAATTAATAAAATGTAATATTATAATATTCCCTCACGGTAGCCTATCTTAATAGAGACTAGCCGTCTGCGCAGGGTAAATTATAGTGGTTTGCGTGAACACAAGTATATTCTCTATTCCTTGATTCCCAACGTCCGATGGGACGATCATTCGATACATTCAGCGACCAGTCAACAGTTATACGTGCTTTTCGACGTAGAAAAGCTTTCCGGGTAGATGAAAGATCAGAAACTTTTAATTTATACTGTTGTGAATTTCTTGATAGAAAACCATAATAACTAATGCAGCTCGACATGGGATTCAAACCTTCTGTCCTTCTGATCTGCAGCTGGATACATCCACTAGATCACTGAGGCAGTCAAAGAGAAGAAGGTACTAAACATGGATATCCTTACTTAATATTGAATACTCCTAATTATACTTACGAACAATGTACAGATTTCCATGGAAGTTCATTTATTGCGTTTAATGATTTTTATTGGGATTTGCAGAACATGATTTTTCTTATTTCTCAATATATTCGCTTGGTAGCTTTAAATACTTACGAACTTACATAAGTGTATATCTTTCCATCGCTGCACAAGTGAAGACCTCTGTTCTCGTTGAAGCTGCTCACCACGAGATTCTCCCAGTATTACTTCTGAGGGCCAATTCTCTTAATAAAAAACGTTCAAAATAGAATTCCGATTTAGTTTCAATGTAATATATGTATAGTTAGTGTTCACCTTCTCATTATTAAAACAGTTGTCACATGTGAGCTTAAATTGCATTTCAGTTCACACTTGACGTATATTAGACTGAATTGAAATTCTATTTTGAACCGATTTTATTACGAGAATATTATTACTGGCCTTGTGACACATGTCGTTTGGTATATTATACTTGTATAATGCAGCAATTTAAATTTTACATCTACAAGTACAAAATACCTATCGTATATTAAATGCTGCGTATATACTATATAACAGTGCGCCAATGCGCATGCTTGCATTTTCAAAAACATGTTTTTATGTTTTTTATTTATCACTATTATAGCTAATTGTGTTTGGTTTTATTATACCTTTGACCATTACGATATGTTTTAATAATCATCAGTAATAATAAATTAATGTAATTTTTCGAAAGTGTGTAAAATGAATTGAAGTCTTTCGATATTCAAACCAAAACATTCATTTGAAAGTTGATACTTCATTAGCAAATTTTAAATAATATTATAATATTTACTCTAATCCTTAGATGTGATAAAGTCTACATAATTTGTAATTTTACTATTTTTATTAAGTGTCATGTCTATAACACCGTAGATAAATTAGACGAGATTACCCTACACAATGTGTTGTTTTAATTAGTTGGCACTTGTGAAATTATTACTTCAAACTGTTGCACTGTTCTTACTCAACATTGGTTTCCGTTTAATTCTTACAAAACATCGTAGTTAAAAAGGAAATCCGACCAAATCCATTCTGAAATTAACTGGCAACACAATTTCTACTCACATACGAACACTTTGTTCGTGGCTAATGTGATATTAATGATATTCATACTAAATTGGCCGAGGCCGCAAAACGAGGTCATACCAAGTTTTGACTGTCTAAATAATTACTAACTCCCAATGGTGCTCTGCGCACCTACTTTGTTGCTAGATTAAACAAGTTAGTTGACATTAAAAAGTAGTTTTCATATCATAATTTGTGTACTGCACATACATTTATAATGGCTGTATCATCATTATCACGTTGAGATACACAGCTCAGTAGATTGTACCATTTCTCCGGCTGGGAACACCCGTTCATGTATCCACACAAAAAGAAACAAGAACATTAATTGTCACATAATGTTTATTCCCAATCTTTGGACCCTATAATGCTTTAAAACTAATAATAACATAAATACAACATTGCAATAATTATTATCGAAATAAAGAGATTTTATATTTTTATTGTAATATACGTCCCTTCTGTAAAATAAATTAAAGAAAACGTCGCGACAAATATATTTTCTAAAATTACTTTTACAAAAGGACGCAATCAAGCAGACAAGTCTACAAAGCAAATTTTAAAAGCTCAACTGTCAATTTTATATCTAATTTTCGTTATCCTAAACTAGACACCTATAAAAGTACTATCTTTATTTACTATTAGACACATAATTAACATAATGTCGTCTCAAAACAATGGTTAAGTTATTCTGTTAATAAAGGATCTTTCAAAACACCTACCGGCTAATATATAAAACATTATAATTATATTAAAACGTTTGCTAACTTCAGTTTACTTGTTCTCGAGCTATTCGCTTGGAGACAGATTTAGCGGGCTTCACGCAGACAGGGTTGTCAGATGAATAAAAACTTCGATTGAGGATGAGCTCAAATTTATTTGAATTAACAATGACGTCTCCAATGCCACAATACTCCATGAAGTAAGAAAAGAAAAGTAATGAACATCTATAAAAGTTGTAATAATGATAATTAAGCTAATTTTATCACTATTTTTACAATGTCATTATGTTTTTCTTAAACCACAATAACACTTTACCTCTGCTCTAAAAGCATTTAAATAATTCAAGTCACACAAATCTAACAATTAGTTACTAACTATATAGTTTGTATGGTTTATTTTGCTCGATATACAAATAAGTTTTCAGCAACGAACTAACTCTTGTCACCGATATTAAAATAAAATGTCATTTAATACTGAATACGAAGCGAACTGTTAAAATAATTTGGTAATTAAGCCATGTTAATATAATTCTAAAATAACAATAAAGTATTACAAAGTCTAGAGCGATAAACAAATGGAAACTTGCGCGACACTACTCGGGGACTATGCGTAATGATCCACGTTTCAAACACAATCTATCGATATTACATATTTTATTAACGTACGAAAACAACACTTAGCAGGTATTTGATACTCCGATTATTTTGTCTTCTTTATTCTATCCATATTGTATCTCTTAGAATAGTATTTAACTAAATTTATTAAGGGGCACAGAATTGATATGTTTCCGATGCACGGCGTTTGTGTGATACCGCTTCACTTAACCTAACTTGCAAGGCGACGCTACACCCCTACTCTACCCTATCACATGCGGGCCAATGTCACGCGTCTTTATATAAATGACGACGATCCGAACACCATCTACTCGATTTCACAGTAAACGTTAAGAAAATATGGTTTTTATGGTTTTACATTACCGTTTTGTGTTTTAAACTCTTACAAATAAATTAATCAGAAGCGGAGAAATTCCGAGAAAAAGGACACAACGACAGCGAAGCGAACAATATAATTATGTCGGAAACACAAACGTGGGCTCTTAGCGTGACATATAGCCGATTGCATTATAAGTAGTAGACGAGAATACAGAATAAACGTCTCTATGAAACCGCTTTTTTATTACTAATTACACATTAAATATTACATGATGATATGTATCGAGTAGTCCCGCAAAAGGTGACGTAGCCGTGTCCGCAGCCACTGGACGTCTCTTACTCGCTATCTACTGTTGTTGGACGGAATCATGGCGGCGGCGGCGTCCTTCGCGCACTGCGCACGACCCGCCCGCCATTGAACACGAGCGCCATCTTGATATGCGATAGCGTGCGCAAAATGGCTGGCGAAGTCGATTATCGTTAACCAAATAGTCGAGTTTGTCGATGGCATCAGTGTAGATATTAAAACTATTAAAGTAATTTCAAACAGCGATACACTTACTTCACAAGAGAGCTTAATATTGATCGTAATTGACGCGCTGAAGCCATCGACAAACTCACACAGTGACAACAGAAAAGAAAAAATAAACTTTTCGTTGTATTTTAGTATGCGAGTGAGGACGCCGCGCGCCGAAGGTATGGGAGATCATTACTACATTATTACACAATTACTTACACACGAATTAGCATTATATATCGAATTAAATAAGTGAACATTGACTTAGCTTAATTATTATAACCGACAATGAATAATTAATAATATATAAGAGAATCTGAATTTCCAGGAGGTTTTACGTGACACAAAATCATTGTAATATTTGATTTACATGATGTAAGTCCTCGGGTGTAAAACTGAATCTAAACACTTGTTTTATAACAAATAGGTTGTCATCGTTTCGTCTCTAACTTTAGCAAAAGTAGGTAACAATTAAAATAGTATATGATGCCTAACCTAGGTGTCCTCATCTATCACCGTTGTGGCATCAGCCTTAACTTGGGTCCGTAACTGCATACACTGCTGTGGCTCAAAACAATTATTTAGTCGTCTTCATGTTCACTAAAACATTGCAGTACAATGTGCCTACAAAATACAAGTTTGGTACGGTATGAGGTTAGTATTAAAATTATGTATAATCCTTTATCTTTGGTCTATACGCCACGACGCTCGGTACAATGTGAAGTTACAGTTACTATAAACAATGTATAAAATTTTGCTAAGTCAAAAATTGACGAAATTTCTATTAAATATTGACTAAGAGATTTTCATAAGAATTCACATGCGGTAGCTCTGGCCACCGACCGACGGCTGCGACGGCCACGGCGACGCAACGACCGCGTGAGTACCTCAAGAGATTTCTGTCGCGTCAACATTATAACCCAAATATCCGAAACCTTATTATTATAGCCTAAGCAGGGATTTTTTTTTTGCTTTTTTTGTAAATTTTACATGTTTACATCAGCAGAATACGTCACTAAATACCTATAATAACATTAATATTTCATTTTTTGGTTTATTGCTATCTCGCACTGTAGTGTATTAAGTCGTCACCGCGTTCCGTCGACACGTAGGTAACTAAGTATTCTCTGTATGCGATAGTCAACTAGCTAAAAATAAAAAATATATTAATCTTCCTTTTGATTAATCCTAACATTTCAGTAAATTTAAACATTACATTGTTTCATTATTATGAATGAATAACTTTCATTAAATAGTAATGTAACTATGCTGATTCTCTACAATAAATACCCTTATCTAGTATTATAGTATTCACCTAACGATTACACAATAAAAGTAACTACTAAATTTTAAATTAGATTATTACCAAAAAGCTCGTCAAAGCATGCAGATAGTAGAATAATGTTTCACTATTCAGCGTCGGCGCGCTCGTCGCCCGCTAATTTATTACTATAATATAATAATTAATATTATAATGATTACATTTAATTATTTAACTCTCATAAGGCCAAGGCTAAATTCTCGCAACAAGACTGAACCGATCTCGATAGTGTCGCATCGCATGCTGACCGCGAACATCGTGGGAACCCTATGTACACTGCGCAACTTCCAACTGAAGACTAAAACTTATGTAGTCATAAACTTTGGAGAAGTACCGAAATTCGACTTTAGGAGAAATTTTCGCAAGGCACAAGGAATTTAGGTGAGTCACCTAAGTAGGGAAGGGACACCTGACTGGAGGAAGGTAGCAAGTGCCGTAAGGGTCACACGCGGCTGTGAGCTGCGACCGCGACCGATCAGCGACGTGCCGCACTTGACACCAAGCGGCGCGGGGTGGCGCACTTGTATCGCATCAAGTCCTACTCAAATATTTATAATTATTGCAATAATTCATTTATAGATAGAAAGGATCGTAAGACCAACACTAGAGTGCCAGCGCTTTAACGAGTGATTGAACATTATAAAAATTACTAAGAAAGTATTAGGTAAATATAATTTGAAATAGTCATGAAATTCATTTAAATATGCTAACATTATCGAGGCTAAACAAAAGTATCGTATTATTACATACAACTTCATTTAAATCATTCAACTTGAAATATTATTCAACAAAACGTAATCTTTCTATGAAGGGCACCTTTGGTTTTTAGCTTATTCGAATGAGATATATCCTAAAATGTTTAATTTCTGGTAATACACTATATCCATAACAAATCCTCTCAGTTGTATACATCGGCATTGTAAAAACAAATATACAAACGTTTACCGTACAATAAGTTAGTTGTAAATAAATCTTATGTTACACGATAAAATGAATAATAATATTAAATAAACAGGCTACATTTATAGGAAATTAATAGATTTAAATAATAATATTTTATCATGAACAGTAAACAATAAACCTGGAATGTTAATAATAATACAATTAACACTTGCTAATTTTGGTATAAACAAAATAACACCACACCTCTGACCCGGTACGACGTACACGAAAACTTAACAAAAATGGAGACAGAGCATGCACTAGCGAGGATGTTATAAGTAGACTATGATATACTACGTCCAGTGCGGACGAGGCCAGCGCGGCGGGGGCGCGCAGTACGCGCAGCCTGCCCAGTCTCCAGTGCCTGTAGTTCCGATGCGATGCAGAGGATCGAGATTGTGCGTCCCTCAGTTAGCTGGTTGTCAAGTGCCGAGAGCCACGAACGAGCTAATGCTGTTCGCCCTCTTCTCCGCTTTTGGCTCCCTGCGTAGTGCAACGTAATGCGTTAGGCGACATTCTTATTTATTAACAGCTGTAATCTTTAAAAGGCTTACGTGTTAGGCAGGCATTATTTAATAACTATACTGTGCGAGGTGCATGGTGAAACATTAGTAGTACAAGTACGTATATAATGGACGACTTTGGGACTCATAACACGTACACTTAGACTAAAATATGTAAGAGTTGCTCAAGTCGTGTATGAGAGCCAAAGTATCACCAAGTTTAACACATAGCACTTATAATATAAATATATACCTATTTATAGGCACATATAACAAATTAACTGAGATGAATCTGTCATCATCGTGGAGACAAATAATCCGATAGTGGAATGACATCGATATTTCGTTAGATAGGTAAACTTTAGGCGATTTTGACAGATACTATTCAGAATATTCTCTAATTACACTAGTATATCGTTAGCTGCAATTAAATTCCACGTGTGATCAACAGGAATGTATATTAAGCATCTACGCGGTACGTGACTTAGAGAATATCAGTGGAGTTTATCAGATGTACATAATTGTGCGCGTGCATACTTCATGTGCGAGAATCCAGCCGTTGTGTGCCATCTTATGCCTCGCGTATTCGAGGTGGATAGCTCCCTCAGAGCTGAGAAGCAGCGCGCCCTGGAGGCGAGCCATGGCCGCGGCTGAGTCCGCCGGGTTAGCGAAGTCGACGAAGGCCACCGGGCCGGTGCTCCCGCCTCCGCTGCCGCCGCTCAGCATTCGGAGCCGAGAGAACCCCGGGCAGCTGCACCACCATACTCTATTGTGCCCACGCTCGTACCCCCACAATATGACAATGTGTCTTTGAACTTTGAATCGGCTTCAATCTCGTATGGAGCTTCAGCCTATGAATGTTTAGCTAGTGCATTAATCATTTAATGAGAGACGTTGATGTATTTAAACGACCGCGATAGATTTTATACTGTTACATTAATGACCATCCATTATTCGGATTGCGCGTCAAACATAAATTTCAAAAATAGTGTGACGTTTACTGTACATCCACCGTAATGCTGTGGATATAAAATCGCGGTTAGTGTGAGGCGCTGCTGCACAATACGGACACAACAAGTAATATTCACAGCTCTCATGTGTGTGGTGTTACAGTGCTAACGTACGACTAGTAGTGACAATTGTGGAGAATATAGTGACATTTGTCATGCTTAGGGTGGTACGGGTGCAGGCTTTCCTATCTCACACAAACGATTCAAAGTACATTAAAATAAGCAGTCAAGTCATGTTTTACATAAATTGTTTGTGTGAGATATAGTAGAGCCAAAATCGAAACATAAAAGTATAAACCCAACAATGTTTAACGTGGACGACATTGTGATATTCGGTGCAACATGCACTGCGGAAAAGTTAAATTTTATTAACCTCATATACATTTTTTTGATGCTCTCGTATGTTTTATATCTTATGTAGTGCGTGATCATGCACATAACATCGTGTTATTTTCGACTGGAAATATTTGTCAGCGATTTTATTTAACGATCGAACGTTCGTTGAAAGCTGATATAATTTTATCAGTACTTCCAGTCGAAAACATGAAGCGTTTTGCACATTGAATACTGCATTTATTACATACTACAAATATGTTAACGCACCTGCTGAATAGTTCCTTAAGCTCGTGCTCAGAGACGAACTGACCGAGGTTGGCGACGAAGAGCGTGGAGCAGGGAGGCGCGGGATGCGCAGGGTGCGCTGCGGGGCCGGTCGCATGCGCAGGCACCGCCGCGCCCGGCGACCCCAGGGCCGGCGCCGGGAGGACGCACGCGCCCAGCGTCAGGGGGGTCTACGTACAAACGACCACAACTAAGCTCAGCACAGAAATATATCGCGGTCCCCTATTTGTCTTATTTGTCTTATTGTCTTATTACACGTGTTTGCACAACTGTTATATTTTCACCACCATATGTAACATTTCTATGTGAGAGAAAAACAATAAACTCTTATTATTATTATTATTATATGACAAAATAATCTATATAAATAGTATAGAATTATAGTAGTCACTGTAACTGTGGGTGTATAATTCTTATTAAGCCATATTCTTCTGTTATGTAATCATCCCGAAGATAATAAAGTAGTAACACATGTACAACTTACGTGGTGTGGCCTATCGGCGGCAGCTAGTCAGAGGTAGGAGCGGACTGGCGCCATCTGCGGATGGATGGCGGGGTGCACGAGTCCGTGCGAGAGCGCCGGCAGCTCACCTCCGTACGCCAGTGGGTGATGCCACAACTCCGCGCCGCCGCCCGGGAAGAACGGACTCGCTAGATCTGCACCAGCATAACGGGCAAAACTGACTACCGAATACACAAAATCACGAACTAGTGTCAGTTTGTTATAAGATTCCAAGTCGAATAGCTGTCAATCTATGAAAGTGATATTAGAATACTGCTATAGAAAATTATTATTTACAATGTGCTTAAGACATGTTTTCACGGTCAAATACCATTTAGGTAAAGCAATATTTTAAAAGGACAACGGTTTGGTGTCGTCCTGTTGCATAATGTCGATTAAAGTGACAATGACTATTGCTGCTTTCAAAATATATGAACGTGTTATCATGAAAACATGTAAAAAGTTGACAACAGTGGTAAGAACCCGACAGATCAATCAATAGCTTCGCGGAGCTAGGCCTTGCGTGGTACGTGTAAGCGTCACAGATACTTGCCCTTTGCGTTTGCTCGACGCCCCCGTCGTACACATTACGTGCCTACTTACAACGTTAAGAGCGTTACGATCGAGTGGCAGTAGTGAGGATACGAGCAATATAGTGTAAGGATCAGCACAGACACAGGTCGTGCGATTTCATTGTGTTCAGTCGGAATGGTACGGGTGTGGGGCGGTCGAGCGAGCGCCGGGCGGTGTGTGCGTTCGGCGGTACTTACGTCCAGTGAGTGGGTGCATCAATGCGGGGTGTGCAGCTGGCGCGGCTGTGGCAACTGCCGGCTTCGGCTTGCTGACCTTCGTGTTGCTTTTAGCGAACTCCAGCCGAATCGTTTGCGGCATGTCGGGGTCGAACCGGACGCCCTGCTGTGAACAGCCGCGAGCGGTGCGGCGCTCCGATATAATGACGATGGAAGGGTCGGCCGCCGCGAGCTCCCAGCTCCCAATAGAGAGAGACACCGCGTTAAGACCGCTCGGTCACTAGCGAGTGGTTGGGAGTGCGTCGGTACCATACATCTTATGTGGAGGTTACTATATGGATACTATAGATTACTTCAAAAATTTAATTATTTCATGTTCCAAAAATATTTGTATTAACCGGTCGTATACCGCCGGCTCGCATACCAGCCGGCAGATTTGTACCCGTCGTAGGCCGGTGGCTCGCATGCGAGCCACCAAATTGGCGCCAAAACGCCGCGCGCCGCCTTCGCTTTAGCTTAAGCTAACGTAAAACCAATTTGGTGGCTCGCATGCGAGCCACCGGCCTACGACGGGTACAAATCTGCCGGCTGGTATGCGAGCCGGCGGTATACGACCGGTTAAGAGTAACCTAAACAGGAAAGTTTATGTGTAAAGGTCTGGATACAATGAGATATTTCGGTATGAATCATATTTTTGTCATTAATTGGATAAATTCGATAAAATCGAGAGGTCCGCGCCTGCGCCTGCTAAGGTGACGGAACATAGTGCTCGGGATGTGACATCAAAACCTGTCAAACAGTGACATGCAGTTGCGTATTTACACCGTTACATATCGATCACACTCCGGCGTCGGTCCACACAGCTCACTAACATCGACTTGCTGACCCGACGTGGTTTATTCTGTATGTGCATGGGTTTAGCATAACTTACGATGCGGTTACTCGAGTCAGGAAAATGTTATTCCAAGTCTACAATGAGAATATTAACTATAGTGCTCATTGGCTGTGTTGAGGCATGTGATGAGAAGAGGTTTAGTAACACCGTGCGTTATACATGTTTTAGTATTTACAATAGCGTATTGCGCTTCCTATACCTAGTACGTATCTCAGTCATTCAGCGAGATACTATGGCCCTCGTGTCACCTATCATACTGTGTACTGAAGCCATTCAAACTGATTAGGCGTTATAGTGTACGTGGTCTTTTTATTGTTATTGTGTGAATTCCGCATTGTAGGAAGTATATCCTTAGTTTTTGTAAAAAAATATTGAATTTCTACCTTTTTGTTATCTACGTTTGTAATTTATTTTATTGAGGTCAGTCCAATATTGTGAGCCGCAAATATTTGTGAATATTTTTTGTTCAATCAATATTGGATCAATCTCTATACGGTAGTAGCGGTTTTTAATTTTATATTCTAATACATACTATATGAGATATATTGTGACAAAACCAACCTGAAGATCCTGTTTGGCTGCTTCCGCGCCAGCTCTGGTGTGGAACGTGACGAAACCAACAGGCTGTAAAAGATTAAGTATGTAGCACATAATATTTTATGATATACTTATGATACCACAAATGTAATAAGCTGTTAGATCATGTAGCAAGCGAAAGGGGTGGCGTAATACTTTGTTTTCCGACTTTCTCAGTTGAGAGCTGCGTGTAATACGTTTAGGCAATACGTTGCTTCAAAGATATTAAATAATATGTGCTCTTTTACGACTTTTTATCAGAATAATAGCAATTACCCTTATTAATTAAAGAGATATAAATAATTTACATATGCATGAGTATACTCACCGAGGCTGTTTTCCCATTCTTGCTGGTAACCTTTAACAGGGAACCCTCATAACCCTGTACAAACAAAATTACAGTGATTACTTTAAATTATTTTTCAAAAGTTTGCCCCTTGACGCTACTGTTTTCTGTAACTTTTATATGGGACCACATCATCGAGTTTCTTGAATTGTATATGTCATTCATGTCGCAGTAAAATTTTATTCAGACCGAATGATGTTGAATTACCAAAAAAGGATGGTACGTGGTAGTACCAGGCGCTGCGGCGCACTAGACACGCGATCCCCCACACTCAAACTAACCCCACGGTAAACCGAGTGCCTAAAGATAAAACTTTAGGCACCTTTATGTTTGTGGTGCCATCCGTGCCAGTCGAGGATCGAGTGTAATCCCCCTTATCGGTAAACAGAATCGATTCAATCCGAATATTACGAATCGGAGCATGACATTTGATATTTACGGCACAATAATCCGAGTGGAGATCTAGTCGCGTGACGAAAACGACCCCGCTTTTAGTTTTTATATTCTTTCTATAAATATTTTGACATATCTATTAGCACTGACTATTTTGTAAGGGCTGTTCTGCGCTTACTGGATAGGGTTTATTTAGTAAAATAAGTAACATTTAAGGCTATTTATACTGATTGATGCAATACTAAATGAAACAATTTATTGTAGTATTTACATACCTCATACGCTCGAAACAGTAGATAGAGCTCTCGCGGCTTTGCGTCCATGGGCAAACCGCTCACGAACAATGTTCGCACCTGCAACAATACACAACGAATTCAATGATATGTTTCATTTTCTCTTATTTACGGGATATTGAAAGGATGCACTGTGGGGCTTTTCAATGAATAAATTTGATTATTGTACGAATATGTAGGTATCTTAATTTTGACTGATTTTTAGAAAAGCATGAAGGTTAGATAATTTAATTGTTTAGAGTATGTAGTTTAGTATATTTGCCTATGGAACCCAAACGGAATTATTTATATATTCGTGTTTGTGGTAAAGATATCAGAGAAAGTCGAAACTTAACAGGCAACCTATTTTTACCGCGCAAACAAAGATATTGTCCGTTTCACAAACAATCAAAAAGAAGGCATAGAAATCTTTCAATGGCGCACTTTTCCGATTCTTTCATCGGCTTTGTAAACGGTGCAGCGCATTAATTCGGTGGGTCCATTTAATGAAATAAAACAGAGTCAGTAATGGCGGCGCGATTTGGCGCGTGCGGGAAATGGAGATTAATTGCTGGCAACACCAACCGCCGCCGACGCTGACGCCATCTTGTTGCGCACTATATTTATGCGTCTGAGTTTCGCTTTCTAACAGAATACCTTACAGTTTTCACTTTGTCGTAGAACTAACCCACAAGTATTTACAGTACCTACCTATAGATATAAGACTAGCAATTTAAACATAATATCTAATGTTTTGGTCAGTTAATAAATCCAAAGTATCGACAAAAACTCAATGATGTGTTCTTTGTCATTGCGGTCTTATGAAAATCCTAAAATTATAATTGACGAAATGAGTATAGTACCTCTCTGTTTATCCCCTCAGCGATATAGAACGGAGACAATACATGTATGCAATGACGTAACAGCAATAGCATTTACAGCAAGACTTCAAATATAGTCACACATTATCGAAGAATTAGCTCATTGTTTTTATTTATGCTGGTGACTAGAGAACAACGCTAGGTAAAGCGTCTCTAGTCTATAATTACATTAATTACTCTGACCTTTACGTCATTGTAACTGATTGGTAAGCATTACTAAGCGTACTAATCAGATTTACCAAATTCCGTGCTAATAATACTTATAGCTAGAAATCAAAACCTTGTGTTTGTATATTTTAAACACATTATTGAAATGAATCGGTTTAGTTTGAAGTATTTATTTTATTATTCATGGAAGAATCTTGTTCTATTTGTAAACTGAAATTTGTTTTTGTACTAAAATCCAAAAATAATCATGCTAATAAATTACATTACTATTTGCATGATGATAGTATACTATCGATATCTTTCTACGCCTCGTTACTGATTCAATTTAGCGGTACCTATTTCAAAAAGTTCTTTTACAACATCGTTGATATACACGCAACCGTCACATAACTTTGACAAATAGTTTTGGTGAAGTGCATTGAGCGTTTGATCGGAGAGCGTTGATTTATCGAGTTCTATTAACATTAGGACACTCGCCGCAAGGGATCCTGGTATATATTTTATCGGCGTCCGTGCCCCGGTCAGTAGCAGAATGTCGGACCTTTATGTCGGCTATTTTCCGGTCGAATGCACGGGAATTCCCCGGCTCGATGATACGCGATATTTTTACGACGTCCATTTTTTAATATTGCGGGTATATTATAGAAATTTATTACGTAAAGGATAAACACTTACGTTATATTGACGGAGTTAATTTACGCTTTAGAGAAAATACCGTACAAATGTTCTAGTAGTTTTGTATGGATTTGGAAATTCGAAATAATACCAATTTATCTAAAATAACGGGATTTATTACGTTTAAAGCTGCTGTCTATATTAGATTCAAAACTATATAGCAATTTTGATTTAACAAACAAAATATGATGTTATTTAAAAATCTGATTTATGATTATATTAATCTTTTAATTAATCCAATGACTAAAATCCACTTTTATTTCTGAAGTTACTAAGTAATTATCATTGATATATTGTTATAATTTAGAAGTTTGTTACACTGCTATTTATTCTGTTCCGGAATAAACTCAAAGTTTAAAATATATAGCTCGTATATCGTATGCAAGTTACAGGGTAAACCATTAGGGATTGCAACCCACCCGCCACCGTACCACGTTTGCCTCATATATTTATTCTTGTGTAAGGAATATATTTTGATTCTCTTCCGTTCTCGGAATTTCACTAGGAATTCTTAAGCCGTATATGTATATTTTTGTAAATGACAGAAATAACTAAATGATTTAATAGAAGCTAGGAATTGTAACGGTCATTACATGTTAATTCAACTTACAGAAATGCTAGTTGAACCTTAGATGATAAAATGCCAAAGTTACTAAACCCAGTAGATATCTTAATAGTTAAATAAAAAAGTCATTGCATTGGCTTTATATGGAGACTCTCAAAAAGGTTTTATAATAGTCTGATATCTGTATATACAAGATTGTTGTGGCGTATATTTTGTATATTGTAGACTGAAAGAATTTATCATGATAAAAAACAAACCTCTTAATCTATTTAAGATAATCTATTTAATCTCCTTCGTTTTAGCGGCATTTAGTTAAAAATAAAAGGAATTGCTTTCGTTTATTACCTCACTTGTTGACGGAGTAATTATAATTTACTTTATTGTATTAGGTTTATTGGATTATTATTAGAATTGTTTTGAATGTCTGTATATTTCCATAATGCAATTATATGCTAAATTAAACGTATTATTGTTTGGTGGTGCACTGCTATTAAATGCAACTACTGTGCATTCGTTTACAGTCGAAATCCTGGATCGGTCGTAGTGTTATTGGGTATTTCTTTCTAGGAATTTCTAGTAGCAGTACCGGTTTTGTGAACTATGTTTGGTAGATTTCGCTCGATTTTACGTTGGACTCTAAAATCACGTTGGTGAAATATGTGTGTAATGTACCGCTGCCTATAATTTCTTAAAACTATGAATATATGTTCTAATAGCTTTTAAATTAGGTGTAAGTGATAATAAGATAATTAGTATTAGTAGTGTAGATGCAGATGGTAATATCTATGATATCTATACTAATATTATAAAGCTGAAGAAATTGCTTGTTTGTTTGTTTGATTGTATGTTTGTTTGAACGCGATAATCTCAGAAACTACTGGTTCGAATTGAAAATTATTTTAGTGTTGGATAGCCCATTTATCGAGGAAGGCTATAGGCTATATAACATCACGCTACGACTAATAGGAGCGGAGCAGCAATGAAAAATGTTGCAAAACGGGTAAAATCTCCTATATGAAGCAGTTTGAAGCAGCTTTTATAAAGTACTTCAATAATTTCTGGCAAATATATATGAATAGTATTGTTTGCCTAGATATCGATTCTACGTCTTTTAGACTTCTATTACGCAAAGGTATTGATTACCAATAGCGTCATATCGATCAGATAAGCTATTCCATTAGTATTCATAATTAATATGCGTACAAAAACTTAACTAGTACATCAGATAAAATATGTTACACGATATTTAGAACTAAGATTTTAGCCTGATCGTTATAAATATAAACATTTGTCTAATTTACTCTCGTCGACATATTAAATATATGACAACAATATTCACATTCTCTCGTACAAGGATAAATTAAGTTAAGTATGAATTTTATAGTAATTATAATGTCCTTAAATATTTGATATATACAAGACAGTACACAATATATAACCATGACCCTAACTAATAAATACTATGTATTTGTTCTTAATTTATATTAAAGATATATACGACGAGATCGGAGACGTTCTGAAAAAGACCAGGTTAAGAGCACCTTAAACCGGCGAGCGTGTATGAGGTATGTGATGAAAGTTAATGAAACCAGAGTAGTGTGTCAGGATCGTAGCCAATGGAAATCCGTAGTCTCTGCCTACCCCTCTGCGAAACAGGCGTGATTCTATGTATGTATGTACGACGAAAAAGAGATTATTTTTATATTATACAATAACAAATGTCATTGTTTATCTTGTAAATATATAAAAAAATACATGCTATGTATCGTCAAACTCTTATTGTCGATATTCCAAGCGATATCTATGTTGTCTTAAAGGAATATAGACATGGAAACGTGCATCGAAGAAGCGTAACGTAAGTTCAAATACAAAATGTATCGATATTATTATATTTACCAGATCCTCGATGTATCGCGGGAGACGGGAGTTTGTGTCCCGGGAGAGTAATGAATATCTGTTTCAGCTACATGCAGTCACTTTGGATATCCAAGTATGAAGGATAACTCAGATTCCAGTTAAATCAATCTAGGAGGCAAAGATGAAAATATGTTATTCAAATATGTATTCAAAGCCTTATTTATCTCTTTTGGTAAAATGCAATGGAAACAGTCTATATTTAAAATATCTAAAACAAAAAAATTATCGCTATTGATTATAGTTCGTTGTATTTGTTAAAGGGTATTCTTTTCTATAGTTCCTTTAAATTTAACGTAATAAAATCAAACTTTATTTTCAAGACAATTATACAAATTTCTGTTCAATAGTTTTACAGTTTTCTTCTGTAAGTGCTCAATCCTATAAATCTCTGTTCAAATAGAAATTTATTCTAAAAATTTCAATATTATACTTTGTTCAATATTTTCACCGAGTATCATAAAATCAGGAGTATCATAAAAACAGGTGTGTCTAATATACCTATAGGATTTATGGTTTTAATATCAGAACTAAGTATTCTAAATGCTGCTACTATTACCATAACACGAAAGTAATCGCATTTATAAATAAACTAGATGTGCCCGCGGTTTCACCCGCGTTTATGATTACTGCGCCGCGCCCGTGGGTCGTAGCGTGATGTTATATAGCCTATATAGCCTTCCTCGGTAAATGAGCTATCCAACACTAAAAAATTTCTCAATTCGGACTAGTAGTTTCTGAGATTAGCGCGTTCAAACAAACAAACAAACAAACAAACTCTTCAGATTTATAATATTAGATAAGAAAACGTTTAACTTATTGCGTCAAAGCGGCACCACCGGCCCAACGGCAGCCAGATACATTTCAAGCATTGACACTTTAAACTTATATAGTGTGTATCGCTGAACTGGCATGATATGAACGCAAAATCTAAACAAAGTATTGCCAACAATTGTATTATCTTAACCGAAGAAAAGCTGCAAAATACTTTACCTCACGGTTGTTTTCGTGCTCGCGGTGTAGATATAAGGACGTCAAATACTAGTACACCTAACATATTTCAGGGGGCGCGGGTGGGCGCCCGACTGTCCGGTCAGTTTGAAAATGCCCCCTCCATGTCGACCATTTTACACTCGGTTGCCCTCGAATCCCTACGCTCTACTATTGAGTTATGTTTCATACTCAGAGATGGGAGAAAGGGAATTTTACCAGATAACACATAAACTGAAAAGTATGCTCGCTGTGATAACAACTTCTATGTTTATTTTTTTTGAGTTGCATTTATAAATGAAAATGACGGTGACGTCAGAAATGTGGAAAATAAAGTTAATAGAGATAGTTATTTCGTGTTGTGGTTTTGATAATGCATACTAAGCATGGCATATTTTAGTTTCATTCATAGTTTAAAAAATAAATAAGCCGTCACCGCTTTGTTTTCTATTATTAACTCCAAAAATCACTGTAGAAAAACAGATTGTACCGAACTCGGTTGCTATTCAATAACTGCCAGAGATCTCGAGACAACTTATTATAAATATAGATCATTTGATTTTGAAGTGGCATATTTTAATTTTATTCAGACTCGGCGCTCCGGGATTCGACCGACAAAAGAGAGGGTCTGCGAACTTTTCTATGACATTAAAAGTGATGGATTCGCTTCCATTAATATAATATATAATATAATATATTGTTTAATAACGAAGGACAATAATTTTGTTAGTAGAAGGAATTCAAATAACTTGTACTTTCTTTTTTATTACAATAACAACAAAAGCACGAAGATATAACTCATACGAGCACTGCGTAGACGAATACGGTATATTATTTTTGAAGGGTCGCTCCTCTTTATCAGCGAGACAGAATGCGGTGGCGGTGGTGTAAGTGGTCTATTTGGAGCTTATCTCAATTTTACGCCTTCACGACTCTGAAAGCGAAACGAACATTTGATCTGTCCAGAGAGGCCGATACCATCTATAGGCCGACGTTAATGCGACAGCTAGGAAAAATAAAGCAGTTTTCGCGTTCAAATTGTAACGTTGTATATATTCTATTAGTATCTGAACATGAATGAATAATCAGGATATAAACGAACGAACCAGCGCAGGCAACAATGGACAATCGCAGACTTATGGTTCAGTGTGCAATCTATAATAGATGTGAATGCAAACAGAGTTAGTAGTCATACATACCTATTTGAAGGTAGTGTGTATACAGGATTCAAAAATGGAATAAACAAAAATAATATGTTCTTGCATACAAATACATTGTCAATGACAATAATATATTGTCAATGAGTCAACAAAGGGATATTACTCTTACAATTCGCCAGGTAATATAATAAGCCTGTCCTCCTATCTGGTACATTGTCAGACTACAACTGCTACTGATAATACTTTAACTGATAAGCTCTACATGGAGGTTTTCGGTTAAGAAGCACTCGAGCTGTGAATAAAGGTGCCGAAAATAAACACAAAACATCACACGAGACAAATGTGGTAGGTAATATTTCAGCTAAAAAAATATCAACAGAGACTTTAAAATCCTGATAAGTGAAAAAGAGTTTAATTAAATTTGGACGCGTGCTGTCAAATGTTTGTTGTGGACGGTATGAAGTACGCACCGTACAACAGTTTGGTGATTGAACAGTCGTGCCGGGATCGGTGAGGTACACTCACCGAACAATTTTACTCACGCATCTGAATATTAATTTTATAGCGAATGACGGCTGTTGGTCAATGTGATAATAGTAATTGCGCGTTCCAATTGGCAACGCCAATTGCGTCCGACATACTGTGCGAATTTTGAAAATAAAATTATTAATATTTCTGAATGGTACATACTGCGGGAAATTTCATAGGTATTATAGTTCAATCATGCGACGTGTTAAAGTTTTAAAAAATTATAGGGCAGTGGCATTTTTTTTACTAATATCTGCCCGTGGCTTCACCGGACTAAATCTCATGGAGATAGATTATTAGGATAAAATATGTTATGTTTTAATTCAGTTGATGATCTATCCATCTGTCGATGATCTATCCGTCTGTCAATGATCTATCCGTCTTTACTGTGGCTTATGCGGGATTGAGTAACAAGCATTCAAACATTTTCACAATACTTGAAAGTAAAGTAAAGTAATATGTACAGTCTGGAAGTTTTTAGTAACAGTGCCTAAATTAGGATTTAGTAGGAGCCAGTAACTATTATTCTTATTACGTGTGATTTAGATAAAGCTGGTGAAGTGTGAATATAATGTCTACTTAGGCCATCGAGAACATACAGCTTGCCTTTACTATACCACATGACAGCTGCAGTACTCACTAGTAAATTGTGTCATAAGAACACATAAAAATATGAATATGTAAATGGAAAAGATTTTTTGATTTATTGCTATTAATTTACCTACACGTATCGTGCAAAGTAAGCATATTGAAATTCAATAAACTGCGCCTATAAATAAAATAAAAATAAAATACGGATAAAGGTGTATTCACACGATCGATCGCACGGGCGTGCATGCGAAGCGATTGAAGCGGAAATGCCCGGGGCACAGCGAATTTATCATACGTTAGTGTACATACCTAACTTTCAACGTGCAATCTCGTGCAATACGCGTGTTTACCCACTGTGATTAATAACTATTAACACAACAACTTGAATATAACGATCAGTGGCAACTCAAACATTTCATACCGGTAATAAACTCACAGTCACTGGAGAAAGCTCAATTAAAAAAGTTACAGTAACAGTTGTTAGTTAAAGTTACAAGTGTTAACTACAGTTCGACGCAGAAGCAATGAGTGTTAAAATCTTTTATTCAGAAACCCGTAATGACTTTGCTATTTTAAATTTATATTTATATAAATTAAGCATTAATAAGCAGCGATAGCTCAGTGGGTAGACCAACAGACTGCAATGCAGAGGGTCTCGGGTTCGAACCCACGTCGCGCACCTCTGACTTTCGGAAGTTATATGACTTTTCGAAATTATGTGCGTATTGATTGACAATTATCGCCTGCTCCGTGCCTCGGAGAGCACGTTAAGCCGTCGGTCCCGGCTGCCATGAACATCTATGGCAGTCGTTATTGGGAAAGTCAGTTCCCTCTAATATCCTGACACTGGTCTAGCTTTAGGGTATCGTTAGCCTTCGGGTTGCGGAGGTCAGGTGGCAGCCGCTCCGTGTTTAAACTGATATCCAGTCAAATCCAGTTAGACTAGAAAAGCCGACCCCAAGTGACTTGGGAATAATAAAGGCTAAGGGAGAAGAAGAAGAATTTATATAAATTATATATAAAGCTATAATTAGGATACTCATTCATATATATTATGATTGTAGGTTATGTTATGACTAGAAAGTGTGTTTGATAGTTTTATAAAATTGGCGATAAAAAACAATGATATCATGTAAAAGTTAGATAATAGTCAAAGAAAAATTAAGGTCACTTAGCATTTGAGATTATGGATATTGAAAAATGACATGACTGAAAAATTAAGAATCGTTTTGAGCATTTTAGATTACTAAAATCTCAAATATAAATGAGGTCAGGGAACGATGACGTGGCTTGTTAAGGTTTTTAAGTGTTTTGATGGTGTTGTTTCGTAAATTGTACTTTTCTTCTTTTATAATTTAAGTAAAATTATCATTTCAGGCGTCATAATTTCAATACATAAAACAAATTTTAATAGCATTAATTAATTTTATTGATAATTAGAAATATTTTATTAATAAGGTTTAAGTCTAATGTTTTCGTTACTAGTATTTTCAGCTAGTCCATATTCTGGATTTTAAGAAAAAACAATTTTTCTTAATTTAAACTCTGATTCTGAACTATACAAGTTTCAGAAGGTCCAATATACGACTATGTATTGCGTATATAAACGATATTTTTAAAAAAACATAAGCCTTTTCCGTTAAGTATGCATACAACTAAACATTTTATATACATGTAATGTACCGTTTACAGATAACCAAACACGAAAAGACGAAATCACAAAAGACAAATACGACCAAAATGCGAAGGTCTCTGATGTCAGTACGTATCATATTCAAGTATAAGCAAAAAGCTAAACAATGAACTCTTTCGCGAAACAAAACTTTACAAAGCGGAATAGAAATTAAATGTCAGCCATCTGATGCTCATAAAAAATGTACCTTCTATTATTATTTTTTAGCTATCTTCTGGAAATTGGTGGACATGCCTTTAACTTTTTAACTTATTAACTTTGCTTTGTTGTGCCGTCTTGATCGCTCTGACATCGTAACTCAATGTTTGGAGCCGGTATATTGAGCATCAAACAAAATAATTACCACAAATTCTGACATTCCAAAATTATTCGATGTTTGTTTTCAATATGGCTTTGTCAAAACACTTCGGGGATAAATATTATTTATGGATATGATATTGACATTCTTATTTGATTTAATTACAACTTTTCCCTTTTAGAGTTCGAATAAACTCTTATGCAACAGCTTTGTCCATCTGTCTGTTATACAACTTTTAGCTCAAGAACCGTAAGAGCTAGAGACTTGCTGTCAACGCCATTCGACTCAGTATAGTCGATATACCCCCGAAATGACTATGACCTTTGGATATATTGTTTCTCGAACTCTAAGATTTACGGCAATTCATTGCCGTTTCTCACTTGTTTCTTATTAAAATAATGTATGATTCGGATGACAAATAGCACTGTTGTGATATTTTGTATCATCATCGCATACAATTGATTGTTTAAATAAGAGGTTTAAAAGTTACGACGCATTTTTGTTAAGTATAAATGTTTCATAATTTATAAAATGAAAAACATATCACGAACATTAACCTACAGATTTTGTATTAGCAACTCGTTCTGTTTCATTCTTAGACAAAAAAAACGAGTACAAACCTAATACAAAAATGGGCAGGCTTATTTAAAATTAATCTTAAACGACATTTGACTCGGTTGCATATGGTAACAGCACAGGGAGTCGTGTTGTTCGATTTCTATCCCGGTAGTTGATTGAAACAGCGGGTGCGCTGAATAGAAAATCGGTGGTTAACTTTTGTTTTATCCACTCTAACGAGAACTTTGGCAATTCATTTGTTTTCTCCTTTTACGCTTCACCGGATGAAAAAGTAAACCACTGCTGACGCATTGTTTTCGACTGGCTATTTTCATGGTGCATTTTTGTTACCACTTACATTTGTTCGTGTTTGTGGACCAAATAATGTCCAACAGTGATTTTAAACACTTAGATACACTATACGTATTATTGTTAAAGAGAGTGGTAGCCTAGCTACATTCGCACAAGTATAGAAAATAACTAAAGCGTACAATAATGATTTTTGTCCCAATAAATCAACTTAAACGAAGAGAACACTTCACGCTTGGTGTTAGTAACAGGTAATAAAGCTATTTAAAAAGTGTAAATCAATAACTCATTGAAGCAATGGAGCAGCGCGATAGCAAGCAGTTGTGAAAGTTTGCAAAATGAAGTGGTGAAACTTTCCGAGGGCAATTTTTCTTCCGGCCGTCAATGTCAGAAGCAATAATTCACAAGTTTAACAGCGGCCACGGAGATATCGATGACCGTTGGGATTCTCACTTGGACTATACTAGACGCGGATCCGCTCCGCTCGCTGGGTAACCAACTAAACCAATTTATGTGTAGCTAAATAGTTTTGTGACTTATTAAGATCAACAACGAAACTAATTTTCAGGCGTAAATATTTATGATACAAAACAAGTATAGCGCAACGAACCTTGTTTCTAAGTTTTCGCTAACTAGATTTACCTGAGCCTAGCAAATCTCTAAGATTACCACTGCTACAAACCCTAAGTAACAAGTTACGAGATTGTTTTATTAATCCACTTGTTTCGTTCAAATTGAACGATTGACTCGGATAGAGATATTTCTAATTTTGCGGTTGACTTGCGCCGCCAAGATTGTAGCACTAGGAAAATAGATAACGCGAACGCAAACAGACTGGAAAAGTAGAAAAAGGCGCCCCGGCCGCCGCCGCCGGCTGCCGGTCCACGAACAACCGGCGCGCCCTAAAGCTACCGACTAATTGAAATCATTGTATCTGCTTCAAATATTTAACTTAACGGAGCTTCTTTTATTATTTTGCCAACTTCTGATAACCCTTGAACTTTGTCGATCACTATTAAACTTATAATTATATTAAAAATGTAGCTAAGCTTTACTTATGACTTTTAAACACACAGAACTGGTTTAAGTTTATACCGCAATATTAATGGTTTTATCCGAGTTTGTGTCTTTCGAGAAAGTTAAATTTTCTTGAGAAATCTCTACTGAGAGTGTAAAAATGTCTATTTAAACAGTATCATTAATAACTTTGACCTCTTCGACGATTACTTGCAAAAAGTATCGATTGAAAATGTTACGTTTCATTCTTTAAGTCGGTTTAAATATAAATAGCACATTTATATTTTATTTTACGATATATTTAAGTAAAATAATTAAGATGACATGCTAAGATTATTAGAAATATTACTAATATTTCTTATAATCTATAATTCTCTTTCAATAATAATTGATTTAGGTATTGCTTTTTTATTTGTATCACTAACGATAAAGCAAACATAAATATTCTATTAGAGTATTCGACAGCTAAACTCTGAATCTAGGCTGTAATATTAATATGTGTAAACAATTCTAATTAACAAACAAACGCTCAACAAATAAAACTGATATACATATAATACACTAGAAGCGAAAGCGTAGAAAGAGTTGAACGAAGCAATATTGTCGACCACCTGCTTCGCAGAGATAGGAATCATAATGTTAATTTAATTAAAGGACTAATCTAAATTGCAGACGACCCAACACTCTGCCGACCATTAAAAGGAAATTTCGTCGCCAACAGTAAGTTGGGGAAAGTCGCTGATTATAAATATCTCGGAAAACAAGTCAGGGGAGACGATTTACAGCGAAAACATCAAGTAAATACTCAAGTTTGTGAAGTTTTAATCTGTGCGGTATATTTTTATTTAAATTTCCTTGGCCAAAGTTACCTTTTATTAACTAAAAGCGAATACAACATCAGATTCAAAAAGTAGGCATGGAGTTTGTTCATTTTTCGTATACAAATGACAGAATACTGCTGAAAGATATACATATATATCCTATAGGTAGGAACTATAGCGAAACTAGGAACTTTAAGAATAAAAATGTCCAACGAAATAGTCATACAGATGTAGTTGATGAACAGCTATATTTAATTAAAAGGCAAGTAGGATACTTATCTAAATTGCAGACGGCCGGTTTAAGTTTCATTAAAAGGGGTTCTCCGTCTCTACACAAGGAAGAAAAAGTTTTGCAGCGATAAAGATGCCTTTCGCCTTGAAAGCAGACAAAACTTGTTGGGAGGTGGGTGGAAAACAATTTATTATTTCCTTTGATAGCCAAGAATCTCAAAAGAATTTGCTAATTTAAAATGCTCAATGCACGATTATTCTTCTTTGTAACTATTTATTTGCTTGTAATGCAGTTGCTGCGCGCTTTTCTCACTTCTCTCATCGGAAAATAAATATTTTAACGGTATGCCATATATATATAAATATATATAGAGCGTTCTCGTTGTAGTATTACTAAGCTCAGATTATATTGTAAATTCTTGTAGAATTAAAGCAAATAATAATAATATTCTACCACATACACACAGCACCATCTAACCCAAACTAAGCAGAGCTTGTACTATGGGTACTTGACAATGGATGGAAAAAGTATACATGTATACTTTTATAAAAGTAATACATAATTAAACGATTATTTAATAATGGCGACGATGATATATAATAAAGAGACAACAGACGATATCAATTGAAGCCGGAGGGAGCGGTCGGTTCCAGCAGTGGGCCGCTGGTCCGCCCAAATTATGTTCAATGGATAATTAATCGTCCCTGTTCACTTCAATAACAATGGGAGCCATATCGAGATAGATCGATCATTATAAAGCTATAGGTATTGCAGGGATAATATCATTTTAACGACCTTTAACGACTAATGATGCGATATTTTTTCATTGACCTTTTATTTACCTGCCAATAAGGGGATTTTGTTTGTTTTCGCCTTTGTGTGATGAAGGCTCACGTGCCTGCGACAATACGCGCGCTTTTGTGTCACGGATAGGTACTCAGGAAACAAGGTTACAATAAACAACTTTTTCTTTAAAAGGATTCTTTGAAAGGCTTGTCAATTTATATAAATTTTATATTCACGCCAGTTACTCGGTCTAGCTCGTGTAGACAGAGCAGTATTCTCTGCTTACTCGGCTCGACTGAGTAGGTAGCGACTATTTATTAGTGTACTTATCTGACTAGGTACAGACTACTCATGCTTTATTTACTTGCATCTTAATTTTTATACACGTTTTGTAGAATGTCTCCTAATTGGCCAGAGAATATTCAGTTAGGTATATTCTATTGTATTGACACCTGCCCTTGCCCTAACTTTTTGACTTTCTTGCAATTTTATCCTCAAGAGAAACATACTTGAGCTCGGTAGTATTATTTTAATGGAACCCCAAAGAGAGGGTCGCTAGCAATTAAAATTTTCCATTTTATTAAATTAACGAGCAGAGGAAAGTACTTAGAGTAGGTACTTCACTAAGCTTTTTACTTGTGCAAATATAACGATATTTTATATTGACAAATCTTTTCCTACATCTAACGTTGTATGTATGCCAACCGCCAAGGTGACTAATAATGCAAACAAAAGCTGTAATCAACTTGATTAAAGTTATATTAACTTTTATTATAGTCATATTATGCGCCCTTTGAGGTACACCGCTAATAAACCCCTACATTGAATGATAATGGTGAATCACTCTGTATAATTATATCTATAACAGCAGCGGTACACCTAAAATCAGACAAATCATAGTGCAAAATTAAATGTAGTCTCTAAACGTTATTATATCTATATTATGCTGGCTCGCTATTGGCCAATGCATATCAAAAGTATCTTAATGTTGAAGGAAGATATATACATATGTCTCTGTATTATATTATGTAATTTTGTTCTAGCATTTTGTCCGTAAGTTACACTGAGGATTCATACAGGTACTGCTATTTATGTAAACATCAGACACTCAGTTCGTATTCAGCATATATTTGTTTATAAAATCAAAGCGAAATAATCCCTTTGTAAGTTGGGGAACATACCGGGGCGTCACTAACGAAAACTATTGGCAACGATAAACATACAGGGTTACAAGGAAACTGGGTTTGTCTCATCCCATTTGAATTTCAAATCCGGGCAGGTGAGGATACGATTGGGCTCAACTTCCTGCACGGTTTAGATTTACCAGCCTCAATTGAATCTAGCGGCGGAACTTGCACTGTGTATCTAGTTGATAAAGTACCTTATGATACACTGTATTTTCGATGGAATTCAAAGAATAGGAATGTTAGGTTTTGCACCATTATGTGTGCAAAACACAAAACATGAATTTACAGTGAATTTTCTTTGCTTTTGCCAGCCCAGTAACAAAACCGCTGCACTGACATGCTGAGATTTCGAGTTCAATTTATAGATCCGCACTTTTGACTATGAAAGTTATTTACGTACGAAATATGTTCCTATCGCTCGATGAGGGTGAAGTAAAACATCAAGAGGAAACCTGCATCTATGAAAATTTTCCGTAATGTTCTTGCCCTCACACGCTGAGCCCGGCAATGCACGTACGCGACCAATAGGCGTGTAGGAAGTGTTTAGACCAACGTCAGGTTCACGAATCCCGTGGGTTTGCAGCCACATGTGTGGGCGAGTCAACGCAGCCGAGATGGACAACCCATATGGCGGCCGGCCCATCTGAACATTGGGTGCTTGATTACAAGCACACAAAGTTCAGATGTGCCGGCCGCATTTATTAAAATGCCACATAAAATAAAATAAAAAATAAATAAAACAAATCCCGATCCGCACCGTGGTTCTTGTACTTTACGATATTTTAAGTAAAGCTGATATTATTATTAATAATATTTCGTTTAGTATTTATATATGTATAATCATAATGCACATATAAAGTGGACATTAACTTGTATAAATAAAGAATAGAGATAATTCACAGAGCTACATATATGCCTTGTACCGAAATTACTGTCCGGCGTCGTCGTGCGTTGGGTTTCTGGGAATCCTGTCTTATTAAAAGCCAAACTAATTGTAGAATGTGTGCCATGTGAAATTAAATGTTAGAAATTTTGCTAACATTTATTTTCAATAATTAAATGTTAGCAAAAATTTGTAAGCATTTGGCAATAACACATTTTACTTTAGTTTATATTTTAAATGATTAATGCGCTACTTTGCGTTTAGGTTATCTAAGATAAAAACTACATATGTACATATTAAAATGATAAAGTCCCATGTTCTGCATGTATCTTCAGTAGTTGGGTTTGTTCAAGTTCGGGAGAAGTAGTAAGTGCTTTACATTATATCAATTACGGTGAGTTGCGATCTTGCCACATAACTGTGCAATAACTTAAGCTATTATAATACTAAATCTGTATGTAAAATATCGCACTCTTAATAAAACAGCGACTTAACTCGAAATTTGAAAGTAAGGCAATTTGAACTCTAATTGTATATGTTAAATTCTAATATTATATTTGTGTTAAATCTTTGCAATAGAGTTCAAATTTGTTTAATCCAAAATACTGAGATAAGTCTCTGTTTTATTAAGGGTGCGATATGTACTTTTTTGGAACAATATGTGTGTAAGTCTCAACCAGTACATTTTTAATTAGTACAGAGATGTTGCTAAGGAAACTATTTTTTAACCACGCCTAAACGTAACATTATCACATTATGTCATAAAATATAATTTTCATTACCAAATTCCGTAAAACATAATATTAAATCACTTATCCGGGTATAATTTGTAGCGCATAAAGCCATAAACAAGGTAGGTATGAGGGCCACGATTAAATTCTTTATTCTGTAGTGGAGGGAGAGGAAATTCCTCCACTCGACGTCTACATCCAGGGTAATTTTTCACCAGTGTATATCTGTGGACGCACCGCGAGGCTGGTACAATATTTAAGATAATGTCTTACAATAAATCATGATGTTATGGGATTTTCTATATTTATTAAACAAGTGCGAAACGGCAATGAATTGCCGTAAATCCCAAGAGTTTGAAAAAATGGTATCACGCGACCTTGAGGTCAGAGGTCAAAGGTCATAGTCATTTCGGGGTATATCGACTATGCTGAGTCGAATGGCGTTGACCGCGAGTCTCTAGCTTTTACGGTTCTTAAGTTAGAAGTTATATAACAGACAGACGGACGGACGGACGGACAAAGCTGTTGTATAAGAGTTTTTCGAACTCTAAAAAGTATTTTATGAAGTACTTTATTGTTGCTGCTGTATTAAACCTCGCTTTACCAGAGTTATGATCTATATCACGTTCTTGTGGACACAATAAGACAAAATATTCCGTGGTATTTTGTGTAATTAACGTAATAAAGAACTTTATGGAATTTACAATGACGTGGTATGTGGTATGATTTAGCTAATTTAAGAAGCTTTTATTGTCATCCTCTGTCTGTTTATTAAGATACACTTTAATAAGCTGAGTAACATATTTAGCATTGTGACAGTTTGTATATAAAAATGGTGTAATTTCATCGTCATGTAAAATCCTTCGTTATGCTAAGAAAATCGGTGTTAGGTGCAGTTTCTTACTAAATTTACTGGTTCTATAATTAGAATACCAGCGAAAATATAAAGTATTGTTGCTGTTTTGTTTACGTGAAATCTATACCTTTAGTTTTATTAGGAGTATCTAATAATATAAAATTCTCGAGTACCAAGTAGTCGTTTATATTTATCAGCCGCTCATAACTTGCACCAAAGCAATAGATGTATCTCAGCAACTGCTTCAGACCATCTGATTGATGGCTCTAATCTGCACAACTATAGAATTTGTACGAAGATAGATAACCCCTGTAAACCGGGCTTTATATATTATGTTTGCGGAAGGAAGTCAAAATATCGAGGGGAAAGAAAAAGTCCCCTCCATACGACAAATACTCGTTTGTGATGAAGAAAATCAATAACATATTAATGTATTTTAGGATCAAAAAGCGGAGGACGGTCAAACACCATAATAGATTCGAAGTCACATCAGTTATATGAGTCAATTTAAAGAGCGGATTCAATCAGTCCAAACAAGCAGAAAATCGAACCCCAAATCATCCAATCGTAGTAAATCTCAAATTCCGAGTACGCAGCTAAGGAGAGGCCCGTCCCGGCCAAGTCCCTGATTTAAATTGCAGATGCCCCTCGGGAACGAACGCCTACTCCCGCGATATGCTAATCATAGTCAAGCCAAGGATTATCCCTGTTTACACTTAACAAACTCACTTAATTTCGCACCGACCGATGTCTTGCCATATTTGTTGTTCAAAGTCTGAATAGTGGACAGCTGAAATCTGACAGGCGAATTAAGATAGACGCTCGTTTATTGTTCTGACTTGTCACTCATCACATTTAGAATTTGTGTACAGCTCAAATAATTAAAATTCACACAAAAAGCTGTAGCAGTGTGCTTGTTGATTTTTAATATTGAACATACCTCTTGACTGACTTTTGATATATACAATATACACGCATAATTTCTTATAGATTTTAAGAATTGCAATGTATCTATCATGTAAGTATAAGTAGTTGCAAGGTATTGCAATTGTTGTAGGTCATTGCCAAAAGCCAGAAATAGGCAGCAAAAAATAATTTTGATAGGATTCCGTATTTGTATAAGACCGTCCTTGTTTACATTATAACTAAATGCAGTTCACAGTTATGCCTCAATGTAATATAAAATCTGTCTGAAATAACGATCCCAGCTGTGGGTCTATTAATTCACGTTAAGTTAGATTTTAGATAAACCGTTTTTTAGATAACCGTCTTATTAATGTTACCGTTTTTCGGAGTTTTTTAATTTATTTAACAAAAAGGTTCAACTACATTTATTATATTTTGATATTACCATCCCCGAGTTATTTTAGATTAAATTCTCACTTTGGATACTAAACGGCAATAAAAAATGCACTAACTGAAGCATAAACAGTTGGATAAGTATTTTAATAAATAATAAAAAAACACGGTAAGCTAACAATGAAAGTAGCTAGGACGACAACATTCAATTACTATGATTCCAAGTTCAGTCTTGATAAATTTCATGAAACTTCTTAACACCTATAACGATGTCTTTCTTCGTTTCAACGTTTAAAAGTTCATTCGGAGCCAACTTGAATTCCAGAGGAGCTACTGCTAATATAAAAAATCTCGTTCATTTGTTATATATTGCATTATTTCAACTAGTTTACATTCGAGATATAATATAGAAAAGAAAAGTATGAACTCAAACATCTATAAAATTTCTTTAGTGTGATCCCAGTAGCAAACACATTAAGGAACATTATTTTTATTTCGATTAAACATTTAACGTGTTGGGTAAATATCTAGACCAAGCAATAAGTACGGCTGAGGCGTCGTAAAGTCGATCTGAGGTGGCACTAATACGAATTTATGTCGATGGACCCACGGAGGCGCCTTGCGCCGATATCGATTCGCCTACAGCCTATAAATGTTTCAATTTTCAAACCATCCATTTTATGCTGACCATGATATATTTATCCTACCAATATTCTAAAATATTTTATTTAACAGCAAAATGTTTATAGACATAACAAATACCCGGTTGGGCATTGAGGATATATCAACAGTCACATTTTAAGGTTGTTAGGGTTAAGAGTAGTTTATTGTCTCTATAACAAACATTTACAACACAGAGTAGCAATATAATTTGCTTTTTATAGTTCTATGAGACTTAGGACGTAAACAGAACTTTTCAACAAAGATATACCTTTGAACAAAGACAACAGATAAGTGCTTCAAACGTGTTAAAGTTCAGTTTCTCTTTGTTTAAGTACTTAGCAGTTTGTTTTTTTTATATAACAGAGTAAGGAAACGATTAACTGACTTATATATTACAAGGTGAAAAAATGTTTGTCAAGTGCTGGTATTGACATATAAGGGGCAAGTTAGCGCTATGGTACCGTTTAAGTTATATATCGAATTTGGGGAGGAAATCTCGAAAATTTACATGAGAAAGCTTCGTGGAAAGAGGGCTGCGTTCCAAAAGATGTCTCGGGATTCGCTGTCTTCTAACAAGGGACGGGAATGTTTGAGGTATCCGACGCAGGCACGCGGAATACGACTGGAATATTTGATTGAAATCGTGAACGTGTTTAATATTGAATTTTTCTTGATTATATTTTTGTCGGTTCCCGAAAATAAATAAACGTATTCATGATTACGTATAAACAAGTCAACTGTACGTGTCTTTATAAGTTGCTGTATCGAAGCCGGTATGATTCAATATTTCCTCGACTTAGTTATTATAACATATAAAAGTGTGTGTTGCGTTTGTTTGGTTAATTTGGAAGTATGGCAGTTAAAAACTAATTTGGTAATGAAATTAAAGTTTTTCTATAATCCCGCATTGTTAACAAACAAGATTAAACAAGGCCCCCTCAGCTGACATTAAAAGATAAATACGGTGGCGGGGGCCCCACGTTGGGCGCCAAAGTTCGCGATATGTGGCCTGCCACATGAGTAGTAATTAACACCGCCTCGCGATCACCCCGCAGCCCGCACCCCACACCTCGCCCCGCGCACCCTGCCCCTCGCACCCCGCCGTCGAACTGCCACCCTCCCAACACTCAGTGGGGCACACCGATTGAATTAAACTTCGGCACGGTTGTTGTGGTTCGGATCCGAGGTTGGTTTTGTCGCCTGCGTTTTGTGCAGCTGCGATTAAACTAGCAATACTCGTTCGGCATTTATTAGTTTTAAATTAGGTTTAGTGTCACATAGGAAACTCTTATTAGTGGCCATTTCAAATAATTACCAAACCACGTGCTTATAATTCAGTAGCAATTAGTCTACAACATAATTTATTGCACTCTTACATAATTTTACGCCTTATATCTAGGAAGGGCTAGATTGATATATCTTTTTTATTATATAAATCGAGGGTTTATAAAAAGTGACGCCAAAACTGCGGTTATATTGGGTCGTTACCAACTCGTCAGCTACCTATAATAATATTTTAATTACAAATCCGTATTCGATATTATTTTACATGGATGTGTATTTGCCTGACTTTAGTCCAAACATGGTCCGTCATAAATGATCAAAAATAGCAAGTAACATGTCATTATAGCGAATTGAAGCAACAAATCCACGGGTATACACTACTCGACCTACTAACCGTTATGAATAATATATAGTCTATTCTCAAATTAGGAATGACTTTGCGTTGAACCGGTATATTGAAAGGGCATTAAAAAAAATCATGTAAAAACAGCGCGTAATTTATAAATAAAGTTTTAATAGAGTAAAGGCGACCAATCGATCGAAAGCAAAATCCTATGTCATTGGCGGCTGTTACCCATACGTATTTTCTCGAATATTTAGAACTAATTCTAAAGCCGTGTTGTGATATCGGCTACAATGACGTCATACAACATTACCAGATCACAATGCCTAATGAGGTGCTAACAAACAAACTATAAAACACAATTAAAAAGACTGTTCCCTTTGCACGACGCACAGAACACGAGCTCAATGTCAACAGTTATAAAGTTTTTCTCTCCGTACAATGAGTCTCCGAAACAAGAACTGTAGAGCACTAGGTAGAGTGGTAGAGACCCACCCCCGGTGGGTTTGCCCCACCTAGAGCACAATTAGCGCGCGCGACTCAACACGGCTTGAGTTTTAACAACGCGAGCTCTCGGTATCATTCACACAAGATAGGTACTGCCTTGCGGGATTCTTGTGTCCTACACCGATGTTAAAGGAACTGTAACTGTATTTGTTTTAAGTGGGTTTTCAGGTAACGAATGTGTTAGTTCCGCTGCTGTTTACAACTGTTTAGTGTTACTTGATTCATTTGCGTGTTACTTGTACCGTGTTATGTTGTATATGTCACAAATATATATTTTTTAATTAAACTTGCCCAAGTAATTATAGTGACGGAAAATTATTAATCAACTTTCTTCATAAAGAATACAAATCGCCTTTGTAAAGTTTTGGAGGATTCCTAGAATTAATAATTTTATGAAGCAGGAAACGCTGAGAGGTAAATTCATTTCGAAACTATTATTTATGTTACTTATTTATATTGGCTTACATTTAAGTCATTGAACAACTTTTGTTGTAGCCTATATTAGGAGATGCCCTTGTTTAATAGTGGACTGCGAAGGAATGATTGATTGAACAAGTTGAATAAGCAAATAGGAATTAGAAAATATTGCAGTTTTATACATTCACGCAAATAATATTAAGATTGCGCCGAGCGAAATGTACCAAAACAGGCGGTCACAATTAAGTTAATAAAATCAACACTTTTTGTTTAATACAAATATAAAATATACATTTACCATAACAATGAATGTGTTTACAATTACTCCGTTTAAATAACTTAAAATAATTAATATTTTCGGCCACAAAACTACGTAAATTTGCATGTCGTGTTACATGATTTTTTGATTATAACAGTAGAAATCTATCCTATTTTACAGCTTAAACGAAACATAAATAGTTATATTATAATTTGTCCGTCCCAAATATTTAAGTTATTGGTTGACAATAAAGATATATATTTATCAAAAAAGCACTTCAAATCCTCCCTACATTTTCACTATAGCGGCCGCGCGCCGATTTGAATATGCGCCGTACGAGCTCTGTCATTATCTGTCTTACGCTCGGCGCAGTCTTAACATTTGCATAAAATATTTAATATTTATTCCGATTTAAAATGTGCCCATATAGTAAAGTAGAAGTAGCTGGTTTTCATGCGTTTAGTTTTTTTTATTTGGTTTACCTTACTTTAATATAAATAAATTTTGTGGCACTCTATTACCCACATATATAATAGAACATGATGATATTCAATTAGTTAACGTGTACGTTGAAACCAGAAATGACAAATACTTAGCACGTAATTCTCAAGTAACAGTTTGTAAGACAATTAAGCAGATAACGCGAGATACATAACCTCAGCGCTCTAAATCTCACTGGTAATTAACACTAGCAGCGCTAACAACACTTAGAGCTGTATTTTATTATGTCGCTCAAATAGTGGAGGCGTAACTATTAACCTATTGAGTCACTGCGGCACATTGGCGACAAATTTTTATTACAACTGGTATTCGTGACGTGTCGTGACGTATCCAAGTATTTATTGGTAGTTAACATTTTTTGTTTAACGACTGTGTATTTTACGACAACTGCCACTCTATTTATAATAAAATACCTGTTCTTAGAGTCGCTATGATACATTTGAATAACGGATATTTGTTTTCTGAGCGGGTTTAAATCTGACATAACACGCGAACTAAGAAATTGAACACTTTTATACCATTGTGCTATGAATACCATCAAAAATGCATATTGTATGAAGAACAATACCACCTAGACTTTATGAGTAATTATACGCCAGACGGTTTCACGCCGCTTGTTATGCTAACATAAGAATAACGGCCGCGACCGTTATTCTATTCTATTCTATCCGTTCTGAGCATATTTGATTGAGCGTCTAGTTAATGCATATATAGTATATATTTAAGTGAGTGTATATATTGCTACAATATGTTCGACAAAAGATAATAATCCTAAGGCCTTAGAACCAATAGAAAGGCATTATGATAAGATATTGGAAAATTGTAATGAGGTATAGGAAATTACTTTTAGGGCTAGTTACATCTCCAATGACAAAACCGTATTCGGTAGCTGCGACATTTAACGAAGAGATTGTGGTTGCTAGAGAGCAGCGTAATTTTTCTTTATTTCTTTTTAAAACGTCAGCTCTACCACTGGAACTAAATCCTGTGTTGCGAAGGGGTTTACAAACGTTCAAACAACGGACACAAAGGACAGCCAGACTCGGCACAGCCATTTGTGGATCACACAAATTTATGTCCCTTGTGGCATTTGAACCCACAACATTCTAGCGAGCCGACCATTTGACCACTACGCCATCCGTGCAGTCTTTCTTATAAATGTGTAATTAAAGTAAGTAATTATTTTTTATATTAACGTAACGTAACGATATCACCAGATTTGCTTTCACTCAATAAACAAAACGCAAAATCCGGTTAATTAGGTTGTGTTAATGGTTTTATTTTCAACTTTATTTTCGCTCTAGAAAGTAAATCAAAGCTCGGCGAAATATGCAGTCAAAACCACGCAATAAAACTCTTAAAACAGCCTCCGCATGTGCACAGATAGAGTAGGGTAAGTACGTATTATAAGCCTCATCATTGGGATAAAATCTATAAAAGCTGAAAACTGCGTATTTTATGTGACTGCGTAAGTGATGAGTTTTAGCGTACTATTACTTTAATACTAAGTGAATTTGTTCATTGCTTTTTATTTTAAATTGGCGTAATATTTAGTAGGTATATATTGATGTTATAGAAGAACATACTTAATAAAAACTCTAATAAAAACCGTACGAAATTAAAAAAAAAAGTAAATTAGTTATGAACCTCTGTCAGCAAAATACCGAATTCGCCATTTAATGTACCTTCTCCCTCACACGGTACTCATGAGTACTCCACAGAAGTTCATGAAGCGTGTCGATAACAACGTCTGACTAGGTGCCCGCTACGAGTGTCGGTCTACGAGTACCGAAAGCGTGTAGCACTCACTGCCTCTCCACGTCTCTGGAACACTCTAAACTCCTTTATAAGCCGGCTACGACCGGCTACGAAGCTACCACTCTCATTTCGACTTGCTACTTGCTCATTTCTCCTCCATTATTAAGGATAGGCTCCATTCTTTACAACTTCACTTTGAACTTTATCCATCTCGATATTATGACTTATATTTCGTCTTGTCTGTTGCAATATTTCGATCTTTCTTATTACTTAATGTCATGAAAATATACAGTATAACAGAAATAAAAATCATCTGGTAAAAAGCAGAGACGTTATTTTTTTAAAGTTATTTATGTAAAGTTATCTAAACTAAAAAAAATATAACGCTATATACTCATATTTTTGTCTAAACTATGCGTAGCATATAGATTTGAATTAAAATCTAGATACAGTAAAACATATTTATGTAAAGTTATCGAAACTAAAAAAAATATAACGCTATATACTCATATTTTTGTCTAAACTATGCGTAGCATATAGATTTGAATTAAAATCTAGATACAGTAAAACATACGTGCACATTATTAGGTCACCTCGTTTAGTATTAACGTCGGGATACGACGCAACAGAAATCCGCCTACCTTGTATAAAAGTTAATAGTACAGACGGTGGTGAGGGTTTTCCCAAGATGTCCATACCAACTACTCGGATCTCTGCGCTCCTAGTACTCGCGGCATTCAAATTGCTGGCTTAGCATATAATATTTGAGCAAGACTTGGAAATCTTCACAGTGTGTGTATGTGTGTGTGTATGTACATATGTGCTAACCCTGCCTCTCGCAAATAGAATTTCGATATGGAACTGCTCCCAAAAGGGTATGTTTGTGAATGCCACTCACGCATTCCAATCTCTTGGTTACGAGTATTTACTATTAATTGGAATCGCTATTTTAAACTTTGATCATCCCTCTCAACTATTGTATAAACTACACTGATTGGAATTTACTAATTAATAGATTAACTAAAGCCAATTGAATTGCAAATGATCGATTTAATTGTCTTTGTCTATATGAAGTTAAAAATACAGACAGTCTCGCCAAAATAAGTAAACAATTTTATTACCATAACTTAGCTTCATAATAATGAACAAAATTTTAATAATTTATGGAGAACTTCATATTAGATGAGGACAACAAAGAGGTTGACTAAATTTACATTGAAGACAATTAAGTAGTTCTAATTTCAAAGTTCAGAAAGTACTATACTGTTGTCTTTGAGTAGTGAAAAGAAAAATATGAAGTAGGATTAAAATGTGTAACCACAGACATAATAAAAGTGTGAAATAAGAATATAATTATAGTAGTAAATGTCTGCTGTAAAGCCGCAGCTAACAAGCCGCTGCTAATATTAAGGAATACTATGAATGCAAGAGACAGTTTGTTTGCTTTTCTTTATATAAAAGAAGCTACGAAACGTGATAATATTTTTACGGAGATAATGGAAGAGTAAAACGTGGCTATTTATTTTTAATAACTGCCAACAGTTATTACAAAGACTTTTTAGTATACTGAATAGCTTATTATTGTTAATACGATATCCTACTAATATTATATGTACAACATTTTATAATAGTGTTGGTATGTTTGGCAATCGTTAAACAGATTTGAATAAAAGTGCATAAAGTGACTACGAATTCGATTGACGCTTGGATACATTTTATCCTGGTATGCATTCTCCTGAAATACATAAGCAGACGAACAAAATGTTTTAAAATGCAACTAAGCTTAACCATAAAGCAGATTATAAGATATTGTGGCAAAATGTATACAAGACTAAAACCTAGAACCAACTAGCCTAGTTGGTTCTAGGTTTTAGTCTACTGAAGTGGTCGAAATGCTACAAATAAATTGGGCAGCTTTTTACAAAAATGTCACTGATAGTGACACTTACAAAAGTATTCAGATACAAGATTAAGTAATGATAGCATCTGGAAAACCTTTTTAAAATACATACAAATGAAAAGATACAGCATTGTACTGCGATAGATGAAATTGCGAGTACTTTAAAACTTTAACATTACATTATATATGTACATAACATATATTAGATAACTGGCAACAAATAATACATATTTTCATAAAAGAAGCCAAGAATGCGACGCTAATAAATGATAACGATAGAAGTTTGTAATGAAAGCTACGCAGTAAAGACAATTATTTTCGTTTTTGCGCTAACAGGAGTCCCTCGTCGCGGGCGACTTAGGCATACGTAAGTACGTACCCCTTTCTCTCTGGCTCGCCTATTTAACTATTAAACCAGCCCGCCCCACCGAACTAACGTATTCATGACTTGGAGAATACCACCCCCTATTTTACGAGCGGTGGTCGCAGTGAATCGGAAAGGTAAGAAACCTATTCGGACCCGGCCTATGTGAAATATCACACTACCATATGCTACGTAATTTGAGGGATCCTCCAAACTATTGTCTTTAAATTTTAAGTGATTAGAGTTGAAAATTAAACATGGGATTAAATTAATGGTGCTTCTATAAATTTAATGTTTTGGTTTCCGGTAAGTAGAGCATTTAACCTGCAGGCCAGGAAAAATATACAGTAGAGAATGAATTCTCTATTATACGCAATAGGTATATTTATCTCAGTTACATGGGTATGGCAAAAAAAGAAAAAAACATGATTGTGGTTAGAATCTGTATGAAAAACACGTCTAGCACGCTTTAAGCGTTGTTAAGAGTAATGAAAAAACATATAAACGATCTTCGAAAAGTAGAAATTAAAAGAGATATGACAAAATTAAAAGCCCTTTTGATATTTTCCGCCGCTGTTGACAATTAAAATATAAATTTCATTGTGTCGTATTTATGAACAATGTTCAAAGGGAGATCAGGGCATTAAAATTCTGCGATTGTTTGCATCTGAAATGTGTCAGTTGCCGCACGAGTGGCCTCGGTGTGTAAAAATCGCGTGAGCGCCTATCAGCCACGCACGATGCGACCCTCTCCCGACATCCCCGTCCACCTCGTTACACGATATCCGTTTTCGACCTTTAATATTTATATTTGGAACGAGCTGTCGGCCAATTAGGCGACTCCGAATTCAAATTGGCAGTTCACGTTGACAGTTGCCAGGTGGCGCTTGCAAACGGCGCACGTCTCGGAAATCGAAATTTATATGAGCTTCCCTCGACATTTAATGACCACCTTTGAAGTGTTAGAAAATGGTCGTACGGTTATTTTGGTAACCAATATGACGATTACTGCCAGTGTTTGTGCTGCTGACAATGAGAGGTTTCTTTGTACCCAGTGAAGTACTATTTGAACGCCCACATTTTACTAAAACGTTACAATGACTGTATTTTTATATTTAGCTAAAGTAACAGCAACTAAGGATGTAAACATGTCTTGTATTTTTTCTGTGACTGAAATTACAAGAAACAAAGCAAGGTATTAATAAAAAGCGAGAGGTCGGTACAGACGACATCTGTCTACGGCTGAATTTATCTCGGGACAAATTGCAACGCCCGAGTCGGCACAGTGGCGCCGTGCTATCCTTTGTGCAAATGAGACACGTAACAATGCAATGGTTTTGCTAAATTAATATGTTTGCACTATCTTAAATTCTGCAAATTGGATCTGAGACCGTGAACAAGACAAGATTTATGAAGTCCCTGAATGTTGTGACTGTTTAGGATTACGCTACTGTTAGTAAGTTAATTTAATATGTTCATGTACTATATCTATTTTTTAATTTCAGGGTAAAATGTCTAGGAACCTTGTTTCTCCATTAAGCCTCCTACTATTCATAATTATTAAGTAAAAGCAAATAAGCTTAACATATTTTCAAATATCAAAGAATTCAACTCTTGATAAAGATTTTGCGTTAATATGCCCGTTCGCATCACCTTTTTCTGTAATCTAAAAATATCATTTGATACACAAACAACACATATCCTTTGATAAGCAACAAATTGCGGAGAAATTATTTGTGAGTTCGATGTATTGTTCACATTGAACTCACAAATAATTTCGCCGCAATTTCCTGATCAAAGTGCGTCCTATATTAAAACATCAAACCGTAGCTGGCAGCGACAAACAAGGTATAAAGTCACAAGACGACAACTTGACAAAATGTATCCCAACAACTCGGTTTGTTTAAACGTTAATTATCGTTTTATTTATGTTTGAAATATTCGAATTTACCCTGAGAGCTAATACCCGAGCTGTTCCCCAAGACGAGACAAGACGGAGCCCGTCCCACCATCTGACAGGTGTCTTACGCGTGGTCGGATTTATCTCGAGATAAATTGCTGCGAGCTCTGTTTTATACTATCTTGTGGACCTTGCACGTCACGAGGATTACACTACGATTTAAATCTATAAGTTATCGTGTTAGTTTAGTTTGTATTATGTCTGCGACTATATGACGCGTTCTTTACTCGTTATTCTCTCGTGAAATATTCGTATTTGCTTTTCAGATTTTGTTTACCATTTCTTGAATCATATTTCGTGTAGCAGTGGCATTATCTTTTAACAGTCTCTGTGTCTCGTAAGTAATGAAGGTGAATGTTAATTTATGAACGGGTTTATTTACGCTATTTACACTTTCTACGTATTGAGGGATACTGCGGGCGCGCCCCCCTCCAACTCCTTTGTTTTAAATATGCATCGCGCTGTCTCTACTCTCGCAAGTGTCTCAAAAGTGCCTTGGCGCTTTTATTAATATTTAAGAAAGGAACTCCAATCGAGTCGCAATTTCTTTCGAGCGTATGTTATTTTCATACCTTTTTCACGACGACATTTTAGGTGCGACTCATATAAGGCACAGAACTCTTACAAGTGGTACTCTCGTCATGAAGAATTCGTAGACGCATGTTACGAATAACGCCATTAAAAATTGTAATTTAGACGATACATTGTTTTAGAAAAACAGGGCTCTGAAAAAGATGTATACCAGCTTAACTTTATATTTTATTTGGAGTAGCCATCGCTCATATTTCTTCAAATTATTATTTGATATACTCTTTATAGTATATTACTATAAAAATATTTTTTTTCCGACATAATAGTAACATATTACTACTTTATCTATTTGGATCCCTCTTTGCTATCTTATGTAAAAAGTACGTATTTTTACCTGAGAAAAAAAGGAGGTGTACTTAAGTCGACGCTTATTTTTTCCTTAACTGAAAACATTTTGACTAAAATTAGTTACTTATATTAGCTTAAAGCTAATATAAGTAACTAATAGGGTCTCAGTTATTAAGATCAAAAAGGATACTTTATCTGTTTCTATTTTCGTTGGTTAATGTTTTTAAACCTTTTGAATTTATATATAAGGAATAATGAAATAAGAAAAAAGATTCTATATACACATATCAGAAGGTCTAGATACTTCCTCGTTGTTTTAGTAGGTTGAGGATTGTGAAATGTCGGGATTGAATCGCGGGTCGGGCTAGCAAAATGTTACTGAGATTTTCTATGAAGAAATTCTGAGTAGCACGGGGTTAGTGATGTTTCTTCCCCATGTCTTGGTAACTATATAAAGTAATTGATCTAGCGCCTGTTCGCTCTCCGTTAGTGTGGAATTGTCGTCCCATGGGACTATGAGAGTAAGGGAATAGAGAGTCCATTTGTGTTTGCCACACACATGTTTATTATAAACGTTCGTAAAAACGTGAGGTTACGTCTAACTAAAGCAACAAACTAATAGTAGTTATACATCACATCTTGGATCGATAACAACACTCAATTATAAACCAAACAGTCTGAATTGCTACTCGCGTTCATAATGTCATAACAAATCAACCTGTCAAGTAAATATGAGTTCTGAATATAATGTAACAAGGTAGAAGTCAATTTAATCGACAGCATAGCCAGTCAATTAAAATCAGCAGTTATGATTACAGCTGACAGTGTCAATGCAAATTGTGTTTGTATATCGCTTGTTTGGATGGCGGATGTTTTAAATTATGATATCGGCTGCACTTATTACTTCATTTACGATCTTTCAGTGATATGATAATTACGATGATTTGTAAATTCAGAAGGCAGGAATGTTTTTGTAACATTGAACTTGAAGAAGCAAACACATTACATGATTTTCTTTTTTAAAATTTAGCTTAAATACCGTTATATAGGTGTATATATAAACTCACGAATGTTCTGCGCCCCGGGTTAGGCCGGAATATATTACACGCACATTTGGGCTTAGGACGATCTTGAGCGATTGTTGTCAACCGGTCGCATTAGCAAACCCCGTCCGGTTACTGAAAAATTCTTAACAGAAGAAATATAATATATATTATATTATATATTTATATATAATAATAATAACGTTGTCCCAATTAGAGAATCGAACCACCCGTGACTTGGCGGTTGGCCCCAAGCGCAATCCCATTAATTACTAACCTTTGACACTGTTTTAAATAACAATTAATTTCGATTGGATAGATGTACTCTTATATATCAATGTTAATTTTCAGCTGACAGTAGTAGTACGGGTCCTAAATTTAATTAAAACGTACGCATTAAGAGACAATGTTAATCATGCACACGTCTGTTAAATGTAAAATCATACAATTAATTAAATTCTGTAACATTGTGAAACTGGTTTTGTCTCGCTTACTCATTTACATTATAACGGTAACGGTTGATAGCTGCTGCATTATAAATGTTACATGAGTGTTGGTTCCAATTCGTGTATATGCTTGACAAAAAACATTTATCGCGGGCAGATGAGCCAATTCATCAAGATGACTGACAGCTTATTATTTATATCTGCTAGTTGTGTGAGTGGTACCACTACGCGTGGGCCGTTATATGATGCCGGCGTACGAGTAGTAACACTGTCACTGAGTTTCTGTAGTTAGTAAGAGTTCTAAGGAACTCCTATGTTATGCTATGCTCTCGCTATATTTACGACATGTACGTATAAACATCGTAGTAACGCTTAACTGGTGGCAAGAAGCAGCAAAAGCATCGACAAAATATTTTTTATTTAAAGTTTTCATGTTTGATTTGTATTGTAATACCAATGATAGACCCTAAGTTACTACTACGTATTATTGCTAATCGTAGTCCAAATAAATTAAGCATGAAAAAGAGTGCAAATAGGCGTTGAAAAAATGTGAAGCTTACCGCAACACAACATTAAACATAGTAGAAGTAATGCAGTAGTGCAACATTGTTGTGAGTGGCACGCTGGTAGAGGCTGGAGTAGCGAAAGATGCAATCTGCATACATTAGCCTAACGTCCTTTAGTTTTGACACCTGCTCTCCGCTACGAGTATGAAAATACGGCAGCTAGATGGATGGCACAAACACGTCAAGAGTAAGGGCAGTTGTTTCAAACTTGCAACTTTAGTCGCGCTGAAGAAAATGTATTGTCTCATTCTCTCACTAGTCTGACTGGGAAAGCTTTTTAACTAAGTGTTAAACTGTTATTTGCGAGCGTTATTCAAGAATGTAGGACCAAATGTGTCACGGTAGTGCTATGATCCATAAAATATTGTGATGCGAAAGTAGAATATTACTACCTGCGCATCGTTCGTGGCAATTGTGACATTAAAGTTAATTTTAGCCGCAAATTTGCTGTCATAAACTAGACAAATTCATACTATTTTAGTCTTGATATATCTTTGTTTAATGCCAGTCATTCGATTGCATAAAATGTTAACTTACTTAATCCAATTGGTTATATCTTTCTAATTTAGGCACATCTTCATTTTATTTATATAATTCACCATTCGCTCTCTGTATATAATATTATTGTTATTTATTTTAAGACAAATATTATAGTTTCTTTTTTATAAAAAAAATATATTTCTTGCTAGGTATAATATTTACTTCCTTTCTGAATATTTAGCGAGAACGACAATCGCTCTTTCGGAACTCTATTGTAATCCGAACACTTCTATGTGGGATAAAGCATATTAATCCTGATTTTGATAAATTGGCATCAATGCCAACATTCCGGCATCACAGTTTCACTGTGCCAAAGCGCACAACAATGTACTAACGGAAGCAACTACAAAAATTTAAAAGTGTTATGTAAAGTAACCAAGTGAAACATAAGCCGGAGCACTTAGCAGTTAAGCGCGTGTATAAGTTACAAGTTATAACGGCCATGAACATTGTATAATACACAATTTAGAGAGACGTTACGGCTGTAGATGCACCAGCCCCATAAACTAGTACCCCACTGAAGCAAACACCTTAAATACTTAACAGCTCAGTTACCGAGTCAAGTTTAAATGCTCACCGAGGTCGGGAGAGGGTTGTCACGTCAGAGCACATTTTAATAATGCACCCGCTCGTTTAGTATGAAAATTAGCTGGCGTGCGACGGCCCTGGCTCGATGTCGCCTGTTTTATTGATGGTGCAGCTAGGTGTTGGTGTAGACACCTCCATCGGCCGCTGTTTAGGTAATTAATGCGACGTTTCACCTTCGCTCTAAACGCGCACTGGACGCTTAAATGTGGCGCCTGAGCTTTGAAGTTTAAATCATTTGATTACTGTGATGCTTGATACAGATACCGTTATTCGCTTCAAAAGGAAAATTTATTTATTATTTTAAGAATATATTGTTCTTTCTAGTCCTATAAATTTTGGTTCAATTGTATAACAATGCAACAATATCTGCAACTTCATGTTCAGCAAAAGATAATTTGATCTCAACGCGTTCCACAAATCTTTCGTAGCTAATGTGTATATTCTTATGTGTATGCACTGTTTCCTGGGATACAGGCTACAACCTAGTCCAGGAGGCAGAGCACACTTTAATTTTTTACTTATTTGGTGGCTAATAAATCTATTATTATTATTATATTTTGACTTGGGAAACTTCAAATCAGATAAGGCAAAAGAGACATTTGTGTCTTTTCTAAAAATTATAATACATTAATTTATTAATACCCAAAGCTGAAATTTAAATAGGTGATAAAAGATTCAACATGGAGAATTTAACAAAATAGTGTAATGATAAGGACCTATTTCAAAACTAAATCATACTGCTTTTTTAAAATTTTAAGATTGTTTTAGTATAAAGCAATTGATCTGGTTGTCTAGAAATATAATTGAAGTTAGTAGTTATAAGTAGTCAGCCTCATTGAATATGATTGCAGTTGGTTTACTTCAATATAAGTAATATTCTTTCGGCTAAGATGATGATGATGAAGTTAATATATATCGTTAAATCCTTAAAACTTTCGTATTGTGATAATGGCAGATGTCTCGTGATAACTGATACTTTAATACATTCGAGAGAAATAAATGAGGCCAGGAAGAATGAAAATAATGAGTAAAAGCATTCGGCAAACCAATAAACTCTCACAATTTTACTTTTCAGGTAATTTTAATTTATGAGTAACGATAGTAGTGATGATCACGTCAGATTTCATACAGGATTTTAATATATGGAGATGAATCAATAAATTAAAGACGAGACAATCAAATGAAAAAAAATAAGTGGTGTCGTATAATTCTTTATTTACTATAATTAAATAGTAAACAATTGGACATTACCCAATGGTTCATATTCACCTCTATTACATTATGGAAGGACATTTTTCTAGATAATATATGAATATAAGTAGATAGTTCAGCTTGATTAGAGAGGTTGATAGGTTTAGTGGTAATGTCCAATTCACAAAGAAATAGAAACTAATAGAAAAACAAATTCAATCGAAGCTTGTGAAGAAGGAAAATCATAGATATTAAGTATATAGTAAAGGAAAATGTAAGAATATTATCATGATCCTATGCGAGGGCTGTAAAAGCTAATCTATTTCAATTTTTGTTTTCAATGTGTGGGCTCTCACATATCTCCTCGATGGATCTGCACCCAATCGCGAAAAGTACCTTCACGCCTGCAAACCCGATACGTGACTTGATTTTCTACAGATAATCTTTGTAAAGTTGTTTTAGAGGGAAAATGTACCGTCGAGTACGTTACACGAACATCTACAAATTACGATCTACGAGCGTATACACAATTTTATACTCTCACATGTGGTTCTCCAATCAAATGTAGGTTCACAATGTAAACACAGGTGCTGTGGACTATCTTGGATGAAGATAACATCTATACATCTATGCAAATAAATAAAATTGAAGTGTCTATTTGTAATGTCCAAATAACAGTTTTTTACCTAATGCATATAAAGTATATAAGGTACATAATACAAAACATCCATTTTTAAATTTTTTGTCTGTCTCTCTGTCTGTTTGTTCCAGCTAATCTCCGAAACGGCTGAACCGATTTTGACGGGGCTTTCACTGGCAGATAGCTGACGTTATAAGGAGTAACGTAGGCTACTTTGATTTTAGAAAAATATTAGGTTTCCGCGGAGAAATATTAAAACCAATGAAATAGTGAACAATTTCCGATATAAATAGGGCAATGTATATTAAATAATAATAATTTTAATATATGTATATACATCCAATATAAAAAAAACAAGGCAAAGTAGAAGAATTACATTAATATTAGCATAGGTATTTCTATACGCGAAATACAGAAATATTAAGTTTTCGTAAACTTTGCGAACTGCACAAACACTTTTTAGTTAAAATCTACGCGGACGAAGTCGCGGGCAACAGCTAGTATTATATGAAAAGAGATCGCAACCCAAAATGTTCTATTCAAATAACAATTGAAGTTTTACAACGTATGTTATAATTAATTTGTTTGAAACTTTGTGTAAAAGTGAAACCACATGTTTACATTGTAAATGTTATGTGCGGGCCGAGGGAACAATGTTTTAAAGTCAACAGCAGGGGGTTTCAAATATTCACACAACTGGAAATTCAATTTGAACTTTTCACCGTGAAAGTATTAAGGTAGTTTAGTTCTCTTCCATTATTATAACGGTGGCGGCACCGCGGCACGGCCAACGAACATATTTTTAGTCAACTTCTGTTATTAACTTGACACTAACTGAGAACAAGTTGCTCGCTCGTCAACTTTTGTCTTCGAACTTTAAGTCGCCGGCACAATTAATAAAAGAAATTACCAAAGAATCACAAGTTTAAAAAACAATGGCGTCGAGTTGTTCGCTTCATAAGTTCAATTTATGCGTTGTGCAGTTTTTTGTTATTGTTGTTTGACCATCGGGCGTAACCTAGCGTAGCGTTTAATAAATAATAGAGTCTGCCATTTTCTCCAGTTTCCCATCGGACAGGAGCGGCGAAGCGATTACTTCGCATAAATCAAACAGATTTGAATGCGGCCCGCCGCCGCGCCGCCTCGTGCGGCTGTTACCGATGTAGTGCCCATTAAAGCTCATCCTTTTATTTTTATATTCCATTTGCTAGCGCTGATTGTTTGCTTTCGTCTTCTCGATAAAAAATCTAGTTACGGTACAAACTCCCCGCGTGTACTAAACGAGAGCGCTCCTTAAACACATTGTTCAGTAATTTTGTAGGCACTCCCACATAAACATTCGCGTAAATTAAACATTCATGAGTTCAATTACCTTGAACATGCAAAGAGAGGTAAACCTAATTACGAGAGGCAGATAAACATGGCTATATTTTGTGTAATTACGGTGTAATATATAATAAGACAATATCGGTAATGACGACGTCGGGTGATCCCGTTCCATGTCAGGGCTGTTACGCGTGCCGTTAGAAATTTTCCGGGTTCTTTAACGGGATTCATTCATAACTCACGGTCGAGTGGAGCCTTCGAATATTTCAAGCTGTAGAGACCCCAGCCCCACCCCTATAAATTCCGCGCGTCGGGTTGCCAAATTAGGCGCGAGGAACGTAGACTTATTCTCCCCATTACCCCAGGCCAGCCGAGTGAGACTTTTAAGGAAACTTTCCACGTCCTGTCGCAGGTGTTGTAGTCATAAATAATATAATTCCCCGTGCGTTGAACATTGCAAAGTTCCGATGAAAACTTCTAAATCATAATATTAAGGAAATACGAAAATGAGACTTATGAACATTTTTATGCTTTCCAGCCTTAGCAATGCGTATTTTTGAAAAATACTGTCATAAATAAAATTATTAGAACCGAACTTGCAATTAATAGTAGAATAGTTGTTAACATGGGGTAGATTCGTAATACTAACAAAATTCTTATTTAATTAAGTAGTTAGAGTTGTTGATAGATATACTTTAAGTATGATTTAACACTTTAACCTTCTTAAATAAATAGATTACATATTACATTAATCCAATAAGATTACACTTTCATAGTAAATACTGTTTGTATGTTGTAATCATGAAAAGTTTAATGTATGCAGCTGAAAACTCTTCAATCTTGTAATTAAGTAAAGCAATAACCCGGGTCACATACTATGCCGATGTGGAACACATTTATACTAACAATCGAATGAACTTCCACCCAATTTACTTTATATGTAACCCATTATAATAATTGCTACACAGTTACAAAGTTGTGAACCGGTCTAAAACCGACATCGGGTGAACTGAGGCGAACTGGCTCAAATACAAATTATATTCAAGTTTGTTATTTTAACTTAAAATTACTTTAAGTTTAGCGTTATGGCAGCTTTACTTTTCCTCCTAATGTAATTTACGAGATTTTTCTTTACAGATGTTTTTGATAGACCTATTGCGACCTATTCATTGCCTTAGTGTTAACTTGAGTTTATATACCAGAAATATACTAATAAATAGTAAAGCGACTTTGCATTCAATTTCTGGTGAAATGTGTTGGCTTTGTACCGCAGGAACTTCTTTTCGATTTTATTCAGTAAACGATGATGGAATATGGAGCTCGTGGAGTTATTAGAAAATGAAAAGCTTAGAGAAAAGCATCGCCCAACATTTTTCTGAAGTATTTTCGATTTTGGTTATGGATAACGGCTTACATATAATGATGCCGTGTATTTATACAAGAACTATTTAAAGGATTTTTAAACTAAACAACTGTATGTAATAACTGACAGTCATGACGCAAATGAACATTATTCGTGAAAATATTAAATATATTTTCCCTGATTAAATCGATGTTGATATCGCCATCCGCATAATATTGTATACCAAACAAAAAGTTATAATTTAAATAAAAGCAAACAATAATACTTCGGCAAAATATGCAACAATGCCACAAGGCACGTCCTAATCTACATTCCACAATGGATATACAGAATAACATTTAGTTTTGATAACAATATTGTATTTAAAATATACATTTCTCGAATAGCCAAAGTATTGCCATTCCAAATGTTTGTATTAAATTTTGTAGTGTTATAGTATACAAAGCAGAGATTCCATATCTGAAATGTATGTTTTTAGATGTGATCAAACGAAAACAAAAACGAATTGGGGGAACTGGAGTGTAAATCAATATCAATATTTGACGTGACAATCGTCATCGGGAATAATCGGGATACAACAAACGGTCGGTGGCACAATGACCAGTAATTTAGCGAATATAATTCCGTCGGACAAGCGTTTGGTGAATTTAATTTTATCTCGTATACCCACCCCACCGCGGTAATAATTCATTGAAACCACCATGCGACTCCAACACACCGGCTATTGGTGAGGTTTTTGAAAATATATTTACACCACTTTGCGCACATTATACGCGTGAACGAGAATCAGATTTATCGACCGGAATTATAGTAGATAGAAATAAAAGCATAAAAATCCTACAACATACCGCTAGTAACAAGTAATATATCATACACATATGTATATTTATTATGTAGCTAATTATTAGCGTAAATGTCTACATTACATAAATTCTCATTTATAAATTTTATATTAATTTCATCATAATATGTAAACCTTTTTAAGATACCAGAGTTACACAGTAAAACAAGTATATTTATTCAGAAGTTTCTATTTGTAGTAGTAATAAAATGTTTACATTGAAAAGGAAACCTTAAACATACGCGGTTGTTCGTGAAGGCTTTGTTGATCAAGCCTGCCAAACCTAAGTAAGAGAGCCGTGTATAATGTTAAACTTAACATTTGTTACGCGAGATGAAACAGAGCTATTGAATTAATTCAATCGTAGTAACTTTGTATTCAACCTCAAAGACAATTGTTTCTGTTCGTGTTGCCAAAATAAAGGAAGCCTCAAAGGGTTCAAGTAACGATCCACGAAATTATTGATGGATACGGTATATTGCAAGCAATTAGTTATTTTGTTCTATCTCGTAGATTCTGTATTTTCGTAGCTTCTCTTTGGCGTAAATACAAAAGCCAACTGCGCGAATCGGAGTTTGATTTTTAGGGTTGCCTAAATATGTTTAGATTTTGACTGCAAAGAAACCTCCTATTATGTATTTGTAATTAAGTATACGCTATACACCCTGCAGCTTTATCTTGTCAGGAGTGCTACTCGCAGTATTAATATTTAAATGTTTAATATTTTTTATTTTGTGAAAGTATTACCACAAAGTGGTTAGCATGTAATGGAGGTTAAAGGAGAAAACAGGGAGACGAAATCGATTTCTATAGGGAACACTTCCCTATATTAGTACAAGATAGGGATATGTGAAAAATGGTGAAAAAGGTATTTGCGTTGCACACTTAGACGCCTAAATAATAATGATAATTTTGCAAAAAAGAGTTCTCTGACTTGGAAACCTAATCATCTATCAGATATCTGACGTATTTGAAAATCTTGAATATACATATTATGTAAACAGATTTTCAGCATTGCTGTATTTTGTACTTAGGTCGAAAGCCTTACTCATAATCGTATGGTTTTCCTCCTCTTAATCCTAACATCTTTCACATGATCCCCATATACGCTTATGTAAATGAAGGGTTCTCTTCGTATATAAAGCTGATAAACGCGCAAAAAATTTCGTCATCCCTTAAATAAGTAAGGTACGTTGGTGGAACGTTCTCAGCTGCGGTGTATTGAGTCATGTCTGGTCCAATTAACGTCTGTTTGTTTTGCATTTCCCGTGCATCTCAGAAGCAGCAAGGGCATAATAAAACGGTCACAACAATGCGGATCACGTCACAGCGGAATTATCTCGCAGCGGCAGCGACGATCAATTACACTGACAACGAGCACGTGGAAAAAGGGCGGACGGTTCTCGAGGAGGCTTTTATTTTAACACCATTTTTTGCAATACAGACCTTACGGTTGCGTATTTTAAACTGCTTTTTGTTTAAAATGACGAGTGCGAGGGTAGTAATCGTAAGACCAATTAGGCGTAGTGGAGGCTGTTGAACGACTGTCGTTTCGCTCCCCGCTTAAAGACTCAACCTCTGCCTTTATTACTGGTACATTGTCATCGTTATCGTTCTTAGTTTTTATGAACTCGATACCTCTACTGCTAGCAGTCAAAAGTACCTATCGTTGCAAGTAAACAATACCAGCAATAATATTGAAAGAATAATAATTCTTTAAAAATTATTCTTTAGAATGACTGAGCTATTTTTAATCTTAATAACAATATTCTTTTACCCATGATTTTTTTTAAACCTGTCTAATGAACTCATTCATCTGTTAACGTTAAATTGTTTGTATCGAAATCATAATTTATACCAATGACAAGAATGTGGATCAATCTGCTAGTTACTAGAAAACTAAATCCACGAAAAATATTATATGGTAATGTTTGCTACGAATATGTTTTCATGGCGTGATTTATTTTGTATTGGTTTTTTTTTAAATGTGTGTATTATACGTTTAGATGCGATCACGTTTTTAAAATACCAGTTTTGAAAGCGACATCTGGATTTGGCTTCACGTATTATGTATGTTCTGCTCTTTGAATAACGTAACAAATCTCGGCTCAGTATTTCGTCGATCATTGTAAGCGTAACGGAGCCGGGTACGCTATCACGCGAAGTCTCCATTTCATTCGGTGTATATAAAGCAGTACTGTGTATAGAACTTGTGTCTATATAAATCTTCACGTACAGAAGCAATATATTGTAGTAAGTACCTACTCGTCTTGTAATCTTCGCGCGGTTCCAAATGAAATACTAATTGTATTCTCAGAACATGTTAAATGGTACCCACATGTTGTTGTGTACCGTGAAGAGAGTCAATAGACACTTCAGTTAATGACTGTGTATTCAATGCTAGTGATAACATACGGTTGAAATTTTGTGTTATTGTTGTAACAAAAGACGTAGAGAGCTCATATCTGTTTATGCGAACATATTTATGTTCTAAAACATTTCGGTGCGAAAACATTTGTAGATAAAACAATAAAGGTGGACAGAGACTGTAAGTTAACTTAACCTGTTTTACTATGTTCGAATGGTGTATTGAAACTTTGCAGAAATAAAGTATGTAGCAAATGAGGTGGCATTTCCGCGAGCAACCCGCAATCCGCTCAGGAGTAGGTAATAAAACAGTGACAAGCGATAGGACGGGATCGAGTCGGAACGAAATTATCTCGTGGAGACGATGTAGATCAATTAAACGGGGCGTCGGGAATTAGAACGGACGGTAAACCGTCGAGTAGGTGGAGATTTATACGACGGAATTTATAATTCACTTAATTTTATGTTCCTTTTTCAGAGCTTGAAATTAAGAATTTTACTTCACAAGTTGCTATTTAAATAGATTATTACTGTTTAAGAAAATAAAAATATTTGGATAAAACGGTAAAGATTTCTAGGAGACAGGTTATTTAATTCGCTACCACCAAAAGCAGAGACCATAAACTAATTCAAGTTTGTATTGTAAATTAATATATACCCCTAATAATCTTAGTTGGATAAGTCGAACGAGTCGTTCACGAATTGTGTATAAAATGTATTGGGCAAATTATAGGTATAATTATTAAAAACCACTTTAGTATAACATTTTTCTTTTAAATTATTACACTTATTTAGGGATTGCATTGCTAAGAATTGCGTAACAGAAAAAGTCGATAAACATCCGTTAAACTAGATAATCACGGGCAAAATTAGTTGCCTTACAATCATATAAAAACCTCAAATAAAATATATAATGATAAATGTAAGTAAGAGTAGTATCTAACATGATCAGTGTAAAAGATTATCCGCCGAAAACCGTTTCGGAGAGCGGTCAATGATACGCAATCGAGATATTTTTTCGAAACCATGATACAAGGTAATCCCATGCTATGATGACAAACCCGCCAACAGTTGATCTTCTCTATTAACAAGTGAGAACATTTTGTTTAGGTTTCTCACATTATAGTAATACTTTTAAAGGGAAAAGACATCTTTGTCATAGTAATTCGTGTTGAGTTAGATAAATTAAATGTACAAACGCTATTTACATATTGTTTATCAGCGATGATATTGAAAAGACTATTTTAACGTAACGTATTTTTGGATCTCTTTTTGTGGCAAAGATACCCTTGTATTACCAACGTTCAAACGCGTTCTGTCAATGTGAATAGGATACACAAAACCACATTCTCCCTCACACAACCAGAAGTTGTATTTAATTAATTCAATAAATAATTAGTTTTAAACACCGGGCAAATATACTTTTACATTTACAATATTAATAGAGCTTTAAGGTCACAAGTACATAATTTATACGAATGTGTTTTTTGCTTTAATCTTTACAGCAAGTTACATAAATCAAAGGCCATAATCTTGATGACAGATTATTCTCATTGAACTGTATCGAGCCATCACTTTAGTTCGATACAAACAATTTTGATAAATATTATGTAAACCCCGGGTTTCAATGTTTCGCTGAAACACGATGAGTTTACTCATATTTTATTTGTTATTGGGAGAGCAATACGTTGATTGAGTGACGTTTAATATTGTTTTCTATAAATATTTTACGATGTGTGGGAATATCTGAATGTGTCTTACCATCCAACCAAATATGTACAGTGTTAGCACATATAAACACACAAATTATATACATTCAGTTGTATTACAAAAGGCAATTACAGTTAGTAAAATAAACTTAATGTAAGGACATTTTTAAGGCCTTGAAGACCAATGTCAAGCGATATTTTAAGGAAAGAAAAGCCAGAAGTAGATTATTATACGTATAAGTACAATTCTATACTCCCTGAGGTATGACACGGGCTAGGATAAAATTAGCCTGGGAATGTGTACCGGTGTTCACCGGTGTGTAGGTGTTTTCAATTTACTACGATCACAAATCCGGCTGCCGGGTGTGATTCACATGGGGTTCTCTCCGGGGAGCGGCTCGAGGCCACCTTTAGATTGCCGAGCTGTTGATCAGCAGTAGCTAAACTATGTGTGTAGTTATAAAGATTGAATTAATTGTCTCACTGCGGAACATCTAGCTTTCTAATGATCGCGTGCCGAGTATACAGTGATATTTAGTACTAATTAAATACTATGGTAAATTTAAATAATTCTGGATTAAGTTATTTTCGTGCTCCATGAAAAAATGAGTAACAATTTTAGGTAAAAACATGAGTAACAATTTTAGGTAATTACAAATTTGGTTAAATGTAAAATTTAATTAAATAATTAATATAAAATTAATAAAACGGTTCCGAATTAAGTTCCCGTTATAGGATGCACAGTCGAGCGCGTGGCAATACGCGGATTAAATACTGAAGTGTCGCGTTACGTTCCGAGCCGACCCTAAGGCGCTATTAAGAATTCAGCAAACGAATTGGGGACATCGAATCGACAAAATTGAGCTCGCTCATCTTTTCTTACATCGTGTGTTTTCGTCCCTTAAGTACAGATATTTTAATATTTTCCCCGGCTCTAGGGAGGAGACCGCTGTTTTGATCTACAACTCGCAAAATACACATTTTGTTCAGTACAAACATAGAATATTCCTCTTCATTTCTTTTTTGCACATAACTTTGTGAATACGTCGCTGAATAATATGAAAATCTTTTATGAATGAGACTTTTTGGAAGGCGTTTCGTTGGGTCAGCGGGGCAACGAAACGTCTATGTGAAATATGTTTTAGAACTCACCCGAGCCTTACTGTCTTAAGTATAATATTACCTGAAACAGAAAATGAAAAACATTAATATGCAATGAAATTTGATCTCTCGATCACTGTAAATAAAAGGAAAGCGGAGAGGAAAACCAAAATCACGCCTGTTGCTAAAAATCAGTTCACGCGGGTATATATACGTAATTAACCCTTTAGGCGGCGCATACCAGACACTGTATATAAACAGTTGTAAGTCTTCACATTCTACGCCTTAGGGATTAAGCAACATTTCAAGCGTTCAATTTCGATGATATTCTGCAATTGAAAGTGTTATAAAAGTTGTACGATCATACAGTATAGTAAATTGTAGGGCGGATGCACAGCATACGGCGTAGTAAAAGAAGGTTTTACAAAACAGAAATCAATGCTACGGCTAACAAAATGGTGCATAAACCTACCATGCGTATACCTCGTGAAACGAGGTGGGAGGGAGACGCTATATCGAACTAACACGCACGACCCTACTAACTACGCAGTGACTTCACCGTAGCGTGAGCTGCGTTGGCCAGGTGCTACTTTTCATGAGATAAATCTCTTTTAAATACATAGAAATCCAACTTTTCAAACGTTTTATTTGCGGAACACGTAGGTACGTATGTATGTATAACATGTCTGCAGCAATACAATATCTTCTATATAGCTATTGGGCGTTATTTTAGTATCGTATTAATTGCTATACATTTGACCAGTACATTTTTTTAATGCCAGATATCATTGAAAACCTATTGTGTCTGGGCATCGAAGTGCCGCTGCGATTCAATAAGATAAGGTCCTCTTTACACTAGCATTTCTCCGACGTAGGCATCAATAACCGTATGCGCAGCTTAGACAACGAAATTCTTTCGATTTTGACGCTTGTACGCTGCATACAATACTGCGCTGGCTCTCCTTAGATGGAAACCATTTTGTATGCGCGACAGTATTGCTGTTGACAAAGACTAATGCGAGGTGTGTGTCGCGTTATCATGGGGTCTGCGCTGGGCATACATTTATCGAATTACTAAGTTTATGTAAACAGGTCTTAAGATGAGTTAACGAAGTATTAAAGCTATGTACCTATTCGCAGTATTGATGTCGTATGCATTTTCTTTTTACTTATCAATATTGGCAGGGTCTTATATAGAATTTGCCGCTTAATTCTAGCTTCGAATATGTCGATATCACAATTCTGTCAACTTACTCGTCAAGCAGATTTGCGTTTCGACTGAGGGTAGGAAAGCTGTTCCAGTCCCCCTTTCTATGGCATTAGTTCCGCAGAGTTAAGGCAACATAGCCATGTTCATGAGCGGTGGTAAACGCTATGCTACCATCTCTCTGTTAGCCGAGGGTTTATTGACACCAAAGGTAATAAAATATATATTTATTTGTTATACTAGCGTTTCAAGGGTTTTAAATAAGGTGGTGAAACCATTTAAAATCCGTGTATTTGACCGATAACTTTACAATCGTAACACGCTATAAAAGTAGCAATCGGACATAGTATTCGATTTCTGGGTCAGACAAAAGGTTGCAAGATTTTTCCATATTGATTTTTTTATAACAACACGAAGCCCGTGATAAAATTTGTCCCTCGGAGACAGCTCGCTCTCTATTATGGAGGCCATAAATAGCTGGCAAAATATGAGTGTAATAAGCCTAAACGAGGATATTTTCAAAGGACATTATAGAGCTATGGGCTGCCGTGACAAATTTTTTAATCTTGGTCTTCAACGTCTCAGTACATCACTAATTCAATTAAAACACAATTACATTACGCAAGAAGGCTGTCAAGCAATGAATGGAGTTGAAACGTTTTGACCTGTGCTCCGGTGACCTCCACGTCATACGGGCCATCATGCAACCGGGTCAAGTGCCTTAATTGTGCGGTCATGTATCAGTAGGTGCTATAAGTATAACTGACGCGCATAATTGAAAGACTGCCTTTCGAAATATGATTGCAATTGCTAAAAGAATTTTATGAGAGGGAGAGCGTTGCCAATTATTTGGTGACGGCACGAATGAGCCGGCTTGCCGAGAGAAGTACCCTCTTAGAGGAATCCGTAGAATATTTTTACTGCGTTTCACTTAGTAAGTAGGAGTTCCTGAGGCTTACATCTACCTCTCCTATTCTTTTCCTTTCATACAATTTTCAATTAATTTTGTCTAGTGTCGGCAACGCGTGAGTGATATTGTAAGTGATCATATTTTAATAATATTTTAGCCCTGTGACCGCCTTGTCAGTTTCGTGACATCAGTTTACATTTGTTTGCAAGCAATCGAGAGAGATTTTATATTTTTAGTTCGTTTAAAATCACTTGTAGTTTTGTTAAGAGCTTTTCAGTAGCAGTATAGAGTTTGAAAGTAGGCTCGGCTATACCTATATGTATACGAAGTTAAAGCCAAGGAAGGTAGGTTAGGGCAGATATAATATGTATGTCGTCAGGAATAGGCTCGTGTCAATATTATGTAATTTAAATTTACATTTATTTGCAACATAATATTTATACATATTTCAGTTTTTATATACGGCTGTATCTTTTAGTAGTTTACACGTTATCTGAATACAAAAATCTTACATAAACCAGACATTTGATTGAACGATGCCCTATGTTATACCCCTATTGTGTGCAAGGGACCAAAAATGGTTACAAGTATTATCACCTCCTCTCGACACACAAAGGATATTTGCAGATCTCTCACGGTAAACACTAAGTGATCGGATCAATGTAACCTTGTTCTTACATCTGCCAGAGATGTGTGAAACTGTGTAACGCTCAATATAGATTACGTCATATGCAATAGTAATAAAATGTGTAACCGATTTCAAGAACGCAACTAAATAAACTATTCGTTCAATCGCTTTTGTTGACTGTGTAAATAGCGCAATGGTTTTAATGGTCACCTCGACACTTTGCAGTGTCCGGTATTGTGAGTTAGACAATCATATAGGATAAAAATGTTTTTGATTTACAATTCAGTTAAATAAATAATTATTATTATGTTTTTCACATCACAGATCAGAGAAGGTTCAGATATTTTTCTAACATACTAGAAAAATATCTGATCCTTTGGGAGGCTTACACGGAGACATGGATCCAACGTGAAGAGGCCCTTCCAGAGGCTTAATCTAAAGTGGGATGGAACACCAATGGTGGCACTAGCCGCAGCAGGCGTAGGACTATTGCGGCATATGTACTTTAATAAGTCTGGGCTTTAATGTAATTTGGGTATTTAATGTAATTTATGTATTACGAAAATCAGAACTAGTAGGCAATACATATTTGTGTGCGGTGATTTTATTATTAATATACTAGATGGCTCTTCCTTGACTAATAGACTTATAAACTTATTTAAAACATTTAATTTAATGAATTTGTTTTTGGAACCAACAAGTATAACTGCCACATTTTCCATTTTGACAAAGTAAACAGTGCATTGATTCAAGTAACAAAATGGTTTACTACAAATAATTTAGTACTGAACGCCAAAAAAACAAAATGTGTTAAATTCACACTGCCTAATGTAAAACATCTTGGTTCTAGCATATCATTGAACGGTGAGGTACTGGAAGCAATTGAATCCAGTGTTTCTGGCCATTATACTTGATTCAAAGTTACAGTGGAGTGCGTACATATCCTATCTCTCAGCGAAACTTAGTTCGGCCGCTTACGCCATTAGAAAAATCTGTGGATTAACTGACGTTGATACAGCCAGATTAGTTTACTTTAGTTACTTTCACAGTGTTATATCATATGGAATATTATTATGGGGTAAAGCAGCAGATATACAAAGTATATTTATATTGCAAAAAAGAGCTGTGCGTGCTGTTTATCAATTAGGAACTAGAATCTTGCTCAGAGAAAAATTTAAGAATATAGGTATTTTAACTGTAGCATCACAATATATTTATTTAATATTATGCACGTCCGTCAAAATATACATTTATACATAAAAATAGTGACATACATAACATCAATAATAGAAATAAGTATAAATTATGTGTCCCATTCTAACGCCTACATAAAGTTCATGGTTCCTTCATGGGTCTTGGTATACCATACGTTTTCATAATAAAATTCCGACCAATATTCTAGAATTACCAGATAATACATTTAAAGTTAAAATTAAAACTTGGTCAATTTCTAAAGCATATTATAATATAGATGATTATTTGAATAACAAACATCCATGGCACTAATATTTGCATCAGATCATAGGACGTAAAATGACAAATACTAACACTATTACATATTTTTATTACTTAATATTTATAATATATTTTTTTGTAATGTTACACCTTGTTTAAGCTAGAATTTACATTTTTGTTACACTCAGTCGTATTTTAATCAAGAAGAATGTGCAATGAAGATAACTCGTGATCATGGACAGTTCCGTAAAGTTTTCTTTTTGAGTCTTAATCTGAGTTCACATGCCAAGGACCGTGTGCTTGCTTGTGGTGGCGTCATGGACCGGGTCGTCCCCTTCCCTTCAATATGGCGAAGGGGACCATGGCTGGCCCATGTATCGTATTCGTAAACGGGTGCTACTTGTGGTGACTGGTCGACCTTGGTATCGTGTAATTCGATAATTTACTTACAATTTTTTTATTTAAGCAGTTAGATTAAACTACAGACTACAATCATGCCTTGTCTTGATTATTTATGTATATATAAGTGGATATTTACCATACTGCTGCTTTAGAGGCTACCATCAAATTTTATTAAATGCTTGAGTTGTTCAATCTTAGTTCATGGAGAAATGGTTGCAGTACCTTACAGCTGTTATGATTTGTAAACGAAAAACTTAGCGCTTAAAAAGAGTGGCCATGAGTTTCTTGCCCGTTCTTCTCATGAGCCCTACACCCTTGCTTTGCTGAACGTGGCAGTAAATGTATATTCACAGAAAAAAATATTGTGTAACTTTGACATTCATAAGTGTTACCTTGTAACCTAACTTGAATAAATATATTTTAAATTTGAATTTGAATGGATCGGTATATTGGTAACTATGGATAAAAAACGGCGTCTGCCCTGAATATTCTAATATCATCAATCGGATGGGCAGACGATGACTCGCCAACTCAATTTATTATTGTTATTGTTGTTCCGAGTCTGGGTGTTCTTTGTGCCTGTTGTTTCAATGTTTGTAAAGTGATACAGAAAATATTTATATTCAAGAGTTTATTTTTTTATTTTTTTATTTTTACATAATAGGTATAGTTACAGACACCAGATCAGTAATCACATAGTAATAAATTGAACATAGTAAAGCTTCAAATCTGTAGTCCACTTAAAACTATACACATCGTTCACAAATATGATAACAGAGCTTCAGTTAAATGATGAACAGTAATAAATAATCAGATTTAGGTAATATATAATTATTGAATACATAGATATTTAGTAGGATACAGTTACAAAATAGTATTTACTAATTGGCAGTAATTAAACAATTAATTAATTGTTTAAAACAGCATCTACGTATTTTTTTATTTTTAACTAGGTTCATACAAGAAATTATATTGCAACTTTTACTCTGCAGGTACAGATGTTATTACACTAATTAAATGTCCATGTTATTGCTCTTTTAGACTGCGGCAAATAAAAGATTCTTCGGAGCTCATAAAATATACATTTCATTTGAGACCATGGCAACGATGATGGTGCAAAAATTTAATAAAATTTGTTCTTCAAATAAACATTTTGCACAAAGATTGAAGAGACATTACGTTTTTAACCCCACCAAAATCCTTTTCACTTTACAAAAAGAAATACCATTTCCCGGGACTAAAGTTATTTTACAACAACAATGAGAAAATTGGCGACAAAAAATGACCTACATGATGCGGTGTCAACAAAGATAATATATATCGTAGTATCACGGTGCCTCCATCGCTATTGTTGTCCCTAAACGCGGCCATGATCCCGGGATCGCCAGCCCCGGACTCGTTTGTCCCGGGATATACTTCGGCAAACATCGACGAAACCCGAGATTCACTAGACCTTTACACAAGTGCTTTGTTGAGTCGCTCGAGGATATAAAAATATAAATATAAACGTCTTTTTCTCACACCATATTCTCGCTAGTGTGTTATATCAGACGCGAAGATTATTTATTGTTCTATCCAGGGATAATCCTATATTGTCGATCGGTTTATTTTGTACTACAACAATTGTGATTCTTGTTTCGATTGATTGATATAACGAGGAAAATATTTTCATTATTTGCCGATAGATTGATTCTTGTATTACTTGTCTATACTTACGTTATTCGATCCCATACAAATTGTTTAACGATTAATATTAAGGTTACCATCACATTAAATAGAAACATCAATAATTGCTGTTAAAATCAGCAGAACAGAATAGCGTTCTTATACTATTCCCCTAATAATACAAATTTGTTCTCTCAGAAATACTGTTCAAAGATCATGTCGATTCCTCAAGGAGTGTAAAAAGACGACAGAGCCAACTTTGCACGGAAACATCCAATAAAACGAAGTGTTCCATAGTACGGCGTTGCACGTAAAAAGTTTGCCGTGTACGACGGGTCGGGCCGACGGGCGCCGAAATCGCACGACTTGTCGACACAACTTCGATATTAGTTCGCGCGTGATCGATTTAGCAGGCCAGTTTGACAGTTGCGATGGTGACAGATGACGCCAGACACCATATCGCACGGGTGATTTGTCTTCAACTTTACCTAAAGAAAGTTGTTTTCATCGCAGATCATTCACAAACACTAAATTTATCTATATTCCGACGGTGTTTTTCCTACATTACTGTCACTTCGGCGCACATGGATTTCAGTATACACATCATAAGCAAATAGCCTCGACCTATTTTAGTGGCGAAACGAAGAGATCTCTAAAAATAAAGGGAGTAAAGGAAATTAAAATAAATAAAGCATAAAGAGAATCGGTATTGAGATGTTATTGGGTATTTATGGAATGGAGCTTAATGAAAGAGACCTGAGCATTACCAGGGTATTTCATCGCACTAAGTGTGATGTGTTGGGCGCTTAAAGCTTTTCTGGGGTGGTTACCGTTCAGGAAAGTGTTAAACGCCTTCACTGACATTTCAGTGATTAATTAGTGTCGGCTCTGTCGTGCTAATGGGCTAAAATAATTTAGTGGGCGACGCTGATTATTTATTGTCAACCATCGTGGTTAACGTTTACTAAGCGATTTATTGTTAATCCGGCGATAACAAAGTAATAGCGTTTACTTATGGAACCTATTAAACTCTCGTTAGTGGTTAATTGCAATCGTGACTCCTTACGATTCCAAATTTTAATATAGTTTAAAGTGTGTTTGTATTTTTATTATTGACTATGGAGCTTAGAAAAATATTGTATAGCTTTTGTTTAACCTGAGAATTGTTGAAATGCCAGACGTCATTGAAAACCTATTGTGTCTTGCTGCCGGTGTGCCGTTGCGACTCAATAGGTTATTCGTAACGTAACGTAGTTTTGCGAATATGTATCGTTATACAGACATGATGTTATATAATGTGTATTGACCAGCAATAATTAGTTACAGATTCAATATATGTTTATGCAAATGATACTGATTACAGTTAGTTTGTTTAAGCGGCTGTTACACTAACACAATGGACAATGCTCCGAGATCGTGAGCTAACAATACGCTATAGGTACAATATAAATTTTAGATTGGGTTCCGCAGATTATAATGATGAATCGCTAGACACCCCGTAATTGTCTTGTTAATAATGTAAATAATGGGCAGGTTGTGCTGTCAAAATATATTCAACAATTTCGTTTATTATTAAGGATTTACGCAAAGCAAAAACGGTTAAGTATAAACAGAGCTTGATACAACATAATATTCGAACGTGTACAAATACTAAACTATAATAAATGGATTACGGAAGAAGGTTTCATGCTATCACATTTTGTTATGGGTGCAGTCGAGGTAGGGTACCTGTCCCTAAATTAATGATCGAAGAAATGCCAGCAGCTCTTTGTTTGAAGCCATCGTTGTATAACAATGTTACCTTTAACCATAGCTTTTGATTTTCACATTTACACGCTCTCTTTATATATGTTTTAAATATAATTATAATATATACATACAACAAACGGAGAGCTGTAAAGAATATTTAAAAAAACATAATATTGTGCTTACAGAATAAATGTGGATGTCTACGTAGTAGTGGTAAACTACCAAGTCTGTACATATTTGAAATAAGTCGAAACCTATAACATTAAATGAATGCATGCAAATATGATTATGTGAATTAAAATATTATGTGACTGTAAAATAATAATAAAATTAAGATTAATATAATTTAACCAATCATCAATATTTTGTAGGCCGGATAATGGTAGAATATGGCTGAAATGATTAACAACTTTAGCAACTTTGCATATTCGGACAAATAAATATTATTTAATTTTATTTCATATATTAAGACAGTGCGTAAATTTACATTTAATGTGTTTAATTTTTGTTTTTTTATTGTTACCTTAAGTTTATATACTTTATCATTATAATAAGTCATTTTTCATAAAGACTACCCATATATCCACAGGAGAAAATTGCTTATATTTCCAGCTATATGACGTATATCCACATCTATTCATATTTAATAAATAACCAACAAAGTCCCATTAGCGAGGCGAAGCATTTTGGTTCGAGCCGACTATAATTAAAGTCTCAACGGATAAAGAACAAACTTGGGTCGCATCAACGTCACGCAACAGCCAAGTTGTAAGTGAAAAGCCGCCAGGAATACGATGTAACTTGTCTGATTTCAGCGAAACTTGCCTCAATCGGCCGACTTGGCTCCAACTTTTCACACAACAGATCGGTGGGAGAGCAACAATACTCCGCGAAACAAAAGAGCTCTTCGGAATACTTATACAATGCTGTTCAGATTAAAGGGTGCCGTTTATATTTTCTCGCATTTTCTTGTATTTTATTATACAGTTAGTTGGTAAAGTGTTGTGTGCTTTGTGATTAGCTCCAACATTGTCCTCATACTTGTTATGGTCTTTAATCCAAAGTAAGGTACTTAGCTAATAACAATTGAACTGGACCCTTTCAGGAGCGAGCCTTATTAACGCTGTAAACCACTGCTTGTAGGCTAAGAAAATATTGTTAGAAGCCTGAATTTCATTATAATTCAGGTTCAAACAATATTTACAATAAAAACAGTCTCGTTGAGATAATAAGCCGACGGTTCATCTTGCTACTATATAGAAGTGCGGTAATTTTAAACCGGGGCGAAACTTGAACAGTGTCATCGCTTAACATTAGTTTCTTGAAAGCAACTGAAAGTTTAATTTTGATGGTATTAGAGGTATGGGGAGCTCCACCAGTGGAGAGCGGTACACTTGCACACATTACCGAGCATGTTAGGAACATCTGAGAAAATGTGTGGCTTAAGCGTCTCGGTGTAATATGCAGTTATATGGGAATGTACATAAATTGCTCTAAGCGTAACAAGTTTCATTCCAGTTTGTGGCCACAGGTGCTTTCATGTTCATGTTTCTGCTAATGACAGCTCTATCATCTCGGCCTCATTTGCTTAACTTTGGGTAATGTCTTACCGGAGCGCCTTTAAAATGTCGTTACATTCCATTGCGTGTGTGATTAACTGTATTTATATTGTTTGGAATTTCCTTTGTTGCAAAGAAGTGGCAGTCTTGTTATTCTCGTCCCTCGTGCCTTTCGTCCCCTAAGAGTTACAAGAGCAGCTTACGTCGGATTTGCACGATCGATGATTGTGAAATTGTGGATATTGCAGCGCATTGTGAAACGTGTCGTACCTCAGTTTAAGGATTTCCATTTTTAAATTTGAGGTATTTTTCAAATATTGACATTGAGGTAAGATTTTTAATATAATATGAATTTTAGGGATCAATCTGCCTAATAAAACGTACATGACCCCGTTTTATTAAAAATGTAGGCCAGTCGGCACGTGTACGGGTAATAGCTAATGATATTATTATTAACAAATTCAATATATTTGAACAATTATATTATCATGTCATATGTAGGCGTCTATAATTTATCTATTAATATAATTTACTTATTGCCATGATTTCAGAATATGTGACTTGAAACCAAATCGTTGTTTATCAAAGACACCTTATACGATCCGTACATTTTTTGTGGATTAAAATATTAGATTTAACCAAATAAAAAAAACAGTTTGATAAAAAAATTGCAGCAGACTATATTTAATGTAGGCATTTAAATATTAAAATGACATCGATCTGAGTAGCTACAGAAATTAAACTAAATATTAACAGTTTGAACAATATTGTCTTCTGTTTACGCGAATGTTATTCATATAAACTACTATATACGAGTTTTATCGCGTTGTTTATTTTACACTTTATTACATAATTTAGAAACTGTTACACTACTACTAGATACTATTAAACATTTCTAATATTTAAGCTAATTAAATTATTAAAACTATTTATATTTAAGTTTACACTTTCCCCAACGTTTCGGTTGCTTTTCAGCAGCCATGGTCACGGGGAGACTAAGATGGTAGTTGTCTCAATGTTTCAGTGTAGTTATTTCAAAGTACCTGAACATAATTTAATCATTGGTATTTCTATTTACGCAGAATGAGCTCAGAGTATCATGAAGTCTAGCTGTGGTTTGCTTCTTCTTGGGTTTGATTATTTGAATTACTGGATCCCAAGCTGGTGGTACATTCCAACCATCTTCTCTATTGAAATTAGGATGTTTTTTTATTTCAATAGTCTCGCGAAGCAACCTTGGTAGGAATCGGTGTTCTTTAGCAAAAGTCTGTGGTTTGTCAAATCTCAGGTAGTGGTTGGTCCCCTGTCCATGTTCACACACAGCAGACTACAACGAGCGTTGGTGTTTTACATCAGCTATGTGTTATTTTATGCGGGTGCCTATGCCTCTCGTGGTTTCACCAATATATGAGAGTGCGCAGTCACAATCTATTTTATAGACCTCTGCATCTTGTAAAGGTAGTTAGCACTTGACGGATGGTAAAAATTGACTTATCTTCGTTGGCGGCTTGAAGTATGTGTTGATTGAAGCTCGCTTCAAGATGTAGCCAATCTTGTCAGTGACATCCCTTACATAAGGCAGTAAAGCAGGCTGGCGCTCGACTGTGGCTGGCTTTTTTCGGGATCTGTGATAGCGGCGTGGTTGTCGGAGCTTGTTGTCTTGCAGTACTTGCTTGACATGTTGAAGCTCGGCGTCCAGGTGTTTCTTGTCACATTAGTATAATATAATATAGTAGTTTGAATAACTTTATGAAATCAATTGCAAGTATATAGATAACTTGACGTAGTATTTAGTTCTGACACTTAATACATAATTTTCTCGAAACTATGTTGAGATATACAATTACTAATGTTTGTAATGACGGATTGTAATATCCTTTGTTTGCATATAATAATGTAGTGTTATTTAAAATGCCACAACTATGACACTTACTCAAAAGAAGATAGCTTTTAATATTTCATCGTATTGTAAGCAAAACTAACCCACAAAAACAGTAACAAGTTCACCACAAATAATCGCATAAGTCTATATTATTTCGTTCCGATACTCGCGAGCATAAAATGGGAACAGCGTATTTGTAACGCTCGTTACAAAATATTCGAAGGTTATTTCTCTCGACCCTTGTAGGACCCGGCTTAGTGGGACTTGTGGAGATCGATGCCTCCTGCGTCGACTTATATCGTTGTAACAATACTCAACAAAAACTGTACACGCACAAACTTTTGTGTTAAATTATATCGCTGAACAAAGGGGCCCCGAAAATTAAGGTTTATCAAGCAATTAATTCTTCTGACAGAATAATTTGTGCCGTGCACGAATATCTTGCATTGGATTTCAGGTGATGTTTTATCTCCTAATAATTATATTTAATTAGTCTGTAGTAATCGCGAAAATATTTGTATCAAGTAAATGCAATTAATTGACTTACGCAAATACAACAACTTAGTATGCTTTGTTATTATATGTTATGTATTTAGATACAAGCACTACATGCGCTAGCTACATGCGTTTATAATATAATATAGTTTTATATCAAATTAATCAATAATCTAAGATCCTCAAATGTTTGCCGGATACTTAATATTTTTATCTTTATCGAATTAGTCGAAATTATTGTCATCATCCTTATCAGTATAATCTAAAATTACAACAAGCTGGCTCATCTATGTATCTTTCTTTGTTATTTTTGTATATTTTGTTTTACCATGCATAGTTCTTTTATTCTTATTCTTGTGTTATATTTTTCTTTCCTTTTTTTTCTTTTTCGTGTATTTAGTGGCCAGTGTTATATTAGCAACCGTGTTTAGATTATAACGTTATTTTGTAAACATTTAAATAATTCATGTGGTGTTTACCTATCAGTAATTGTTGCACAATGTTATTTTCTATAAGTTTGTATTAAGTGTAAGTAATTGTGTATACAATTGTTGGTGAACCAAATAAATAAATTAAATAAAATATATATATTATTTTGCACTTTTTGCTTGGAAATAATACAGAGAAGGCATCTCAACAATTATTCTAAGCGACTTATCAAAATATTCTTTGTCATATACCTTTATATGACTGAAGCAGTAGTATGTCATGTTACACACTTCTCCTTTTCACCAGCTCTGTTTTATCATGTATGTATCGTGTTTTATCGTAGTATCGTGAGTCGCATAATGCGATCTTATTGTCAAACACCGGACGCAGTCCCAAACTTAGAGCTGCATCCAGGATTCAAACTCCTATGTCACAAGAGTAGAAAATCGGTGGAGAAATATTTAAAGTATAAAACATTGAATATAGTTTTTGTCCGCAAGTGTACGGCGTGGAAGTAATGCCGTTGTTGTGCCGAATGAACTGTAACTATTGTTTTCTTCGTGGAGCTAACAGTTCGAGGATAACGGATGGGTCTTGTACATTTTACAGCTTTATGTGCTACATATGTTTTATATGGAGGATACTTCCCTTTTTCTTAAGATTGAATGTGTTCCTTCTATTGTGTACCGTTGCGTATTATATGAAGGCGCCCGACTTGATGTGGGTTTTATTTTATTTTATACAATAATATTGTATGTTTTTATTATTCATATTTCTTTTATCTGTTTCGTTTAAAAATGTACGGCCGACTCTAAAGTATGCCTGTTAGAGTCGGCCAGAGTAAACTTTGAATAAACTAGTAACATGATCACGATAGATGGCGCTAATTGTTACAAAAGCGGTATATGTATTATCAGCATCTGCCTATGTATATTAATAATTAGGGTATACTTTAATTTTATTATATATTTATTTTATTTTGTACTATTGTCCAGATAGCAATTTTCGTAACAAAGACTGTTCATTATTATGAACAATCTAGGTTTCAACTATATTTAGTTGCGATCTAATCTACGTCAAATGTAAACTGAACATTTTCCGTTGACTTTTATTTTCACACTTACCACATTTTCATTTTTACATTTTTCGTCGTTTAGAAGAATACTATTTTCCATATTTCATATTTGTGACATTCAAACTAGATCGAAACTCTATTTTCTATAGTTTTTATTAGTAGAACTAGTTGCCGGCCTAATACATACTCATAGTGAATTAAAATGGAAATAATACAACCCTACTTATAACTTTCCCATACGATTAAAATAATAACAAAGCACGCGATCCAAAGCTATAAAATATTCAAAGGCTGGCCATCATAGACATAGAAACGATGTATAACAAAATCGATTTAATACGGGACATAAAACACCTGTCGGTTTGTCACCTAGCGACCGGGCACAAACAGAGGCCCACGCCCGAATTATACCACCTTTATATACTGCCATCGTTTGTTCTAGAACATGACAACCGATCTATAATTAGAACACGTTACACTACCTAAACATACCGTGTTATTATATTATACCTTTATATGTCTATAAGGAATATGTGTTTTGGCGCAGCTGTCGCATTCACGACTGATGTGCATGAGGATTCGATTTCTGGGTCGTGGAAGAATTGAATTACATTAAATTTTCAGTAACATAACGAGTTTAGAACTGTGTCCTATTAAAGGCGATGCGTCCCCAGTATTTCGTGAGACCTAAAACCATATTTGGCGGACCATATATGTATTAAAATACTGAGAAAAGATTTTGACACATAGACATAATATTAGTTACAATATCTTATAATAGGTAAAAAAAAACATCTAGATATTTCCCAGCTCGCTATTGATAAAGATATCAATAATAATCAGTTATTTGGGTTTAATACATTATTTACGAGCTGCATAAAATTAATACAAAAACGCATTATTTAAGCTGGTTAAATTTGTAAGACAAAGTGAAACTTAATATTTTCACAACCATATTACAAAATTAATATGGCACGTCAAAATTTCGTCATGCGCGAGCCACATAGAAGCCATCAGCGTTTACAAGGTAAAGAGGCATTAGCGACATTAACGCGAACTTGCGCGTTTTGGAACAGACTAATGGGTTACAGTTATTGTTCCCCGTTGTTTGGTTGATGTAACGTAATTACGTGAGGTGCGCATCACGCAATGTCTCGTGCCGCGTGCCTGCCTGAAAGGGGCATGCCCATGCACTGTTCATTCCACCGGACATAAAAATGTAAAATACCAACGTTGCTAAAGGAATTACTTGGCGTGCAGTATGATTACCGCGGTGAAATTTTAACACGAACTTCTTAGTATAATGTTCGCGATAATTATTACGATAGTGGACTGAAACTATTTCAGCTAACCATCAATTAAACGTTCAATATTAGACAATGGAGTAATTAATACGAGTAGAATAATACATCAATGTTTAGAAAATGCGTAAACCATTTATCAAAACAAGAGAGAATTAGATAGGACCCCTCCGGCACCGTAAAGCCAGTGCGCTTTTATCTACACTGAGTCTAATATAACAAGGCCGCGACAATGGGGACGGAAACGAAAATGTTTATGATATTAATGAACTTTCCTTAACTTGTTTTTATTATGTAATTTTGATGGAATTTTTATTGTCGCCAAAGTGGGGTCATTAGTGTCCATGGAAATGATTGACGGTACAAGAACACGCTGATATTAAAAAGTAATAGTCCCCGTAAAAGGCCGTAGCACGAATAAGTTCATCCATAAGCTATGTGATGGCACAACAACTTATCAATATTGGAAGCGTAATAAAAATAGGTAGTAAAGCTTCGGAAGCGTTATTAAATGTTCTTGATCGAAATTACAAGTTTAACGAAGTGAAATAACTAGTTGAACGTTACTTTTGAAGCTATTTTGATTTTTGCCACGTCTTTGTAATATGCATGTTAATGTATATGAGAAAATAAAACAAGAAGGCATGAATTATCCAATGTGCAGACCGTGCGTACGTAGGCAAATATTTTAAAAAAAGTAAAGAAGCCAATGTTCGCTGTAAAGAGCCCAATAGACAGAAGCGCGGCTCAAAGGCGCAAAAAACCAAGCCCATTACGGGACACACGTTGCCGGAAACCACAAAAGACCCAATTATTCTGCTGTGTGAAGCCAAAAAAGGGTTGGACCAAAACCAAGTTGTTGAGCGTTCTATTTCACTTTCCGAATGCATGGCCATCGTAAGTACCCTTATTGAAACAACATTAATTTTAACGTTAGAACTTTTTAATTCATCAGAAAGCCTATTCAAACATGTGTGTATGAAATTTTATCATTCTTTACACGTAAATTTAATTTTATATAATGATACTGAAGTCAGACGCCAAACATTGACCTGACAGCGCTGCAAGCAACGTAAGGAAATAAAATTGTTCTCGTATTTCAAACCACTTATTATGATTCATGTAACATACAGAACATTTATTATTGTGACTTTAATGATGAGTGACAGTATTGTTCACCTGAAATTACCTGAAAGAGGTTGATTGACAGGCACGTGTCAAATTTATCACCTTTTAACATTGGTTAGACGTGAAATGTCTTTACCTTCGCGAAAACCAATGAAAAGAAGATAAATCGTGTGGGAGTTTATCATTCATCAACTCCGTAACAACAATGCTCCAACATTTTCAACGAAATAAAGTTTAACGCTAAACTCTTTTAGCACTATGAGCATTAATAAAAAATAAAATATTTTGCGAGAGATATGTTTGTATGTAGGTTAGAGAATTAAATTCATATTACAATATACCATATTTTTTACAACAATAAAAAATTGGCAACAAGCTTTAGTAGAATATCCGCAATATGGCGCGTGATTTAATAAAGGCCACATGTGGCTTTAAAGTATTGAAGTTGGTTATATGGATAAAACTTGCGAACGATACCTTCGAGAGAGGTCAGAATTGGAAGGTTAGGTATGGGGGTAAAAGTCAACAGCTGGAAATAAAGGAATCGTAGCGTAATATGCATAGCACCAATATTTTACAATTGTTATTCCAACCCTTCTTGCTTCAGCAATTCATTAAAATGATTCCTGCCGACATAGTAAGGCTACGCGTTCTGTTTTAAAAAGTAGGCCGTAATAATAATCTTATCTGTTAGGTTATTCAAATTAGCCGCTTGACTGAATTAAAAGTCTCGAGAGAAGTGATTAATATTAAAATCATAAATAAAATATTTTGGCTTTTCGCTACATAAACTTTAATGGTGAATAAATCACAGCGAAACTTCGCTCGACAGTGGACCGCGGGTGGGAAAAATACGCCATTTTCATAAGGGGAAAAACAATAACTGGAGGCGTAGAACAAGGGCCGCTTTTAAGGCACATAAATCAAAACACAGACGATATTTTCGGTATAACGCCGGGTGGGCACTTTCACTACGGGATTTTTGGGGACACATCGGGATTAGTATTGTTTTTACGATTCACTTCTACTTTCTGTTGTTTCTTTATTGGCTTGCTCGTAAAAAGTACTGACTTAACATGTTTTCTTGTTTTACATTATAAATTGCTTTACCGATTAAATGTGATATCCCTATCTGAACAAAGTAACAAACTAACGTTGCAGCTTATACAAATCCATTTCAATTGCTGGAAACCAATAAATAGTGTCAGTATAAACATATTCTCTACGGGTGAAACTTAGCTAAGTTCATCAAAACAACCGAACTATACAGTTAATTTGCTTTGTACAATTTCATTCATTCATACATTCAATATCCAACATCATTCCTGCTTCTAGAGCAACGCTCAGGCACGAACGGAATGAGATTCTTCCTTTGTGCCTTCATATTTCATCCACCTACTAGGGTTCCCGAACGCACCTAGATCGTACATTGCCATACACTACTACATTTAAATCTTCCTTCACTTAGGTGAATAGAGTCTAATTTCAATTGCACAGTATGTCAGCCTGACTAATACAATGTTCTGTCACTGCACATAGCAAAATTTGCTTTTAGGAAATTTGGTCCAGAGTGGTGCGATAGCTCAGCTGATAATCTATACTAATATTATAAAGCTGAAGAGTTTGTTTGTTTGTTTGTTTGAACGCGGTAATCTCAGGAAATACCAGTTCAAATTAAAAAATATTTTAGTGTTGGATAGCCCATTTATCGAGGAAGGTTATAGGCTATATAACATCACGCTACGACTCATGGGAGCGGCGCAGTAATCATTAACGCGGCTGAAACCGCGAGCACATCTAGTTTAGTATAAACGGATTCATTGGGAGTCGGAGACGCATATTCTTTAATACAAGCAGTCTAATAAACGTGAATTTAAAAGCACCCCACGATAGTCATCTATCTGGTTTACGAACGCTCATGTTAAAACATTAATGTTGCTTTCACGTACAATAACAATATTTTTTCATACATGTAGTTTAACACAAAATATAGTACCCTTAAATTAAAATACACATTCATTATTTCACTTAAATTTTCCGTATAAACATGAGCACTATTAAGTAAAATGATTTACTATAATGTTTTAGCCTACTTTATAAAGAAGAATGGCCCGTACCGCATCAAAGAAAACATTACGTTAAAAATCCACTGCTTGTTATAACGTGACAAATTGAGGACATTTTTTCCGCAAAGCTTTGAGAATTAGCGTGATCAATCGCGTTCTTTGGAACTTCTTAACTTACACCCTCTTCACTGTTAAGGACATAACGAATTTTGTTTCAAAATAATAACTTTAACTGGCATCGTAACAGCTACGAATTCTCTGTAGCCACACACACATATGTATGTATTTCACTAGATAGTACCTCGAACTCCATGTGCTGAGTTAAGTTAGGAACTTGTTGTGGTTTCCCAAAACTGTGATCACTAATTTCATCAATTGTGCTTCCGCATAATTGTTTGGCATTTATTTACTTATGTCTGTTCTTATGACCACAGAATGTAACACGACTAAACCAGTTAAAAGCAAGCAGCACGGTCAACGATTCTGATTGTCTATCTGTCACACTAGCTGCAATGTCTTATAACGCTACATGTGATGCGTATCTTATTACTCTAGTTTCAATGTACACCGTGTTCATGTTTTAATATTAACTTCAGGATAGCTCCTACGCTGCATTGCGTAATTTTAATATTCTGCAGAAATCTTCTATCATAGTTATAATATTAGAATATATACTACTACTACTACAGAATATACTAGCAGTGTTTTTTTTAAAGCCACACATACCATATCACACCTATAGGTGAAGGCATATTTTACTAAAATGGACAAGTTTCGAACGACATTAATAATACACTCGAATAATAATAGCCTGACATAATGTCGTCGCCGGGTATATTATACCGCTCGCATATAATAGGAAATTTTCCCACAATTAACTCCGACACATAATTACATAGAAAACCGGGTTTCCAGTAAAAAGTTGCTGCATTCAGTCAAGTCGTTTAAGTGTTAGAAATGTTTCGTCCTAGGAAAAATGTGAAGGAAATTTATCATACTCCTATTAACACAATGGTAGGTATGAGACAATTAATTAAGGGTAATTATAATCGGACATATCGGCATGTCTGTCGTAACTCGCGACGGCGGCGCGGCGGCGGCGCGGCATGAGTCTGCGGGTGACAATTATGAGAGTTCTCGGTTATGGATAGCAGAGGTTCACCCGCCCACTCGGAGCCTAGATAACGCAATTACGCCACCGTTATTAAGCGACACCCATTATTCATTGCTGAGACCCCACATTCATCACGGCCGAGGACTTTAGGTGAATATTTTTATTTGAGGAATCATGAAAACAACATCTGTAATTGTGAAAGGGCGCCGGAGCGTTTTTAATGTTGCTCTTTGGTGTCAAAGCCCGGCGATAAATTATTCCATGCCTACTTTTGTATCTGCCATATAAAAGTAGACGTTGAATCTCAATAAATGGTGACTATGGAGGCTATAATTTTGACCTCGAGACGTTATGAAGATTTATTTCAGTCGTGGAATAAACAGAAAGATTGGATATTGTGTCAATCGCCGTGGCAAATGTTCTGCAAAAATGTATTCATGTCAAGTTTACTAGTTTATTACCAATATCGACAATGTTGTCTGCTGTTTTCCGAGCTTTTTATATTTCCAAACAATCCTAGGTCATAAAATATGGTATCGCATAAATTATATTTATTATACTGAAATAACAATATTCAAATTATATTCTAACTCATCAAATGATGATTAATAAATTTAAGCCTACCATAAATTTACACATAACTGAACGATTTTGACGATTCGGCCGTCAGTCTAACCTCAAATTAATCAGCCACAGATTGACAGAGCATTCCGATCAATAATTAACGCTCAATTACCCAAATATTATTGGAGAACGTTGTACATGGTCGGCTGGGGCGTGCTCTGAAAGCCACTTGAACAAGTCATTATGTACTATCCAATCACTACGCCGTGCAAACGTATAGCTACGATAATGGAATTAAATTTGTTGTCATAAACGTTGACCCTAAACGATTTCAACCGTGATTATATATTTATTAGAAATACAGTAGAGAATCGAAAGTTTATTTCTCTCTATAAAGTATAAAACATAAGAGAACATTTACAAAGAATGACCGTGTTTATTTTGTTAACTGATTTTCTTATAAAAGATCTTGCTTTTCTTGAACCTAGTAATGTAAATCTAGTTTAGTTGACATAACTTTGATATACGTTAGAGATACTGTGAGACGTGAGATAATAAATATTTTTTTTTTATTCAACAATAAAATAGTTATTGTACTATTAGGTGACTTATAGGTCCCGAAGGAGTGAGCGCGCCTATTGTGCGCGCAGACTGTGTTGCTACTAAGAATTTCTTACACGAAATTCTAATATTGCCCGTCCCATCAAAATTACAATTTTAGTCACAATTACTACCATTGCGTCACAAGAAATACAGTTTATTGAGTGCACTTAAAATAAAAAACCTAGGTGTTATCAAGATATTCTAGACAGGTTACCGGAAAATATTGGTCAAAGGGATGTATAGATACATCTTAACCAACTAACAAATAATTACGTAGTAGTTCATTAATAATGACTCAAATTAAGATCCTAATTAGATGTAGGTACATGTAGTATATATCAACAGCAGATGTAAGGCCAATAAGAAGATGAAGAATCTTTATGCTATAGTAACATCAAGTTGCGATATGAAATCTGCTATCCTAAAGCAGCTTCATTCGACTATTAATCTTGTAAAAGATTGCCTCAAATAATATATAGCTTGCTTCCTATTAGTCAAGAAAATATGATAAAGGGATATAAATCCCGAGATATGTAGAAAAAATGTCCAATGCAAGAGATAGGGCACAATTTATTACACTCAAACAAAGGAGCCAATATTTTCAAGATAAATATGAACGGGTAAGCTGGTAAAGTCGTGATTAAAATATCTAAGTTATGATGAGATCGGAGGGTTCAACTGGCAGTGAGGACTAGACGTGAAGGTTCCACGAGCCATGGGATGATTGGCATGCGTTTGAGTATTTGTGTTATGCAGTGCACAAAGGACATCATAAAGCGAACTTATGAAAGAAACAAGGGCGAACAGACAATACGTTCACAGTCGGTATGATTGCGCAATTTTTAAGCCCAACATTACGATTTACGTATATCATTGTTATTATCTAGGGTATTGGATGCACGCTAGGTTACTCGGCGACGAGTAGTGTATGTTTGCTTGATTTTTGACTTTGCTTTTGCTACTACTGTCACTTAACGCATTTCGTCTCTCTATGTAGCCTAGCTTACTATATTATAGAAACCCCACAAATTTCGATAAAATAACGTATTATACTTGTTTGTAGTTAGATGACTACAAAGGCTAAATATACTGTCGTTCCATATCAAAGGTCAGTTGTGTAGCTACAAGTAGGTGGTCTTAAACAGGACCATAAGCTAAAAAGGTCATTCATTTTAAGCATGACGACAGAAAATTTATTTAAACCCTACCGATCAAAGTATTATGTCGATCAATCTATTATAAGAATATTTAAAATACAAACTATACAGAAACTGCTTGGTATTGAGTTCAGCGCGTCATTTACTTTGTTGTATACAATAAGATGAATGACTAGGAAATCATATCATGATATTGGGATGCATCCAACTATGTTTAAATGGCAACCGGCGTATTGAACTACAGCTGTCATTTATTCCTTTAATATTTTGCCTATAGCTGGCCGATAACATACACAGGAAAAAATATGACGAAATACAAATACAATACTTATAAGGAAAGTGACACGAGCACACAAAAGAACATTAGCCCAGTCACGACCTCTTCGAAAAAGGCGAGAAAATATTTCATAGCACCCCTGTAATATGCATGAATGTATGGAATGTGTGGGCGACTATTCTGTCGAACATTCGGAAGTATTCGGTAAAGCATGTTTTTACCCAGCTATTTCTTTATTACGCCACGTTTAATCCTCGGGCTTACTCCACGTGTCTTGATGTTCTCTCTCATGTTTAAATAATTTGTAATCAATAAATTCAATGCTGTTTTATGCATGGCTTCTATTCTGCTAATTTTAGGTTATTGTCGCAGGTTGCCTAAATGAAATCAAAGCAAACATTTATTTGCATAATTCAGGTATATCAAGTTGGTATATATTAGGTAAATAATATACAATATGTTGAACTATAACCTCAAAAGAAGTGTGCAAATGTTATATTTATAGTTAGGTACATGCAATATTCAAATCATAATAATCTAATCCATTAAGTGTTAAATATAATTATTGTAAAATATTTTCATACTTCATATACCTAATAAGAGAAACACAGGTAAGTTATTGGTATATTTGATACCAGCTTTAAATGATCGTTGAAAGGTGACAGAGAGTGTCAAATGTGTGTAATGTCTAGCGAGTACTGTCGTCTTGTGGGCTACATAAATTAGCTGTAGTTAGTCAATAATGTATGAATAGCATTAGTGAGACTTTAACAGGTTACCTATCCGATGAATCACATATGATACCTAACAGTAGATTTTCTATTCTGTCTATCACGGGACAGCGAAAGGGTTAATATAATATAACAATAATAATAAAACATTATTTCAAACTTGCATATTTTACAAATACATATTAATATACGGCCATTATAACAATAATCAAATAATATGTGTAAAATTAATATGTATATAATTTATTTATTTGATTATACCACATCAGCTTTTTTATAACATCTAGAAGTTTTTATGGTTTCAGATTATCGATTATTGATACGCGGTCCTCACGCGAAATAAAATGTAATTTAAACATCATTGCCATATTTTTATATATTTTTATATATTTTTTCTATTGAAGACTTACAGATAAATCAGTTAAATATATAAATTTTATCGAGATTTTTACTTCAATATTTGGCAAATTAAAATATATAATCATTTTAAAGTACGTTTTGATACATAAATGACACATACACATATTTGGACGTATGACACACCCAAATATATTACGGCTATAAAATCAACTGCAATAATATTACTATATAACTTATAAAGTCTGTATAAGAATAGGAATAAAAATCATATTGTAGTTATCCGTGTGTTTCGTTGGTATAATGATTGTTGTATACAGCAAATCGATAGGCTACGAACTAACAAGGTGCAATACATTTATTTTGTAAGTTAACAAGGCGACGGTGATAAATTCTCCTTGTTTGCCAACTACCGGCGATGCTCTGCTGAGAAAATAACGTTATTGTTATACTGAATTTGTATATGATAGCTAAATACATTTCAATGGGACAGTTCTAATATATCCTAACTAATATTATAAATGTGAATATGAGTTTGTTTGTTTGTTTTTTACGCATTCACATCTCAAATACATGACCGATCGTCGTGAAATTTCGTGAAAGCGTAACAAACAAGCTCATATTCGCATTTATAGTTGCAAAGGCAGTTATCCTAGCTAGGATTGCAGTTGAAAACACGTTGCTTTTAGTTATGTATCCGTTCAATCTATCTTGTATAATGTCTGCATAATTGTGTAACCTTCTAGAATCAAATTTAACGAAGACTAATAATTAAATTAAATAATATTAGGATACCTACTATGTCAATTTTGTTTGGAAAATCCTACTGATTTCGATTCTGTATTTAAATTCACGATTCTAATGTATATCAATAAGATAAATAACACAAGTATCTACACGTACACGAATCAGAATTCTAACTGTATAAAATAGAAATACACTACATACTTATTCAATACAAGACATTTACGAATCATATCGGAAGCAAAACGATTGAAACGGTTTGCAGTTAGCACTCGAGAGTGACAGGTTAATATCCTCTTGCGATTCAGTGAATATTTCAGTATTTGAACCTAATAAAACTATTTGCCGATGTCGCGAGCTCGTAGCCCGCTTCAAGTTCTTAGAAGCAGCTCTCTCGTCACTAGTCTACGTATTCCACAAGTATATGTATATAATAATGACGTGTCGACATATCTATCGTCTATCGTGTAGATCTTATCGCAACATAGATTAAACATATAATAAACTAGCTCTTGCCCGCGGCGTCGCTCGCGTAAATGTAGTTTAGGTTAGGTGCAAAGAAAACATGTTTAGGTGGAAACTCTCAGACGGTACCGATCTGGCTTGCGCGTGCGGTGCAAGACAAACGATGTCCCACCTTACAGCGTGCCCTGTGTGCGCGACAACTTGCACGCAGGAGGATCTAATGGCTGCCTCTGACAACGCAGTTAGCGAAGCTGCTTTCAGGGCGGCAAATATATAATTTAAAATTGTTTGCCAACGACACGCTAAGAAGAAGAAGTTAGGTTACGTTTGTAACAGTGCTGTTTTCTAAATAAAATATAGTCAGTGAGAATTCGGTTTCTAAGGGGGAAAGAATTAAAAAATCGGTTGAGTAGTTTTTGAGTTAAAAACTTACAAACAAACAAACAATCTGATCTTTTCTCTTTATAATATTAGCATAGATTATTAGTACAGATAATAATGATGTTTTATAACATCGCTGATATTAAGAAAATTCCTCAAAATATTAGCCGGCGCAAAGTTTTACGGACAGAAAACTCATTTTGGTATTAAGCTCGCCTTTATACATAAAAGTATTATTATGAACTTTTATATTCGTTCTATGTGTACATTAATTAATTAAACAGAAGAATCAACTGTAAGAAATGAGTTCACACGAGTTTCATGGATCTTACAAAGAAAAATTATGACTGCATGGATAGTGTAGCGACTTAAGTGATTACCTAGCCACAACGTCGAGTGATGAGGGTTTGAATCCCAAACGGGACAAAAAATTGTGTAAATCGCTATTGATTGTACCGAGACTGGATGTTCCTCGTGTCCATTTATTGAATGTTTATAAAGTCCCCCGCAGCAAAAGAATAATATTCAGAGCGGGCGAAGTGTTAAAAAAAAAAGAAATAGCTATATATTATTGTTTAAGTTGTCACCTGATGAGTACATAACATGTCGGATATACTACCACGTCAAGTCTTTAATTACACACTCTCGTGTCTTTTAAAAGTAATATCAAACTATATTAGGTGAACAAGTTGGACGTCGACATCACTACTCCTATTAAGGAGTCTGCCCACTACACCGTTTCATACCATGACCGTGCTAGTAACGTATCAGACACGAAAAGCAACACGAAACGCCCTGCTATAGGAACTGCTGGTCGGTGACGGAACGGTCTAGTGGGCATAGTCTCATACATTTCCTTACAAAGAATATTTTTTTGCCTGAGTTCCTGATTCCTTACAAAGAATATTTTTTTGCCGGGTAGTGGGCAGCCTCCTTTACTAATGTTATCATATTGCACTCAGCAACATAACTACCGAGTCAGATTATGCTACGGCTCGTAGCGGCCTACGGAGCCCATTAGACTTTGTGTCGGATGTTTACCAATTTTCGCTAATAATGATTGAAATGGAAGGATATTGATTATCAGTCTGATGATTTTAATGTACCATGTTGCAGCAAATAGCAATGCTAGGAGGAAAATGATTTCAGTCGCTTTTACATGTAGAGCTCGTTTACTTAGGACATCTATATAGTATTAATATAGATGTCCTAAGTAAACCAGCTCTATGAATACTTAACTGTTACTGCATACTGGGTGATTTTCTAATGATTGATAATTTTTAAACTTAATATGTCCTTAATATTAAAGAGAATCGTTGAAATAAATAATGAACATCCAATCAAAAATGAAACAAACTTAAATAACTTTATTTATTGATCGATGTTTACTCGCGTAAAATGTATGACCATTTAAAGCAAGTAAACAGTACCGTGCGATTTAATTTAAGAATAGGGCTGTCAAACGCCATCTTGTTTTGCAGAGTTAGTCAACTGCAAGATTGGTGTGTTGGATGACGGATCATGCCCAGTAATGTCATCATATATTAAAGGAGCTTTTATTTATATTATTATATATCTAACACAACAATATAGATGATAAAATATAAATTAAATGCAAGGTCAGAATTTCGAAAAACAAAGAACATAATAAATTTTAAAAATATGCATGGCTTTTTGCTGTTAGTACAAAAATCACATACGCTGAATCAATTAATCTGCACGTGGTATCTTTTTTATAAATTTAATCGTTTTATTTTAGTTGTTTTTTTACTTAGGATTGTTTTCTCACTTTACATTTCTGATAGAATAAACTCCAAAAAATTACTAGTAACGACGGGAAAAAATACATTTTAAAATGTCAATGTTCGTCAAAAAATATATTATTAATAGTGAATAGACAAATAGATGTCAGTATAAGCGTGGCGTGGCCACCTCAATCTGTCGAGCACAGTGTAATAGAATCGATAGAGGCGGCGGTTGACCACCCGCCCCCGGATATGACCTGTCATCCGGCCAACTGACAGAATTGTGTAAGGGGTGACATAGCTTGTTTACTCTTCTTATTGTATATAAACAGTACTTGAATTTATTTTCGTGTTGTGACGGGGTATCGATGGCAAATATTGGTTTTGCGGTAAAATTAATCTTTGCTGTACTTTGTTATTCAAAATATATTTACAGTTCGAAAAAAATACTTATACGGAATGAAGTGCAAACAGCGACAATTTAGTAAACAATCTTTACAATCATTAAAATTCGTTTATTGACGTATTTAATATTTCAAACAGAGGCGGCACTACGGTGGCCAACACAATTGATTTTTTAATTATGTATGGTGTTCTAAGACTTGACGGATTAATAAATGAAACGTACAACAATGTTTTTACAGTCAGGGAGTCAACCTGTATGGTTGCTATATTGTCGGGTATGCGACCTCGGTTTCTTGATCCTATGCACAGTATTGGTGTCGTACTTCGCTCTTTTACACTGGTGATAGGATGCTTTAAGGGAGGAAGACGCTTGGTCTACTTAGTATTGGTTCCATAATACTGAAGGAACAGAGACACGTTCATGAGCGGCGGTTATTGTTTACCATCACGAAGAACGTAAACTTGTATGTCAAGACCAAAAATAAAAGGTACATTCGCTCTTTTGATTTAGTTTTCAGTACTATTTATACAATAAAGATCAAGGTTCATTGAACTTTGTATCATAAATATTTACTGTTACATACAATACAAGCTTTCCAAGTACTTCTAATTTTGTATCTCAAAATACGTTATTAACCGTATTATCTGTTGGAAATCTCTATTAGTGTGTACACTGTGTTAGTTTGGGGCCAGTTAATTGTTTGCGGGGGTCGGCCGGCCGCACGGGGGACACTACACTCACTCGCTGTCATGCGGTGCGCTCTATGATGACACCGTCGACCTATAAACTTCGTGGTTTCAACCTAATAATATTTATGATACTATAATATGTTCTTACTAAAATTAATGGAACGATGTATTTCGGTTTTGAGCAGAAAATGACGACCGATATTATCGCTTACCCGTAGGTGATTAGGGTTATCTAGAAGGCGTCGTGAAACTTACCTGTAAACAAAAAAGAAATACATTTTAATAACACGTCTTGTTCACGAAAGTATTGAATACATATAATTAAAACTATAGTCAGGCGATGCATTTCAAAACAAGTAGGTACGTTTATAAAGAAAAACACATAACACATGCACGTCGAGTCCGGCTCGCCGTCGCCAGTATGTCTGAAATAATACAGATAAGACGTCAACACGTAATTAAGCGGCGACATTTATCAACGTCCCGCTCGGTGGACACGTGAAAAATAAAACCTTCTTTATCTTCGTACATCGTGGCGACGGGCACTCGCGCTCCCGCTGATCCCCAGTGAACATTGTGTGTCAGTTGATTGGACAACGGACCTAACGTGAGTGGATTGATTCCGGCTACCGGCCCACCCCCCACTCGAGCCGCAAATTCCGCGACAAATGTTATTACAGAAACTATCTACAACGTTTATTGACCTACTTCGCTATAATTTTCTCAGAAATTCGACGATGTATAACTTTGTGGTTGTAATGATAGCCTGATATTAGATACACATCACGGAGTTGGATTTCAAGCGCAAACTGTTTAGGCAAATGTCTGCCTACGTGAGTTTGTTGTGCAAATATAAATTTAATTAATTCGTTTCGGTTAATTCACTAGTATTTGCTGCTGTTTAGAAGTAATTATTGGAATCTGATATTAGAGGTATTGTTAAAAAGTAGAGAACTGAACGTTTCAATAATTCAAATAAAGAAGTTCATTTGTATTTGATTTTATTCATATTTTTTTTAACATTCCTTGCGCACCATTTTCTCTTCTAAATTTTCATCGTGTCAAATAACTTTCCTTTGCTTTGCATTTACATTATGCAACATGTACGTGTTATACTTTTAAAATTCTCTACAACTGCATAGACGTGAGAATAATCCGAGAAGCACAGTTAAACAGTAAGGATAGTGAAGAGACAAATGACGGAAACGTGTCAAAGTGCTGGCACATGGTGTGAAGCAATGGACTCTGAGTATGCGTTATTGGACAGCCATCGAGTGTCTATGCGTTATTGGACAGCTATTGCGTGCGCAGATTGATATTCACTCCAAGGTAGGTTTGCCTGTGGGCAATCACCTATGAGTTGCCCATTCAAATATTAGTATTATTTCACAGTACTACTTAATAAAAGCGGTCGGATGATACATACAATTCGTATTAAACATCGGACATGACAGTGTGATCATGCCTCTAAGGGGCTCACGCGAGTCACACAGTCAGTTGGGTACAGTTCGCTGCGGTCATCCGTACATTAGCTACATCGTCGACCCTCCTTGGGGAAGGGTAACAGCATACCAAGAAAATTGGAGCTTTCGCTAATAAGAATTTATGAGCTGTTAAGTTTTTAGAGTAAGAGCGCAAAATGCTCATTTCCCGTACGTAATGTGTCTGCTGCTTTCTTTGTATTACATTGTCTTTACTCTTTAGTCAATTCCACATATTTGTCTTGCTACTGTTATAAGCTTCCTCACTAAACATTACCGATGTCTGTGACTTTTGATACATTTAAGAAACTCTCAATATTTATATTTAGAGGTGTCTCATTCAATGCAGGAATAACAATTCAATTGGAGGCGAGAGAGTTCGGGGCGTCGCGTCGGCGTCGCGTCGAGTCTCGCGTCACCTGCGACACAAATCTCGCTCATGTATCAAAAGCGTGGCGCGTAAATCACGAATCATTTTACGGAATGGCAATACTAGGACGTCCATATTTCACTGGGGCCGCGTTTCCTGCGTTTCGTCGTCGGGTTTTATGGGAAATATTTGCGGAGTCAACGTTAAAGTGAACGATTTGTACGACGCTGTCAGGCCAAAACTTGCGACTTACCGGATAGAATATAGCTTTAGTTTTTATGCGAGTTATCAAGATTTTAGGAGGAACTGAATTTGTCATCGCAAGAAAGAGTACTAAAATTGATAATGTTGATCCAATTTATTGTAAGATTCATTATTATTATTAGAATTTAAGAAAGCTAACCGTATGTCGGTTAGCTTTCTTAAATTCTCAATGGACATATTTATCATCATACATATATGGTTTCTGTTAAATTATAATTTGTCGATATAATAAAATAAAATATCTAGTAGTAATAGTAATAGTTGTACACAGAAAATTTTAATTAAAGCATATATTACTAAAAACAAAATTATGTTATGAATACGAAATTCATTTCAACAAATGACACTGGACCGCGTTAATTAAATTATGTTGATAGCGTGGCTGTCCCATTTGCGTGGAAAGTTGTGTGTAACATTAGTGAGCTATATTACACTGTGCCAGTAATAAAAATCAATAAAGAGCGGCCACCATGTCCTACTGGGTGACGTAATAATTGGTGAGCGCGTGGTCTGGGCGGGCGCGGCGGGCGGCGTCTTTGAACTCCCATATGAAAGGCCACATCGCGGGCGATGGCGGCGTCTCGACTCGCTCCTCGCCACATTTTCCCAAGGAATATTCAAAAATAGACGCCTCTTACGGAAGTAATGAAGCTTACTTTATAAACGATTTCAGTGAATTTCATACATAGCGGGATTTATTGGAAATGTGGAGAGGTCACAGTTACCACCCCAGACGCTTTCGCTCCCCGTAACTGAAATATGAGGGTCTTTAAATCTTTATTTTATTGTTCCCGTTTCTTGTGCTATTCGCTGTCATTTCTTACCTTGTCATTTGTGATGTTGCTCTTACGGCGCCGTCTATTTTCCCCTTTCACATCAAAATGTTTCCCGTATTGCGGGTAGTTACTAAATCTCGTCAAAGGAGTAGGTAAAACATGATTGCCCATTGACCTATTGTCGATTTGTCAACTACTGTTCGAACAGCTACCTATTTTGTGATCCTTGTCTCGGTCCCCAAGTTGCACGAAGTGTAATTGGGGTATTCAGTTGGCAGTTCCCAATTACAACGTAGCTTTGGAATTGTGACTGGTAAACTGCCATAAGCTTCTATCGGATTGCCACCTAATACTGTCACAAGCGTACTATGGACGTATGCACGATATGCGAGTACTCCTTTTTGTGCCGTTCGAAGTAAAATAAAACGCAAATTGTTTCTTATATTTTAGCTTTAAATTTTGTCACTTGTACATTACCTATATGATATGAAATTATGTTACGGTATAGGTAAACCTCGTTTTTGGTTTATCTTACAGAAAACAACATATCTTTATGCTATTTATATACCTACATAAGGTTCGTGAAGTTGGCAAAAAATTAAACATCTTCTAATTTTGTAAGCACTGCCGCATGTTGATATACCTTTTTACAATAAAGGCTTTTGCATTACCTATTGGTATTAATTATAATCACATAGTTAGATTTTTATTAAACGTTATTTAATTAGTTTAATCTTCAGTTTGCTTGAAAGCATTTTTATATGTTTATTACACTTCGTTATAACGTTTTACTTAATTTATCTGCTGATAATAATTATGTATCTCCAATAAAGCAAGCATGTCAAAAAGTTATTTAAAAATAAAAATGTTTTGTATCATTTTTATTACAAGCAAGGAAAAACATCCCCAAATACTATAACAGTTCAATAGAATGGTATTTTCTGGTTCAAATTTCTGTTCGGCAAACATAAAATACGCGCAAGATGTTTCATAAAAAGAAAACGGACGGTTCGCCGAGAAAGGGATGAAGCGTAAATTACATTATTGTCCCCGACCAAAGAAGATTATCCCACCACTATTAAGCTGCACACTCCACATTTACATATGAGACAACATTTGCTTTTTATGATAAAACCGCACATTGTTAATTATAACAAACGGCTCGCAACTACGTTCTGTATTTCTTTCAACAGTTTATTGTGTTAGTAGTATGCAAAAATATTCTTTAATTTAGTCTTTATTTCATAAAGCCAGGTCAGGTACTTTTGAAGATATTGAAGATTTCTAACCGACCCTTTTTTTTGCGATCCAGTGTATTTATATTTAAGTTTATACTTTACCCCGAGACGTTTCGGTTGCTTTACAGCAGCCATGTTCACGGAGAGACAGTCAGTCTCCCCAATTTAAATAGTTTAAATTGTGGTAAAGTTCAATAATACTAGAGTTCAAAATTATGCAACAAATGTGTTTTAAAATAAACAACGTGACCAAATCCGTATAAAGTAGTTCGAATGTATAACATTCGCGTAAACGTAAGACAATATTAGGTAAACCTATATACTACTAGCTTTTTATAAAATCAAAGAACCTCCTCCTAGCAACTAACCTAAATGTAGCTACAGTAACTTAGTAAACTCACTAACCTATATATTTGTACACTCGTAAGTGTTACTTTGTGACCTGAATGATTTAAAATGTGACTTTTGACTTTGACTTCGTTTGTAAACGTTCACAAGCTACAGTTTCCACCATCAGGTCCGCCTTATTGGCTATCACCAAGTATTATAAAAAAAAGGGTTTCTTTATCAATATAAAAATGTTCTTAATCTAATAAAGTACCGCTTATAGGCTCATAATAGTATTCTAGTAAACGTTACAGTCCTTTCACGATTACACCTTTCAACTACAGGCTGTAAAAATAACAACAATCTAATAGAAGAAAATAACAAGTTAATGGTTTTATTTGAGTCAGTAACTAAATATATTTCTTATCTACCAAAAGGTAGTAACCAATTTCATGATTATGGTCCGAAATAGTCTATGGTTATTTGACAAGTATCTCTATCTCTATATCTTTAGTCGCCATATTTATACTATTCCAACTAAACAGCAGATTGCTAATTTTATTCATATCTAACTCTTACAGTTTTACAAGAAAGACATATTCGTCTTAAATACAATATAAATATTTTTTTGCAATTTGTTATTCAATGTTGATTTTCTAGCTGATTTTCGTCTCGCAAACGCGCACATACAGTTTTCTAATTAGAAAACATAGATGGCAGCACTTATCAGTGTGACCACACGTGCCCGTTGTTTACTTAGGACTGTTGTTTTAATGGACATGGATAACCCCGTGTTGCTTCAAGCCGATCCTTATTTTGAAATCTCTGCCGGCGTCTTTTTTTTCGTATTTCTGCATGTCCGGCTTCATTTATATCAGCAAAGTATGGTTTTTATTTCTGTTTAACCTATTCCGTCGCAGCGGCACACCGGCGGCCAGACTATAGTTTTCAATTATGCCTGGCATTCCTATAATTGCTTGAATGGTTAATAGTATAAAACATAATATTTATTTCTAGTGTATTGATTCTTTGCTATACATTTACCAGACTTACTATTTTAGAAACATTGAATTGGAAAGCTGTTGGCAATGTTGGCATTGCACTTCTCCCAAGTCTTACAAAGCGTTGAGCAAAAGGAACAACTTTATTTGGCGTTGTATTACATCCGAATGAAATCGAAAATGTTCAGGTTTTGTATCGCATTATTTATAGCTTGTACTTAGATATAATTGGATAAGAGAAAATATTTTATATAATAGTTTCTTCGCTCTATCACTTATTTAGAAATAAGTTATCAAAGGAATGACAAACTATTGGAAACTAATTGTTGAAACGTATATAAAAGCTAAGGGAAACTATGAGTAATCCCCTCAAATTGGCTAAATACCATCCACGTTTCCCTTCAAATTTTCTGATCGGTATTTATTTCGGTAAATCGTTTGTTTTATTACCTATTTAGTTAATAAAACAAACGATAACTATTAAGTTAGTATATCAAATCATATTTCTATTGATAGTGCTAAAAATTGATTCCGTAAACTATATGTTATGTATGACATTGAGAAAACTACCATCTTAGTCTCCCCGTGAACATGGCTGCTGTAAAGCAACCGAAACGTCGTCGGGGCATAGTGTAAACTTAAATAGTTTAAATTAATTTAAATAGCTTAAACTGTAGTAAAGTTCAATAATAGTAGTGTTATAGTTCAAAATTATGTAATAAAAGTGTTTTAAAATAAACAACCTGAAAAATCCAATAAAGTTGTTTAATTTCAACGTATAACATTCGCGTAAACGTTATACAATATTATATATGTTACATATGTTATATTTTTAAGGAAGGTTGGGTTAAGGCTGTTATATTTTTTAAGGATTTTGAAGAAAACATTATATACAATTTTAATAGGTTTTAAAAGTTATGAACATTTTAATAATTAAATTATTAACAAAATATCGACGCCACGTGGCATATCCATATTAATAAAATAAACGGGCACGTAACTCTGTCTGTTTGACAGTTGCGACTAATCCCACTGCTGATTTTATGAAAATCGGCATAGCCGTAACTTGTACCTACCATGGGGTTCAGGTATTTGGTTAAAGAAATATAAGTAATACAACTACGATCAGAGACGCAGACTGCAACTAGTCGGACAATCAGTATGTACTTTTCTATTTATAGAAAGTCGAGGCTATTGCGTACTCTTGTCTCATTTTCATTCCTAATCAATTCTATCATACATAGTTAATTAAGCACGTACTTTTATTTACGCCTTTAAACGTACAAGTACCTTCATATATTCCATAAGTTAAGAAGAGTCAGCTACGTAAAATACAATCTTATAAAGAGTTTGACTTAAACATTAAAATTGCATTTCAGATTAATTTTCGAAATGGTTTGTAATAAGCACTTAAAAGCGAGAGCTCCATCACATTTCATTTTTTGTTAATATAATTTCTCTTAGATGTTTTTTTATAATTATATTAGAAACTCTTTTTAAATACACACTTAGGTATATACGTTGTTAGTTATTCTATGACTTTATATTTAAGTTGATTCGGCGAAATATTCTATGCGTAAATATTTATATATTTACGATTTCCAATACTGATTTTAATCATCGAATTCATGTAACAATTATTAGTAAAAATTATCCATGGTTTGACTTTAGCTATTTCTGGCCCAATAAAAATATACCAAATATATTTATCTTTATATATATAATTCTACTGTACGTGTGTATGTCACTGAACTCCTCCTAAAAGGCTAAACCGATTTTAATAATAAAATTGTGTGTGTTTATGTGGATTCGATGATGGTTTAGATATAGGTTTTTTTTCCGTGTGTTCAGGACAACGTCTGTCGGGACAGCTAGTAACATATAATTTCTGACAATAAACATAGTAATTCCCATGTACGGCATTGCATCCTAGAATTTACCTAGAGATTTATCTATTTTACAAGTTAACTTTTACTAGTATTTATCGAACAATTCAATCAATATATATTTATAGGTATATATTAGGTATCCAAGAAGGCTCTCAAATCGCATCGCATCTGTGAGATAACAAAATATGCTTAACCTTAATTTCAGCAAAGATCCTTATTTGTTTTCCCTAAATAAAATAGTGAAGAAAAAAGTGTCATCAGATCGTTGGGGTGTGTAGCGTCAGCAACACATATTATCCGACAACACGAGAGGACACAAAACTGCTCGTATCGACACTTACGATACACCCCCAATCCCCGAGAGACCGCCCTATTGCGTTATATTGCCTACTTCGTGTTCAACTTGAATCGTCTTGATCCCGTCACTGAATGTGAACGATACTCCGCGTTCCAGCTTCTTAGGTACTAACTTTTTATGTTGCCTGCATAAATCATACGTTTATATTTTTAGAAACGTACACTTTTATATTCATAGGGTTACAACTCAAATATAGAATTGAAATGAATAAAAGTCTTACTAAACCGGTACTGGTATAGTTAAAAGAAACAAGACTTTAACTTAACTGTATTACGAACACAAAAGATACAAACACTTGAGCCAGCTATTTTCGGCGCTACGTTCACCTAGTTTCCGTATTCCGTTGCTTGTTTAATCTCCGCCCTCACTATCAAACTATGTTGAGCGTTGTATACGAAAAACCGATAGATAAGAATCCACAAGTTCTAGAAACCGCAGACTACAACTTTCACACCCTCACAAATAGAAAATTTCGTGTTAACGCACACAAGTACACGTTGCTATGGTAACCAGGCTGTGATCCCTTGGGAGTGAGCAATAACTTGCGCCTGGTTAATAGGGCGTCGCGTTGGAAAATTAGGGAAAGCACCCGGGCTCGAAGCACTAGCTGATTAGAAGCAAGTGGGGTTCAGGCGGAAAATTACTTAAATACTTGATGACGACTGATGAGGGCGTGGCGTAAAAATTTACTTTCCTCTTCTAAACGAACATTTGTTGGTGTACAAAGTTTGGATTAACTATATAAGAGTAAACACATGTTGCACTAAAAGCATTTTATAGACGCCCATAAAACATTTTATTTAAAAATGTCTTTTTGTAATATAAACCGCATCGCTGGAACACAAGATGCGATGTCGCCTAAACGCCTGCTCGACTTTATTGAGCAACTTGTTTGCATTAGCATGCAGTTGAGTTATCGCTGCAGGGGCTCTGTGTGAAACACCGCGACAACATTAAACTTATATTATTATCATAACCATTCCTAATTACGGTTTCGATTTTCGTATATACTTTGCACACTAGTTTTTTTACTGATACCAAATGAAGCCTAAGTCTGCACTACTGTTTCTAACTAGTAAAATATTTATCCTTTTACAGACTAACACAGTAAAATTTAATTATGCCGATGAATTTATCTACTTTTTTGATAAGTAAAACCGCAAACCAACAAAGTATCAACTTCAGAAAGTTGCTTCAAAAAGTTTGAAAGGTTTTCGAGACGGCCTCAACAGTCAAATAAGTTTTTAGATTGAAATTTACTGCAATCCTCTTCATTTTCCTCTTCATACATTTATATTTAAAGGTTTAAAGTTCAATATTTTAAAGTTACCTTAACGTCACAATAAATTTTGCTTGCTTTATATTATTTAATTTGGTATTTATTTTACCTCGTATATTATATGACAAATAAAAGCCACCCTAATAATTAATTGTACCTCAGAAAAATGTCTAGATACAAGTTAAAAGTGTAAAGGAAGTAGTACGTCTTGTTCCGAGCAACATTAATACATTTCCCCGTCGCTATTGAGAGCGAAGATGGATTAATTTCACCGAGTCAAGATCCGTCTGTCGTGCCCGCTTTCAGGATTTCTGCCTTCACAAGAATACTACTTTAGTTGAGTCTCAGAGTAAGTTCGAATTGAAACTAGTCCCGAGATGGGGATACAGTTTGACGAGAGATTTGCGGCTAAATTCTGTTCGAACGTTAAAACTGCAGACCGAATTATTATTATGGAACTTGCAAATATATTAGATGAAATAAAAGTTCGTAAAATCTATTGGCCTTAAGAAGGATGTTATATTAAGTTTATAAGTTTATAGTATCATTTTATTCTGGTTTACATTTCTCTTTGGACTTATATATATATTTTCAAGTTAATAGGTTAATTTATTTATATTTTCGCAATTTGAATAGTGGATTTTGTTATTTTTAGATGTCGCTGAGTTTTTTGCGAATGAGTATTTCCCCCAAATACTTTATCGATACTGATGTATGTAACAATGTTTTATTTCTATTTTGATTCATTCTATATAGAAAAGAGAAGTAAACTATATCAGTACGACGACGTTGTAATGATTAACTTAAATTAATGATCCTGTGCCTACATATAGACATAAAGTACATCAAAGCTGTTCTATTCCACAGTACTTATATTGTATTATAGTGATAGGAGTACAGTATACAAAACTATGTTTATGTTTGTGCAATTTTGTGTATATTCTTTGTCGGAGATCCTTAATAAATAAATAAATAAATAAGCGTTAACATGGCTTATCGAAATACATATCTATCAAATTTTACCAATAGCTGCAGTTTTCCTTTCATATTTTTGTCATAATATTCTAAAGTGAGATTACTACAGTTGGTTATGGTCCTTTGCAATAATTGAATAACATCAATGTGAAATATATTACATATCGAAATTAAGAAATGTTTACTTATATTATATAACAATATTAAAGTTTGCGAATAATGTGAAAAATTTCGTAATTTTCCATCGACTCATCGGTTCGGTTCGGTTGAGCTTCCAAGAAAAAAAATGTTTTATAGCATGTTCCCTTTTCGACCTTTTCATTGGGACAGGAAGGAAGGGCGTCTTCCTTTGATAAAGTGAAAAATAGCACCTTCAGAATGTAACCTGGTTCACCCTTTAAAGGGTGTGCGTAGCTAAGGGCACATAGGCCTTTTGTGATAGAAGGGTTTGGCAATTTTCAGATTCGGGCAACATTTTATTAAAGGTGTGGCGATACTTGTATAAAATATAAATAAAGGAGGGTTAATTATTTAGATTAGAAACCTGCTGTTATGCTCGATTAATTAAGATAAGAAGAGGAGAAGAACAACATACTTTTATACGTCAATTTCTAAATTCTATATTTAGATAATGAAACATGCAAATCTTTACGGCCTACCAGATGCAGTTCAAAGACTTCACATATTACTTTGTATCAAATAGGTTGTACTCATTTCGTTGAAGTCGATAATATAAACCATTCGCTTCGAATGAATGCTCTTCTCGATCAGAATCACATTGAATACATCACAATTCTAGTTGCGTCAGCAATAAAACAACTTTTACGACCCTAATTTAGAACTCATTTAGAAACTATCGCCATTATTGGTCACTGTAATAAGCCCGTTCTATCTACGTGTACAAAGTGGCTACATTCGAGACAGAAAGTACATTACAAATGGTACACAACACAAAAACATTTTATCTTTTTCTTGAGTCCCTGTCATTTTTCTCGACGTACTGTCGTCGAGGTTTTCCTCGCTATTATACCCAAAAAGCTTGTTGAAATACATATTTTTTTAAGTTGTGTGCCATGGTGACGTGCACCGGAGCAAGTGTCGTCATCAAAAGCCCTTCAGCGTGACTCGCAAGTTAACAATGCGCCCGCCCCCACGCCCTTTGACCTGCTTGATGCTTTGTCGCCGCGGGCACAGATGAGATGACATCTCGCTATACATGCCGCTTGTATATTAACTACACCTCTCGTGCGAGCAATACACCTGCCTCTATAAATAAATTAGCATTTGCGAGGATCACTTTAGATTAATTTGTTCGTCGTATCGTCGTAAATTGCCTGTCACACTCTGAATTATAGACCTTTCCCAAAGGAGGTTATGATCTAATCATCAAGTTCAACAGGCAGATTATAGCTAAACTGGACTCGACTGCGCTGTCTGTCATCGTCAGATAAATAGAAATGTATAAATAAATAATAATATAATATATGAGGGTAAAATGTATTAACTAAATAATTATAACAATAATCAAAGTAATTAAATATTTTCGATAAGTTTAGAAGTATAGCTGATATATATATGACGATGTCACCATAACTCAATTACACAACAACTCGAATAAATTTTTCAGTTCACAGACGATAATAATTAATAGGTTGTCGATGGTACCCGACGTTTCTACCAGCGACTATTAATACTTATGAGATATGTATGCCTCATATAAACCTCAATAGGAAAAAACTTGAGCTTAAAATATTTTAGTACCTACTCATTTCTAAAGGTTGCGAGATAAAAAGAAAATGACAGAATTTTCATGTTTTCCTTGTTAACTTGCGAATTTTTGCAAAGAAATTATTTTGCCGACAGCGATGTTTTACTTTTTATACCGTTGTACGTTATTGTGAAGCAATAAAGGCCAAAGTAACATGACGTTTCGTTTCACTTGACTTCAATCTTTACCTTTGCCTCTCTTTGCAGTCCTCCTGAATGCGTTCAAGCGAAAATATCCAGCAACTTCAAAAAATTGTTATCTGATGTTTTCGTGAGGATGTAAAGTTGAAATCTTGTGAGATTACATTTGTCTCGGTTCAGAAGTTTGATGTGGAAGACTTTTGACATAAAAATGACTGTGGAGAGGTACGTAAAATTTGAGCGATAATATAATGTGTTGATTTGATTTTGCTCTATAAAAATTATACAGCAAAATTTCTTAATTATTCATCTCATATTTGCATCAGTGGCAACAAGAATCAATGAAATGGAAACGAATGTATTATCCAATAAATAATTACAGACGCGTGCTAAAAATGTTATTTATTATTAAACCGATAACAATAGACTGAACATTGGGTTGAATCGACTGTAATTTTAGTAGCAAATTTTGAATAGCATAACAAGATTCATATTCTATTACGAATTAATGCCGAGTATTCAATAATGTTTTAAGGAAATTGGTATAAAAAGTTGGTTAATATTAATCAACATTATGGGTTCAAGATGGTGGAATTCCTGTCATAATGTATCATGTTATATAGGCATAAAAGAGCAACAGACATGTAAACACGCTTTCTCCTTTATAACATTAGTATGGAGACGAGGGGTTGTGAGCGATGAGGCCTTTGAGAATATGAGTACAGGTCTAACGATCGTGTGCATTTCAGTCACGGAATAAACGCAGATTTTCATGCTACAGCCGCTTTTAACAGTCGTATCACGTAGCTTGACTTGATATCTAATATTTGGTGGCGACAAAAAACCGGGCTTTACAAGACTGAACACACGCGGTACGAATACAAGTATATTTTCTATATGTATGAGTTTGACATTACGAGTCATATCTCAACGTTTGGTTTAAAGCTATTCTCTATGAAGCAAAACAAGTTGTGCCTCAGTGATCATTTTCATAGCCAGCCACTTGATTTCTTCTACGACATTTAAGCCATATTTAAGACATTATTTCACGTTAAGGACACGGCAAACAGAATAAAAAATGTATATACAATTAATTGATCCGCACGGCATCGAATTCCGTTTAGCACAACGGCGATGACCGATAAAATCACTACGTTTCGCTAGTGCTGCGTACTGCAACACAAGATGGTGCTACCGTTATTATTATATATTAAAAACCTGTTGCCTATGTGCTACCAACCACTATTGTCTTAATTAATGGCATGTATCTAAGTAGGTACGTACATGAGGGAGAGAGGCGAGTTAGGTTAAGTCGCAGTCGAAAACTAGTTCAGTACGTTGCTCCATAATGTATCTGTATCTTATGTGGGGGCCAGTCAGTTCAGACCGGCGACACTTCGACCCAATGGGATTTTTATGTCGACACTCTCCCAATAACGACTGCCATAGATGTTCATGGTAGCCGGGGCCGACGGCTTAACGTGCTCTTCGAGGCACAGAGGAGGCGATAATTATCAATCAATACGCACATAATTTCGAAAAGTCATATAACTTCCGAAAGTTAGAGGTGCGCGACGTGGGTTCGATCCCGAGACCCTCTGCATCGCAGTCGTCTGTTGGTCTCCCCACTGAGCTATCGTTGCTTACTCCATAAAATAACAACTTAAAAGAAAGTTTACTGCATCCACATATTTTATTGCTTGTTATATCAATATGGCGCATCGACCTCCGCCACGAAATCACAACTAATAGTCCTCAGGGGATATACACAGTATTCGGACGGAGAAATGAAATCTTTTTAATATTGCAGAAGTGTAAATCATATTTTCAGCTAGCTACCATTATTTACCTACGCTGTGATATGTACCTAGACTATACCCATATTATAAACAGAAAAGTGCCTAGACCTGGTGTGTTTACTTATACAGTCTAAGCTAATCTAGTTTTTCTCTTTGATACAAAGTTCAAATACTTAGTAATTGTGTACTTAAATTAATAAATCTAGTTAGTTCATCAAATTCGAGACTAAAGTACTATAGGAGTCGGATGTTCAAATCAAATAAGTTAGAAGATAGGCTGATACTTATTACTGACCTGTATCGGGCACTTTTTATTATACGTTATAGCACAGTAAATTTATAGATAGCTGTTATAAACGTGGTACATTCGTGTAGCTATTATAATAGCTTTAAATTTTATAGTCGTTTATGATTTACGATTCATTTTTATGTCATCTTTATCACCTGAACAACTGCACCGTTTTCAATAAAATGATCATTCCGGTAAATAATAAATCTCTATTCTCGTATAGCTGACAATGTGCTAGGTAAAATCTTTGACCTTTTGCATTATTATTGCGATTTTATTAAATTCATATATGAATTTGATGAACGATATTGTGGTAATTTTATTAAATTCATATATGAATGAACTTCGGGGATGTTCAGGAAATGTCATTCACCCGACCAGGAAATAAATTTGAGCCACGGCAAATTGAAATACATTAATTATGGAAGCGCAATATAGTAACATCTGCAATTAAATGAGGATTAAATTGTTACCTACGTAATTTCACTATTTGCTCAATATCAAAGGGAACGATAAAGCCAGATAGTGTATTCAAAGAAGCTATGTTCGAAAACATGTGCTGGCTCATATGTGTACACTAACTAGACTTCATCAATACGACTAATGCCCGGCACTTGAAACGTAAAATAACAACAAAAGCAGGTCATTATTTGAAGATGGTATTCATCCCGGATTTCTTTCTCTTACTAATTACTCGTTTGCTAATGACGCAAACACGTATAAAAGCGACACATGACACGTGAGCTACGGCAGTACATTTTTATGACGTCATTTCCGTGTAACATAACCGGGAAGTAAAATATTCCACCACCAGCTCCCCAACTATAAACTTGTGAATGATTTTATTCTCTATCGTAAATGTTCGATACTTACGCATAAATTATGTTTATTGTTGTCTTATTTTTATTTTATATTTCAGGTGATGATAGGTAGAGCACAACAAAACCAATCTGTTAAAAGTCTTTACAGATTATGAATGTGTGTAGTTAAAAAACGATTTCAAATATTTTATGATATATTCTTTTGCAAGACCCAGTGATATAGTAGTTATTTAGGGTACCAGTTGCTTGCCTAGTCGAGAATTGGGTTTTGCAATCCCTGTGAATTCAAAGGTTAATTCCTGATTACCTAATCTCTTGCGCATTATAGAGTAGGAATTTTAAACTGTAGGATAACAATGTGAGAGACCGCCATAACTGAAAGCATTATACGTTTGACACTGCGTAAAAACTGTCTTAGTCCATTCTTACTGAAAATAAACTAAAATTGTATTGGTATTTAGAAATACTACCTACTCACAGCCATATTTTTGTTAATGTTTAAAGATGCAGACTAAATTGGAAGGTTGTAAAAGCAACCAAAACAGTTCATAATTAAATGTACCGCAAAATTAACATAAAGAAATTCACTTTTAAGACTGTTGAGTTTTTAATTTGTTTCGTTTTATAAGCTATTTATCACTCACTGAAACACAAACATGGAGAGTAAAAAGAAGTTAATAGATAAAAGTACTCCAATTTCGTATCATATAAAGTATGTACGTAATTGAATTGTATATAAAAGCTTTTTAATTATTAATCAATAATATACTCACAAATTGAATTTGAAATCGTAAAATACACGAGCTGAATTATACATGTACTTAGTAGCGGTGCCTCTACAGAGAAGCTTATTGGAAAATTCCCGATAATTCATTACAGCCATGATAAATGTGCCGTTCCGCACAACCATTGAAACTGGGCCCTTTTTACTTTAACGGTGATACGCAAAAAGGGGTGAAAGGGCCGAAGTGGAAAAGGGGATGATATAATCAATCTAGGGTTGTCCCCGCGCCAGACGGATGTGTATTGAAGTAAGAATGACGTGTGCACTGATTACACGCTCTTATTATTTCTGTCGAAGAGGAGGAAGACATTATTAGTTCTGGAGATAATTCCGTAACTTCTAATTGGGTGTAGTTTGATGGTTAGCGTTCTTTTTTATGTAATATTATCGCTTATGTTTGTAGTAATACATGGTAAACCATGTGTCTGGTAATTTTAGTTGTTGACCTGATGATGTAAATTTGTTTAAAATGTCCGTTTTGTTATTAACTATATATAAAAGCGTTATTTGGAAAAGGAATTTCCCCTTAAAATAAATGTTGTTATTTCCATGCAAACTACACCAAGCATAATGTTTTAAATTTTAGTAGCACTTTACTTGGTTAAGTCATGGACAATTTTAATGGAATAGCTATAAAACTAAAACTATTCTAAACTAAAAGTGATTTGTCTTTGAAGCTGTGTTGATAGCAGTCACGGTCAACGCTTCGTTATCCCGTTTACCGTATTTTACCACAAAAATACGGTTACATTTTGTAAAAGATATCCAATAGTGATATTTTAACTGTAAACGTTGTTTGAAAGCCGTAAATCGAGCGAACTGTAGGTATTGAAATAAAATATTTAAATGAGACTAGTCTATGCAGCGGCCGCGATCGGCATGCGGGTAGAAATAAATCAGTGCGCAATGCACAAAACTGCAACGGTCGTGCGATCGCGACCCATCGAGAATGTGTCACTGATGCGTCGACACCCGTGCTTTTACATATTGTGCGAACACATGTGCCGCACTTACACATGTATGTCCCACGCAATATTGGACCAAATATACGCTCTCTGGTATGCACTCTTTGGCAATGATAAAATAACGAGAATGGACGAACAGAGTTCGCTCTGCAATAGTCAAATTAAAACTTTTATATCCAGTACACACACTCACCACGCTAAGCAACTTTTGTTTTGTCGGGATATTATGTGATAATAAAACATTACCAGTAAACAAATATTTGGTCTCACTAAATATCTATTTACTTATGTTGCTATTGAATTAAAATATTTTTAAAACGTTTTGGTGAATTTACAAGCCTTGTTGCATAGAATATGGAGGACTAACATTCGTAATTAAAACATACTGCTATAATGTGGTAATGTAGATAAACGCAAAAAAATATTGTGTTTTTTTAATTCTGTTTTTAATGCCAGGAAGCTAATATTTTTCCAAGACCAAATAATATTGAAATATACGTTTCCCATAAAAATATTAATCATATTATTATAATACCTATCCAAAGTTTGTATAAAATAAAAGTACTACCATGGATAATTAAACTATTCTTTGTCTATAAGTGCAGTGTGTGTATTACGAATCTCTGGAAAATGGCTTATCTAGACTGCCATGTTACATTCAGTTCACGTTAAAACGTGGCCAATTACGTAATGACTTAACCTAATATTTGAGTTTAATATTTATTTTGCTTAAAGTAGCAATTATTCAGGTCTTACCTCACAATTTCTTACGTACATCAAACAAGAATCTTCGAATCTAAATTGCGTTTTCATTATTGTGTAGAGGCGCTTTAGAAAAATGGAGATATAGATAATCTTGATGCAATGTCAAGGACTTGAGAAATAGGAGGAAAGATTTCTTGCTATCTCTAACTCAGGCAACTGCAACGTAGTAAGCCGCAGGTACACTGGCTGGCGTTCTAATTTATAGTATCTATTAAGAAATAGTTGAAAGTGTGTCACATTCGCATGTCGGGCGTAATAAAAGCCGTTTCGATTACATACAGCAGGCGCGTGTTTGCAAATCGCGACACACGTTGCCGGGCGCTGACCGGCCGGCTTGTCCGGTGCCGCACCGGTGGCTTTAATCTCGAATATTTTACTTTTTTATCCTTTTCGCTGTGTCCGTAATAATATATACGAACTGTTCGATTGAAATCGTTTGTAGATAAACGAACAATGCGTTGGTGTATTTTGTAGTGAAATCATTCAAAAGAAAATCTTTGCAATCACCTAATAAATTACTACCTAGGTAGTCGTGCCGTATAGGTTTGCGCTCCACCGAGTGTTTCTGAGACAAAATGCTTTTTTCATTGTGTCTGGTTTAAGCTAATTGATGGGTTAATAAATTCTTAACTGCAGCACTTAGTCTGGAAATTTCCGTAAAAGACGGCAATAGATTCGGGCCTAATTACGTGGGACCTCAAAACATAGGCGAAATGGCCACTGCAACTTATAAATTGGCATCTCAGTTGGCTTTAACTTTCTTTTAAGTCCCACTGGACAGCATTTCCAAGCTTTTTGTGGCCGAGTAAAGTTCTAGGATCCATATTCCATTTTCTAATAAAACTCAATAACAGTGTGCCTAACTGGACAAATCCTACTGCAGAGCTCATAATTACAACCGAAACATACCAGCTACTATAGACGCTAAACACTCTTAAATATGAAATACTCCTGATTCCGCGTGAAACGCTACAATCTTCTCGCGGGGATGTAATTTGTCAATAGTTGATCTTATAATAGACCGTATAATTAATTGATCTTTTATTTCTAGACAACTGTGTAGATCTAAGATATATTAGATGAGTCAAGTACTCGTAACGCCAAGCTGGCAACAAAGATCTCGAAGCTTGATTTAGGTTTAATTATAATTATGTCTGTTATCAGTTTTAAACTTAGTTAATTTAAGATGCTATTACCTCTAAGGTTTTGTAAGAAATACTGGATAAATGTTAGCCAAGATGCTTTACCGACTCACGGCATTTAATCTCCAATGGATCGTACTAACGATTCTTAAATCTCCTAGAGTTTATCGTGGACCATTAAACCACGTCTGCATATCAAACTAACCCCTTTAGTCTTCTTGCAACCCAGCCAAACCCTTTCAAACATCAATCTTGCAGTTTGCTAAACTCTCTAATACCATATACTGCGACGCCGTCACGCGCTCGTATACCTACGATTTACGTATATATTGTAACCTAGATTACCAACCAATCAATTCTCCGCTTGTTAGATCATAAATTCAAAAATGTCGGTACATCGTTAACATAATATTGAGGGCATAAAATTGCTGACATCATTACCTACTGAAATATTTCATGAAAATTGGCCAGCTCCGAGGAAATCTGAAACAAGTTTTGACTTATATCTGTCCAACAGTCTTCAGATCGTAAATGTGTCGCCGTTGAAACGATCCGTCGCTCGTCACTCCACCGGCCCTATAAACCTAATTAACATAAATTAATATCCAAACAAAAACAGCAGTTCAAATCGAATCGATTTCAACATAAGAATACTAGCGTCAGAATTGAATTTCATACAATTTGTATGGGAAATTTTAATTATGTCATTATAAAAAGTACGGTAAAATCAGTTCATATTAAATTGCCCACAATATTTGGGCGCAACATCAAACGGCACATAAATCATATGAAATGGTTCCACGGTATTGCAATCGTTCAGAGGAGGTACGGTATTATTACCTGATAAATGCCTTGTTGATAATATATCTGTCAGGATACACGGTAATGAGGACCCAACGTCAAATTAATTGGTGAACCCACGTATTTCCTGGAAAGTAGGCCGACTGCCCGTTATAATTGAGTATAAATACACAAGCGTTCATTCTCTAGAATTTGCAAACGCAACAATGATACAGGTTGTAACAAACATTTCACTAACAAATTAACACGCCCGACACTATTTCACACGCCCGAATATTCTAGTTGGTAACAAATTAGAACATCCCACTGTGTATTCAGACTTTTAATTTATTTTATGGCAGCTTTATACTCCAGAAAAAATGCAAAAGAGTTTTCATACAAAAAGCTTCAAACTTTTTGTTATTCCGCACCAAAGAAGGTTGCTGTGGTTGACTGAACGCAGAATTTTATATAGCATTATGTAACGTTTTAGTATAAAGCATTAATAATAGAAGAGCGCGAGTTTGAAAACAAATTTAACTAAAATACTGAAGTGAATAGACACAATGAAGAATAAATGAAAGTAGTATACACAAAAATGTTTTAGTAAAATTCAGTGTGACGATAAATCGAAATACTAGCAAGTGTATCGTTATGATTGCGTCGAAATCCTAAAAATAAGCAGATAGATATAACGTAAGATCTATATTATTACCATCAACGTAATTCTGTCATCGGGCCCCACAATTAGATACGATTAAACGCGCCCTCACATTCTGCAGACTAAAGAAAACTGTTCCACTCGTAATAATTTAACAGTCATTTTACTGTTACTTAAAATAAAATAATTGTGAACAGAACAAAAGTCAGACTTACACTGATTGATTGATTGATTGACTGACTGGTTTCGGCTCAGCACACGTAGCTCGTAGGGTTAATTAAATAATTTTGGCACGAATAAAGCTAACCTGTTGTGCAAAGCTACACTACAAGTATTCTCATTATAAAACAAAGCAAGTGAGCTCGCGATTTCAAAACATTTGCATACAAATATGTTCAGACATTAACGCGAAATACCTTCGTTATTAATATTTTCTATTGGACAATTGCAAAATGAGTCAACAATTTATGAATCGAGGCGAATATATCTTTATTTATGAATCAACTCACGTGCTGCAGTATAATCAGAAGATTATACAGACCTAGAATATATGAACATAATAGTGGTCTTGGACAATTTAAACAAACTTATCTTAAGAGTCGACTGCAGTTATTAGTATCTGTTAATGATGAAAACAATTTTCATTGAGAAATGAAAATAAAGTAGAACATTAGGAGCGTTAGCATTAACGTTCTATTTCTTGCCTATTAAACCTAGAAGTGTACACTACCTAATTTATTCGGTACTACCTATTCACAGCAATGGAAAGGCATATTTGTAGTAGCAAGACCGTACTTTAGATACCACGACACGCGTAGAGGAGCATTTTATGACTTCCCGTGTCGCCGCGCCGCGATCAAATTTGTGCCGAAAACCCATCAAAATAGTGTCAGAAATAAAATTTTAAAATATCTATGACTTAAGATTATAAAATGTCGTCGATGGATGAACATTAGAATTAAATAATTTAAAAACATTATTTGTCAAATCTATTTCTGGAGACAGCCCTATTCATTGAAACAGTCGTATTACCTCCAGCTTTTTGCCAATTCCTGTGACATTATAGGTTTGTTTAAGTGTGTATAAACGGAGTTATACTGGTTTATAAATAGTTACTTCCTTAAAGGTTATCCATCACTTCATTCATAGTTGTGGTTTATTGCTGATAATAACATGTTTACATTTAGCTGGAGTTTTTCACGCGCGTACTAAGGTAAATATTTCGAGAATAATGCTTATTTTACTATAATAATTATTATTATGGAGCCACTGATATTCCATCTCTAGGGATTAGTTAGTAACGCTCACGTATTTTCTTTATCGGGATAGCGGATTTCTGTATTAATCCAAATGTGTACCGACAATTCACATGTGTGGGATGGTTCTAAAATTATGTGTAGTACTGATAGCAATAACAAAGCCTCCGACAATAAAAAAACTACTGTTTGTTATACGAACTCGTCTTCTATTTTTGTAATAAGAACCCTGATATTTTCTCAACGTAAAAAATAGGCGGCCTTTTCATATTTTGGACTCTAGTTTAACGTAAATGTTTTCATAGAAAATATTTCTCCAGTCAAAGGCGTTTTATACAAGCAATCGGTTATTGGATCCCGTCTAGACTGGTAACATGATCGCGTACAGTGAACTACATTTATATGTAGTTAGATGGAGGTGCGCACGCGCGCAGACGTGCGCCCAACATCGTAGCCGGTGAATCATGCACACTTCGTCATGTCACATTATTACGACCTCGAATCTAACACTAGTGACACACTTCGTGCCATGTTTCGATGTCGATAAACATTTTTTATTGGCACTAAACTGAATACCTCATACACAGACACGTAAACAACATGCAATTGCAACATACACATTTAAACTTATGTGTTACACCACACATTATACTATTATATATTTATTTCCTTACTTTCTCTTTTTCAGGAAGTGTGCTCGTAATAACAGCTTAAATAACAAATGTGAGCTTAATAATCCAAATAACATTCTTGCTCTTTGCAAACAACATGCATGAAATATTATACAACTGTTAATTTGAAGAACATTCATCTCAAACAAAGTGTATTTGGGAAATACAGCAAGAATATTGCAAATTGTTTTCCTGATACTTAGTTGAAACGCTAGCATTGTGTTATGTACTTAAATACATTGCTGCAATTGCATTACTTCCTTTAGACAATTTATTTGTCGAGAGTTAAACGTTGACGCCAAATTTTGTTGCTATTTAGTGTGGGTATTTTGCCTTGTTTAAATTGAAAATGTACGGTGCATACCGCTTGGAATTTGTCTATAACGTTGCAGTCAGTGTAACGTTACATATAAGTGGATTCTGTAACATACAAACAAGTTCGTAGCGAGTACTATGAAATGGACACGTACCTAGAATGTAGAAGCATCACTTATAAACATTAAATTAATAATTTTGTGAACTTAACTAGTATGCAAATAAAGCATGTTAAATGTAATACGACAAGTTTATCGTGCGGTGTGTCACAGCACTATCGTTATGCTAATCTGCAGCTCGGATGTCATCTTGCGCAACAGGCGAGCGAGCGAGTGTGTGCGCGGCTTAACTCCAACTAATGCCCCACTTCGAGACTTAGCCTTAACCACTGTCATCAGCCTAAGTACACCAGAGGATGATTTTTTGGAATAAATTACCTAGCTGGTAAATTACAGTCATTATGTGAACATATAGTTTCGACTCAACCACGATTCTGTGACAAAAATCATTTTTAAATTGTTCTTCTGTATCATACGCGGCGTGAGGAGAGATCGAGGAACCGCACGAAGCAAAATAAAATGGCTAGACGTGATTAAAAGGCTTTCGAACCTCATTTTAGGGGCCGTCGTTTAAGTTTTATTGCTGAAATCAACTAAGATAGCCGAGACATTCGAAACATATAACGTAAACAAAAAACATTGAACGATGTCAGGTGAAATTCTGCGTTTAAAAGACCGTAGAAGTTTCGGTGACGCTTTCAACACCTCATCAGAAGCATTCAAGTAAGTAAAAGAGGCTATTAAAACTTGTAGGTATAGCACCTCACGACAGTGGATCGGCGACGGCCGTAGCGCCGGAAGCGAGCAGTTTGGGGGCACGCCCCGCTTCCGGTTGTCGCGCGTCGCTGCATGCAAATAGTCTGCCGTGTCCGTCCGTCCGTCCGACAGGTGACGAAAGTACGGAAAGAATGGATACCTTTGTAATACATTATTATATTAAACGCTAGGTGTGGCCACGATTGAATTCACCTCACATTGTCAACATTCAGGTATTCATGTATGGAGCTGGTGGCCTCTTTCCGAGGCAGCGATGTATTGTAGCAACATTTTGTTAGAGCTAATATGATTATAGTTTAACAAGTTCGCTTCAGGGGTACGTCGAAAATTAGGTTAAAGCAAGCGTAGTGAAGTTTACTATAGCAGTTTGAAATTGTCCTCTAGTGAACACAGTGTCCAACGAATGAGCCTGGCATTGCCAATATTGCCTTAATTAGTTCGGTTGGTAGATGCGCAGGCGGTTTCGTGATATTAGTTCACGTGTGGGTTCGTGCTTATCGCCCTCAGGACACACCTGCCGTTGATGAGCAACGAGAGCTTACTTACTCACTCGCCATTCATAATGTTACATAAATTGTATGCATATTATTATGTGTAGCTTGGTTTGCACATCACATTTTATAGATGCAGAACATAATGTATTGCGGAGATACTGATTAAGTGAAACAGTTCGAAGGTCACTTAATATAATTTAATAAATAAAATTTATAAAATTGACGTAGTACAGATTTTGTAACAATGTTTTCTGTTTTCGTTTAAACCATGTTATTTTAAAATGCACACATAATATATCAGGCATCCTCTTTCATGTTTTCGACGATTTACACTTTAAATATGCATATAGTTATAAAAAGGAAGAGTAAAAAAGATGTTGCTCTTTACTCTGTGTCGTAACTGACAAAAAATTTTAATCGTTATATTTTCAAAAATAACTCCATAGTGCAGAGTGCGAAAGTGCATCCAAAAGACAGCAATATGTGAATCTGATATCGAGGAAATATATAATTTTCGAAACGTATTATTAATGTATTATTATTAATATATAATTAGATAAAGACGTTATAAGTACTTAAATTTATAGTAGTCCTTAACGGAATCCTAAGCATGCATACATTTCTAGTAAACAATAGCAATAGTTATTGGTTAAATAACTTTAAAGGGACTCGACATTATGCAGATGGATTAGATATCGTTGTATAAGCAAATGTCACTGGAATGCCCAGTCATGTCTCTGTCATGATCATGAGCCACGAAGTACACATGTCTAGTCTACGATGAGACGTTTGCGTTTGTATAGAAGGATTACGTGTCTACGATGATTGGTTATACCTACACCATTTATAGGTATTAAGTAATCGTATGCGTATTTACGAAAGACACGTGTAAACGATTATATTATGGTTTTGAATTCATAACGGGTAGCAAAATACTTGGTCATGTTACAATTATTAATTCCTTTTTATGGTTGATCTAAAATAAGACTGGTTATTTCTAAAACAAAACGATAATCAGAAATGTATTAAGAATATACGCCAATTGTTTTACAAAAATTTAAAGACATCGCGATTCTATTAACATGTTGTTTATGTTTGGAAACTAATAATAATCTAACTATTATAATGCATTTTTATTAATAAACTTCATAAGTAATTAGTACCTACTACAGATTTTTCATTGAAGTTATATCTAGCATTTTTGAGACATATAGATACCTACGTCGAAATAATAAAGAAGTATATTTAACCTTTAAGGTTTTCTAACGAATTCTAAGAAACATTTAGTATTTTACTGCTTCGTTTTTTCATTCAAAAACATTTTTCATTTATTTATCCATACTGAGCAAAATAAATTACAGCCTTCAAGTATTTTTTATGGCTATTATAGAGAAGCCACAGGGTTTCGTCACATATACGTATATAATAAGAGTGTAAGATTGTTTCATTTGAAGTATTTTGGCAGTCAAGATAAGTTTTAGTCTAAGTAAACAAGATAATTATAGTGAAATTTCCTGTGGTTAATAAAGTTCACGTGCCCGTGGCTTTCCAAGTTATTGCTTACATCCCGTGTACCTACATCTCTGTGACCCCAGAATTACCGTCTACTTAAACTCTAATATACAATTCCTTAAGCGTAACGCCGCCGCCGGCTCACCCCGCACATTACCCAAGGATACTGACATCAAATATTCGTACCGGATAAGCTAAACGTGGATAGTCCTTAGTCGTGCCGGGCACGCTTCCGCACTACTACTGTCGCAGTACCGTTGGCCAGTGGGGCGCGGTGAATTTTTTATTCTCTATTATTGCCTTAGTAGCTGCTTATCCGGTCTATTTAATTCTATGGAATACTTGGTGAGCACAGGGTGGGTCATCGAGGCGTGACCTAACGGTAGAAAGTGTTTGAATATTTTTATTGCTTTTATACCTTGTGCAAGATAATGTGTTTCACGCTTAATCGATCTTAGGAGCCTTATACAATAAGTATATAATGTATTATAAAAGTTAGGTTCAACAATACGAGAGCCAATATGAAATTGTCGATGTTCGAGTTGTGAGGAACAGTGAATAATCTTCATAACAATTATTAAGCGTGCTCACGTACTTGCAGCAAGTAACTACAAAACTTTATTATTGCGTATGAATAATACTATAATTAGTATTGAGAGACTAAATAAAATACAAAACAGCACACTAATACCAGTAAACGAAATTGACGTATATGCGTCTCAAAACATATATTATGTTATTAATGTAGGCTCAAAAATATTAGGTATAAATTAACTATAAGATAACTCGGATATAAGCTATGAAAGCCACTGCATCATTTCAGAAACGCTAAGGAGAGAACTGATGACACTTATCAACCACATAACTTCTACTTAGATATTCTGAAACAGGCCAAAGTTAATTAAATAAAGTACTAGGCTGATCCATAATTGTAGTTCTTGAAGTTGAAGTCTTAACCAATTATTACAATGACTTAGAGCCGGAATATATAGTAGAAACATTACGCTACAAAAATAAGGTATAGGTATTAAACAAAATTCTCTAGTGAGACTTAAAACCATACCTACAGTTCAATATTAATTTTAATAATAGGATTCTAGGCAAACATGCCTGTCACGTAATACCTTGTTACGTAAAAGCAAACAAGGTTTACTCCAACAAAAAGGTGTCACGTTTCAGATTAAAATTAAATAAAATTTATATTTCAAGTTAAATGAGCACTGCCTTAAAATTAAAAAAGAACCTCTTCAAGCATGATTGCATATATTTCCAAGTTTTAATATCGTATGACTTAAACACAAAAGAGATGAAAGCTGTAGGTACTTCATAATACAACAGCCAACAACTCAATAAAATTTAATATTGACTCAAATTTATCATCTCTTGTTATTAACGAGACGCGAAACACGATTTAATATTGAATTGTAAAAGTTTTTAAATTATTAAACAAGTTAAAGTTTTAAGGAAATTGACTTTGGCATGGAAGCAGGGTGTTTTCATACACATAGGTACAGACACAATGTTTAATATAATCAAGGTAAATATAAAACTTGAGTTATTGCCAATTTAAAATATGTAGCAAAATACTGAAATGTGAATACATAAAATGAAAGCTAGGCAGGTCGATGTCTGAACAAAAGGAGTTATGTATACATATATTAGTAAAAAGATATTATCAAAGATAATCTTAGAAACGATAAAAATGTAATGTCGCTCTTTCATAGGACTAATTTGATGTCACTTCTGTTAAAATTGATCAATATTTGTTAAACTGCATCTGCTGTTACATTAACACCAACCATAGAAAGTGTCTTGTAAGGTATGTTGTTATAAGTATTTGTTAATATTATTGCTGCCTTGAAATCGTTATATGTACATCTAAAAATTTCATGATTTAATATATATTATTATATATATATATATATATATATATATATATAGGCAATATTGCCTAATTCAAAATAGAATATAAAAGCATCAGATTGAGTTCGCCTATCTGTTAAGAAGTTGAATCTTATATTTTACGTTTGAAACTACAACAATGGCTCCATTAATTTAAAGATATAAGGTAGTTTTGAAGATCATTAAAAATATGAACGATTGTGGAGTTTATCTAGTGGTACCATGTGGCACCTTAAAACCTGACATCACACGAGTCCTCAAAGTTTCAATTCGTGCATTAGCGGTAACACTTGTGCAAACAGTTTCTACAACAACAAAACAAAAGTTAGTACGATGCATTCACTTTTGTTTCACCAAACAAATTAACATAAGCGAAACCAGCAAACAAACTGACACGAGATAATGAATAGTTGTAAAAAAGCGAGCAAAAACGACGACATAAGGATTACGTGCAAGAATTCAGCTTAGAACAATGGTCGGCCTTGGGCGAGGCGCAGTAATCACAGCTCTCGGACTGCGGCGCACAATGCCGTATACCAGATACCTATGTAGATGGCTTGTTTGTCCTTGTCACGAGTAAGACATAACACGGTCGTTGTTACGTTCGGTGACGTTACGACACAAGCTCTGCAGGCGATTAGTTTGCGGACGAAAGAGAATTGAGTAGGCTCCTTCTGTTGACTGACCGGCCGGGAAGTCTTTTGCCTTTGTGTACAGAAGGCCACTATCCCGCCTTCTATCCTAAGGCCTTTGGTATCTCGTTTGTGTAGGTATCATTCATGTGTTTCTAGCTTGCGGTATGCAACTACACAGTCTCTTAATACTGATTGAAACCTCAGCTACCGGATATCAGACGTTGTATTGAATGTTGGGAGCAACCTTTGAGGGTTGAATGACGACCATTTCCTTTGTGTGATCCTAATTCTAGATTAAGATTTAACTGAATGAACCAAAAGGATAATTTGAATTATAACTGTAAACTGTTACTAGTTCCATTTTAATTATACAAATAGAGTTATTTACTTATTACAAGACTAGCAATAGAGGTTTCGAGAATTTTTTGGTCAGTTACAACTTATGTAGGTTCCCAGCGAACATCTGCAGTACATACCACTGAGTGTTTACAAAGAGGCAATAAAAAACCTCCCACAAAAGTAAAGCCGCCAATAAAAGTTAGTATTATAAACTTGTTCGTCTCAATTCTTATAAACAATTTCATATTTATAGAGACATAACAACTAGTTCTTTTGCGTGTGCTTAAATAACAGACTACGGTATTTTTATTATTATTTATTTAGTGTGTAGTCAGAGTTCAATATTAGTCTATTAGAGCATTTTTATATGTACGTCAAAATATTATACAAGACCATAAAATAAAATTGTAAGGTTTATTGTATGTATAGTAATATGCCATATAGCCTAAAGCCTACACTAGAATTCTTAACCCTTGAAGTAAGTAGTAGTTAATCTATTGACACCTACTGGTTCGCGTATATTGAAGATATCGGTATATTCACCGCGATATTGGTTTATTCAAGTAGCATCAATATCCCGGGGCTGTGTAGTGTATTCATCAAATTTGATAAATGTACATGTTCGCGAACTTTCTTTGAGTAAGTTTCGCGGGTTGTCTATTCACTTCTATAGCAGTATCATGTAATTTAGTGACGTCAATAGTTTTACGTGAAGCTGTATCTGTGTTACTGTCGCCTTAGCAAACGTTTACGTTGGTATACCTAAGTAGTTTGACAAACGTTATAATCGGCTGTTGCCGTGTGTATATTGTTATGATCACGTTTTATCGTTGTGTACGGAGGCTCGGAGCGGCGCGCGGCAAATAACAGTAATTTTATCCAATGTCGTGAGAACCGCCGTTGTGCAAGGAGTCGCAACCACTGAACTAGTTCACAGATTAATCCAAGATTAATCTTAACAACTATCATTAAGATCTAGCGGTAAGACACGATCGAGATTACGACGTGTTTTACGTAAAAATATTAACATTATTGTGTTCTACAGAAAAACATACGCATAAGACATTTTCCTTCATAATTATGTATATAATTTATTTAAAAAGACCTATGTTTTCTAGCATGGCACATCAATCGATTTTGTAAAATTTATTGTGTTAAATAAATAGTTTATTTAAGTAGATAGTACATAATATATTTCGTTTTGCGTATAAAAGCAAGCAATTTTATTGTCCTTGAGGATAGCCAAAACTGTCTTCCTTCCTGTCGTTGTGTAAATACGTGATGTCGCAGGCAGGCCGCATGTGTGAAATTTATGTCCACAGTAGACTTAGCATTGATGACTCAGCCAGGAAATATTCGTACACTCACACATATCGGACATCGGATTACATGATCACATAAATTGTCTCAAGTAACAACTAAAAAAATAATAAACAATTTTAATACTGCCTCCATTTCTAATTTATCTGTGTGGTCGAACATTGTTTTAGCGTTTTAGATATATTATTGATTGATTCTAATTCTCCAAACCCTTACCTTACTCTGAAATGCTGATGCTAATACTGAAATAATTTTGGTTTTTTATACATATAAAAATAGTAACTGTAACAACTAAAGAAACAACGTTACGGCGCAGGTACGTAATTTTGTATTGATTGAAGTTCCATTAAAATGTAATATAATGTTTTATTTTTGAAGATAGTAAATTTAAACGAATAGTTTTAAAATTCGATATCGCGGGTGTATTGCTACTAGCTATCTGTAGTAAGATCAAAAGAATGACACAACGGGCGTCCAAGAGCTTAATCTGAAACTCAATCAACGAGCTCACAAAACCGACACGGTCCAATCCACGCGGTGGTGAAATCGAGACCGCGGCCCATGGTTACACTAGGTAAGTGAAACTGTACACTATGCAACTTCCGTCCACATAATATTGTCAGATATCCGATGATTGTCGGTCCTGTCGGATGGCGCTCGCCCCGGCTTGCGGTTGTCCGCGTCTGTCCGATTTACTCTTATGTCATATTGAAATTAACGTAATTCGACGAGCCCGTTTTTCTTCATCGCATGTATCAAAATAGGTTTCTATCTCGCAATCGTGGTATCGGTATGCGCTCGCAATAAATCAAATTGGAATAATAGTGTCTAGTAGTCTTGATGTTCATAACTGATAAAACTCAATGACAGTTTTGCCATTATATATCGCCGAACACAACAAATAAAGCAATTGTATCTAAATAACGGAAATGTATTTTTGTACAATGAGTATGCAATTAGTAAGAGAACACATGACAAAGACAATGTTAGCTAAAAATAAAACCAGCTATAATAAGAAACGAGAATATTTTATTGTGAAAGAGAGTAGATCCAACGAAAAGAGATTAATATCCTCGTAGACATACGAAACCGTAATAAAAAATACATAAGTAAGTGCCGGGGGCGAGCGGACAGAACGACGCACGACGCCGCTACTTCTCCGGGGAGCAATAAAAATGATATAGGGCCTGCAGCTTTATCGCAACAGGAAAATCAATAGGATAGAAATGTCAAAACAAGTTCGAAGAACTCCCCATGCAATAGCAACCTATCAAAATTATTAACAACTATAATACCGGACGCGCCGACGAGGCCGCTGTGACCACGGCTGGGCGACAACATTCTGCTACATTTCATTCCCCTTGCGCCCCCACACTTCAGAAAATATTTAATACTGGCCACTTATGTCATTCTAGTGATATACAATAACACTCACCCGACAAAACTATGATACTTTTGAAAGTGAAATAGTTACTTACGTGTATTATCTAATAATGATCAGTTCCATAAAATAACAATTAATTACCTGAAACAACAAAGGATGTAATTAGTATTCGTCGAACACACAAGTCTCAACACAAGTAAAGAGATAGATGGGTACTACATAAATTATTTTAATGACATTGTCTGCGCTGAATGAGTCTAAATCCAGGTTTAACCGAAAATATGATTTGCCATTAAGCCAGACGTAATATTGTTGAAGGCGATACACTAATTGCGCCAACTGGCTCTGAATAAACATAACAATTTGTTACAAAAGAATACTGAGCTTGCTTTGATCATCTATATTTATTTGGCAAATGACAATGTCAGGGTGTTGCGAATTATTTGCTTTGGTTGCGCATCGGTGAAATATACTATTGATACATTGTTAATACAAAATGTATTTGATAGGAACCAATTGGCAGTACGCGCAGCAGGCACCGCTCACATACAGAGTAAATCTCGTAAATTTCGCTCACCTTACGCCATTGTTGACAGATTAATTTGTAACGTGTAGGCCGCAGTGGGACGTTTAATTTTATTGCGAACCAATTGATTATACATACTATTTAAGTACCCTTTGATCATAATGAGACAAGGAATATAGCACATAGATACGGTGCTGTCATTGTTGCGACGACATCATAATCACATTCATCCAATACGAAACCAAATGATAAAGTTACAAAGACGATGCGGGCTTCTTATATATCGAAGAAACGATTTTACAACTAGGTGTAAAAGTAACTTGGCTGGTTAATAATCACTTAGAGAAATTCGTTGGCACTTCAGCCAGAGAATTAACTTCGTTATCAGATGTGGCAACGTTGCCAGCTTTTTAGTGCGCTTGCAATTTTTGGTGACGTAAAAATATTGGGTGACATTACTGAAATAAACATCTAACTTAACTACATTTTCACTATATTGGAACTTAAGAGTAAACTATTCCTTTGTGATTAATACGCTCGACGAAGCCTTAACGACTTCGACTACAGTGACAACTAAGTCTAATAGTTAATAAGAATAGTTCTCAAGTGAACACTGACACACACGTCAGGTAATTGATGTCAGCGCAGATTTTCGTATCGAAAGCGTTCAACGTATTGGCAATCTTAAGCGTATTTAATCACAGCAGTGTGACAATGAATGAATACATTCAATTTGTGATTATATTAAATAGCAAAGGTGTCACTGTCAGTCGTTAAGGTCAAATCTGTTATTAAAAGGAAAATATGTGCGTGTATACTATTGATTTAAAAATATTTGCATTTGACTGGTCGAAAAATAACCGTATATTGTTTTGAAATACGAAAATGTTCAATAAGTGTCTATATTATTATAAATAACTAAAATTATTTGAATTTAAAATAACTTTAAATTTATTATCTCAATGTTGGTCATTTATTATATATCTTTTGATAAATAGGTTTTTTGATTTCATATAAGTATAATTTTATTACATTCTAATGGATTTGTGATGCCAGGCTCTACATTTCTAGAACACGTTATAACACTATACTGCTGTCTTTCAATATACATATTTATTAAAATGTCCTATATAGATACATCAAAAAATAATTTTATATAAAATATTTTCTATTAATTATTATCTAACGACAGAAATAATGGCTGATAAAAAAAATCTAAATGTGTCGTTAAAAAACGAATTGATTTACCTTCAACAAACAATCTCATAAAATTTCTCTTTATAATATTAACATAGAATGTATATTAAAATAGATCGGACATGTCACTGCTCGCCCTAAATATTCACACGATGACATCTTCTGAATATAAATATTTTATAGTTGTTATATAATTTCAGGGCTATGAACTTCACCCAATTATGCTATGTATATTCAAACTGAAACCAAAAATATTGCGGCAATCGGATTTGGAAAGATTGCGCATATATTTTATAGAGTGCACTCAGATTGATTAGATTCATTTTTATACGAATCCACGGACCTAAAACAAAGTAAACCTTAAGGCTGTACTAGCGCTGCATATTTGTGATTTTAATGTTAGTTTCGCGTAATGACGTGAAAGTCATAAATATTTATAAGAATTGCAGTAACTTTTTTGGAATATGCATTGGTAATGTCGTTTTAGCCCTCTTTGCCACGAGGAGTTGAAAGAAAAAAGAAAATACGAGTGACTGTAAAATTTCAACGGTAGCTGTTTACATCCGACCTTTTTTACGATGTTGTTAACTGTCGATTCTTTTTAAACATCTGCGTCTTGAACTGTAAACTACATTGTTCGTGGTTTCGAACCTAAAATGGCGCTTCAAACGTGGTTATTGCTTAAACCAAAGGTCTTAGTATTTACATCTGTTTTTATTTATATTGGTGAAATCTATTATTTATAGGTTACGTTAGTTTTTATATCTATAAAAAAAATATATATTATTGTGTAGTAACACGTAAGTGTTCATAATAATTAGTAGTAGAGCCTCGCTGATTTCAGCATGAATGAGCCGGCTCGACCGGGGAAGGACTACCCTCTCACAGAATATCGACGTGAAATAGCAGTATTCCTACTGTTGTGTTTCGTTCAGTGAGTGAGAGTGCCGGAGGCCCAATCACCCTCTTTCCCCTTCTCGCTCCTTCTCCTTCCCACTTCCTTTCCTAAAGGGTCGGCAACGCGCAAGTGGTATATGCCTCTGGTATTGCAGGCGTCCATAGGCTACGGCGACCACAGGTGGGCCGTATGCTTGTCTGCCACCATAGTCGTATATTTTTTTTAAGTTATCTAGTATATTAAAACAAAAATAATTCCAATAAATGTATTTGTTTTCAAAGTAAAAATATCGTTCCAGTACGCCAGTATGGTAGTATTTACTTCTATGTTTATGACGTGAATCCCTAAATAATCTGAATACATACAATATAAACGTATACGGTCTGTGTATACATTTGCATGTATACGTAAAGGCCGAGAACTTATATTAAACATTCGGCCCGCAGCGTCTTTTTAAATCTCCCTAGTAGTAAGGAAGGCTAAAAAACCAATTGGGCTCTTGGTTGCTCGCGCAGTGAAGATTGACATATTGTTTTACTTTTAACGGAAGTGAACGACTTTATCTTGGGGGTAAAGTGTGTGGGAATAAAACTGTTTACGAGACACGTCTTGGGCTTCACTTCAAGCTTTGAAAGCGTAGTTTCTTCTTCGACTTTTAAGCAACCATTCGTCATGATACACTCATTAAACAATTTGATTAATGCGAAAGTGTTTCTATTTACTCTTTTACTTACTCCCAAAATTTGAACAGTGTGATGTCATATGTATTTTACACTGAAGGAATAGCAAATGTTATGGATGGTACCAATTTATCGGTTAATGGTTTTTCGGTAGAAAACAACATACTATTAAGACGATGCCGCCCTGCTAACCATGTCTAGAGTTTTAGTTAGTTTTCGTTAGGTAGGAAGTTAATCGGCTAGTTAATTGCTGTTTTTATGTTTTAAAAAGACGACACCTCTGTAGTTGTATTTTCTGTATTGCGGAGACTTTACAAACAATCAAACAACGTACCTACACAAATAACACCCAGACTAGAAACAACAATATGTAGATCACACGAATTTTTGTCTTAGGTAGGAATCGTAACTACAACAGTCAGCGACATGGCAGTAGTGAAGTGACCATTTAAACCATTACACTATCCGTGTCTCATTATTATTAACACACTTATTTAGATATTAAAAGATAAAAATAGACTATGCTTCATAAATTAAAATACGTATTTAAACAAGTGAGAATCGGCAATGAATTGCCGTAAATCTTAGAGTTCGAAAAAATGGTTCAAGTAATATGCAAAGGTCACGTGACCTTGATGTCAGAGGTCAAAGGTCATAGTAGTTTCGGGGTATATCGACTATGCTGAGTCGAATAGCGCTAACCGCGAGTCTCTAGCTCTTACGGTTTTTGAGTTGAAAGTTGTATAACAGACAGACGGAAGGACGGACGGACAAAGCTGTTGTATAAGAGTTTTTGCGAACTCTAAAAGTAACTGTCTGGGACTATTATCAAAAAGTGTTAGACGATTAAATGTTCTGCTACATAAACATTTTGATAGTAAGACGTTTTGCTAATTAGACGTATTGCGAAATTGAGGTCTCGGATCGTTGGACATTTTGCTACGCAGACATATCGATCGTGAGGCAATTAGATCGAATCTGTGTAACTGTGTGTTCTATGCAGGTAATGACTGTATAATTTACCGTAGAGAATCAGGGTTCTAAATACATACTTTAATACTTTAGGTAACCATCGTTTGACGCAATTTTGCAATGAAGTGTTGCCATTCTGAGGTACCGTACCGAGCCGAGAATCCAACCTAACCAGGGGTTTTATTTATATTGTACCGCAATCCACACAACACTGCACACCGTACGTTTACGGTTACTGCTTGTCTTTACGTTTAAGAGTTATGTACGTTTTCGTCTAAATCCACTTATAAGTGATAATAGGTTTAGTTATTTGGGAGTACCTACAAAAGTAAAGTATTGCTACTAAATAAAATATGAAACCTATTGATATTATTTTTCTGTCTTTGCTTGGGTTGAGCAGCGTTAGTGAATGTATTGTGCATGAGTCCCGAGTTTGATTTGGGCAAAGTGTCAATAGGTTTGCCTGTCAAAAAATCTCATTTGAAATGGGATATAGCAACAGGAATGCTTCTATCACGTGGGACTTACACTATTCTTGGCGAAATACGAGTAATACACATTTGCTCATTCGGTGATATATGCGTCAGACTATTTAAGTACCTATATATATTTTTCACCAATACATTCGCGACTCAATGGAATCCCAATATCACAGAATAAACGGCTGTAAATTTTTCATTTGTCGCCCGCAAAATCCGAATTGATTTTCTGCGCGTCCAACTTTGTATTGACAGCTTTCAACGCAATGATATTTCAATATATATATTGTGTTATAGACATGTGTGTACGGGAGAACTCGGCTGGATTAATTAAACGAGTAAATACCTAAAGCGCGCCGTACATGGGATATTCACATATATACGTGTAATCCTGAATAAACCATTAGCGATAAAGGGTACGCGATACGACCGCTAGTGTTGCTCGATTTTTTTGCAACAACTAATTTTCTTTTCTCGTTGCATCCACGGCTACAAGCACGGAAGCCTTAATCGTCTCTAGCATCGATACAATTTAAATCGGAATAAAACGAGCAAAACGAATCGATCTCTATCCTATCGAGAGCAAATCGCACGACTAAAGACGCTCTCTCGGACGGAATGCTCCGAGCGATTGGAAATACTTGTGTCTGAAGTTCGAAAAGAAAAAAGTTAATTGGTACTGTTTTTGTCATTGCACAGTCCCGTTACTCCTTCAACTAATCTCTCTATTCTCAATCGAGACGTCTTTACCCACTTTTACACGGTTTTAGCTGCGAAATTGCGAAAGTCTTGGAAAAATTGGAACACTGACGTTTTATCGCTACTGTTCCGGTCAAATTGATTCTTTGGTTTCTTTAGGGTTAATACTGCATTAACTCGTGAAGTTCCTTAATTGTGTGCTATTGAATACGCTAAAAACCAAAGTATGGGTATATTTTTATTCAAACTAATGTTACTGTACGTTCTAAACTATTCCCTTGCATCGCGCGTCGGAAAAAAGCGGCGTGATTTTAAACGAAGATAACTAAATAAGCAGACAGTAACAAAGTTGTTTCTCGCAGGATTCATATTTTCAACAAACCACAGAAGCGACGACGCGAGACGGATATTCGATTTTTACCATCAACATCTCGAAGTTATGAACTTTTAGGTACCTATTTCAATTTACTGACAATAAACACAACATCAAGTAACAATTCATTACTTAAAATTAAACCATGCTCTAAATACAAACTTTAATTTACTTATAAAGAATATTACAAGAAGATTTAATAATGGTTTCAAATGAGTTGGTTTTGTTTGAACTAGAATGGATACTTAATAATTTCAGAAACAAACTGTTCTGCATAGAATATCTTTGAAATTGAACGTTTTGTCGAGTTGTTGAATAATAAATCATAAGCCGGAGTCTCTACGAATATCAAAGGGGATCTTCAAAGTGTTCACTTAACACTATTAGTAAAGTGCCGTGTAAATGTGGACTTTATGAACCATCCTCCATATTTAGGGAAGTACAATTCTTAATCCGCATTTCACACTCGCTGGACAAATTCCAAATACCCACGAGGAAATGTAAATTGGATTGTGTATTATAAATACTTGAGTCAATTGTATAGTGCTACTTCTTTATAACAGGTTTCGTCTGTTTTGATGAAGTAATAGACTAAGCTGGCAGGTGGTCAGAAAAACGATATAATTATTATAAAAAGAAACCCGCTTTTTTAAATACTAATATGATATTGCAACTGCACACAGCTAATTAAATAATAAAATCAACCTCATTACGGTTTCATTTGCATTAAGAATTATGATAAATAAGCACCGACGCACGCGCAGGCAAAGCGTAAATAAAGTAGCAAGCAGTATGAGTCTCTTGTATATATGAGTGCTAAATACGCAAGCAACGCCAGTTAGTATTACTCATTTTGTTATTTACCATATCAGCTTTGGCATAATACCAAAAATCACAGTGTTGATCCAGGACATAAAAATATAAATATGGATTAACTCAGCGCTGCTGGATCGAAAGTGTATACATTTATACACTTTCGATCCAGCATAAATAGGCAGTGAAATAAGGGAAAATGTTAAAAGAATAAACATAAAAATACCATGCAAAAGCTTTTTATCATGAAATGATGATGATGATGCATGGATGGCTAGTCCTGAAGTGGTCACCATATCATTTGTAATAGTGAGTTCATTTTCGCGGGTACCATTTGCCAAACAAGATAAAAATAATATTAACTTTGCAGGAATAATTATTCCGCATCTGGATGTTCTTTGTGTCCGTTGTTTAAATGTTAAGCACAGTGGCAACACTGGGATTATCCTATTCTAGGTCGAGAGATGTCTGTTTTAAACAAGAATGATCATTTTATTTCTGTCAAATGACCACAACGCTTACGTCAGTTTTTTAAAGATCTTAGTCCTAAAGGTAACTAAGTAGTAGGTTAATATTCAACATTGGTATTTTCTAAGTTATTATTTTTATAGACGACTATTGTGTAGATGACCTTTGATGAGTTCCCCTGTATTCATTAAGCCACAAGTTATAAATAGCTGTCGCGATATTAATTGCTGTGTCCTGTATAACTTCAATACATTTTTCATTGTTTACATCCGAAGCGGTTTCGGGCAACGCCGAGCTATGATTACATTTTCACGTCACTGTCAACTTCGAACAAAGACACGGAGAGAAAGCCATCAGTCATTATCAGTAGAAAGAACAATAAAACGACGACTCATGGTCGTTAACCGAAATCACCTTACAATAAGGGAACTCAGAGGGCACAACCACCCTAAATACTTGCTCAAGGTTTGATGGAATGTTGGAAAATCTGGAGAATCACGGCTCTTACGACGCAGTAATTAGGTATTTAAATAAATTAGCGGGTTAGTAAATGTTGCTTTACGAACCTTGAGGATGCCGTTGAGTAAAACTAATTTAAAAGCACTGTTTTTATCTCCACCGGCTTGGTAATATCTATCATTATAATCTGAGACATCTAAGAAAGGACGAGTTAATCCCGAGATTTGAAAACAACCTAATAATATATGCAATAACACCTAGAAGTGTTCATGCACCTTCGCAAGCGAGATTAGATATAAGAGAAATGGTATTAGAAATCTAATCCGCTATCGCTACAGACGAGACTGTAAGGTAAGGGGAGTTATTAACCCAGCAACTCTGATTTAGTACACACGTTCTAGAGATGCTTCCACATGAGGCAAGAGCTCGCGCGGGTTACATGCGCAAGACATTTGTCTGGGCTCCATGCGCGAATTAATTATATATTATCAACTCACGCAAATGCGATAAAATACGCATGTTACCCGCGTCTTATACAATAGCCATAAAAGCAAGATCACAACAGCGATCTTATCATTATGCGGCAATGGATCCATTGAAATTTGGAGTTAAATTTCCTTGGAGTATTCATTCAGTCAACGGTTGAAAGCTAATTTCTAGCTGTCAAGTTTCTTAACATCAAATTACATTACAACAAAACGTATTTCAATACGTTCGTAGCTTTAATAAGTACTCGATGTCAAGCCTCTAGCTCAACTTGCAAATTAAAAACTGAATCAACGCTTTATTACACTTTCATAACTCTCTCTTTAACACAGTGTAAGCAAGGTTTTATCAAGATTTATTTTACGGCGGTACCGTTGAAAAGACGTAAATGATATTCAAATCTGAATAAGCTAAACAGTGCGTCGCCAGTCTTAACTTGGCTAAACTGGCGTACCTGCACGTACGTTCAACCACATAAGGGTATAATTATTAAATTTACTTGTATGCAAATGTGAGTTTTAAAGCGTTTACATATAGGTGTAAATTGTTTGTATGAACATTGAGGTTTTATGTCGTTTTCTATGCGTTTCACGCGTCCGCTGGAGACCATTAGAGCAAAATGACTGTAGTACGAGGTTTACAAAGTAGCGTTGCTGACACAGCTCTAGAGTCTGCGTCAGCCGTTACGATATAAGAGATTTTCGTGACTAGATCCTCTATTCCTATAAACAACCATGTTCTTAAATTTTTATACTATAGTATCTAGATGTGTAAAACATCTTACTTTTGTCAATGTTATACAATGTATTTTCAATTATTTTTATTGGTTTATATAATGGTTGGTAAATCATATTAGTGTTTTACACTTGTCAATATACAAGAGCTGGACAACAATATCAAAGAATACTTAACTAAATTCGATTATGTATGTATAAACATTTAGTATCAAAACAAAATTATCTTTACGGCGAAAAATGCCACAGCATTGCGTTCTTGTAGCAGTCACAATTACACGACATTACAATGATCGTGTTTCGATGTTACGGCCAAGTGCCAAGGTGGAGTAATAACAGCCTCTAATCGTCACGCCTGGGGCACAAGGCACATCTCAGTGCCGCCGTTACAAAACGAAACAGCGAAACAAGTTTCAACATCGTGCCATCTAAAAAAGACCACATCAATCTAATGAATGAGCACTTTCTAAACTGTTTATTGTTATTTGAGTCTTTTATACAGACATCTTGGCTCAGTTCAATTTCCACTTATTGAGATCTAGCTGCTTTGAGACAATCACAAGAGCCATATTTAGACTATTACCGGTATCGGTTATGCCTTATAAGTGGCATGTTTTATTTTCTATTATTTCTAACGCCAGTGTTATGACAATATGATTTCTATTTCTGGACAATATATAACTATTTTCGTTCAGAGATGATATGATTACCTGATCAAACAATGTGATCTTTTTCTCGACTTATTTTAGTATTCTCTATTAATACCACAAAACCACTTCTGTTAAAGAAAGTAACAATTCAGGTTGAGTTTGTGGTCTGTAAAATGGTCTCACAATAGTCTGAACAAATGAAATACTCTTTCATAGTGTTTCTTTTTCAGTCGTAATGGATCAAATAGAGCTAAGAAAAAGAAAACAGATGCGCGTAATCACTTCAACGACATAGCCTCGACAAGAACGAACAATGCTCGAGAAAGTTACATTGACCATTACCATTGTGTACAAACACTTTTAAACTTTATGTGGTAACCGTTGTTTTAATTGCGCAGAGCACATTGTCTATTTTAACACTCTTGTTGATAATGTCTATGAATATACATGGAGTTTAGTGATATAATAAAGCTCTTTGCAGAATACATCTCTTTATGAATATCACGTCTCAAACGACTACTTATTATTATGAACTATTCGAACTACTTTTGTCTGAACTGGGGACTGTGTAACATCCGCTACAAAATTGTCTAAGTATTGGATATGACTGGACACAAATCCAGTCTTCAAGTTCAGAATATTCACTATTGTAATAACACGCTACCAGCCCAATTATTTAAAATGTATTTTATTTTAAATCAAATGCCATGTCAAATCAAAGTTTGCTGTAACAGTATATTATGATAACTATTATATAGATGCATCACTAAGTAATTGATATAAAATGTCATCACTGCACATTTGCACAAACAAAACTACAGCGAGCAAAACAATAGCATAAACCTTTATTTTTCACAAACATAAAAAAGAACAACAGAAAACTTTGTGTTCGAATACGATCGTGTTATTTAGTCGCTAGTCGAAGTCGAGTTTCCGTAGTAAGAACTCGGGTCGTTGCACTACAGGGTTCTAGTTCAGGCGATAGTGGATAAGGAACAGTCAACATGCCCCAGCCAAACAAAGGACGCACTTGTTTTGCTTTATTTCGCAATGTGGTGCCTTTATGGCTGCTTTTCCGGTTGACTTTTTTAAGGTATTTCTTGAACAGTGTTATTTGTAATGGTCATAGTTCCTTTAAATTTTATATGGACTCTTGAAGTAGAATGGAAATTACTAGGCAAATACGATGACGAAACTAACGAGTTGAAACGCCAAATCTATAAAAACATGAATGTTATAGAATTGTATGATAATTTAAATGCAGTGGCAACTTATTAGACGAGCAACCTTTCGTCAAAAATTTCAATGGCAGATCATAATGATGTACCGCATTCTTAAAGCAAAACAGTGCGACGTTCTAACGTTCTAAACACGGCGCGACAAAAGAATCACGCCTAATTATCTATTTGTCGCTGGCGAATAGTGAGTTATTCAAAAAGCCTCTCCCCTCACCCCGCCTCACCTCTGTTACTCAACACAACACGGCTCATTAGAACCGGGCCGTGGGAAGCACCGGGCTACTAGTGCCGTATGCACTAGGAATAAACTTATCGACAAACCTGTAATTTCTAGTATTAGAACTTATTATGTGATACTGATATATGATACTGAAAAGCATATAATCTATGATAGATTAAATGATTGAACAAATCAGCCTGAAACTTTATTACCTTTTAAAACGTTACTGACTAAGTAATAAGAATAAAAAAGAGAATAAAAGGCATAACTAAAGATACCTTGCAACATTTAATTTATATTTGAAAATATATCATGGACAAACAACGTTACTGAATGCTAATTTTGAAATTTGATCTGATATTATAATAACCTGTCCAATGTTTCAAACACTAAAAACTAATGGACATTTATTGAAATATTGTCATTGTTAATATTATATTCGTCAATAATATGAATATTTAATAACTCATACAAGTATCAATTATTTAAAATTTTTTGGTTGTTATTAATATAATTTGCAGGCGTGCGCGACATCTTACCAAATACCATCTTATCCTATAAATACTATTGGAACGCACACGTTACAAATGATTTAGAAACAAACAGATATTTAAAAAAAAATATTCGAAGTTAAACTTTTGAATCCTTGCTTTGTAGACTAACATATATTTTCTCGACAGCTTTTTTTAAATCTTAACATTTCTTAAACGTTCAGATTGATCGATCTAAGCATTTCCTACTACATCTCGCGTCTCCCACAGTGCCTATTGTTATAGAAGTAAAAGAAAAATATAATCTATCGACGTTGTTTACAAACGGTGTGTTCAGCAATCACTAGCTAGTTTGCAGGGAGCGTTTACAAACAACGGTGGCTGTGAACGAGTGAATACAGACTAACATACGGACGTACTCAGAATATGACTTTCGACTTCAACGACTTGAGTTCTGCTGGCTGTTAACTAGAAGAAAATAAATATACTTTAAGTAAACTATAATTTTATAAAGGTTCTTTGAGAAGCGATTGGCTGCGGGTGGCCTAAGACTGGTCTGCATGCAAAACCTTGGAGGAGACCTATATCCAACAGTGCTGTGTTTCGCATGAGATGTTGAAACTATCGTTATATATCAAAAAATTTGGAACACCTGTTAAATCTGACAAAATTCAGAAGTCAAACTTCAGAGATATTGTTCACTAGTGTAACTATGTCATGATAATGTCGTATCGAAGTGTTTATGTGTAAGGTATGGAATACAAACTTGCGTTCATTTGAACGCAGGTTTGCATTCCACGCTTTAAATTATTGAGACGAATCCACACATAGCAACGACATTTCGCCTATTAATATAAACAAAAATACTAGCAATGGGCAAAATACAACGAAATATTTTAAAAGACGCAGGTCTTTAGAAGTATTGCTGTTGTTCGAAAACTTGCTAGCAAAATATGCGTTGTCTATAAGCTCCGCAATATAAAACACAAATATTGGACAGTTGCTCTCAAACAACTTAGTCCAACGCCGACGTGCAGGTTGTCAAACAGCACGTACCATTTGTTTAGTCTATTTGACAGACTTGTTCTTACTATTATCTTTATTTTAGTCTTCTGAAAAACCTTATTTTGTTTTCAGAACGGAATATTGAATAGTTATAGCGACGGGGTTGATGCTTTTTAGCAGCAGCTCAAGAGTTCGGTTTTAGATACCTGTCATATTTATAGCCAACATTTTTCTTGGCTCTCCAGGGAAATGTGATGAGTAGGTGGACTTCCTCAATAAAACATGTGCATTGAATAAACCACAATGGCTCAAGACAAAATAACTTTTACTATTTTTCTACAGTGTGGTTTAATAGTAATAAATCTGTTGTCAAATTTGATGAGATTTCCTAGAACTCTCAAAAACTGAAATGTGCCATTACCTGAGTGCTCGTACTAAATAGCAGTTGAAAACATTAGCAACCTAAAAATAATTCCTTTAATCAGCATTTTTAATTAAAATGGAAATTATTTCGCTAGTTTACTCCTTATCAGTAATATCAGCTCGTAATTTCCGTCAATTATATTAACAGTCCTTCCTTATACTGTTATACACCGAACAACATTGTTAATCAAATACAATTTCATTATTACGATAGTGGACATTATAATCTATCAAATTATGTTGTATGCTTCAGGTCCTACGTAATAAGGGACTATTGCCACGCATTTGTAAATACCTATTGCCGCCTACTGAGCATTGACAATCTACACAACAGTATTATTTATTTTTAGGAAAAGGCATATCACAATAATCCAATAATATTTTGCCCGACCTGGGTTTAGAACCCAGAATCTTACAATAACACGCAAACATAAAAGCATATTTTACCACAGGTCTAACGAAACAGACTTATAAAAACAGTTACGAATCGCTATCGCTGAAGATATAATGATCATAAAATCCTTTATTATAAAATTCTTTATCATTAACTATATAATATAACAAACTAAATGCTATAATTCTATTAAAAATATCTAATGTAACAATTTTTGTCTGCTTCTGGACAATACAAAAAGTTCAAATAGCTTGCTACATATTCGGTAAATATGTAACTGATATTAATATTTATTACATAAGTCGACGTTAAACTATAATATTTATAAATTATATCTTTAAACTTAGGTATAACGCCTGTAAATTTATTGTAATGTTGAAGGAATAAGATTATCAAACAAACCTTGTGGTCTCAAGGTCCGTTAGTAGACTAACAATCTCACTTAAAATACAACGTTAAATAATATATTTGTGAGTTATATAATCTGCTTTAAACTTACTATATTATAGGAGAGAATAGTTAATTGATCAAACCAACGCAGAAATAACAGTGCGGATGTATTCACAGAAGTTATAAAAGTCGGACATATAAATATACTGTAATTCTGGGAAGCGCTTTAGATAGGATATGTTTCTACTTGTCGCATTTATGCGCTCAATAGAATAAGCTTCAAATAGTTTAATCCTGCCACTCGGCTTCCTAGAATCTCGAGCTTAGGAACGCACGGAAACATCTAGCGACAAAGCAAAATTACTGACAGTATGCAAGTAAGTTTTAACTTTCTTCAATGTTTTATGACCACGAAAATTCCTTAAAACAGCTTAATTAGAGGTATGACACAAAAGTACTTTATATAACGAGGAAGAAAAAAACAAAATCCAGTAGCCATTAAAAGTTGCCAACGTTATCTAAAAATCTGTCTTTCTTAAAACAAGTTGGTGGGATGGGCTCTAGTTATATTAGCTTGAGAAGTGACATTACAAGGAAAATTTCATCTTGTTTAACTTAAATCGTAACTTTTTATAGCCGTCGGTCGCGTGAATTCACTCCGTCCCACTCCAGAACAAGATGCAGATATAACAAGATAATATTTTTCTTCATAAAAATATCATTCCTCTTTCTTAATAAATATTTTCCTTTTTCAAAAAGTCTACTTTGTGTCTTTAAATAATTTATATGCTTTAATCGTTGTAAACTCGATGTTCTTTTTACAAGAGTCAACATAAAAAGTATATAAAACTATATATATAAAACTCTTCCGTTACTGAGTGACTGACAGACAACGCACAGCTGAAACTACTGAACGCAAGAAGCTGAAATTTGGCATGTATGTTTCTTGGAGAGTGTAGGGGAGCACTAAGAGAGGATTTTTGGAAATTCCACCCTGAAGGGAGTGAAAGGGGTGAAACCCGATATGCACACGGGAACGAGACTTACGCGGGTGAAACCGCAGGAAAACTACTAGTAAAATATATTTATCTAAATCAGTTAAAATAGAATACGGCGGCCTTATTATTGTTATTTGAGACAGGTAAATTTCTCTCCTTTGCAAACCGTAGCCACATTGAGTGCCAATTATTTACTAAGATGATGTACACTTCAAAAGTAATACATCATATTATTGGCCACAAACAGACGATAATGATAGCCTCAAGAATCCTGCTAATATTAAATGTGAAAGATTCTGATAATCTTTGGATGTTTTTTACTTAATCACGCTTAATCATTTGTATGGAACTTGGCTTACATATAGAGCAATTACTAAATTAACACATGTAATAGTTCTTAAATCGGTGCCCGTAAGATTTGCCCGGGCTAACTAGTGTATAACAACACAATCCAATCTAGGTCTAGTCTGTGTGAACGAACGTTTACAGGCGACGCGATTACTAGCTTATTAAGCATCTAACCGGTGCTTACCGGTTACCTCACCTGACATGCTCTGCAATAATCTAACGAAGGTAGGGCAATTGCTTTGGGCCGCTCGAAAGCAGGCGGTATGTATTATCGTTAACTACACTGATAATACCAGTAATAATTCTGGCAGTGAGATAAAAATGCCTAAAGCTAACTTTCACTAAATCCTAGATACAATCTAAATAGGTCAAATGTTATAAATTAAACGTATCTATGTAACGAACGTGGTAATACGCGCAGACATTCTAAGCCAAGTGAAGGGAGATTGTGTGTTGTATATACGTATAAATTATTATGTCAGTCGTTATGTACAAAATAATCCCTTGGTATTTGCCAATCACAACGAAATGTTTACGTGTTTTCATGAAACGTAAAATATATGCACAACGCAACTAAAAATGTCATAAATTATCCTAAATTTCAGTTGAATATTTTTAAAACATGTAATAAATATCATTAAAATGTTTTTTCTCGCACCTGAATACAGTTGGAAAGTGTCCAGAATATGAACGTTAAATTTCGACTGCGCGCTACATTTCGCTGTCCAATGCTACTTTTGATATTATGATTCTATTAAATATTAACAATGCAGGTAATGTATTTTAAAACAAAATAAGTTTTATTTCGGCTAACAGATATATTTTATAATATTATGAGTTTCACCGTCATGATTCCATGTTTAATTGTAAAATTTGATGAAATCGAGGCGCCATAATGTACCCGCATTTGAAGGAATTTTCTTGTGAAGTTTCATTCAGTAAATGTATATTTAAATATAATGCGATAGTTTAATAGCACTTACAATTATTACCTGAAATAATTTCTATAAAATATTTGAAATACAAAATATAGCAATGTCGCATTTAGACATGATGTAATGAAAATATAATTATATTTAAATTTAATAGTCAATTTTTCACTTGAATTTGCTAATTTTGCTTATTATTGAGAGAATCGTATTTCATATTACTTTAGTACTTTTCCATTAAATTATTTCTGAAGTATTGCAGTATTGTTTTATAAGTATAATTCAATACAACGCCAGATTTAAAAGACAATAAATTATACCAATCATATGTATTTTTATGTTACTTATCTCCTTTTCATTCATGATAAGTATAAAAGAATCGGTATTGTATTATATACATATTACTCGTGATTACAATTCCGATTTCCAAAACGTAGTATATATATATATATATATATATCATACACAATATTATATAATATACCGTGCAGCTGTTCAACCATGGAAACGTAACAAACAGACTACTCTTCTTTTTAAGTTGAATACTAGTATGAAGCGACACCTCAACATAGCTTAAGTAATATGTGCATGTGTGTGTGTGATTGTCTGTTTGCGTGACAATAATAAATATATTATCGTGCACACAGATACTGCTTTGCTACGTTAGACGTTTGTCCCACTGCCAGCGTGTACGCGAGTAGTACCTAATAGACCATAATGCCCATTTAACAAAAGTAAAAAGTTATAAAAATGTAAACATTTGATAGTTTGTCCACAGGCGATACTCACTTGTTATCTTAACATGTATACATGCATACAAGTAGTATCATAAATGGTGGCGAATGCCCCTTATAATTGTTCGACACACTCGCACACCAGCTCATAGACCAGTGACAAAATTATCATAACTACACACTCGCTTCTCGCTAACTCGTGATAATGCGACTAGCATCCTGCTAATTCTTGCCAGTGACACAAGCGCCTATGTAAGTTGTAGTTTTCTCGTACTGCTTTGATCTGAATCCATAAAATAAGCCATAAAATATGTAAGACTGATACGTGCGTGTCCAACTAGCGGCATTTAAAAACTAGGTGTATGTTGTTTTGACATGGACATATCGTCGTACGTAACGTTACGAGATCTGTGTATGCGGAACTCGAACGGTTTCGTGCTACTCCCAATCGTATATCATTTGACGTAATTGTGTTACTCTCTGTAGCGTGAATAATCCCACGGTACAACGTGTCACTCGCTACTTTACCACTATACTTAATACTGATGTTGTTTTATAACAATAGTTCGTAATTTATCTTTTCTTCATAAATGCAGAGACTTAAGTCTTCTTTTTAAAAGTGTTCGTAGGGCTATGGATTGCTACTTACTGCGATTATAATATTCTATTCTATAATATAATATTCTACCACACACACACAACACCATCTAGCCTAAACTAAGCAGAGCTTGTACTATGGGTTCTAGACAATGGATAAACATACATAGATACTTTTTCTTTTTGTAAATACATACATATTATGCATAAAAACAACCAGACCACGACAAACATCCATGTTCATGCACATAAATGTTTGATTTGTGCGAGAATCGAACCCGCGACTTCAGGCGTGGCAGTCAGTTACACTAACCACTACGCCATCGAGGCCGACAAATAATTATAGCTTGTCTCTCTTGCTTAATTTACTGTCATTTTTTGGTTAAGGGTCTAAACCTACCGTTTCTTATCTTTATTACTAATCAATATAAAAACATGCTATAGGAATAATATTGTCTTCTGTTTACGCGAATGTTATTCATTGAAATTAAACTACTACAGATTTTATCGCGTTGTTTATTTGACACTACTATGTAAAAAAGTGTCAAATAAACAACGCGATAAAATCCGTATATAGTAGTTTAATATCAATGTTATAGGAATAATATTCCTGTGTCCTGGGGGTCTGTATAAATGCTAAAACAACGGACACAAAGAACGCTCAGTCTTAGAACAATTATTTGTGGATCATAGTATCAAACCCACAACACACGGCGCAGTGGCAATGCGACCATTTTAACCACTACGTTAATATCCATGTCGTAAAATTGTAGTAGGTATTTTATTCTATTTGTTTAAATATAATAATTTTAATTGCTATGTTAAATATTTTATTAATTAAGGTTAGCTTGCAGTAAAAATATACGATTGCTCAAATAAAATCCACATACATATGAACACATTTGAACCCGTGACACTGGTCTTTCCAAAGTTACGTTCGTAAGAAATAGTTGAAGCTCGTTTTGTCATTTTTTGTTTTGTTTAAAAAGACAACACCCGCACTAGGAATAATTCCTGTGCCGCGGGGGACTTTACAAACAGTCAAACAACGGACACAAAGAACACCGAGACTCGGAATAACTACCTGTTTGTGGATCACACATTTTTCTCCCGTGTGGGATTCGAACCCACAACACTCGGCGCAATGGCAGCCGCGAGGCAACCACTTAAACCTCTACGCCATCCGTGCAGTCAAACAGTACAAACAAAGAAACATTAAAGAAAGAAGGGTAAATAAACGCATGTTTCTGTGTTTATATGTTACTAGAGGTCGCTTAGTGGTTAATATTCGACCATAATTAATTTAAATTTTAAGTTTGATTGTAATTAAGGTTTTATTGTCTATAACTATACCCTTATTACACCCATTTCATTTAGATTTCGCCAAGGCTATACACGTTAATATATTTATCTTTCTTAAACATTTAAACAAATTATTATTTACTAACTATACTCTTTCATTGACAATATTCCTAAGCTGGCTACTTTATTTTCTTTTTTCTATATTACGTAGGTATAAATAAGGTATATGTAACCATAGTTACGAAGAATTGTACAACGTCAGACGAACAATGCCGAAATACTACGAACGCGACTCGACTGTGCGTGTCAAATGCATCGTTGTGTGCGTGTAGTGTTTTTCCGTTAATTTAATGTATTTCTAATGCATATTTCATAAAAATATTAGGATTCGCCACTCCTTCTCCGTATAAACTTTAAATGTGCCAAATTGCATACTCCTCCGTCCGCGCAATTTTCGTAAAAAGGGGTGCAAAGTTTTTGCTTCACGTATTAATATATAGAAGATGTTGTTTGTACAGCCTAATTACCCGCACTTGCTCGGGATTGTAGATTATGGTTAAACCTGAGCTTGTCTTGGCAGGAACTTATACATGTAATTGCAATATTTAAGTGGTAACAATTATCTTTGTTGAATATGCTTTTGTTTCTATCTACTTGTACTATATACAGGTTATCCCAGAATATGGGAATCAAATTGTAACGGGAGATTCCTTAGGTAAGGACCATTCAAATGTGCGAAAAAAATGTGACGTTTGTGTGAAAATACAAAAATATCAAAGTTTTTAAAATAGTACGACTTTTTCAGACTTTCAGTTACAGGTACTTTGTTAAGGCTAATTTTAATTTTTTTGTCTCTCTTAATATTTGTGAAGCATTGATATGTCAAACTAAAAACGATTTTTTAGTTTTGAAATCGCAGCATTATTTTGGTGTATATTTTTTTGCACCTATACTTAAATTGATGATTTGATTGATTTTTTAATTTTTACACAAATACTATAATATTTTTTTTTTGGTTTGCCCATTTGAAAGGTCCTTACCTAAGGAATCTCCCGTTACAATTTGATTCATATATTCTGGGACAACCTGTATACTACAAAGAGGAAGTAGCTTTAAAAAAAACTGGTTTGGAATAGTTTTTGATCTATATCTACTATTTAAAGGAATCTGAATTTCAAACAGTATTTTCGAATTTTTGCCTGTGCTTCACGTAAAATCTTTTAATTTGAGACTAACCTGTAGCTAACAGGTTTGTATGAAAAAACACCTTTCATTTATTTTTATTTTATAAAACTAGTGATAGGGTGCATAGTGTGATTCATATACATAACACTGCGAGTGAACTGTAGTTTAAGCAGACAAAGCCGTGGGCAAAGGCAAATATTCACATAAGATTATACCTAACTGCAGATGAGCTATGTTCATTGAATTTATCGCCTGACTTAATGAAATTCATAAATTTATTTATAAAACCCAAATGGACGTTCGGGCACCGATGAACACACACAATGCAATTTCTTATTTTATAGACTTATTATCACCAAAGATTAAGTTTTCATTTACAATATTAGCTTTCTTAAGAAAATGTTTAAATTACAACTACGTCAGGTGCAGTCTTAAAAACGGAAACTTCATATCCAATGTGAGGGACGACAGTCGGAAATAAAAATGTCGGATCGAATCTGTCAATTTGGAATCGTAAGCTAAAAAACGAATGATAAAAACATGTGCCGAAGCGATCGGGGCACGCAGCAGATGTCCGACATCAAGACGTTATGGAGGGTAATCCCGATCACATGTTGTACGAAAAACGATCGGGTGTGCACACCGCGTATCAATTCTACACTAGCCAACGATATTCCAGAAACTCGGGCGATGTCTCCACGCCCGCCCGCATCTATAATATTAAAAGCAAATCGACTCAGTAATAATGACCTATTACTTAATATTCATACGTACCACAAGATTAATATCCACTTTCCTTTTTATTGCGATCATCATGTTAATGTATAACTGCTCCCGTTTCTACACTTTATAAATATCCAACATTCTGTTTATTTATATGCAGAAATGTCGACATAAAATTTCGCTACACTATACGGTAATAATAGATGCACTAAGGCTAAAACTATAATTAGACATATCGTACACGCATAGGCACACAGGTTACCTGTGCCGCGTGTTAAACCTAAATACGTGCAGTGTTGCGTTCAGTTTACACAAACTTCTAAGAAACTCGAGCGTCTGACGCAATTCCGGTCATGGATCTCGAGTTGCCTGAACCGAATTCAACTGCTCTTCGAGCTAATTTCCGAACGTCACTTTGTTCTTTATTCAATTTCCGATATCGGCTACTCGGCATTCCAATTCCGAATCTTTTTTTTTTCTTTTTTAATTAATCGCGTTATAAAACGTTATGGAGTACAATTACAGCCAGCTTGGATTTAATTAGTATCTAATGTTTGATAAGAGAAAAATAAATAAATTAAGAAAAAAGGAAAATATACCTACGTTTGGCGGCCTAAATTAAATTCCTTACCGGGATTAACGGGCATTACGCAATTAGGGAAAATAAATTACTATCAGAGATTCCGAGGAACGAGCAAGCGGTGAGGAAAACATGACCAATCGAGTATTAAAATAAAAGGAAGAGGACAGCCCAAATGAAAATACGATAGGTTGTGAATACAATTAAATTAAGTATGTAGAATTTTTGTAACGACATCAAACGCGAAATTTTGTAGATAAAAAAAACTGCAATTAAAACGCTTTCATAATATCAGCGTATAGATTGTTTTGACGAGCAAGTTAAGCGGATTTTGCGGGATGTAATCTGGTTTGTGGTTATAAGTTTCATATTAGGTTTAAAATATAACAAAACGAGATATAAATGGATAAGATGGAAAAGACAATGATTGATATACAGGGCCGCGAGAGAAAACCATTTTCTTCGGAAGCGCTACCCTACCCTCGGCCCCCTTCAACCATCATAACAGCCGTCTCGGCCGAATATTAAATTTGCTTCATCAGTAAAAAGCGAGTACATTTCGCAATATTGTGAATTCTGTTCAGATGAAATTTGACCAAAAAATGTTTGACTGTGGGTGTTAAATGTAATTATTAAAATAACGAACTCAACGTATTGAACAGATGTTCGTGTGAATTGTCCGGTGCAAGGCTCCCTTATCTTTTACTTGTAATATATGCATAAGATCTAAGATATTATGATATGTATCAATTGCCAAACCAATTTATGACCCGCGCAACTTTGTCTGCTTCATATAAGAGAATTTCCTCCGTTTTTGCAACATTTTTCATTGCTGCTCCGCTCTTGTTGGTCATAGCGTGATGTTATATAGCCTATAGCCTTCCTCGATAAATGGGCTATCCAACAAAGAAATAATTTTTCAATTCGAACCAGTAGTTCCTGAGATTAGCGCGTTCAAACAAATAAACAAACTTTTCAGCTTTATAATATTATAGTATAGATTGCTTTCTACTCACATTTTAGACGAACGCGCATTGGTGGTTAGATTTTTTAGTATTTATTTAACACTGGTAGCTTACCTGGGAAAGAACGAAACATAAATTTAAAATACAATTCAACCAGGTCAATCTAATATATATTTATAGTTATCATCAATATTTAACAATATGAAGATGTTGTAAAATGCAATTCTCATAAATATACTCATAACAGTATATTAAGACATCAATTAAAACATATCATATTATTTTATAACAAATAAAATTAATAACAATATTACATCAATGTTACGCCCAATGTTTATAATAGATAGCTGTTATTATAGTAATCATACAACATTAAATTTAATCTGCAAATAGATACAAATTAATAACAGGTATAATATAAATTGCCACATCCATAATAGTGTGAAGATACTTCAAAAAAATATAGCAAAAGATATTCTGGCTATACAGCAAAATTTGTAAACAACTAAGATCAAAATAATCTCATAAAATGTATCTTTTAACGTAAATAATAAATTTATGGAAAAATATTTTCTCTCTCCTTTGCAAATAACATAATTAATCCGATCAAGATACCGTCTTATGACAGCCAAATGTCGGTTAAAATAAATTCGATGTCACAAAAGATCGTTGTTATCGTAATACCATAACTTCTGGAGTTTGACTGTTGCTATGCAATTAGACAGGGAAAAATAAGAAGGACAAAAAATATAAAAAGTGCACGCCCTCGACAGATGTCGGCGCATTGGCGCTGAGCGATCGAGACAGGTGCATCTTGATCTCAGGGCTGGTGCACGCAATTTTATAACATTATTATCTCACATTTCGCATCCTTAATAAAACAGAGACTTATCTCAGTATTTTTGATTAAACAAATTTGAACTCTATTGAAAAGATTTAACACAAATATAATATTAGAATTTAACATACACAATTAGAGTTCAAAATGGCTTACTTTCAAATTTCGAGTTAAGTCGCTGTTCTATTAAGCATGCGATTTGTGCGAATCTTACTCAATAAATTAAACTATTTTTAAGAAGGCAAGGTGGCTAAAAAGTTTGTGAAACGACGTCACTACACGCAAAGTTGTTTTTAACTTTAAATCTACCTATATCTAAGAGTTAATATAAATATTATCTGTCGAAATATATACATTACATTACATACTCGATTTAAAATACTAACACTTTCATTTAACAACTTAATTACTGCTGCGCTTTCTTTCAATAGCAACGAATTTTATGTTTAGCTTTAGCAATGTTTAGGCTCCCATCTGTACAATGTCCAACACAATACATGTGATGATAGTTGTATTTGATGGTCAAAAGAAGACAACTGGTATCCCGCACTTCACCGCAAAAGATCAGTCCCACTCATATCGAAGCATCTCTCGAAAACTCCTACAGAACCAACTCGACACCTACAGGTTTGTGCTATTAATTTTACTAAAACAGTCTGTAGACTGCAAGCTAGTTTTAGTAAAATTAATAGTACAAACGAAATCATTTTCAGCATAGTTCTATCTCCTGACTGTTGGTGATTGGGAGCGTGACCGTAAGGTTCATAGAGAATCGTCTGCTCTTGAGCACTAATCCGAGGTAGATCATCGTATTACAAGTAGTAATGTATCACGACCTACCGAGCAAATGTGATTCATGGATTAATAATGCATAAGTAATTCTTCTGAACTCTTTTACAGATACAATATAGGTAGGGAATAAACATCAAATATTCGGAGGCTTGTAACTATAGGATCATTACTCGCATGTGAGTTGTGGAAATAATAATGCGAATACAAGCCATTTAGTCGGCTATTCCCGACATACACACATTCCGCTTTGCTAAAGAGACTGGAGAACACGCTCTAAATATTTATTTCAGAGCGATATAACTCACACACCTACGGAGCTTTCACAGGCAGATACGAAAACTATTACAATAATATACGTTATAACTGACAATTCCACGATGGTGTTAGTGTCATCGCCAATAATATTATAATTCAATAAACAAAATATATATAAGTAAATGCTTTAATTTAAATTAGCTACGTGTTAAAATATGTATTTATGATATCAAGCTTTCGAAAGATATATATTTTGACGGCTAAATGTTTTTGCTAGCGGCAGTTAGTATTATAATAAAACAATTCATTTATCACAGCACGTAACAGGACATTCTGCTGCTTGAAGGTCCATAGATCCAACGATTTGGCAAACCGAGCAATTAGCACTAATCGCTATAGTTTCCCAGCAATTTGTGTAAATGACGCGTTACCGGCTCAACACAACTGCTCGTCAACTAATGAGCTAGCTACGCAATAATTACATCCTATTCACTTAATAATGACTTAAATTAAATACAAGACCTACCGTCATTCGTCATTGATAAACTTAAAAAGATCTTTATATATGTACAGTTGTGCCTTCAAGCTTAGTTTAAACAGATTGAATAAAAAAAGTATATAGATCCTATATATAATCACGTAATTTTGGCACCATTCCAGCAGTAATTGTCATAAACAAACAAACTTATAGTCTGTCTTGTCTATACTAACGGGATTGTATTACCAAGAAGAATCATCGTCACAATGTTGTGACATAGTTCAAGTCAAACCCAGGCAACGAAGCAGACATTTGTCCACACATTTGTTCACAAATGTCAGCAAAATAAAGCAGCCTTTATAAATCGGTAAAAATATCAATATTTTTACCGATTTATAAAGGCGTAGTTTGGCAACCCTAGGTAAATAATCGAGTATCGACAGCGCGACCGCTTCTTGGCCGCGTGCTAATCGACCTACTAATCGCAGCCGCCGCCGTTAACCCTCCATCCATTGCAGATAAATACCAACTTACGCATTTTATTACACTCCACACATACAACACACTCGAGGCTGTTCGCATTATTTAAAGTAGATTCGATTACCGCACAACGGATGCGTTAATCGAGCATGATCATGTTTTAAATACCTAAATAGCTTGTTATATAGTAATTTGATATCAATGACTGTTATTATAAATTGTAATCTATTTTATTATAATGGTTATAGCACGTATTACGTTAATTTCTCACTTAGTTGTGTAATACAATTTGGAGTGTTACAAAATATTGTATCATCAAAATATTGTATTATCGTCTCAATAAGAAAGCCGCTTGTGGTCGTCGCGAGAAAAACAAAGGAAAAATTAAGTTGTGAGCCAAAATTATAATAAAGCAATCTCAACAAAGACATTCCACAAGTCCGGCTTACGGCACCGGCCGAGCCGCGACGCAGCGCCCCCGCCCTCTCCCGTCCTTGTTTAATTCCATTAAACCACCCCTTTTATCTTTTTCGCTTTTATCTTTTCCCCACTATTGGATTACTGAACAAAATGGCGTGCAAGAGACACACGCAATCTTTCGCCTTTGCCATTACTTCACCTCTATTTGTAATAGCCTTTCCCATTTCTGGGGATGACTGCTTGTGTACATGCTAACAACATTTAAATACAAACCAACTATTTAAACTTAATATTTATATATCTCAAAAGAATTTCATATATGCTGTTTAGATGTAGTCAACTATTCGAGTGTTGTGTGGTGGTTATATTAAATGGTCATTGGTAGATTAGTGAGACCGGGCATTAGTAACTAATTGCAAAATTCGATTCTTCACCAATAAAGATGAAGTCATCATTCTATCCTTAGATATTATTAGCCGACTTGCATTTAGCCTATAAACTCTTTTATTCGTCTTTTGTATATCAACTTTCATTACAACTTTCCAGCTTGATTATTATCTCTCTGCCTTTAAACCATTTACGTGAATACTTTGTCAAGTACTAAAATTATTATCTTCTTGCATGATTTGTCCTATTTTTTCACTTCATATATCCGCGCTAAGAGACATGCTAGTATTTCACTGGGCTCTAATACCTTATTACAAATCTATCCTAATATTACCATTGCCAGTGTATTTAAATATTTCAGACACTCACTCTCTCTCACTCTCACTCACACAGTGTGTGCTCTAATAAATTAAATAAATAACAAAACAAGGTGTAGTTTAATGTAATTAGAGACTGATGTAAGCGCGTTAATTTATAACTAGAATTTGACAATTGTGCGAATGTCAGAATCGTAGGTCAAAACAACAATGAAACAAAAAATGTATAATGAATACGTACAACCTCCCCTTGGGAACATCCATTAATTAAGTAAGATCAAAATAGAGGGAGGGGGGGAGACAATTGAAAATCTAACATCAACTTTTGAAAACATAAATTATTATACGTACTTTAAAAAAAAAACAAAAATTATTTTTCTTTTCTTAGAATATCTCATTATATACGTAAGAAAAATCTTCCAAAATAAGAAAAAGTAAAAAAAACACGTAAGCGGGACGGGGGTCGCACCAAATCTCACCAAGGAGGAGGGAGAAGTCCAAATTAAAAGAAAAACAACTTACGTAATAAATGGATGCCCTCCTTTACCTTGGTAGTCAATTTCTAAAAAGCACAAATATTTACAAGAGTCAAACCACACGTGACGACTAATTAAATAGTTGTTTGAGTTCGTTTCTCATATTACTAGCGCGCCCCACGCCCTGCCGTACACCACTTTAATCTATATCGTGTAACACGTAAACAACGAATTCAATTCAATTTAACTCCTCCACCGTTGGAGTGATGTCTGTGCAAACTGTCAAAGTAACATTGGTATAGTTTAAATGACGTTCTCAAATTGAAATGCCTGACGGCGCCACTGTGACGATGAATTGAGCAGTTGATTTGATACAGAACGTAAGCTAAACACGAATTTTCACTTAATTGCTATGTTAATATTGTATGAATTGCGAGAGCAGCTGCTCGTATAGTTAAATCGATGCGCCAATGCGCTCTTGCTGATTTAGAACTAACACTAGAATGCAAAAATACTTAATTCTTTTTTCAAAGCCATTGGACATACACGTAAACAAAATAAAAATGTATGAACCTTGAAATGTCAAGTCGCGAGTCACAATTCATTGTCTGTTACTACAAAATACAAACTGCTGAATTGACTTTTAAAAGAGCTCACGACTTGAAATCTGAACTTAACTTATTATTTGTCATTCATATACAACGTGTCCGACGTTGAAGTACAACGAACAGCGCAATATTGAACAGCACTGTTTAGCAGGTATGTTTTTAAATAACCAAAATATTATAAGGTGAGTCATCATTCACGCTATAATATTTTTACACTTGCTCTTGAATAAATGCCGCTTGTAGTATTCGGGTACACTTTCGCGTCGGACATAGTAATATTGGTTGTCTATAACAAAATGTTTTTAGTACGGAGAGTAGAACAATGCGTAGTAGGCGACAATACGCTAGCATAAAATAATATGAATGTAATTTACCTCAGCCTAAGCCTTTGAGAATATATAGACATGACGTTATATGTCAAAACATCATCATATTCGTCTCCCTTGGTATTGCGAAATCATAGATCAACCATGTCTATGAGTGGCAATTTCCTCTAACTATAAGGGATACATCTTGTCTGCCACTGAAGGCGGTAATATATGTATACAATTGTTGCCTTGTATGGCTACAATTGTGTACTTTATATTGGCTAAAGGTGATAATCATTACACAAATTAAGCTACGTGTTCACTCAATCGTTCCAAAATATATATCCACAATTGCAATGGCCACAGTTTTGTGCTACACGTAATAAAACTGATAATTCGCAACGTCACTAAACAAGTTCCTGTCAGCACCTGATGGTCTATCGTTTGTCTTCAAACTCCGTCACTTAAACAAACACGCATATAAGTGTACGGGAGCAAGTTGCGTGCCATCAAAGTGATAGCGTAACTTCTCGCTCTCGTCGATTAGGGCGAGTAACGCAACTAATTTCTAATATGTTTCGTTAACGGCACTTACATGAGTTCCCGACGCAAATTTTCACCATAGGCAGCATAGTTAGTAAACTAACTTAGTTGTTTCATGTCATCAAAATACAAACCCACGTAGATAACAATCGCTGTGTTTCTTTTGAATTGACGAAGGAAAATTAGCTTTAAGAATCGTGGTGTGTGTGAAAAGTGATTGTTTAGATGAAAAATCATAGCAAGTTAAAAAATAATGTTTCAATATAGCATGGTGGTAATTTAAAGCTGGAACTTTTCTTATTTTCAGATTCAACATGTAAAGGTACTCTCTCACCATTCACCGCATTCGCCTGCAATGTAACATATCAGATTCGATTTTAATCATTACATTACAATACTACCTCCCTGATTTGACGAGCATTCGCCTGTAACGTAACATTAAATATTACAAAGTATTACACATTGTATCATCAAGTTGCGCACTTTAATGGTTAGTTCTCTTCTCTCACCAATGTAATGGTCGAATCTGTAACATTACAGGTTGCGCACTATAATGCTCTGTTCTCCTTCCTTAGTGATGTAATGCTCGACTCTGTAACGTTACACTACAGGCTAATGCCCAAGGTGAGGGAGCACCTTTAAATACTTTATTTATTTTGTACTAGCTTTCACGCGGGAATTTTTTTTTCTGGATGTACAGTACCCTATCGCCTTGTTGTACCCTTTTTGACAAGTGTATGCAAAATTTCATAATGATCGGTCGAGTAGTAAAGGCGTGAAAGCGTAACAAACAAACAAACTCACATTCGCATTGTAGTATTCTTTCCGGTTATGGTAGGTTTATAGCAATTTAAACGTATTACTTAGTGTAAAGTGACCTTTTGCTAGGCTAGGTCCTCGCTGGGCCAAATAACTACATAATTACCGTTGACATACAAAGAGCAACTAATGGATGCATTCCCAATACATCATTGGCAGTAGACTTACAAAAAGAGAATGCGCGTGCGACGGCGACGTGGTGTGCGTGTCTTAGCGCCAGGGGTGTCACAACTAATGACAATTGGTTTAAAAGACATGTGTGGATAAAAATATACTTTTAATTTAAATGAGTAATAGCATATCTGTTTTAAATAAAAGATACGTTGCTGTACAAGATCCGCCAAATTGTTTTTAATTATTTGTTATCAGGTAATTTTGTAAACTGTTAGTTTCACGTATTCGACAAAGACCCCGAATAAACTCTGATAGATTATTCCTTCATTATCTGGCGATAACAAAGAAAATCTAAATATAACAACTTTTTCTTGGAAAGGAGAGATGTGTCATTGTTTGGAGTTTATTTCCAATTTCCACTGTATGGTTGTGGAATGTTTATGGCATTCAATAATTTATGGCACTGCGAGTGAAAGGAATCTCAAGCTTATTATGATTCTATTGCGAATGTTGGCACGAATGAGATTGTCGCCACAGCCCTACACCTAATACATAGCAGTTGCGTTCCATGTGCCATATCGATACTTGCCACTCACTTTCATGCGCTCGCGCACCGAATTGCATCGACTTAATTACGCGTCAACGGTGCGCATTCTAACTAGGCAGCATGAACTATTGCTTGTCAATCGTGATGAATGCCGGCTTATTTAGCAACGCAGCGACTTAAAGACAGGTGGCCTAGCCAAAAACGGAGGTATTGTGGATTAATAGTTTAATATGATTATGAGCCATAGGATTTAACGATGTAACATCACGCAAACAATTTAGTTTTTTTATATCTTTAGAAGCTCATATGTTTCTCAAACACGATAGTTCAAACTTTAATTAGTTAAATTAGCTTTAACTTAAAGTTTGTTATCAAATGTTTACTACACTCCATCTACACCTAAATCGTCGCTATCAAGCTAATTAAGCTTAAGCAAACAATTTCAATATCACTAAAACTGGAGACGCATTATTAAAATATAAACAATTGAGCCGCTAACGTATCGGCGCGGCGGCACAATTAATCGAAGCAGTGCGGTGGTACAACCCCTGACACGGTGACGCCGGCGTTTTATAACCCTTTGTGATCGGAATCGCTTTGATCGGAACACAATCGCGAACAGAGGAAGGTCGTAATCAGTGAGCGATTGTGACAGCGTTGTCGCATCGTGGAGCACAGCGAAATATCGATGTCGCCGCATTTAACTAATCATTTCTATTTGGTTCCGGCAGCGCGCGATTTATTTTCTTATATTACTCACGGGCTATGTGCCATGTATACATCGATAATACCTTCAATTAATGTATAATTCAACATGAAACTGTTACAGTGTAAATTAAGAAACCATTTCACACATCACGAATAATGTGGAAATTGATTATGGTAATCGGCACGCTAAGGAAAGTCTGCTAAGCGAAAATCTAATAGAAACTATTCACATCGTACCGACGATCCTCGCTTAAGAAACTAGTCAGAGATTTCTACGAATTTTCTTAATGCATCCGTATGCAATACTCACAGCAAAATCTGTAAAGGATCTTACGCCAATTCTAAGTTGTAAGCAAATTGGAAATTAGATCGCGTTAAGTACAGAGTAGACTTTGTAAGACGGGTATATGTGAATATTATATTAGTTATAGCTAACAATTCGCTGATCTTACTCATTCCTCAATTTAGTGGGATAAATTTAGTTTGCGCGTAATGACGTATACCGCAGCTGATCATCATATTTTACAACGCACATCTTTGTTACGTCCTTATATTAAATGTTTTAGTAATATAATATTATGGTCAACATAAGTAATATAAGCTTACGAAGCTCGTAAAAAATATCCAGATGAAAGCACGACTTAACGTACAGCAAACAGCCGACGCAGAACAAGACAAGCAATGAGAGTATTTACTTTGACAACATGAAAAATATCCAAACACTGTAATATAATGGCGTTCAAGAAAATGAGATAGAGAAACCAATTGAATTCATAAATTCAAATATACTTGACACTCAATATAGCCACAGACCACCAATTACTTATAAAACGTCCTGAATTCGTTCCCATTAAAGCCACATCCAATTTCCATCTGTATGAAATGACGGCTCCGTCTAATGTTGCCGCGTCATGCATTCTATAATCCCCCCGGTTCGTGCCACTGTGTGCGGTGGTGGGCCTCAATCTGCGCTGATTGAAACGTGGCTATGCTTGCCGAGCGTTTCGTTTCTACACAAGACGAGTTTGGTGAACGATTCCAAACGCATCCATAATATTACAACGTTTCTTTATCACATAACATCAACGACAAGAAACTGTCACATTATGTCACATAACCGCGAGACTAATATCTAGGATTATTATTTATTAATATATTGACGTAATTGTTGATAAATTAGCAAAATAAAATGTTGGCTGCCATCAAAAGAAACCCACGTTTCCTAATGGTTTACGGAGCAGTATCAAAATAAATCTTCACTTATTTTAAAAAGATATTAGAGTAATTTCAGAAAACGATAATTTGCTAGAATCTCCCTCACTTTTGCTCTACATTAAGATCAAATGGCGGTAATTTTAAACTCGTTTAAGAGCGATGGGTATGTGAAATGTGCGAGGTGGCGTTAAGTGGCGGATAATTTATTCCACATCCCAGGAAATAACGATAGACCGATCGGGAGGCCGAGACAACCCCCGTCCGCCCCACCGCGTAATCCTTTGATGGATTCTACCTCGTAGACGCCGAGAGGAATGCTGGAAGAGTGCACTCCACGAAGAAACAACACAAAAACATATATTTTACGGATTTCTACGGAAGACGTTTAAATACAACATGAGCACTAGCGTGAAAAATGTGGCTAAGATTGTTATTTACATGAATTTTGTACTAGAGCAGGTACTTCTGCGAAACGAGTAAAGCACTTTTGTTACGGAGAGCTGTACATCGTAAAATATATAACATTACTAAGCGACAAATGACAATTGTAAATATGCGCTTACTTTTTTGGTAGGTTTTTGTATATTCATAGAAACCGTGAATCTTTTTATAGAATTGTTTTCATTGTAAATTATTAGGTTTTTATTTGTGTGAAAGGAGATATCAACTGTTATTGCCAAACACATTTTTTATTCTATCTCCCATTATACGCAGACATCTTGATAAGTAGAGACAGCGTCTTGACACAGAGTCAAAATAAAGCTATCGTGAAATAAAATAACAATAACTCTGCGTAACAATAAACCCATCTGAATATATTAACGAAAAAGATTTATAATTAAAATAGAATGTAAATAGCTGGACGATATTTCGCTGGCCACGTTTTCACGTTGTCATTTGAATCAGAGCTAGAGTAGCCAATAAGAATGTTTCCCGCCGAGTCAATGACCGGTCGGGCAGCCAATCGCGACGGCCATTGCCGCTGCTCTACTGTCCGTCATCTGAGACAAATCGACGTTATTTTGTTTTTTTACCTCTCGTCACGAACGCTGCTATCATTCTTACGACCAGATCGTATAAGCGTATAGCAATCATGGTTGAGAGATATTTTTTTATAAATATTTGAAGCGAAAATAGATACGAGACAAACATTTTATAATATAAAGGAAAATGTATACTTTTTCTTTAGATATTGTACAAACGGCCACGTATGAATTTAATTTTATTGCTAAAATAGAAGCTTACAGAAATATAAAATTATATTTTCTATTAACGGATTCCAAAAATTCATCATCTGAAGCCAGCATCAGAAAAAGGGCCGTCGTTAACATTGACTATGTAACATGCAATCATGCTTCAGAAAATTAATCAACAATATTTGGCGATGACCGATTGCCTGATTTTGAACAAGACGAAATAAAAATATTAAAACAATTGGAACAGTAATTGTATGTGGCACTTTAGCAATAAAGCACCCAGTAACCACATTCAGGGTATGGAGAAAGAACCTACGAGTGCAACAATGCATTAGAACATGGCGATATGATATAATAATAATATATGAACTATGTATATATTTTTGAGTTATTGAAAGCCTAATTCTAACCTGTTGCACTGCTAATTCAGAGCCTCCAAAACTATGGCGTAACAGATTTAAATAAGTACTCACTTGTATTGGAAGGTAAAACATCACAAACTTAGAAAGTATAAACTTTTAGCTATGCCTTATTCATTTTAATCTGAAGACATGATACGAGTTTATAACAGAGTGCTGATATAATTTGATATATAAACGAACATGAAAGAACTAGGGCTTCGTTCCACACTCTAGTGTCCGCTCCTAGACAGTCAAGAACACTTGTTACCAAGTACTTATTTGTGTGCGACTAATATTTCTTAATCACATTACTGTAATGGCTTCTCGGTTCGCTTTGTACAGTAACAATAACAGTACAGTGTTAATAAGAGAGATTATATTTTATTGTACAAAAGCTAACTGCGTCTGTGCAGATACGACACGCAACCATACATTCGTACGTTACTGTTTACGGTACGTTCACACGACCGATATTAGCAGGAACATCTTTTACTGGGTTGCGCACAATGAGAATTTTGTATTTTCCCAATTAAGTTAGATTTACAAGTATACACAAATGACGAGCGTTTTTAAAGCTCGTGACTAAAACTTTGTTTTATCTCACTGTTACACGAATGCTGGACTTTGATATCAAATTAATGTTATTGATTTTATTGCGTGTCTTTTTTTGAGTATTCATATGCTTTGGTTAGTAAAAACTTTTGAGCATCAATAAGCCCAAAAACTAAAGATTTCACCTTCAGCAAATTTTGTAAAAACTCGTTTAGCTTTATAATTTTTTTATATTATGATTTAATATTGTTACGAAGTTTTCATGATAAAAATTGTAGAAAATACATGGTATGTTTTTCTACTATGTTAGTATATATAATAATTTAAATATCAATTTTAATATAGAGATATGGCGAAAATTGTTATAACCGTTGTCCCAATAAGAGAGTAACTATTTAAATTTCGTGTATTTTTTCTTCCTTTATTTGGTAACTCTGAAATTTAACAGCTCCTATGATTGTTCCAAGCAATAAAAATGGAGCGTTACACAAAAGAATAACGTGTTATCATTGTTAAAACTCATTACAAATATGGAGAAAGTTACGCTGAGACCTCTCGCAAACTACGCGGAGTTTTTGGTCGAGAAAGTGCAACTAATGAGTCCACAATTCAAAGAGTAGTCAAAAAATTTAAGAAACTGTGTCGGTTGTCGATATTATGTCACCTCTGCGTCGACGTACCGATAGATCTCTTGAAAACATTGCTGCTGTAAACGAGAGTGTGGCCGAAAACCAGAAAGTATCAATTCGGCATCGTGCTCAACAACTTTAAATTTCACGAAGCACTACGCAAGTGAATTTTGGCGAAAGACCTCCACCTTCACCCGTACAAAATTCAGCTTACTCAGCTCAGGAGCTCAAACCAGCAAACCATGCAAAGCGTTGGCAATTCGTTCAATGGGCAATAGAGCAAAGTGATATTCAGATGTCAACGGGCCACCAACACGTGCCAAACCGTGCGACATCTTTGTTTGGGGTTTTGTGAAATTTCGGGTTTATGCGAATAAACCAGAAACAATCCCTGAGCTCAAGGTCGAGATCCAAAGCGTTATCAGTAAGATACAGCCACATGTTTGTCAAAACGTTATCAAAAATTTCATGAAAAAAGTAATGGCCTGTCATCGGAGCCGTGGCTGGCATGGCATTTGCCGGATATTTTATTCCATACATAATCGGAACATCTCTTCTTTAATTTGCTTAATGCAATATAAATATCACAACTTACTCAAAACATATGTGTTTTATTTTAAACGAAATAGTGCACACTTATTGAGACACATAATATTAAGAAAATTGTTGAGTAGTATTTCAGAAACATTTCAAAATTATTCTAGCTCCACCAAATAGGTATAGGTTTGCTTATATATTTTCATATCGAGTTTGACTTGACCGGATCATACACGAGTTTTGAGGTAGGATTTTCTTGGAAGTCGTTTCAAGACCCTGCAAAGAGGTAGCTCAACGCTTTCATATCAAAATATATGAGAATAAAATAACAGTCTCCCCGTGACCATGGCTGCTGAAAAGCAACCGAAACGTCGGGGAAAGTGTAAAAATAAAAATAAATTAAATCTAAATAGTTTAATAATAATTTAATTAGCTTAAAATTAATAAAGTGTAATAGTAGTAGCAGTGTAACAATTTTCAAAATTTTGTAATAAAGTGTCAAATAAACAACGCGATAAAATCCGTATATAGCAGTTTAATTTCAATGAATAATATTCGCGTAAATAGAAGACAATATTATAAAATAACAGTAAAATATCCTCCTTAGTCGTTCACTCTTGACAGAGTGGTCGTGGTTGATGATGCTGCATTTTCATTGGCTTAAACAGCCCCTGCGATGCGCCTCCACTTGTTGCGGTTTTCAGCGTCTCTGGAACTTTGGACCATGGAGTTTTGTGTGGCAGCTTTAATAAGGTCTGTCCAACGCGTAGGTGATCAACCGTGTGACCGTTTGTCCTCAACCTGTCCTTGGACAACGAGTCGTTCCATGAAGAGTTCGTTTCGAACGTGTCCAAAATATTTGAGGATTCGTATTTGCACAGTCGACGATAATCTGTGCTTGATATTTAGTTCCGCCAGGATCGAGACGCTGGTCCAAAACGCTGTCCAAGGGATGCACAACAGTCATCGCCAGCACCACATCTCTAGTGCATCGATTTTGCGCCGATCTTTGAGGAGAACCGTCCACGTTCTGCGCCCTAAAGAAATATCGGGAAGACTAAGCTCCTCATTAGGCGGATTTTCGTAGTTTTGGTGATATTATGGTTGCACCAGATTCTTTTCAGCTTGTCAACGGCAGATCGTGTGATAACGCATCTCCTTCGGATCTCGTCTTCACATCCTCCAGTGTTTGTGATAATGGAACCGAGGTACACTTAAGAATGGACAACTTCACAGTTGCCAATCATGGAGATGTCAGGATGGTTTAGTTCAGCTCGGTCCACTATCATCATCTTGGTTTTGTCTCTGTTGACAGTAAGTCCGAAGGAGAGGCTTGTTATCTCTAGACATGTCAGCAGGTGTTCTATGTCTTCTTTTGTTTGTGTAAGAAGAGTAGTGTCGTCGGCATATCTCAAGTTTGATATATTTCGACCTCCCATTGAAATGCCTTTGTGCCTTTGTTCCAGAACGATTCTCATAATACACTCCGTATAGATGTTGAACAGGAGTAGAAAGAGTATGCACCCCTGTCGAACACAGCATGTGTATGAAAGCTTTTAGAGTCTACGTCGTCTATACGAACAGTCGCAGTTCCGTCCTCATACAATCGGCGTATGAGACGAACCAGGTGGATAGCTAGTAAACTACCTTGAAACAAACATTGGATTCAGTTCAGTGAACAGACAGCAGTATTGTGTGCAAGCGATACAGCATGTAGTGCATTCTACAATTAACTAACGGTATCGTACCGGTGTAGCGGAGATGATAATCTTATCGTTAATTTACTTATACTTTACTTGTACGTAGTATTCGCGTAATTTGATCACATAAACTATAAGAAATATATTAATTCAAATTAGTCCTTGTAGCCCTCATAACAGCCTAAAAAACAGCGCACGCACTTTGCATACATTCTGTGTCGCGGAGATCTTTACAAACATTCCAACAACAGACCTGATAAACACCCAGGTTTGAAACAACTATTTGTGAATTACACAAATTTTTGTCCCGTGTTGGGATCAAACTCGCAATACTCGGTGCAGAGGCAATGGATACGACCACTTCAGCCACTATGCCATCTATACAGTCAAAAATAATATCAGCATTGATTGACCCCGCCGCGCACATATTGTATCATATTATACAATTCTGTTAATGCGTCCTCTGTGTACGATAGAAAATACAATTGGATCTAGTACCTATTTTCTCTTTCATGTTGTATAATTCACTAACGGACCTTAGGCCTATAAGGTGGCCTATCATAATAATTTAAAAGACATGTCAACGTCTCACCCGTTACGGTAAGCGATGAAAATGATTGAAACTTGCCTTTTTCGGTGATTGTTTCCAGCAGCGATAGCTCAGTGGGGAGACCAACAGACTGCAATGCAGAGGGTCTCAGGTTCGAACCCACGTCGCGCAACTATAACTTTCGGAAGTTATATGACTTTTCGAAATTATGTGCGTATTGATTGACAATTATCGCCTGCTCCGTGCCTCGGAGAGCACGTTAAGCCGTTGGTCCCGGCTGCCATGAACATCTATGGCAGTCGTTATTGTGAAAGTCAGTACCCTCTAATATCCTGACACTGGTCTAGCCTTAGGGTATCGTTAGCCTTCGGGTTGCGGAGGTCAGGTGGCAGCCGCTCCGTGTAAAAACTGATATCCAGTCACATCCGGTTAGACCAGAAAAGCCGACCCCAAGTCACTTGGGAATAATAAAGGCTAAGAGAGAAGAAGTTTCCATTTAGAATTTATAGTAGTGGCCATATTCATAAAGATTAGGCAATTGAATATATAGTGATTGATTAATGATGACAGAAACAATATTTATATTTGAAAATGATTAGAGCGTGAACTAAATAATGTTAAGCTAATTTTAAATTCGCCATGTGAGATAATATCCTCTATGATTTTGTTAAAAGATAATAGGACAATAATGAATTTAAGTATGCCTTCCAATATTCCTTTCATCATAATCTGTCATCTAACATCCTAACAGTTGAACTATACAGCGTCTGCTCAAACATTTGCACAGAACATTAAAATCTACTGAATAAAACGACCATCACTTTGAAAGCCTTAATACTGAGTGCTTTTCAAAGCATTGTACTGTATTGTATATTGTACATATTGTAGTAAACTGAAAACAACAATATTACAGTTCACAAATAAACCTCCACCCGCGCAATCAATTACACATTTAATTAATTTCGTCATAAGCTCAGGGAAATTTAGCGGCGCTAGTGAAGCTATAAATACGACGAGGATTAACAATGCGAAGAAGGCAAGATTCGAGAGAGGTAAGATACACGTGGTGGACGGCGGCCAACAGCCACCCGAGTGACTAATGCTTACCGGATTAACGGTTTGGTAAGCAGATAATTTGCAACGAATATTTGATGACACATTATATATTATATCAAATCTAGAAGGGCTTAATACGTAACAATGACAGGCTGATGTATTGGTTATATGACGTAAGCCTACTCTGTTAAATAATATATGAAGTTTAATTACAATAGATATACCGATTTAAGTTTTACTTATCCGTGAGTAAACCTTAATAGTCTTCTAAACAGTCTTCACATTGCAAAATAAACCAATGCAGACATACTGCAAAAACTGTGTTGATATTTACCGAAGCATATACAAAGTATTTTCGCTAAGCCGATACACTTCGACATTAACAAATATTATCAACGAAGCCAAACAAAATACTAATAAAGAGAAACATTAACGTTCTTATCCTACATTCGGAAAATTCGGTGTCTCAAGCACAAGTTCCCCGAGCAATCCAACCGCGCTGTGCAAACACACACACTGCCATCAAAGACAGACACTGTGTTATGAAAACAAGCAACGGAGAACAAACACAAACAAACACGCGAAACAATTGATGAGAATGAGGCGGGGGAGGGGCCAGACGGAGGGGTACGGTCCCAGTTACGCATTCATTGCTATGTAAAGGATTTTTCGTCCGTAAAACTGTCAAGACGCGTGTGCTGTCTTTTTGCGGAATTTGCGCGTAAATAAACATCAAAAGCGCTCAACGTTGTCATGACGAGATGAAAATTATTGGCGGGCTCTGCGACATTGAAATAAACAGACCACGTCTATGTTTGTGGAAAGGCAGATAAAAAATAAACACAGATGAAATTGTATAATATCAGTTTTCTCTAAATTAATCAGCCTTGTGGCGATATAATGTATTAGCAACTTTGAGACTTTTATTTAGAATATAGACACTATTTTATCTAGAAAAAAAGTGTTGAAGACTTTATTTAATTTCATTGATGTAGAGTATATTTCTCTGAGAGAATAAATAGCTACCAATACATTACATGGAGCTTGACGCCCATAAAACTGTGGCGCAATGTCCACTATTTATTTGTGCTTCAAGATTGAGCATTCAATTGATTATATTCTAGATAAAACCAAATATATACAGTCTAGAGACAATTATTTTGATAACTAGAATGTTCGAGCATGTGATTCGTGTATGCAATGACTAACACTTGGAATTTGAGAATGGCAAGTGCTTATGTATTCAGCATATAATTTTATGTGTCTACCGTCATTGAAAAATAAACCAACAGCCATAAAACTGCACATTATCTAATACAAGAAATGTGTTGTGACAACTGGTAAGCTGTATGGAGAACGCCAGAACGCGTTACTGCTATTCGAAAATGGTTATTGGCACATTGAAATAAAAGTCAGTTAGAATGCTATATGTAGCTAGCTTATATGAAACAGCGGCAGGCGTCGACGGCGACGTTTATCGACAGAGGATGTGGCGCGTCGAACCACACGAAATTGCAAATTGTGTTTAACCTAAGTCGATAACGATAAAACATGTTAGCGTAGCTAACGTATTCTTTTTTCTGAACTTGCTCTTTCTTTTAATTTACGCTTGCCGCCTAAATGATAATTGCCTCCATTAAATGTTCAACGGAGTGGGCCTAGCGACTAAACTAATTTCAAGCAGCCATTTCGCAATACGCTGGACATCATAACCTCACTTTATCGAGTCCATTTGGCCGGTGATACTCTTTTTAATAACGTACTTTAATTTTATGTCTCTTTATCTCGGGGATTATAGCACTTAATTGAGGTTTTTCGTCCACATGTTTATGTAGATTCGTACCGAGTATCAGGAACATACAGAGGGTAATTATGACTTTAATGATTAACATTTTCATTATATTTGTACACGCAGCATGTTGCTAACCATTTAGCAGCCCTTTAAAATCTTGGTAAATAAAATGTTAACAATGCTTTTATGAATACCTTTCTGCTAATGGAAAACTATTAAGAGCCGACCACAATAAATATTTCTATAAATATGTTGGCATAAATTCTTTAGTAGTTGCAAATGGGATACTAATAGTTAAATGATAGATACATTTATAATGCAGAGGCCCTCAACCAAGACAAATAAATGAACTAAAAAAACAGCAATAAAAATAACAGTGTATAAATCGGAATAAAAGGTAATTCGAGTGGCTTAAATGAGCGGTCTAATGAAAATATTTAACTATTAAAGTCCATTTGATTGTTTTCCCTGGCAATAATCCGGCAATTAATTATCATTCGCTTAGTTGTCTGTGCGTAATTTACTACACAATTACGTGAGTGATGTATTGACGGCATCGATGTGATGTTATTAGGTAAGCCACCATTGTTTATCTTATGCGTTCAAGCGGCTCGAATATTTGTTTAACAATAACAATATTAGAAATAGTAACAATAAATCTAAAACTGCATTAGTACATCACACACATATTTGTAGAACTAAAAGAAAAGTAATCATATCTTTTAGTTTTCTGTGTATTTACAAACGGTTTAAGTACATATTGTACGCAATAACCGAGCCGTTTGAGAATAAATAGTACAAAGTAAAGAGATGCATACCCTGTGCAAACACGTAAAGCAGTTCAAAGGCAGGAACGTCCCGAGCGTGGCGAATCTCTACGAAACGCTATAAATTTTTACTAAAACAAACGTGGGTAGGCAAACAAACACATTGGCGCATGCGCTGCGGCTAGTGCGGCTAGTAACCGTGCACCGCATGAGCTGCTCGCTAAATATAATAAAATATACTAAGTATTAATAATTAATACAAACAGTTTGAAACTGTGCTTATACTCTGTAATTAATATCAGTTTATGAAATATCTACAGTACTCGAAACTTCCTTACAATAATATGTTCTGTTGAAAATTTACCTGTACGTAAACAAAAACATCTGCGATAACCAACTTCAAATCACCTGTTGGTACCGATCGAGGGCAAGGTAATAAACAGATCCTCTCAGTCCATTTACAAACTTCTGTTTGCTAGTCCGTTGTCTGCGCTACTTACTTTTGTAAATCTATCAGTTCTAATTTAGACAATCTTTGCTAGATGTCGTTTTTTTATCCATTTAATTAAACACCACGGAAATAACATAATACACGGCAACTGGCTTGCATAATACACGAGAAGAACCATTAAATAAAAGAAGTAGAACGTGAAATCAACTTAGAACATTTCTGACAAGATACGAAAACCAGCTACGCGATAGCTATTAAATTTAATAGAACAAAATTGCGTATTCCTTAGACTTGTCGAAGAAGCTGAAACAGCTCGTGAAGAACCTTTTTAAGAAGATTTTCCTTAACAACAGGCTAACAACTACAACATGCAGATGAAAGTTAAAGTCCTTCTCGAACTTTGTACCTTACATGAAAGTTTTAACTAGTTACTGTAATATAACATTGAAAGGAACTTTGCCGTCAGAAATGAAGAACAGTCTTTTTGGAAAAACTATAGCCCACCGTAGCAATTCTTGGAGACTAATCGGAAAAAATAAATTTCTATTTCAAAATAATTTTCATCCGGAAGAATGCACCCCTCGACTTATAACTTTAAGTCGATAAATCACAATATTAGACAGCTTCTCCTCGAGGGATTGAAAGAGTGAAAAATAAAATCGCCTTTCATCAATTATTGAGAGGAAAAGCTTTCTGCTTACCTTATTTATATTCACAATTTACAGTATCGATGTCATTACAGTGGAATTGACAAATTATTGAAACAAAACAATATTTCGGAAACAGATTCAACGGGTCCCCGATTCACTATGAATAGCGATTTAAAAGAGCCTCTCTTTTAAATCGCCATTCATAGTGAGTTTCATGCAGATATTTTCTTATAGGCCGTTTAATTTTCTTTCAATTTATTCAACTGGCTAATCGATAGCTTTTAAGGTTTATTAAAGTTAATTTGTGACCTACATGAATAAATTATTTTTAACATTTAATGATTTGACTATTATTTCTATGGGAATCTAAAGAGGCTTCCTCGATGCAACTGAAGACGACAAACGCAAGCTACTGGCGCGGGCTACATCATCATCATTATCATCATCAGGCTATAATAGCCCGCTGCTGGACATAGCCTTCCCCTAATACCGTAGCGCCCTGTCTTCAGCGGGCTACATATGTACATGTTAATCAGACGGGTAACTAGCGTCGATAGCTGTATCAGAATTTTACCCACCCATACCGCGTAACTTGTAAATGTTACCGTCTACAAGAGCCCTGTGTTTTACAATGTATTCTTTTAGCCATCAAGTTAACACGCGTTCCATTACAAAATGTCATTACCTACCGTTAAATCAAAACAGTTTGTAAATAATGGAATATGCATAGCTGATCGATTGTCAATATAAATACAGCATGCAACGATGACAATTTACATTTTCTCAATATCGTAAAGACGATATCGATTGCATTTGATGGCTCCTTGGTCAGACAACTGGATTATGCGGCGTTATGAAAATTACCCTGATATCATACGATGTCGTATCGTGATGATATCATGTCTCCTGTATTAAACATGGTTCAAATAGTATAGACATTTTTAAAATGAAATATTTTCTTAGTATATAAATTTATATTTTTTTCATATTTTCTTACACAATTAAAAACAAATGTATCGTAATTTAGTGATATATTACAGTTCCATGTTTTCTTTAATACATAACGGATAAATAATAGGGGTTAAAGTATGAAGTTGCCATTGTATAGTAATAGATACTTTGAATTGAAATAAAACTTTAATGGTGTGAGATTTTTGAGTAATACTTTTTTCACATGGTACCTATAAGATGCTTCTTTTAAAAAATGTGCTACATTCGATTTTCGACTTTCAATTGTTTTTTTATTCAGCTTAGATGGGAAAGATGGATACTTAGAAAATCCGAGTCATTTTTCAATACCTTTTTCGATGCGGAACTAACGCGGCAGAAACGGCTCGCAATATCAACGCTGCGTTTGGAGAGGAGACTGCTAATAAACGCACCGTGCGTTTTTTGTTTGAACGCTTTCGTAATGGAAACTTCGACTTAAAGAACGGACCATGTGGAAAACCGCCCACACAGGTGAATAACGCTGAATTGAAGGAGATAGTGGAAGCCGATCAGAGTCAAACTACTCAGGAATTATCGGCATGGTTTAACGTTACATTACCTACAAAATTGGTTCATTTGCATCAAATCAATAAGATAAAAAAATATGAAAAATGAGTGTCTCAGGATTTGACTGATCTGCCTCATGATTTGACTGATCTGCAGAAGGAAATGCGTGTTTGAAACTTGTGTTGTTGAATCTGTATAGAAATGAAGGAATATTGGATTGAATTGTGACATGTGACAAAAAGTGGATTCTTTACGAAAAATGCAATGGCTGACCCCAGGTCAAACGCCGCAACAGTGCCCTAAAGCAAAGCTTACCGATATAAAGATAATGTTAACTTTTTGGTGGTCTCTTCATGGTGTTTTTCACTATAGCTTTCTCAGGTCTGGTCAAGCAATAACAGCAGATGTTTACTGTGCTGAACTTCGAACAATGATGGCGAAACAAGCATTGAAACAGCCCCGACCCCGTGAATCGATCTTCACCATTATTGCTCCATGATAACATAAGACCTCACACTGTAGGACCTGGCTCCACCGGCCCCGGGCCAGTGGACGGTGGAGGCCATTCGCCCGGTCCTCCGGGGGTGGATAGAGCGGCGATTCGGGTCGCTGACCTTCCGACTGGTGCAGGTGCTTTCCGGGCACGGATGCTTCGGAAAGTATTTGCACCAGATCGCGAGACGGAAGGTGACCCCGGCCTGCCACGAGTGGGGCGCCGGAATACACGGCGCTCCACACGCTGGAGGCGTGTGTCGCGTGGGGGCCGCAGCGGCACACGCTTTCGGCCATAATAGGCGGAGATCTCTCCCTGCCGAGCGTAATCAACGCCATGCTCGGCGGCGAGAGGTCGTGGCAGGCAGTGGTCTCCTTCTGCGAAGCTGTCATGGCGCAGAAGGAGACCGCGGAGAGGTCAGGGAGAACAACCTCCTCGCTGACCCTCTCCGGCGCAGACGGACGGGAGTGAGAAGGAGGCGATTTGCCCGCCTTTTCGCTCCTGTATAGTGAGGTCACTGGTACAGAGTCGGGGGACTCTCTGCCGGCTTGCACGGCCCCACGCGTCTGGGGGATGGCCTTGGTGAGCAAGGCCTTCCCTCCATAGGTGCTGAGGCCCGGTCACCATCAGCCGGGCCAACCGCCGGGGCGGGATGATGATTGCTAACGCGACCCCATCCCGCCCCACTCCGTCGGCGGTCCGACTGCTCACCCCAGGTTTTTAGTGTGTATACCGACCCCCTTCAGGGGCGGAGAGTCTCACATAACCACCCTTCCCCCCCGGGGAAGGGAGTATCAATATATACAAAGGATTTTCCTGGGTCAAAAAAAAAAAGACCTCACACTGTACGAGAACCGTTGTAACTCTACAGGAGCTGCAGTTAGGAACCATACATCATCCTTCATACTCGCCAGACCTTGCTCCAACGAACTACCATTTTTTTCGTAATTTGGACAATATTCTACATAATAAAAACATTTCTGCCCAGGAGGTAGTACAAATGCTTTCACACAGTTTGTCGAATCTAGATCCCGGAGTTCTATCGTATAGGCATAAATGATCTTCCGTTTAGATGGCAGCAATGTATAGATAATGAGGGTAAATATTTCGATTAAATAAATATGGTACTTCTTAGAAGAAAACGTGTTTCAATTTTTCAGTACAAATCGGCAATTTCATACTCTCTATAACTAATCTAAATCCTAATATGGCTGTCGCTTTTCAACCTATTACCTTCTTTAATTAACTGAATATATTTACTAATAACGGAAATAAAAATAATGGTACATGTTGTGTACAAGCACAACAACATTTCTTATATTACGAATAATGATATCTCCAAACCAACCAAAGAATCAAGGTGAATTTGGTCTCTTAGAATCAAGGTAAAAATTATATTGATATTTTGCAAGCGTTTTCAATAACACTAAGGCATTCAATATTCTTCCTACGCTAGTCTTTGACAAAACAGTTGGTTTAACACGATACTATAAATTATGCTGCTGAAGTATGTAGGTAGTCGTCCGCACGTAGTTGTCGGCCTTGAAGTAGACTCACTCCGTAGATAAGTACGTAGATCATATTAATTAACCTGATCTGTGCGATTGTTGGCGAGCGCATTTTGTTCCCATAACATTTTACATCATTGTACTTCTTGGTTGGCATGAAATTTTGTATCACTCCACACGCATCAATGCATACTAGTATTTTCAGAAGCCTTCGTCTAAATTTCTGATAGGAATTTCGTCAGGGATGATTTTTAAAACTAGATTTTTGCTGTTAAGCATTGAACTTAAGTTTTCGTTCGCTGTAAAGTTACTACTTTGTGAAAATAATGAGATAAGACTTTGATTGTAACTCACAGAGACACTTATTCTTTTTAAACGTACAGTTTAAAAAGAATAAGTAAAAAGTAAGGATTAGCTTGCACGAATGGCGTGTTAGTTTAAATGGTTGCTTCGCCTCTGATCACTGTACCGAGTAGGTTCGATCCCCACGCAGGTCAAAAATATGTGTGACTCACTAATAATTTTTCTATTCTGACATCTCCAAATAACATCATTTTTGTCCAATACACTGTTTGGAGATCGACATTTATTACACGCCATTGCACCAACCCTTGCATAATTAAAACAGGAATTAGCCGATATTATTATTCGTTAAAGGAAGGTTATATAGGATAACAAGACGACAATATTGATTACGCAGACACAAGTGACTGGTTTTCATCACGGGTAGCCTGCAAGACTCGTGGACCGTAAGAAGCTATGAATAGACCAGTATTGTTGCCTAAAGGCCAAAGCCTCTAATCACGAATGCCAAAATTGAGGGACCCTAAATGCTCGAGAGCTTTAATGTCGTATACAAAACACGTTCATTGTAAAGAGGTTGAGTTTAGATTTAAGGCTTTGTCAAAAGCTTAATGTAATTGATATCTTTAAAGTGTGAACCTGGTGTTACATAGATAGTTTGTCTTCTATGCGCTCTTAGATTTGCTGAATTAACTCATTCCATTTATTTGGCTGTACCACTTTGCTTTTTAATGTATTTGTACCTCAACTCGAACTTATTAAGTGTTTTCCATTTATCTAACAACCTTTGCTGAGAAAAGTTTCTTACAAAATCACATAGTCATCTACACCGATACTATCATGTAATGCAATCGTACAATATTCCAAAATGTGTGATATACATATATCACACATTTTGGAATATTGTACGATTGCATTAAAGTTATCTTGTTATTTTAATCCATATCGTGCTTACTGTATGAGTCATTATGGCTCACAGGAAATCGTGTTGTGGGTATTACAAAGTTTTAAAGCATTATCGACTTCCTACATAATTATATGTTTGTTCTCACGAATAACACCATTGCATGCCAAACAAGTCTCGGTGCATGGCAACGAATTTTCTATAAAAACTAAACACATAATCATCTCCTAACTGTGTGTCCGTTATTTTAGCCAGAATCGGAATAACCATTTGTGGATCACACAAATGTTTGTGCCGAGTGGGATTTGAGCCCACAACACTCATCGTAGTGCCAGTAACGAGGCGATCACTTAAACTACTACGCCATCCATGCACTCAAAATGACCATAATACCTGTGAACCTAATTCAAATCGTGAATAACGTGCGAGGCTGTTCTGATATATTTCCCCTACATTGGGGTAGTACGGTATTTTATTTGTAATTCTTATTTTTGCATTTCCCTTCAATTCGTTTATGGGTAATTTTATCTATTCAATCACCCACCCTTCTGGTGCAATCTTCCCCACGCCGCGCGCCGCCGACATTTTGAGGTACGTTCATGAAAACTGGCCAGGCCAGGTGTTATTAAGTCAACCCTGTGATGATAACCAGTATCAGCTTACGTACCAAACTATCAAATTTACATAAAATACCTATTACGTACTTTACATCTTTAGAGAGATCGTATCTGTTTGCTCGAAGCTATGAAACACTAATTGCTAAATACTGCTGGAATAAATACGAATATCCAAACCTAGTTCGTATATAAACTTTATGACTCGAAGATGTATTATATATCTAAGTAGAGGTAAATGAATAGAACTTGTTTATGTTGGAACCTCTGTCTAAGTTGCTATGTAGAGCAACAACAAGTTTACCAAATGAAATATTTACATTACTGGACGGGATACACATAGTATCGGTAGCAAAATGGTTGCCGAGTCCTAGCTAATATTACAAATCCAAGACTACGTTTATTTCTACTGTTGTCATGTTAATAAGTAGATATCAAAACGTTATTTTTATAATCAAGAGTATCTTTAGTAAGTAGAAGAATAGAAAATAAATCAAAACTGCGTTATATTTCAAAATATATTCTCTATCCTCTAATAGTTGGGGTAATAAATGTTGTTGACATATACAATGTTCCTAATATGTGTTGATCCCTGAAGTGTACTAAAGGAGATTTTTTAAGGTTATGCCGATGTTTCCTCAATAAGTAGTTTTCATATCAATTAAAGACCTATCCTAAACAAGTTCAAACGAAGAAGTTCCTTTCGAATACCATTGTAAGATGCAGTAAAACGTTTTACAAGACCTCTCTAATGTTTATGTGGAGCGCATTATTATCGCTGTTACAGAGTCTGAAGACGTGACGATAATAACACGAGGCGAAGTGAAGGCATTGCATTAATAGATCGAAATACATATACACCGAGAAATTAAGTAGCTTTTAAATAAATGCTCTAGATAACCTATAATTGACAGCGTTTGCAAGAATTTCGCACAAAAATACAGATAATTTGGATCAGCAGAAATAATAGGTAACATAAAAAAAACAAATGTGTGCCGTAAAATGCGCTTATATCGATAAACTTTATAGTGGTATCAAGGGTGGTCCTAATTCACTCATTAACCAATATATAATCCTTTCTTATAATTTCGCCACACGCGTGTAAAAAGTGCTTAAGAAATGCGACGCTAAATATAAAATTAAGCAGAGATCCCAAAATAGGTGCTTCCACTTTGTGCACGATTAAGTAAAGTGCCAATAAACATTTTACCATTTCGCTCGCACTCGGTAATTTGATATTCTAACGACTATCCTACAGAGTTCTAATATATTATACTCTTATTTACGATCGCATGTTATCTTGTGTGTTCAGCACTTACGTGTTTTGTGACAGTATGATGTCACCGGACTCGTTCGCTTTGTCCTAGTTTCGAAGCTACACTTATTTTTTCTCTAATTAACTTTTGCACTAAGGCAAAATTAAAATCCGGGCCTTATCTTAAAAATCTTTCATTTGAGATTATTCGCCCTTTTATATGTCTGACCCTTAACAACTTTCGGTCAAGATTATTCCCATTTTTATGTGTCCGATCCGTACTAACTTGCAAGTCGCCTACAGCAGACGTCAGTTACAAAGATATAACGGTAAGTCAAAAAAATTATACGTTAGGTGCATCCCGACATTCCGTATGCGAAGGTGAACTGAACCCACATAACTTACCAAACAAGTAACATTTAATATTTCCACGTCGGGGGAGGGCATCGTTACGGCAGGGGTTTGCGAGCGGCAGGTGACTTCGCATATGCCTCCCCTGAATGCCAACGACCCCGCTTTTACATAAACATACTCACTTTATTGATACCGCAACAGCTGATCGTTTAAAATATTAAAATTATAGTCACGTAATAGATAAGCTTCGGCCAGTAAAGGCCAGCATAAAATTTTAATTTAACCTTTTAAGCGTAACATCACGTAACTTAATAACATAAGCATAAAACAAAGCTAACTCTTAAAGGTTTCTGCACAAGACTATAAAAAGGCTGGCTACATACAAAAAGTTGCGCACTTGCTAGGTTTAAAAGCTGCACTTGTTGCTGTAAGCAAGGAAAAGGTAAAAGAATAAATTCCTGGCACACTCATTGTGAATTAAACAACCTTTATTTTCATTAAAATTCTCTGCATAAAAATATGGAACGCAAAACTCGTATAAAAAGTTGGCACATTTGATAGGAGCCGGATGCTCGCGGTCATTAATTAATAACTCAGTTAAGCCCCAGTACTAAAGCTTAACACATCAACCCGGGGGTTGCACAACTTCCGGTCAAATCCCGCGCTTCCACCCGCAAGCACTTCCGGTCAACGAAACTCTGCCGGGAGTTTACAAATAACGGTCGACCGACGAATAATAATAATATATACCATATTTTTGTCGATAAAAGATTCTGTGGAGTTGGTAGGTACGTAGTAAAGTTGTAGCGACCTGTATTATGTAAACAGCTCTGCTTTGAAAAGCTTGCCTTATGAGAGAGAATGCGCCCCAAGGGTTCTTAAATTAGCCCTGACACAATCATGAGGCGAAATTCGCCAAGCGCAGAATACTTATGTACTCTCAAGGCCTGTTGAATTAACCTTGGCGCGGCGATAAGAAATTCACTTACTGTACTTTCTTGTCCCCGTTCTTTTCTTTAGCTTTTAATATTCTAACTACTATAACTTTGACTCTTATTTTAATAGGACGTCGTAGCCATCGTTCTTTTCTCTATTTTATGTGCTTTGATCGCACAGTCATTTTGTTCAGTCATCTTATTAGCGGCAATATTTAGAAAGTTTAAGGGCACTTCCAGATAGAATTTATCTATAACATAAAAGTCTCGCCATCTCTCTTCTTTAACCTAACATGAGTGAGACAGCATGCCATTTATCTTAAGGATAACTTTTACTTGTAAGTTGTAAGAGTGGCAGTAAATGTTATAGATTATGGAGATAAATCATTGTTCCTGTTATATGTGGAAATTCCACCCGATCAATTTATAATCCTGCCACAACTTCCAACCAAATATTTAAAAATATATTCCAAAGTTTGTACACTATCAATATTAAAATACATGTAGTAAAAAATAGTTACTAGTTTTTTTTATCATTATAGCAATATTAACTAAAAACCACAATGTATCGCCTCGCTACTGAATACATTATTACTAAACAAATTTTAATATATTTTACTCACTTGTAATTATAAGATAAAACAAAAATGTCCATCCAAGAACAATTATAAATATATTACGTCAGCGAGTAAGTACAACAAGTAGACCTTCTAGCGACCTCTGACTATCATTAAATCTTAGAGCCACTACGTTTAACAAATTATATGCGCCATTAAACTGTCTTCAAGGATAAATTTGAGTGTGCTAGAGCACAGGCTATTCAGAGACGAAAAGAGGAAAAAACACAAAAGATCCAGGTTCAGTGACACTCACATAAAAAAATACAGTAATGAAATTTCGTGAGACTGCAAGTATATTTTTTACTAAACCAGCCGTCATTTTTACTCCCATCGGAATCTAGTCCAATATTGTATAATTGATAAAAAATCTGTCGTTTGTCAATCAAAACTTCAATCTTCAGATCTATCTTTAGACTGTTTTAATAGGTAGTAAAGAAATTATTTTTTACTACTCATTAAAACAGTCTAAAGATAGTTATTAGATTCTCCAACTATTGCTAAAATCTTTATAATTTTAAACTTAAACATTATTTACTTCACGTTATTGGTGGATGTAAGTAAGGTTAGTTAAAAGTAAGTTAGGCTTAGTAAATGTTTTTAGGTTTCCCGCCCGTTATATCGTATCGTAATATCGATCGTTTCCTGACAAACCAGTAGACCTACTGTTCGCGACAACGTCAACAGTAACTTAAGATTCATATTATGATTATAAATTTCATACGTGTTATTTAAGTATACTGTACCCATAAAGTTTATAGTTCAGAAATAGTGTCGAATTGGGTCACATATAGACCTAATTAATATAGTTAAATAGTGTAAATAACGTAATATTGTGTTTCTCCTATAGTTTATAGAAATATTTTGTGAATATGTAAACATTACTGATAAAATGTACATTTTTTATCTCAAGTTAGGTATATCAGTGTTCCTAGGTCATAAGGCTTTAATAAAACGTTTTACCTATTGTGTTTTATTTATGCGCTAAGAAAGGCGCTATAGGATGTTGAAGGAATTATATTCCTATATATCATAGTTATGAAGTTATTAAACTTTTTCTCTTTGTAAATATGACCGCAGCTTAGATTTTTAGCATAAAACCTAAGTTATCTATACCTAGACCTAACTTCCGAAAGATAAACGTTATAACGCTAGCTAGGTCTTTTCGTGCCCTACGCGGCACTGGTTGTACCATCACGCTAGCTAGCATAGTTCCATAGTTATAAGCAGAAATGTGTAATTTTTTAAAATATAATAAAATTGTTGAACAGTGGTTTCTGGCCGGCTCTCGTTACGGTAAAGATCTGGGGTACCTAAGCGACACCGTATCGATCGATATTGGGTGCTCAAGAAACCTCATCTTCAAGCCTCAAGAACCGAATGGAGCCAGCCAGAAACCTCAAGACAACTGAACAGTGAAGCATGTGTATGATTTATCGAAGTCCCGACCCGCACATCGTATGACACGCCTTTCAGCGCCTCCACACCGAGACCAGTAACCGCTATAGTACAGTCCACACACCGTGTATAGGACGTCAGCGACTTGACGGCTGTTATCGTAACCATCGCCATAGTAACCTCAGCCCCGAGTTCGCCCGTCCGGTACATTTGCTGGTCCTTCGAGCCGGATCCCACAGGAGGCCTGAAAAGCGTGTCCCGTCGACGTTCCACGCCTGAAAATTGAAGAATCAAGACGTATTACAGAAGATCTATCAAGATGCCGGTGACAAGATCCAAAGGGAGAGCTCCTGAAGCATGGACAATCGACGCTGAAGCTGGACCGTCAACGAGCATCCCGGCGCCCGCGCGCACCGGAGCTCCGTGCATTCGACACCAGATGGCGCCGCAGTCTCCGTCGACAAGCGCCGGTACACTGCCGTGCGTTCCGGTCGCCGCCGAGTCGACACTGCGCGTTGCGTCGAGTGAACGGGCGGCTGCTCACCGTACGGTAGAAGATTCGAATCGAACATTGCGGCCTGCAGAAAGTTTGTGTTCGCGTGCGGCTCCGAGCAGTATTGAAGATAGATCAGAACAGATACAGAAAAGTCAAGAGGAACGTCGAACGGTGCGGTCAGTGACGACAAACCGGTCGAATAGAAACGTGTTGAAAGCGCGTGAAGAAATCTTGAAGATTAGATTACAGTTGGCGCAGTTGGCGCTACAGAAGGCTGAAGATGCTGCGGAATCGGATGACTACGAAGAAGATGGCCGTTCGAAGGACGACTACGTGCGATCGTGGTTAGAAGAGGCTCCGGAACCGCAGATAGAAAATATAGAAGCCGACATCGGAAGAAAAACCGATCTGCCGGCCCCGGCCCCCAGGGCCAATAGTGACACGAAAACTGTCAACAATTTACAGGACGCTGAAGACGTCAACAAACAGGATGAAGACCCTTTGAAGAAAAAGGCCATTCGTCAACAGGGAGGAGATTCACTGAAGCCGTTTATCACTGAACTCACCTCCGCCATAGCAGCGCTCGTGGATAGGAAGCCGCTGGACACCGCTGGTCCGTCGCCACACCCAGCGGTATCGAAGGTCATCATGACACTACCAACGTTCAGCGGGGCGCATACCGAGTGGTTGTCGTTTCGTGCGATATACGACACCACGAGAAGATATTTCAACGACGTGGAAAATACAGCAAGATTGAGAAAAAGTCTCAAAGGAAGAGCACTTGAAACCGTCAGTTCGGAACTGATTGGACATGCGAAACCGGATGACATCATGAAGGAATTGAAGCTACAATTCGGAAGACCAGACTCCATTGCCCAAGCGGAGACAGACAAGCTGAGGACGCTGCCACGATGTAGCGAAGCACCGAAGGACATCTGCACGTTCGCAAGCAAAATAAGAAGCGGTGTAGTGACACTTCAAGCATTGAAGAAAGAACACTACCTCATCAATGCGGAGCTCCTGCGTGTGCTGACCGAGAAGCTGCCGAACTCGCTACGCGTACAGTGGTACCGGACCTACACAGAAAAATACGACTCGAAGCCGGACCTCAGCCGATTCAGCGACTTCGTCACCAAATACGCTCGCTACTGCAGTGCCTTCGCGCCGGCAGAGAACATCACTGACGGCCAGCCTACGCGTCGCGTCGTGCAGAGGACCCACACAGCTACCGAGAAGTACCCAGTTACCACACAGTACTGCAAGATCTGCGAACGCGAGGGACACTACCCGTCTGGCTGCCAGAAGTTTCTAGCAAGCGACGCTGACAGAAGATGGGATCTGGCCAAGAAGCACGGCCTGTGCTTCAGATGTCTGCGCTCACGCCGCCAGGGACATACATGCAAGTCAAGGAAATGCGACGTAGGGGGATGCACCGCAACACACAACCGGCTTCTGCACTACGAAAGGAAAAACAGAACACCAGAAGCTGACAGTGAGAAAAGTGAAGTGGTTGCAAGTTCGAGTATGACAGCCAAACCCCAAGCCTACCTGAAGATAGTTCCTGTGCAGATTGTCGGACCGGCGGGAGAGGCATCGACGTTCGCGCTGTTAGATGATGGTTCCACGATCTCCCTCATAGATGAAGACATAGCCAACGCGGTCGGAGCAGAAGGAAGCCTGGACCCTTTCACGATACGTGCTATCGGTGACACTTCTATAGACATGCCGAAGTCAAGAAGAATAGACATTACAATGAGAGCCACTGAAGGCAAGGAAGTGCCACTGTGCGCGCACACAGTTCCAGGACTGCACCTGACGCCGCAAAAGGTCACCGAGGAAGATCTCAGGGACTGCACACACCTGCAAGACATCAAAGACAAGTTGGTGTACGACGTTGGCGTGCCGAAGATCCTCATCGGGCAAGACAACTGGCATCTTCTCATCGCGAGTGATATGAAGAGAGGCCCTGGTCACCAACCCGTCGCATCGCTGACACCACTTGGATGGGTGTTGCACGGCGCGCGCTCACGAACGCTAGGACACAGCGTTCACTTTGTTCATCAAGTGTCAAGCACAGAAGAAAACCTAGAGGCACAGCTGAGAGAATATTTTGCGCTCGAATCTTTGATTATCAATCCACGTCGTCCGAAGACAGATCCGGCAAAGCAGGCCGAAGAAATTCTAGAGAAGAGTACGAAACAGATAGAAGATGGGCATATAGAAACGGCTCTTCTCTGGAAGAATACAGAAATTGTTATGCCCGATAGTTATGAAAACGCAACAAAGAGGCTTGCGTATATAGAGAAGAAATTAGATAGAAATATCGAGCTGAAAGCAAGATATACAGAACAGATGAACTCGCTAATAGAAAAGGGATATGCAGAAGAAGCTCCAAGGGAAACTACACCCGGGAAGACTTGGTACTTACCTCACTTCGATGTCCACAACCCCATGAAGCCAGAGAAGCTGCGCATAGTGCACGACGCCGCTGCGAAAACGAAAGGGATGTCACTTAACGATTGCCTCCTCACAGGACCGGACCTGCTACAGTCACTACCAGGCGTGATGATGAGATTCCGTCGCCATCGCGTCGCCGTCTCAGCGGACATAGCAGAGATGTTCATGCAGGTGCGAGTCAGAACAGAAGACAGAGACGCACTCCGTTACCTGTGGAGAGGTGACCGGCGGGAGGGCGCCCCTCAAGAATACCGCATGAAGTCAATTATATTCGGCGCAGCAAGCTCACCGTGCACAGCAATCTTCGCCAAGAACTGGAACGCTCAGAAACACCAGCACGTGAGTCCTGAAGCAGTGGAAGCTATCGTAGAGAACCACTACATGGACGACTATCTAGACAGCTTTCCAAGCGAAGAAGAGGCGACACGCGTAGCAACCAAGGTTCGGGACATACACAGAGAAGCGCATTTTGAACTACGCAAATGGGCTTGTAACAGTAGCGAGGTCAAGGAGAACATGGAACCGAGTCAAAACCCGACAGAAAATGTCAGTATTGCCAGTAAAGGATGTGAAGAGAAAGTACTTGGTTTAATATGGAACCCGAGAGATGATGAACTCAGATTCAACCTCAAGCTCGTACGACTCCCTGAAAAGCTGTTGAAGAAGACGACACCTACCAAGAGAGAAGCGTTGAAAATCGTGATGTCATTGTACGATCCTCTCGGATTAGCAGCACCTGTGACAGTTCAAGCGAAGAAAATACTACAGGAAGCCTGGCGGTACCGAACAGAATGGGACGAGAAGCTCAACGACAGTCTATCGAAGTTGTGGTCATCATGGATACGCCATATGGAAGACCTGCAGGCTGTAAGAATACCCAGATGTTACCCCGGATTCAGCCAAGCAGAATCGCTACAAGTACATGTCTTCACAGATGCCAGTGAGACAGCCTACGCAGCAGCGGTATATTGGCGCGCTACTACACCTGACGGTAGAGTGCACGTATCACTTGTCATGGCCAAGGCGAGAGTGGCACCACTCAAAGTCATCTCCATACCGCGCCTCGAGCTCCAGGCCGCCGTGATGGGAAGCCGCATCGCTGTAGCTGTAATAGAAGAACACCGCGTGAAACCGGAGGCTACAATATACTGGACAGACAGCAAGACAGTACTGGCATGGATAAGAAAAGGCCCCCGAGCTTACAAGCCGTTCGTCGCACATCGACTGGCCACTATAGAAGAATACAGCAAAATAGATGACTGGCGCTGGGTACCTACGAAGTTGAACATCGCCGACGCTGCTACCAGAGACGTCCCTGCAGACTTCAACTCTCATCACCCGTGGTACAACGGACCGTCGTTCCTGTCAGAAGATTCGTCTTTTTGGCCCAGTGAAAAGCCTGTCGTCACGGAGAACACAGGCGAAGAGCGAACAACAACAGTGACAGAGTCCCGGAGAGCACAGATAAAGATATTAGAAGCTATTCCTGACCCTAACAGATTTTCAAGGTGGGAGCGCCTATTGCGCGCTACCGCGAGAGTTCTACAGTTTATAGGCTTGTGTAGAACAACCAAGAGACAGGTTCTATACAAGAGATCAGCAAAATCCCGAGAGAAGGATCCAGATTGGCGCAAGACGAACACGAAAACCACGTCGGGGAGCGCGGCACCTCGCCCCGCTGTCAGCTCCCGGAACATCGTGCTTCTGTCCGCAGAACACACCCACGGCGCCGAGGACCTTCTAGTGAAGGCAGTACAAGAGGACTCCTTCGGCGCCGACCTCCTGGAGCTGCGGCGCGGGAGGGGTGTCGACCGAAACAGCCGCCTATATTCGTTGCCCGCAGAGATGAACAACGGTATGATCACTCTGCGCAGTCGTATAATAGCTACAGAAAACATTCCAGAGAAAACAAAGAGACCGCCGATCCTGGATGGCGATCACCGTATTACGCAGCTCTATATAGACTGGACCCACAGAAACTTGCATCACAGCGGAACAGAGTTGGTGATCAATGAGATACGCCAGCACTATTGGGTTCTTCGCCTGCGGCCTACGACGAAGAAAATAGTACAACAATGTTTACAGTGTCGCATCAGAAAGGCGCGACCTCCGGAGCCGGCCACTGGGGACCTGCCCAGGGCGCGTCTGGCTCACCATCAGAGGCCTTTCACCTACACCGGCCTTGACTACTTCGGGCCGCTCTCCGTGACCGTAGGAAGACAGCATCAGAAGAGATACGTGGCGCTATTCACGTGTCTCACCTCCCGAGCAATACACCTAGAGGTGGCCGCCAGTCTCAGCGCTGACTCCGCAATCTTAGCGCTGAGAAGGTTTGCTGCACGCCGTGGCTGCCCCACAGAAATATATTCGGACAACGGTACGAACATGCATGGCGCCGACAAAGAGATGAGAGAGGCCATAGGAGCAGAGGCGAGTCGTCGTGGCGTCGCATGGCGCTTCATCACGCCCTCAGCGCCCTTCATGGGAGGCGCATGGGAGCGTCTCGTCAGATGCGTGAAGACCACACTCTACACCGTTCTTCACGACCGTCACCCGCATGAGGAAGTCCTGGCGACGCTGCTGTGTGAGGCCGAATACACAGTCAACAGTCGGCCGCTCACACACGTCTCCGTGAGCATCGACGACGACGAAGCTATCACCCCGAACCACATCATATTCGGGGGATCTGCTCGTCTCCCTTCCCTCGGCGAGTTCAGCGAGGCCGACATCGATAGCAAAAGGCACTGGCGGCGAGCACAGATCCTGGCGGACCTGTTCTGGCGTCGCTGGGTGCGCGAGTACCTGCCCGAACTCCAACACCGGCGGGAGCCCCACGGAACGGGCCTCAACTTCGCGGTCGGCGACCTCGTACTCATCGCTGACGGTCAGCTGCCGCGCAACACATGGCCGCGCGGCCGAGTCATTGCCGTTTACCCCGGTGCTGACGGACAGGTGCGCACGGTGGACGTGCGAACAGCGGCGGGAGTCCTGAGACGTCCTTCAAAGAAGTTGGTGCCCTTGCCGAGATGACATCGCTCACCGGGTTGTCTGCAGCAGCGCTACGAGCCAGCCGACGTGTCTGCGCGTCGCTGCACGGCGGGAGAGATGTTCGCGACAACGTCAACAGTAACTTAAGATTCATATTATGATTATAAATTTCATACGTGTTATTTAAGTATACTGTACCCATAAAGTTTATAGTTCAGAAATAGTGTCGAATTGGGTCACATATAGACCTAATTAATATAGTTAAATAGTGTAAATAACGTAATATTGTGTTTCTCCTATAGTTTATAGAAATATTTTGTGAATATGTAAACATTACTGATAAAATGTACATTTTTTATCTCAAGTTAGGTATATCAGTGTTCCTAGGTCATAAGGCTTTAATAAAACGTTTTACCTATTGTGTTTTATTTATGCGCTAAGAAAGGCGCTATAGGATGTTGAAGGAATTATATTCCTATATATCATAGTTATGAAGTTATTAAACTTTTTCTCTTTGTAAATATGACCGCAGCTTAGATTTTTAGCATAAAACCTAAGTTATCTATACCTAGACCTAACTTCCGAAAGATAAACGTTATAACGCTAGCTAGGTCTTTTCGTGCCCTACGCGGCACTGGTTGTACCATCACGCTAGCTAGCATAGTTCCATAGTTATAAGCAGAAATGTGTAATTTTTTAAAATATAATAAAATTGTTGAACAGTGGTTTCTGGCCGGCTCTCGTTACGGTAAAGATCTGGGGTACCTAAGCGACACCGTATCGATCGATATTGGGTGCTCAAGAAACCTCATCTTCAAGCCTCAAGAACCGAATGGAGCCAGCCAGAAACCTCAAGACAACTGAACAGTGAAGCATGTGTATGATTTATCGAAGTCCCGACCCGCACATCGTATGACACGCCTTTCAGCGCCTCCACACCGAGACCAGTAACCGCTATAGTACAGTCCACACACCGTGTATAGGACGTCAGCGACTTGACGGCTGTTATCGTAACCATCGCCATAGTAACCTCAGCCCCGAGTTCGCCCGTCCGGTACACCTACTATGAAACAGTTTTGGATCGATTTGTGTTATTCGTACTATGAAACACACGAGAAACGAACGTTTTGAACGTCCTAAACACTATAATGAAATCGTTCAAAAAACGAAGTAATGTCACTTAGAAAGAAAGAAATCCGAAGAAACTTCATGGTAGGTATTCTGTTTGCTCCGAAGCTCCGAATAGACATTTTCAAGGTGGGCCTACAGATATGTAAGAATAAAATTGAGAACGTGTATTTTTTCATAGCCTTTGATGGCAGACGAGCCCGCGGAACACCTGAAGGGAAATAAAAACAGCCGCTAATGGACTTTACTATACTATGGATCACACAGCCAAATTGATGTCTACAATAGTAACATTCTATGTTCTAATTTAAATATGTTTGTTACTGTTCTGTTAATTTCAAAATAAATCAATCTAATCGCCAGGTGCAATGAACCAGTGTACAAAAATCAACTCGAATTTGATGAACCGTAATATAATTGCACAATTGAATGTTGATGCTCTGCGTTAGGAGAAGGACACCTGATTATCTTATTTATTTTTATAACAACGACGGGATGTCGTGCACATTCCCTTTTAAACTTGCCTGCTTGAATAGCGCTATCGTTTACTAAAGATCCATTCATGATTAAAATATAAAAACTAACAATGTAATTATATCTCGCAAACATTAATCATATTGTTGTATTATGAAAAGGACTTATTACAATATTATTTTTTTAATATTAAGTGTAAAAATAATACTGATACGTACATATACATACTTATGATAGTAAGAGTGCAATGAGTACGCTTAGCGTCATATCCCATCCCCAGTGGAATAAAGGCGTAAGAAGAATATAATAACTTTAGAGGAGAGCAAAAAACTGCTTGGTCTGATATACATATTTATATATCAGACCAAGCATATTACGACTTATTACGACGCCACAATTTCTTTTTTTATACATATAAAGCCTTTATTTTTTGTCAAATCACAACGAAAATAATCGAGCCTGTGTGTCTTAACTTGCACTATTCGAATCTGCAATAAAATAAATATCGAAGTAATTGTACTTAAGCCTTTTTAATCATTGTTGGTGCGATATACGATTAATTATTCTTCTATAAGTTAGTAATATACTATTACTTTCTAGTAATACTCTAAGTACATTGACAAAGGTCTGGATACTATATTCATCGAAAGCTATATAGCCTTCTCGAGAAGGTACCAAATAGCCCACACAACGTATATGGAAAACATTTAGATTCGAATAAATTGCGACACGACGACAATCCGGCGCCCGTATTTTACAAGCTTATCTTCAGTCAGCCAAAATGTGGTCTGTGTTAACCTTAGATAGGAGGACGAAGGCGCGGTGTGTCAAAGTAAAAACAAAAGGTATTTAAGCTAATTTCTATGTAAGCTCTTTAAACCAATAATTTCTCGGCGTTCCAAGTTGACAGTGGTCATGGCAAAAGTTGTGAGAGTTGGGGGCGCTTGCGGTACACCGCCGACCCTCAGTTGGCTTGGATTACGGACGTTTCAAACGACTAAATGAATACAGCAAAGTAATTTACGGTTTATTATGTTCTATTGCGAGGCAAAGGCTGTAAATATCAATTATTTCATTTTTAGAACTAGTCGTTACTGTGAAAAAAGTAATGCGTATGACGTACGTGGCGATTAGACGAACAGATACCATGGGCACCGTTATAATATAACAACCCTCAACTCCTAGCAACATTCACCTAGCAATCTACAGCAATCTTTTTTTAAAGACAATTTCCAATCAAGATTTAAATCCTGTGTCGCAGGGATCTTTACAGATATACAAACAACGGACACAAAAAACACCAACAACTATTTGTGGATAACACAACTGCTTGTCCCGTACTCACAACTCTCGGCTCAGTGGCAGTGACGATTCAATCCACCACTTAAACCGACGCGAGTCAGTGCTTTCATTAAAAATGTACAGGTGTAAATATATATAATATTGTCTTCTGTTTACGCGAATATTATTCATTGAAATTAAACTAATATATACGGATTTTATAGCGTTGTTTATTTGACGCGTTGTTTATGTAATAAAGAGTCAAATAAAAAATCTGTATGTAGTAGTTTAATTTCAATGTAAATATATACTTAATAATTAAGAGGAAAGAAGACTGATATATACGCTTTTGGTTTATGCATTCCATCACATTTGATACAACTAAAAGCCTACGTCGAATGCGTTCTCATTTGCACGCACCACAAGGGAAATAAGCATAACGACTGTTTATTATCAGAATATCTGGTTAAAACCAGACATTCTATTATGAAAATTGAAAAGATCCATTCTTTGATCATTTTTAATCCGAATACGTTGTAAAGAATAATAGATCTGTTAGCATTATACCTCGTGCAGAAAGTATTGTGGTAAAAACTAGGATTACATAACAACGTACATGATAAAATAAAATTTACTACTATAAGTACTAAAAGGTAAATAAAATAACCATAGGTACTCAATTCTAAAACGTTAATTCCTACTTGCTGTTATTAAAGCACCTGCAATGGATATCTAAATTAAATAATACGACCTTTAAAGGTGAACAGCATTCGATCAATAACAATAAACACGCAGAATTTTCACCGTAAGTTAATGTAAACCAACCGGTTTAGAACCAAGGTCCCTTTTAGTGGTACGCCCTACAGCCAAGCGTTTTGTTCTAAACCATTTATAACAATTACTTCAAGCTTCATTATACCATTCGACAAGTACTGTTGTACGATTCTGTATCATACCTACTCTCAAGGCTTTACGTGTTTATCGAGAGTAATATTTTAAAGAAAACAATATAGGTAAAAGAGTAGAGAGAGAATAATTAATATAAAAATAAAATGATAGTCCACATGTTTCTTCCACAAAGCAGAATTTTAATCGAAACGTCAGCAAGTGGTGACTCTATTTCATTTCGGGACATCCAACATGAAGCATGCAAGCATAGCCAGTGTTGTATCAAAATATCACGCTCAAAAATTCCAAACAATTCAATTCGCCACTCGCATTCATAGTTAGGACTACAACCCCGAAAAACCCTAATCAAATATGGACGAGACCCCGCACCAGGTGAGAACTGGCAGGTGTAGAACAATAGCTCGTCGTCTCTTTTACACCCACGCACCAGCTATCACTGTCCCCTTCACTCATTGACATTAATATTTTTTTCGTATTAGATTTTTTCAAGGGGGGTAGATACGCATCGGGTTGATATACAGTGGTGTTATGACTTTTCAATCGTTAGCATCATGCATTTCAAAAAAATTGGCTTTTGAGTTAGTCGACGCTATTGTCGTTTTGCCTCGCTCCAGTTTCGCGTCACAGTTTCCGTGTGTTCAGAGCATTGCTACCTATGGCAACACGGCAGCCTAAGCAAGAAAGTTTTTATGTTAATTAAAATCGGATCGTAGCCGCGCCTCTTTTTATCGTTTGCATTAATTTGAATGGTGTTAGATTGCGCACTATCGATTGACACGAACAATGGGCAAAGTGCGAATACAGGCGATATATAAAAGTGTATTATTTCAATGCAGTTATCGCAGTAGAGATAAATGTAAGCGATATGTTATCAGTGGATCAATAAACCGTAATGTTACTTTTGAAACAGTTCTCGGTCTATGCTGCAAAACAATACGTGGGCATCTAAACGCAAATTATAACTTTTGGTGTTGAAACCGAATGTGGTGAAGGTAACTTGTAACGCAGGAGAGCTGCCTACACTGCCAACTTAACAATAAATTAGTTACTTCATCGCCAAGGTCTGTTTATAATAAATGTTTACCAAATTTCGCAAATTGAAGGCAAGACTCGCGGTGATAGACAAAGTTACAGTTATGATTTAAAAATAATGAATGCAGATTTGATCTTCCTTTTAAGATAGTCATTTGGCTAAGTTTTACTTAATGAATAGTATATAGTATATATAATAATAGTATTCTTAGTAAAAAATGCGTTAGCGTAAATACATATAAATCTTCCGAGAATATTAGAAGACAACCGATTTCCCTCACGATGGGTAAAGATGTCACGATGCCCGAGCCGTTCTTTCACCATTCATGCATCCACATATCCAACATACATATTTTTCAAAAATAAAAATTATGAGAGTTAAATGCAATTTGACGATGTTCACGAAAGATTGCGTCCTGAACTATTACCACAAATATTACCACTTAACGGTACATTTTGTGCAAAATCGTATAACAAGAATGGTACGGTCTCATCTATCATTGTCAGGTACATCCATGTTGGATCTCTGAATACAAGCCAACCTTGTTCACCTGCTCATTACAGCGAGTCGTCCGTCAATCGCTTATCAGAGATGCACACTGCGCATTCACAGCTCCATATTGAACAGAAATTGCGAACATTCGTTTTAAATTTTCAGTTCATTTTCATATTAGAACTAGCTGCTCTCTGTGTGGAATCTAGAGTCATCTAGGACAATATTAATATATATTCCCACGTAGTATTTTGTTTATATGTTTTGTAAGTAAAGCCTATGAAATATATCGTTAAAATGACTATCTCGGAAAAAAAAAATTTTGCTTAATTCCTCTTTTTTACTGCGGAAGAGAAAGATAAATACACCTTTTGCATTTTTCTATACTTCTAGATATTTACATTTAAAAGTAGCGTTAGACTAGGGAATATACCTACACTATCAAGCTACGTCTAACTGTTTGAACTGAGATACTGTATAACTAGTTTAGAAAGTATTATTACAATACAATTACAATTAGCCTAAAGTAATATACCTAAAAAGCAATTTTAATGAAGAGACCATAATTTTAAGTTAATGATGTACACAATTATATACAGACTCTTTGTATTATTTAATTTAAATATGAATTTGAATTAAAAAGTTGGTACAAAATATCATATGCAAACTAGCGCATTTTAAAGTTCCTCATAATGTTCTTGAAGACCTATGCTAAGTAGTGTAGTCAGCGTAGCAAAATATAGCTTATACGCTCTGATTTTGAAAGAGGGCTCGTACAGAGCAAACAGTTTAAAAGCAGAGACAATTATAAGTGTAATAACATGAGACAATTATAAGTGAAACGTAATATACACAGGCTGTCCGGTAATTAATGGATAACCTTGAAATGTCTGATAGTAAAGTCGATGGCCGTTCAGAAAAAAATATGAAAAAATCTATCCTAACTACCTGAGATAGTTTTTTTTAATTACCATGTTTAACTTTCTTATACATTACGACCATAAATAAATAAATTTTCCATCGGTTTTTTGTTGTTTTATTATTAAACACTAATTATGCTAATAGATAGACAATCAAAAATTTGAGAGACTAGCTATTGCACATTTTTAATATATTCTTTTCTTTTTTTTTCTGAACGACCATCAGTTCTACTTTAAGACATTTCAAGGTTATCCATTAATTACCGGACCCCTGTATATTATCAAGAATACATAAATGTATGGGACAATTAAATATCTTTGACTGCCAATTATCAGATAATTGTAATAGCTTAAATCAATGTTATAATGACATGTTCAATTACCATGCCATACGGCTCAAGAAAGTGTTCGAGTATGTTATAACGATTATCTTGTATAGCCGGCCCTTCGGCTAGCCCTACCTTCTGCATCGTTAAGCTTTTACTGACTTATCTATTTTGTGTATCATATTATTATACAGACGTCCGATGTTTTGACTTAAAAGCATGATTAAAGACACATTCAGATTTTTTTACGTAGGCGCTTTGAACATAAATAAAATATATATATCAATGTGTTTATGAAATGATTAAATAATTAAATATTCTCCATAAAATATCGTGTCAAACTTTAACAATTTTATTGGACGACGACGTATTTCTAACACTTAATAGGAAAGATTTAACGTGCCATCTACAAATTTCAATTTGACCCAGGGGCATTAACATCCAATTTCACGCATCGAACAGTGCGTTTTATCAGCTTATATATTTAATTCCTTTGAAATGAAATTTAAAGACGTCATAAAAAGTATAAATACGTGTACTGAGGCAGTAAATTTTCCCAAACTAAAAAATATTCATAACAGTTTTCTTTGCGACACGCTTCACACTAAATAATTCTGTCACGAAATGATATTTTTTCTATGTCACCCAACAAAGTGTCATAAATGTGGACACGTCACTTACATATTATATGACCGCGTATGATATATTGTTGGCGGAGCTAATGGTGCGTTCGCGTGTGGGCGCGCCTTTACCCCGCACGCTCGCTGCGCCGCGCCGCGCGCCGCGCCGCCGCAGTGCCACCGCACCCTTATATTAGCGCAGCGCTGATAACTAAGTATTTCATACTATAAAACTAATGAATTCATTTTTAATTAAGTTTGCGATTTTTAGGATTTCATTACATTAATTAACTTTTATTAAGAGACCTTGGTGATATTTTTATGATTTATTGTGTGGAATGCTTTGATTTGTTTCAATATATTTGATTAGTAAGCCTAGTTTATTATTTCTTATTAATTATAAAAGTACTTCAAAGAACGTACAATCCTTCTATAATACTAGCATAACCTAGTACAAAGATAATATAAGATGTGAACATAAATCACAGTAGAATTACGTTAGATTAGACAAATTGTCTCACGCGCGGTACGCTGAACATTATATATTTTGTTGTAACAACATTATTTTACAAATAGCGCTAATAACACCTCAAATAACGCTTTAAGGCCGCAGATTGAAATCTAAATTGAATTACATACTGTTTTTTTCTCACTATTGTGTCAATTCATTCATTGGTCTCTCGCGATTTACTGCCGCTACACACGACCGCAGCGATCGGAAAACAATATTCACAAACATTTAACAGGCATCAAAACTAGTTGTGTATCTCAAGCAACAGCTTCGTAAATATCCAGATTTATGCTGACAATTGGCAAAAGAAGAAAATGGCAATAACAACATTCTCCCTTTAAACAATGTTTTACACTTTTGTTTGTATTAAAGCATTGACAATTAGGCATTTAATTTAGACATTTAGTTTTGCACGAAGTTAGGTCGCATGAACTATTTATAGATCAATTAGGTCGATAACTTTTTGTTATTTAAGGGAGTAGTTTCGCTTTAGCTATATATAAAACACCAACTAAATATACATATATTTCGATGAATTATCTAGTTAGGTTTAAAATATATTCTCGACTTACTACACTGTGTATAAATCTTTTACTTCTGACAAAATTCTCTAAGATAGAAGCAGTCTAGTAACAGCCGCAGTTGAATAGCATACGAGGATCCAAGCGGTATATTAAAATGCTAAGGCGCCATACAATTTGAACGCAACATGCGCGCCGCACGGAGTGGAAATACTTCACGGGTGTTAGTTGAGATTCCCAGACCCAGAGCATTGTTCAAGCACAATGTTGTTTTCTTGTGCAATATTGCTGAATTCGCAACGATTGCGAAACGTTTGTACAGACACGTCCGTCTGACCGTATGTTTGTCGTTATGCATTGTCATATTATGTTGTGGAATTTTTGAACACATAATGCTTGTAGTTACGAACGTATATCAAATCAAACTAAAGAATGTCTGATTGTTGAATGTGATCACTCCAAATGTTTTTTGTCGACTAATGTGCGTTTTATTTGGAACGAATTGATCTACTTATTCTATATTTATACTGTATATAGATTTGACCGAAACGAGTTGTAAATATGTTATAATATTGACGAATTATCCGGTTCTGCACCGAAAATATGTGATTATAATGTGAGAGTTCCGTTCTAGAAACCCATAATAAATGAGTTTGTGCGTCTGATGGCTTGGTGTGTAAATAAATATAACGAACGTTCGCTTGCGAATGCGATATCTAAATATTTCTCAATGCTATCGCTATTATAGCGCTGTCCACGCAACCGCACCAACTTGATGACTGTCATTTGCCTACAACTTCCCTTTGCTATACCGTTAGAGCATTGCCATATGTGTCTATTTTCAAGGCTATAATTTTTGCTAAGTGTTGTAATATCAAACGGTACATTCATCATAGTGGTTCACAAAATTTAACTTACATACATGGTTTTATTAGGAGCTAAGAACATAGCTATCAAAAGGGAACTGTCCATTATTGGCTTAGCGTGATCAGAATTCATACATAAAACCAATTGTACGGTCGACGGACAGTAGGTTGCTGCGCCCATATAATGACAATTATTTGGTTTTTGAGTTGGGCAAGATATCAAAACAATTTAATCCACTAGCCCAGTTCCTAGATAACATTTTAGTAACATATGAATTAGAATAATAATAAAAATAACATAAAAGCAATGATTTTTTATTTGAAATACCTTAATATAAACCACCACGACAAACGAATTAGGAACACCTGGACACAAAACTTTGTTATTTTTCTAATTCCTACTGGTTAATGCTTCTAAATTAATATATAATTATTATTCTCAGTGACTGTCCATTCCAAGCCAAAACTCCCATACAAAGTGGACAGTTCCTTGTATGTTGTATGACACTACAGTCCTAACACCCAAGTAATAGACTTTTAGATCTCATGTAACAGAAAGCAAGCCTATTGCAGTCTACTTGGCACAGTATGAGGCTCCGTGCTGCTATTGAGAGAATTACATTCATATATACAAGCATAGATTCACGCCTATTACCCAGAGGGGTAGGCAGAGACTACGTATTTCTATTTGATACGATCCTGACACACTTCTCTGGCTTCATTTACTTTCATCACATTCCTCATACACACTCGCCGGTTTAAGGTGCTCTTAACCTGGCCTTTATCCAGAACGTGTCCGATCTGATCGAGAAACGTTCGCCTTGGTCTTCCCCTTGCAACTGTTTCATTCACAATGAGAGAATTTTATGACAGAAAATCCGAAAATCGTAGTATTCAAATTCACTGCGGCTACACCACCACAAATCTAACCTAACGAATCCTTACTAATTTTATAAATGCGAATATAATTTTGTTTGTTACGCTTTCACGCCTTAACTACTTGACCAATTATCACCAAATTGCGCATACACGTTGCCAGGGAAACAGAAAAGGACATAGGTTAACATTCAACCAGAAAAATTTACTATTACCAACCTAACCTACATTTACGCGAGCAAAGCCGCGGGAAAAATCTAGTGAGCGTAACGTAAAAGTATGCTAAAAATTAAAAGCTTCCAACTAACTAGGCTATAGATATGTATGTGTTATCGTTGCTAGCTTGCGTTCTGGCTGTAGCATAACTGAAGCTAACGATCTAGCTCTTGTAGTTAGCAACGTGAAGTGATAACAAACGGGTTGAATACACAACTTCGACGTTGAGGTACCTACTCGAGTGGTCAGCCGAAGAACTAATAATAGAGTACCTACATCCACTATATGGGCAGCCGACTCGAGTGCAATGGCGTAGTGGTTTAAATAGTAACCTCGCCACTGCAACTACGCTGGGAGTTGCGAGGTCGGATGTCACCCGCAACAGTAAATGGTGTGTGCCACAAATGGTTGTTTCGAGATTGGGTCTTTTTTGCGTCTGTTGTTTAAAATATTGCAAAATCAGACATTCTAGTCCTAGCCTTTGTTTTTATACCCCTATGGTGGCAAACTGGCATACGGCCCACCTGATGGTAAGTGGTCACCGTAGCCCATGGACGCCTGCAACACCAGAAGCATCACTTGCGCGTTGCCGACCCTTTAGGAATAAAAGGAAGTGGGAAGGAGAAGGAGCGGGAAGGGGGAAAGAGGGTCATTGGGCCTCCGGCACTCTCACTCACCGAACTAAAGACAACAGTTATTTTACGTCAATATTCTGTGAGAGGGTAGTGCTTCCCCAGTCGAGCCGGCCCATTCATGTTGAAGTCAGTGAGGCTCTACTACATTAAAATCTAGCTCATGTGAGTGTCTTTGTTACGCTGTCACGCCTTAATTACTGGACCGATCATCATGAAATTTCACATACACTTTATCAGGGGTACTGGAAAGGACATAGGGTAAATTTGATCCATAAGAAAAAAGAATATAACATTGGCATAACCTACATTTATTTGAGCTGAACCACGGGCAAAATCTAGTTTATAATATTAGTTGAACTTTAAAAGTTATTAAAATCCTGCTAATAGGTATTATAAATGTAAAAGTTAGCGAAAACGTTTAAATGTTTGTTACTCAATATCTCGTAAACCGTTTATTTGGATGCAAATTGGCATACGAATAGTTCATTTCTTGTATTAACATATAAGATACTTTTATACCGGTATCGCGTATAGTGTATAGCGTTTCTGTTGGATTCCCGCAGGTAAAGTCGCGTGTAGAAACTATATATAAACTTTATAGTTTACTATATTTTGCTCGCGACTTCACTCGCGTTAATCTAGATTTTGTTAATATTTTTTTTCCTTTGGATATAATACATTTTTCTGGATGAAATACCTTTCATCTAGAAAAAAGTATTGTATAGGGTAGGGTACCCCCTATATCCTATTCTGTACTCCTTGTATCCTGACAACGTGTATGTGAAAGTGCATGATGTTCGATCGAATAATTCGGCGTGAAAGAGCAACAAAAAAATAAACAAAAAAACGCATTTATTATAATATTAGTAAATAATATTAGTAAGGAAGTTACCATAAACAGTTTCTCATGTAAATAGCTAGGTATGGTAGAACTTCGAACGTGAGTAAATTGACATGACACCGAATGCATCTGCACCAGTTATTCTAAGAAACACTCGCTCACTGACGACAATGCTTCTCCGAAACACATACGTGGTCAGATCTATTTCTACAGTAAACAGACACATATCGATAACCTATGTGTACTCACATTAGTGTGAACTAATCAAATACAGCATCGCGTTAGACTCCAAGTCTCTTTACTTACGTTAGTACCTACGACGTTTGATTGCTTATTGCCTTACCATTTTCTTCGGTCTAATGCAAATATCTAACAAGATAATTAGGCTATAAACTGAGGCAAGCTACTTATAAAATGGAGGTGGAAAACATAGTCTTTCTGATCTAGAAAAATGCACGATTCATCATAAGAGCACATAAATCCAAACGATATTCTCCTAAGCATTTAAAAGAAACACAAATATTAAAAATAAATTGTCCACCTTCAGCAAATCATCGTCTCGTCGTAAGAGTTAATTGCTGTCCAATATTAATACGACCCAATTATAAAACACCTCATGTATAATTTGATTTTAACGTTTGACGTAAATGTTCTTCGAATTACAATATACTGATATGGGCACGTAATTGAAAATATCCATATTCTCTGTTTGTTAGTTTAACCTACAAAAAAAAAGGTTAAACATTTCCTGATAGTTTAACGTTCTCAGCTGCTGTTGGAGTTATACTATTTCATCATTGCGTTTGATATTATTATCTCATAGTTTTGTGTTAAACTTCAGCAAATATAAGAGCAAAGGATATCTTTTACACGTACATAAGTCTAAACGTCAAGATTAAACTAAGCCGAAATGTAACCGAACTTAATAACACATTGGTGTTAAGCGTCAATTTTACTCAGATTAACGAAAAGACGGTACACTGAGGCTAATCGATACCAAAAGAAGATCCGCAAGGCTTTTGTGCGGTGCCGCTGTTCAAATTACATTAGTATGCAAGGGACGGGAGTAGGGACATCGATGTCCCAATATTTCATGTTATACGCTACGCATACAAACCTTGCCTATCTATCCCCTATGGACGCCAAATAATACGTATAGATTTGTATACCTACTAAGACGATATACGTAATAATATATTAGACAGGTATTATCTGACATCATTGGTTTGTTAATTATTCACATTCAGCGTACAGTATTAGTAATATTGCATGCATATTAGCCTGCGGGTGATGGGTTGGCAAACTTCCACGAATAGGAAGACTGTTAAATTTCAATAAATAAGGTCGGGTTTCTGTAAAATATGATTTGATAGCAAGATTGCAGCTTTCGAAAGTAGTAGAATCGCCAAGTGCCAATGCTACTTAGATTCCACAATGGAATACAAATTTATGTCTTTCTTATATAGTTGGTTCGAATCAGAGTAAATTTTGTGTTAGTGATTATAATATTGGTGAACCAACGCAAATATTTTTCCTACTCAAATAACCAATCGTATCTTATAGACGTCAAGGAATGCTAGACAATATTATAGATTAATGTTAATTATTTATCCATTAATGTCAACATATCTAAAGGTATAAATATGAATGCTAATAGTAAAATATGTTTAATTCAAGAACAATGCTCCCCTTGAATCAGCTATATAAATATGTGTTTGAAATAAAATATACATTAATATAATATAATCCAAGTGTGAGCCACGTGTACAGATTACAATATGTATATAGCGACAAACTATCGGAGCAGATTTCGTTTATGAATATTATAACGAATATAATAAACGTTTATACAATGATTCATAATAAGCTAAAACCCAACAGGAAGTTTTGTAACTCAGTATTATTATCGTCAACATTTAGATAAGTAATTTTAGAACTAAAAATAAAAATCTAATGTTAACCCAGCCCGAATTAAAACCGACAAGCATGATTGTTGGTTTTAATTTGGGCAAAATATTTATTTTAACATTCTTCATACTTTTCATGGAAGGAATTTATTGATTAATATGTCACAATGAGGTAAAGTTATTCTATTATGACAGCTGTACACGCGGTTCTCCAAATTGGTTGTAGTAGTTACAGTTACATTTCACACAATCAAATTTCGATTACCATCAACTGTTAAACGAACGTTGAACGTTGTAAAATTGAACATTCTTAGAACGTTTTTTAAGTAAAACGCTCAGCCTCGATATTACTATCACAATGTAAACTATTGGAAGCAAATGCGATGACGCTCGTACAGAATTGCCCATCAATTCTGTGCAAGCTGTAAACATTTAAACAAACAATCGACAAGTTGTTCTAAACGCAACATTCTAACTATTTACAATGCGCTTGTTCTACACACGACTTCTATTAGCCATCACTTACGAGTAAAATATCTGGCCGAGCATTGATTGGCTGTCTGCTGAAATATGTCTTGCAAACCGAGAGCATTTTCTAATTTACACGAGCGAATTCATTCATTCTACTGCTAATGCATGCAGTTACTTACATCTCCGCGTACAATCTATTTAACTACGTTGGCACTTACATCAATCTAGAAGTATAGAAGCAACGTTTAGCGTTCTTGAAAATGTATATACGCTAAATCTTTACAAAGCTACGGCATTTTAAATATTGTTTAAAAATGCTATTCTTGTAGCAAGCGCTGTTTCTAGTTAGCACGTTTGATTGTAATACTCCACAATATAAGCGTTAACATTGTACAATTTAAAGTATGCATAATCCAAGCCACGCGTAATTAGCTCCCTTACGGGATGCAGCAAAAAACGCGGTAATGTTGCGAATGTTGTAAACGGAGTATGTTAGTGTGAAGAGCACAAACAAAGAGTAGGTACACGGCGTATTGCAAACTGCACCGTCGGCGTCGGCCTTATGGACATAACCCGAAATCCGCAAAAACAGCGCTTGTAATGAATTTCTCATTTGAGTAAGTGCCGGCTGCGCTGTTCACTGGACATACCTTCCACGTTACCGAGACTAGGGGTGAGTGTCAACAGTCTAATTGGATTTTATACATTACCATCGGAATAAATCCTTGTTTCAACCGAAGCTGTGCTTACCTGAAACAATAAAGTAGAATGTTGTTACTTTAACGAAACAAAAACTGTTAACACTACAATACAATTGTACTATAAACTGATCTGTTTTATAATCACGGTAGGTTTTAGAATTGCATTTTTCATGTAAGATTATTTTAACATTAATTATTTAGAAATTATTAGGTTAATATACGGTCATGGTCAAAATTGCTAATTAGCAAATGAAATATGTCTGCCAGGTCATTTGTGAAAATATTACAATTAAATGGCATAACCCTGTAGCGGTAGCCCTGCCCGCCGTCACTTAGGACAAAAGCGAATTTCGTTCGTGAACCCAATGTTCGTATTGGACCGTATTTACCCACACCACGGACTCCGGACGCGAATGAATTCGAAATGAGGCAAATAAGCAATTATGCGCTCATATTCAGGTTCGATTACGCGATGTGGGAAATTTTAGATGCACCGCTGGACACACGAGATCGCAGGCCGCGCATTACACCACGTGACTGACAGTACTGCTCGCGGACACCGATTTAATTAATAATTCTACAATTCAGAGTAAATGATGCAACGCTCACTCAATACCCATGACGATGAGAGTTACCTCGCAGTCAAAACAAGAAGCTGAATTTGACGGGCTTTGTTATTTCTCATTAAATATTAAGAGTGCCTTTTCAAGTATAAATGTTCCCGATAAAATTGGTGAATTGTTTTTATGTTACGAGTGTAGCAGTGGCAACGCCGTGTGTTCCTCCCCCACTCCCCCCACTACTCTCCTCCGGTCAACACGGATAAACTCCTACGATATAGCTTACTATTCCTATCTGGAGCGTGTAGTCCGTAAGGCGCCTGCAATTTTATCAACAACATACATGAGGGGACGCATTTACATAATAAGCCTCCGCCCGCATACGTAACATGCCCAATGTATTCAGATTTTCGTTATTATTTTACCTCATTCAATCCGTTCGCAAATTATGTGGAGAGGGTAGAATCAAACACATTGATAACGATGAGGTAAATTTAATATTCATCGCAACGTTTGCGGGTTAACTGATATGAAAGATAATCTTGTTTGCACGATTTAGTTGCATTGATGTCACGTCACGATACACTATTAAATAATAACCGCGTCCGATTTAAACTCCTGCTACTAAATTTAATCGTACTTCGGACCAATAAATATCCTTTATAACAATTTTACGCACAATTCTGTTTACAGTTTTAATGGAAACTTTATGGATCATATTGTAATCGATAACCGTAAAATATTACGGTTTGCATTACATTTACATTCTAAACATCAAAATTTCTAAGATGGTACTAAACGTAAAATGTTATTTGTTTCAATAACACAAACATTCAGTTCATTATTATCAGCAAAAGGCGTGAGAGTCAGCGTACCCATCAATATGGTTAAATTATTCATTTTAAAAAGTAGAACGTACAAATCGTTGCCGGAAATTAGGTGCTCGGTTTTCCCTCTGCTGGTAATTTGCCCGATAAAGGTTCTGATGAGAGCATAAAATAAAACCAAATGGTCAGTCCGCAGTCAACGACACAACGTTGGTCGTTCGCCAACTGTCGCGGGATGTCGCGTAATATCGTACCGACGCACGATGCACGGCGACGCAAGCGTTAATCGAACTTGCCCACATTTATAATTACCTACGCTTCAGTTAACAATTGACATTTGTGAATAAAGAAAAAAACTCCCGTTTAACATTAGAAAACGTGCTGAAAATGTCATCGCTGGACACAACAATTTATTTCATAAAGACAACTTCCGTACTAGGTCTCAACTAATCTTTACAGTACTTTGTCTTATACATTTTAAAAGATAAGTTCTGCTTAATATTTTATCAATATAATGCTACCCTGTACCTAAAGTCTCACACTTCGAGGATCACTTAAACAATGGACAGAAAGAACACCCAAACTCAGCACAACTATTTCTAGAACAATCTAAAACGATGCGGTGGCAGTGGCAAGATGACCATTAAAACAACTGCACTATCCGTGGAGTAAAATAACATTAATAATATATAATAATTTTATTTTAATTTACAATTGACATTTGTGAACAAGACACGTTATAATTTTACGCGCCAAAAATCTCTTAGATCTCATTAAAATTAGAATTACTTTGTCTATAAATTTTGAAGCAAAACGTTCACCGTTATTTATGTTATGTGTCTCGAACGGTAAACCAGCTATCAATTAAACAATGGTAAATAACTTTGATCTATAAATAAGACCACTAGTTATAATTTGAATATTCTAAATAGTCTCGCGTCTGGCAATTTTCTATATTAATTGGAGGGCTCTGCCGCAATTATTTCTTGTAACAAGATATATTCGTGTCTGAATTCGAAAGCGAACCCTATAAATGCTAGTGCAGATGTAAATTACGATGACTGTCAGCGATTCTAAACTAACTAAGTGGGTCAACGTGTGAAATCGTAGTACCTGCTATTGCGATTACATCCCAATAATGACTCAAGGAGACCTTACTCGTATAAGGCAACAAACGCAGCAGCAAACACACGCCACGAATGTTAATGTCGCGACTACTTGTGAGTGCGGGACTTCGTCCTGCCATCGCCATAAATCATAGCACCTTTTGTGGCTTGTGCACGTCCACACAGGACTACCGGACTGTTTACGGACTCACCGACACCCACCTCCGCGCGTTCTTTACTAAATCTCATAATAATCCGTTATGCACTAAACGATTAAGCTATTTATAATCCAACTATCTAAAATTTGTTTATATTATCTACAATAAAGAAAGCTACCTAGACCTATTAAATAAATGTACGCGCTTGTCCTTAATGTAAAGAATGACTAAGCTCTGTCATAACGACATAGCAATGGACTAAAATAAAAGTTGTAATAAATGGCTGTTCATTTACTATCCTCTTTGGAATATAGAAGTGAAGTATAATTAGTTTTGTGAGAGTTACAACATAATCGCCACCTGTAGACATAATAACTTCGTCATTGACATAAGCCATATTATTTTGATGAATAACATTTCTCATCCGGATATCCATGTTTGATATATTTCATTTACATTTATAGCACGATGACATCATCACGAAATAACATTGAATATTTATTTCGACTTTGGCAACTGTTACGAAATGTTGGCGGTTAATATTTAATGGTTTATTTAAGCTCAATATCCATGATAATGACATTTGCTCAAATTGATTTTGTTTATCTTTATGGGAACGTGTAGGGAATAATACAATTTCCTTGAGAAGATTACTCCGTCAAAGGGCACACATTTTGTAATTTTCACATGATGTTACAATTTTTACATTTTAAATTGAAAATAAATTGGATCACGCACGTCGGTAAACCGATTAATACAAGCTAATGGATATTATTTAACGATCGGTTTGTGCATATATTCTGCAGTCAAAATCAATGGATTGATGGTTGTTTGACATACCAAAATCCTTGTTGCAATCCATACACATTTATCAATATTTTGATCTCGTGTGACATATTATGCATGCTATGGCTAACAGCGTCAGTCCCATCGAACCGTATCGAACATACACTACTCGAAACATATCTATTAATGAAAAGTCAGCCAATCTGACACTTTTATGAGACGTCTTTGGCAAAATGATTTCATAACGTCACATCTAGAAAGCTAATAAACACCCGTGCCAAATTCCAAGTATGTAGTCTTAATAGCTGTATAGATTTTGTGATTAATCAACAGAATTCTACTTCTCTAAATATAAATGTTAGAATTTCAAATAAAAAACACGTCATACCATCTAATGCACAATCATGTCATATTTATGCGATTTTCCAAGTAAAACCAGTATTTAATAGAGAAACAACAAGCAAATACAGTTTTGAATTAATAAGATTAGTTACTTAGCTGTTTTACAAGTTGCATTATTACGAGCTCTAAATATTAGTGAAAGTTCTACAAAGTAGGAAATATGAGTTACAAGTGTATCATGTTGTTCATACTTCCCGTTTACCTAGCTCTTAGGTAACACCAAACTGAACTCGCCGTTCTATCGATCCGGTATACCAGTTAGAACAGGTAAGAGTACGTGAGCAGAGCTCCATACGGAGGATTCTATGTCCAAAGCACAGGCTATTACAACAGATTAGTATTATTAATACCATCCCCGACACACAGTGTTATGCCAATTCGACTCGGATTATAGCTCCCAATAATTTCGACAGAGTATTCAAAATTGGCTGTTGAAATTTTTATTGTTAACGTTTGTAAGCATCTTAGTAATAATAATAATAATAAACGCTGGTGTAAGTGAAGACATAATTATGAACTTTAGTAGTGAAATATATAATACAAATCGTCGACCCTGGCTTTGTTTGAATAGTATATTTAAAAAGCTGTGTATTTTAAGTGAATCTAGCATAGTGTTATCGTATTGACATTATTTTTCTAAATATAGAGATTTTCTTCACACTACGCACAAGCATACTTTCTGTGTAACGGGTATATAATTTTATTACAAGCAGATTTTTCAATCGTCAGGTTAAAGTTATTCATAAAATACGACGCAACTAACAAAAATTTTAATTTTATAAATAAAATAGGTCTATTGAGTGAAACACTCTTGTATTCGGTCAGGTTATAATGTATCTGTTGGATAACTTTTATATGATAGATAAGAAATCATTTCTAAGGTAAAATAATTGCTTATAGTTGTCACTGTTTCTCCAGTTCCAGTGAGTTCTGTCAAAAGCCACGTTGGTGAATTGCTTCTTTCTTACACATCAAAAACCTATCTATATCTATCAGTTCTCCCAATACCAGTTTTATATCGATATATAACAATTGTCCTCTGACGTCCTAACGCGATGTTAGATTTACGCAGGATTAGCTTTCAATATTTTTCAAACATCTGATTGGCCGTAACGAACGTCATGGATGTCCGTATGGATCGTTGAGTTGACGTGCTCTACAAAGCGAGAACGGTTATCGATACGCGGACCTATTAAAATGCCAGTTCTCTGTAAGGGACAACGGACATTGTACAACTAACAAGAGTGGATTTTATATGTAGATAAATGTACAGATAAAACCATAGCATGACAACGCATATAATTATAATTTTATACAAAGTAGGTCTCAAAAGTTATTATGAATATTCAAGTTAGATATTATTAGTTGGTGAGCAACGAGAAGCGAATGAGAAGTAAGAAATTTTTTTCACTGTGCTTTTGTTAGGCAATTACTATCTTATCAGGTTAATACGATTGTACCAAACAAGTACCGTTATAGCCAACAGATTGGTATAAAGGGAACGCTATATTATAAACTGGATTAGTCATAGAGGATGCGATTGTACCAAATAATTAGTATCATTTAGCAAGATTTTTATCGCCAGCAGAACATCGTTAAGCCAAATTTACTCTAATAGTCAAAGTATGTGGCTAGGCCATTTCGCTACATTCACATGGGCGTCAGGTGAAAAATGTATCCACTGTTCATTACTTTTCTGTTACACAATAGTTCTTTAAGTAACGAAACGGCCAAGCCACATATTTTGACTAAGGTGTAGAGTTTGTGAAGTTAGGCCTTGTAGAGTTAGAAGCTTAGCTCTACATGAGATCTGATAACTTTTTGACAGTGCGGGTCATATGGTCTCGTCTTAGCAACATTTTACATGAAAATGTTTTTGGTGGGATTATTTTTTTTTACTAATATGCACACGGACACAGTACAATAAGCCATTTAGGTCATTGTAGTTACTTTAAGAGCAAACACATTATATCGCCGACTACTACTACGATGGTATTGATTTAACTGACACAAAAAAAAATCTAGTTATGCAGCGCACGTAGAACTGACTCTGTGACGTAATTATTAACAATAGCGAATCACTGCCATCGATACGTAATAATACTTAGTTTCGAGATTTGGCAGTAAGATCGGTTATTTGAACGTCAGCTACTTAACTAGTCAACAGAGCTGGTGAATCCTCTTTCATAAGAAAGTATCTAGCCTAGATACATCTTCACAGAGCAGTTCATACTTTAATCTTATTCTTTGCAAACGAAGATAGAGACTACCGCTTGTCTATAAGCGTTAACAAGGAAAGCAGAAGGTGCCACTTAACAGATCCCTTCTAGACCCTTCGCTCATGAATGTTGTATAAGTCGTGATGAAAATACAATAAAATTGCATAACTTTATCTTTCCCCCTCTACACTTAAAACATTATAGTTGATAGCAGTTCCATACATATTGTCATTTAGGAGTAAAGAGACAAACCAGACTGCCTTCAAAAACTTTTAGTTTTATCTACTTATTACGCAGCTACAAGGACCAGTCTTAGTTTACCTAATATTTGTTTTACCCTTTTTTATTTGTTTAGTTTTGTTTGTCTAATAATTTTATTTTTACATTTTTCTCTCTTCCCATTCTGATGTCACAACTCACAATAGAAACATTACAACATAACACAGTCTTACCTAGCGATTACTTATTTATTTGTTCCGATGATTCGTTAAATCGTTAAATTCTTGATATAATCGTAATTATCGTCATAATATTATAGTTTAACTTTTTCCCATGTCAAGAAAAAACCGAAGACCGTAAAGAACAACTCATTTTAAAAACCAAAGTAAAAAAATTTGGTTCTCCTACTTAGTCACAATTATAATAATTGATAGGCAATATACATAAATCCACATCACACCTGTTGAACAATACAAGAAGTATTGTTCTACAAGTGTGATGTAGACCGCAAATATACAGAAGTAGGAAACATGCTGATTGAGAACTATTTGGTACAGTTTATTTATTATATAAAATAAATGGCAATCAACAAGTTTCCTACATCCGCATATTTGATTAGTTTCAATGCAACAACATAAGATATAAATGTGTCTAGTTATATCAATTGCAAAGTGTAATCTAAACAATAAATAAAGACAATACGAGGCGTGACCTCATTCCGATCATCACGCGTTGATCAAATGTGACGCATCTTGAATTTTAATTGTTGCGAGACGTTGCGTCAATCATATTACCGATGGACAATTATATGGCATCTATTTATCATGCAGCAGTTAAATATATTACACGACTATTATTCGGAGTGAGTTAACGCCGCGGCTAGAGTGTGCGCCACTAATGCGATTGTGTTTTTGTTTGTCCTTTCTGCGGTATAGTAGCTACGTAGCTATAATTTTATATCCGAAATAGCACAAGTTATCCTAACTAATATTTTAAATATGAATGTGAGTTTGTTTATTTGTTACGCTTGTATGTCTTAACTACTCGACCGACCATTATAACATTCGCATACACGTCGTCAGGGGTACAAAAAAGTATATACCTAGTGTATCTTTCACCTAGATAAAAAGAACTGTTCCTGAGTGAGCGAAGCCGCGAGCAAAAACTAGTTTCTACTTTATTATAGTTAGGCTAAATACAAAACTAAACGTAATATTGAGTATTCTCAATATTACGTTTAGTCTTGTATTTTATTTTTATGAGAGTCGTAGACTATCTACTTGTATGAGTAGAAAAAAGTTTTATTGTTTAAATATATAAGCGCTCAAGTTCACATGATATCATTTGCATAGAGAAAAAACGGTATGTGAACATGTGAACAGCAGTTCATTGTGGCAAACAGAGATTGTATTTCTAAAGAGGTCGACTCTATCTAGTCTATCATCGACTTAAGACTATTTATAAAAGAAATCTTAGACAGTGGTAGCATACTAGTCTATTGGATCTATTTGGAACAATAACAAAATTAAAATTAAATTAGGATTGGTTTTCTTTCTGCAAACCAGAAAGAAAACCAATCCTAATTTTGTTTCTGGCTTGTAGCATCCCGTACCTATAATATAAAAATACATGGTTCTTAAGGTTATTCCTAGTTTAATATTCAACTTCGTGTAAACAAAAAGTCCCACAAAGAAGTATAAACACAAATCTTACAATCTAACAAACATATAAAAATAAATTTGGTAGAACTACTATTGCTACAGGAAAAGTTTATAAATTCCATAGACATCACGCCTGCGGCAATTCTTTTATTGCAGAATCTCTACACATGATGTGATTTACTCTGCTGGTACTGGCGCGTTCATAATACTATAGCTATATATGTATACTAGTCAGCTGACCAAATATCATATAATGCTACTAAGTACTGCCAATAATTATCAACTTTTCAATAGCTCTCGAATCTTTGCACCAGAAAAAGTGTCGGAAAAACTCGAAGAACCCAAAGCCGATAAACAACAAAAGCAACCATTACTTTTTAAAATAAATGGTCGTCATAAAATGATCGTCATAGACGAGATAACTAGATTAAAGATTATTTACTAGGTGTAAATTAAATTATAGTTGGCCTTTTTAAAATAAGAACGATAGACACAGTACACTAAGCTAGATGCGAATTGGTAAAATTCACACACATCTACAAGAACGTACTACTGTCGGACTTCGACATACTACAATAGGCATGCAACAATTATAGATACAGTCTGTAATAAACCTATGGATCCTTGCAATATCAGATGCACCGCTTGCGCGCTGGCAATCTCGAGAAACGAAATGAAATATGTGAAGAACGGAAAGGCATATGCGTCCCGGAACTTTTATTTACTGGGCGAATCGCAGTAATTACATTAACAATCTTACGCCGACGGTACAAGGGTAGTACTTTTCCAGTGTCGTGCATGCATACCATCGAGATCTTCCACTCAACGCACTACCTAGTCAATATGTAACCATGGCCTACCTGACAGAAAATGTCAAAAAAATAACAAGTCCATGATGACGATAATGCTTACGTTTAATATTATAAAGTTATTATTATTTACTCTAGGTGTTGCCTGTACATTGAGTGAATGTATAATACTTGCTTAGATTCTGCGTAATAATTCTCTTCGTAATTTTCGATATGAAGATAGAATCAAAACAACTACGGATACTGTTTCGTCCCACGGCAAATGTACTTTGTTATAAATGTAGGTAAGCCATTAATTATTATTATCTATTATTTAATGTACGACTACAATTAATATTTCTCTGAAGTAATAAATAATTATGTATAAGTGTTACGTGCTATTTTATGCTCATATCAATAGTACCAAATATATTCTTCAAGGATTGCAATACAGCACGTATATGTATATTTTTTATAATGTAATAAAGTAAGTTTGCATTGTACTTTTAAACAATAAATTATTTATAGTTGTTTATAAAACGTTATAAATATACAGTATAGAAGAATTACGAAAAATTTAACTTTACAAAACCAAGGGTACTTGTATAGCGAACATCTTTATTACTCTGCAAGATTTTACGATTCGCAGAAAAATCTCATCTCTTATCTGTTTCAATGCCTCAGGAAAACTCGGAAATAATAAGGGCAGTTATGTTATTCTATACGACGCGGCCGTGCCTATTTTTTGTCGGATTTACGTAGACAGTATTCTTTTAAATAATGCCGAGGGTTTCGAGATTGTACTAAATAAACCGACGCTACTAATTCCTCTACTGAATTTAAATGTTACGGTGATAAAAGACGATCAAAGAAACTTGATTTAGCTCCATATCAAATGAGAGCCTTCGTAACACAATACAGCGAGCTCGCGTTGCACTCCCAGGTACCTGTGCGTCGGGGAGGGCGAGTACGCAAATCGAATAGTGCGTCGTGTTCCTATGCCGGTTATTATTGGTGCGGAGCAATATGCATGACCCAGTGCCGTTTGGTTTAATATTCAAGTGTCGCGCGTCCGCGGCGCACGCCTCGCTGTAATAAAAGCACGCTCCGACGCTTAACGAGCCCGACCGATGAGCTCCTTCGTATTTCAAACAAGGCGACCCCGTACGTGACCGCAACGAGCCAAGAACTTAATTTGTGCAGTAACAAGAAGATTGTGAATTATTGGCCGCGTTAATGCTCCTGTTTGAACACGGACTCTGATGTCGACGCAGTGATACGGCTCGCTCCTACAACGAAACTTACTCCGGACTGAACTTACTCCCTCCAGACGTTTAATAAATGAATTTCGCTTGATTACCGCCAGAGCTATAAGTGTAATATAGTTAGAGAGCTTGAATATCTAAAATGATAAAATTCCCAAAGCTAGAAAATTTACATATTCAATGTAAACGATATATACGTAAAACTTTTTAAATATTATGCATAATTGTGTAATCAGATTCTATCATACAAGTTATTTTGAGCAAAGAATATCTTCATTTAAAAATATCACCTTTTCATTTTGTCCTTACAATTGAAGACGAAGTTTGAAGAGTAAACGTGACCAACATTTTAGACAGAAATTATTTTCTTTTGTTGAATTTTGCAAATTGTTTTAAATTGATTAGGCAAACTATACTGTATTACTTTGAGCAGAACTATCGTACACGTAGAGTGAGTAAAGAGTTAAACAGATGCCCGACCGGCAGTTTCCAACTCAAACTTCGCAGGGTGCAAAGAAAGTTATCAGCAATCGAGGGGCCATTGATTGCGCACAAAGAGCCTTTCGTCTTGCGACATTCGAGTTCGATTTTCCGCTCACAATGCGGGCGTCGATTTTCGTCTTGCATTCTGGATTATACTTCCACGGCCCATTCGGTCTGCGCGACATTGTTCGCTCTTCTGTATACAGCTTTACATCGACAACCCCACGAATCCTTATTTTTAAAAGTAGTGACGTCATTTGTCAGTCTCTGCGTAACAATATCTGTGAATTAATACATTGCCAGGATTCATAAAGCTTTAGGGTGCGTCCGTTTGGCGAGGCGCCAAGTTGTTTGCACAATACACAATAAATACCTACTACTGCGACTACTCTTAACTACTTCACTTACATTAAGTACTATACCGCTGTGAGCTGTGGACCAGTATGGCTTGTGAAAATTTAAATAAACAATGTACGTGAATACTTTTCTCTAATTTAAAAAATAAAAGTGTAATAAAAATTCCTCAACATCGTGTTAACGAAAAATCGCTAGAGCGATGTAAATCCAGCCGGACGCATGGAGCTGCATGGATAATTAGCCCTCACGTTTTAAATTGCCTTTTTGGACTTTTAAACATCAAACGGGCAGTTTTGTCCTCTTTGGTCAGGGAACGATCGGCGGTAATCCGAGGTGCAAAAGCGACGGCAAGGCTGTGCTCAGCGCATTGGAAAACAGTTATTCAATGTGCAACGTCTCTGTTTGCGTGGTCAGTCCAGTGTACTCAGCTGGAGTTGACCTCACTCTGATGTGTTCTGATTTATAAAGCCCCAGGATGTCGTAAAATGTAGCCGCTTTTAAGTGTCATAAGTGAGATATAATAACGATTAGAGCTGTCTCGTGTTAATGTCAAATTAATGTTCCAGATGTAAAAGACTTGATAAAAATATTTGCCCGCTGTACATCATCATTTAGATGATAAATCATTTTATATATACACGCCGCAGGGAATATCTTCATTCTTTACAATTTGTTTAAGATTTTTAAAGTTGTGAACGTCGTTTTAATTTTTGGTGACAAACAGTATAAAGTTCTAATAATTTAAAGGACCTTAAACACATCCCTGAATTAACATCGGTAGGTATATTGATAAGCGTAACTTTGCCAAAGCGTTACCAAAAAATTGTTTTAAAGCCGTAACACGCTCCCGTCAAAAAGTCAAAATCGACCAACAAATTCAATTAAAAGTTTTCTACGAGTAACTCAAACCGACGGGCATTAGATAAAGCTCGATTAATTATTACTCTGTTAATGGACAAAGGAGCCTCTTTGCAGCGGCCAGCAAACAAGATTCCAACTGAACTAGACAAAAGCTTGAACGTAAACATCAATCGCTCATTGAAGCGACCCGTAAACGCGAAGCTCAGAAAACTATCCCTCCTTTTTCCCCGCTTAGTTAGAATATATCTATCTTTATCGTTCTGTAAGGGGAAATGCGGGAGCAGCTATTTGTTTTTACAGTCGAGCGCCAACGAACAAATTAGGTGGACAAACTGTTGAAACGGTCGAGGTGTCTATATTCCACTCTGCGGAAATTCTTCTCTTAAAATCGTTCCAGAGAGAATGTCTCCGCGATTGAACTCGAGCGAGGTAATAATTTTCTCTTCAGTTCCCATGGAGATGTTCCTTCGATCTGCGTATTATTGGCAGATACTTAAAGGATTTTCAAGAACGAAAGCGATATCGTCTATATGAATTTGCTTCTCTTCGAGTTCCGAGACAATTTTTGTTGGTTCTTTAGTTATTTTATTACTAGCTCAAGTTATCGAATGCCATACCTATAAATATTTGTAATACATTAGGTATTGTATCTATCCTCTATATCTATCACTATTTATCTTTATTTGTTTTCTTTTCGTGTGGTTAGTGGCCAACCTGTTGTCAAGAGTTGTTCAAGCCCGTAGGCCTCTGACATGGCTTAACAACTGCTGTCAATTTGACAACAACCGGGACCGACTTTTTACGTACCCTCTGAAGCACAGAGACGCTCAGCTGAAATATCACTAAGCAGTCACCCATCAATAGACTGACCGCACCCAACGTTGCTTAACCTCGCTAATCGTTTACCGATCAATGAGTGCAACTGGCTATATAATAGAAAAGGCTTTTACTTTTTCAGATATGTAAACAAAAAGATTTATAGCTAGTACACTTAAAATGTATTATAAGAAAGTTACTGTTTAGGACGTGAACAATCTATCTTGTGGAAACCTATAGTAATTTATCTGTCTGAATTTACTTAAGTAATTTAGGTTTTCCGAAAACACAAAGGGGATAAGAGGGTCCCGTCCTATGTTTGAGGGTAGTTAAACTAATTCATTGTGCGTTTTGGAGGTAGACAAAGCTTTAAATGGAATTCTGTTCGAAATGTAATAATTGACCCCCGTGTAAATTTATGTAGTTCGCTTCCGAATGAATTCTACGTTGCTGAAGTTTAGTAAAATGTATTTTACTGTTAAACAACTGTGACAAATTAACTCTGAATTACATATAAGAGTATTAATATAGTTTCTTCAATTTTATTCATAGATAATTCAATTAATTCTCTGGCAGTTAAAGATAATAATATGAATAATATTCTATCACATACCCACAACGCCATCTAGCCCAAACTAAGCAGAGCTTGTATTATGGGTACTAGACAATGGATAAACATACATATATACTTTTTTTTTTGTAAATACATAAGTACATATTATACATAGAAATTGAACTAGATGTCCAAAACTGACAAAAAATTTAACTTTCATAGAAATAAGATCAATTTTAAAATCGCGAAATGTCATTAGTTACAATCGGTTATCAAATCAGAACAATAAAAATATTTCTTTATCAATATCTTTTGAAACATAAATAATATTGGAAACATGTCTCTACGATATTTTAAATTGGACCGCCCAATTGACGTCTCAAGATCGAAATTATCCAATTATTTAAAAGAGTCCCAATTTCTTTGACCACTATAGAACAAAGATACAACGAGAATAAAAAACATTGCTTTGTTTAGCTCGAACACAGCCGACGGAAAATACAAATACTCTTCTGCAATAATGTTTATGAGTGTCCTTTCATTATATGTATTGTAACAGAGTTGGCACATATATAGATAAGCACTGCTTACCTAGATTGAAGCACACAATCTGAGATATATCTAGAGTTTACGAGGACTTTTAATAAAGGAAAGTTGAAGACGTACATAAATACTACAAGTTATGAAAGTAGTGAATTGTGAGTGCTTTTTTATTAATACATATACGTAGGTACCTTTGTTTTCACAGCCCGTATAGTAATAAATATTGGTTGTTTACATTAAATCAACAAGTTTGACATGCAAACATTCGGTTAGGTACATTAGCATTTGTAATAGGATACACAACACGGGTGAGTATTTGGAGCTCGAATCAAGTTGCGTTGAAACGTGCGAGGGAGATGTAGCGTAACTTTCGCGTACAAAATGTGAACGAACCGTGGAACAAAAAAGTAGTTACAGGTTTCAGGAAGCCGTAGCAGTGTTGTCTGCGAGGGCCGATAGCCGACTACCGGCACGTATCATCCGACTTGTCACACGATCGCACCGGATATACCCCGCCGACGAACGATCGATGGATTTTTCATACTTACAAACAACCAATAATTGTTTGTGTCACAACATTTGGATTGTTCGCTTTGTCTTGTATTACAGGGGATGCAGCTTTTTTCACATCAATGATATCAACAGTATTCGTTTTGTTTATATAGCTTTGTTACATGAAATTTAACAGCGAGAGCGTCAAACATAGACGGCGGCGATATAATTAATAAAGTTTAGATCTATTTAAGCCAAACCTGTTCCCAGTCGACACCGATCATTTACAAGACGTCGATACGCTATGACTATTAAATTTCTAGTGTAAAAGTTTATTGCGAGGAATTGTTAAACAGAAATAGACGGCGGTGTTGGGAGGCAGACTCGACGGCGCCGCCGATGTCTGCCGACTCGCCGGCTGGCAGACGAACGCACTCCCGTAAACCCCCTGAGATTACACACGAAACGACATGAAATTCGATGGAAATTGTAGATGACGGATGTAAAGAAAAGAAAACTTTCTTGTAGATATTTGGTGTTGTAAACACATTTATTATCTTTATTTATTCGCTATTGTTCTATGTAAGTATATATAAATGTTGTTGTTTTCTCAAACTATGATAACAGATATTATAGATTTGCTAGTTTATTATAGATAACAATGAAACAGATTGGCAAAAAATATTTTTGTTGCAATAGCTATCATGGAAAACAGTCACGCGTTACCATAAACAGAATATTAAAAATCGAAAAGGGGGATGATTGAGTACCTACTAAAGCCTTCGTAACTCTTACACCAGGCGGAACACAGTCTTTCGTTATTACTACAATTACATAAGTTTGTGATAGGATATTATTTGCCTGGGCGGGCTATTCTACTTCTACTTTGCAATAAAACATTTAAACTATAAAAACTAAACATATAGGCACTAAAACAGTCTTGTATCGTAAATCTACGATATACATATTATACAGCGCTTTGCATGTTTGTGATCATATAGCGACGTAGTATTAGATACTCATAGTTGAAGTAACTGAGTACAAGCAATAGTCAACCGCTTGAATGAATGCACCTACGCTATGTGAGCAAAGGACCCTGTCTATAAACCAACCCCCACGTTCACCGGTCGGATTCACATCAAAGCGAAGTGGGAAATCAACAACACTAACTTGCCAAACAATAGAGACTGGACATTGACAAGAGTATTTATTTTGTGTATTCATTATGAAAAAGATTTGCGCATAAAGTACTTCAAAAGAACTGTAGCCTTGGTCAACGGTGAGTACTTGTAGTTATTTAAAATTACTATAATGTTAGACGTAAACACACATTGAACATATACGTTTTATTAGTTACTTCGTAATTTTTTGGTTATTTATAAGCAAAAAGTAAAATATATAAATACCTAAGAACCGCTTTTTGTCTAGATTAGTACACACCTAGTTCAATACACTTAAGATGAATCACATTAAAGGAAAATATAAATCTTATAAAAACGACATCTTGAATCTGAAATCATGATATATACATATTTCTTATTTTTTATATTGATGCAGCGATTAAACAAAATTCAGTCAAACTATAATAGGTACCACGCAAGAAATAAAAATAAATATTTGCATTCATATCGTAGCTATCCATTCAGGCTAATGCTCTGAAGAATTCGAATGCACCATTTAGTTATTTTCGCCAGGTATAAAATTATACTACGGAATCTAAACACTGGATGCATCTGGAACACTAATGTCACATTGCTACGATTCGGCTAGAATGACTGCTACAGAAATGAAATTATCTACGATTACTCATACAAAGTTGCATAAACAGTTACATTTATCAAAACATATTTATTAGAGTACCCAATTGCACTCGTACATAGTTATCTTGTTGAAATTGGTAATTATCATCCATTTTTCAGTTTATAGACAGCACTAAAAGACAAGATAATGCAACAATAAAACAGGCTATTTATAAAGCTGTCCGTTCAGGAGAGCGGCTGAAAGCGGTGAAGCGACATCTACTCTATTTGTCTCGGCTAACACAACCACTGCCCACTTCTCTCGTCGCGTCGCCTCCTTCTAGTTTGCGTTAAGGATTTTATCGCTTTTTCTTTAGTGTTGTGCTTGTTACTTTGTTGTTGCGTTGATGTTATGGTTTAGAAAAGATGGAATTTATCCAGTGAATTAGGAGTTTAATATTTCGTATATCTCACATTTACAAAGCTATAATTGAATTAGAATCGAACCGTACGTGAAGATTTGGCAATCCCTAAAATTATAATTTATTTGCGAACTCAATGCAACGTTACTGAAAACAACTCGCGTTTCTGCCTGGGAGTGACAGCGACGCCTGGCCTCTAAAGCTATCTTTCAAATATCGGTATCAAAATCGAAATAAGATCTTTAATCCGAAGTAATAGAGGCTAAAATATAACGATAGGCAAGTATAATATAATGTTTCTGCTCGGAGCCATCTCTGTCACAAGGAAAATTTCCTTTTATTGTGTTAGCGAATGCTTATCGTAGAACCGAACGTTTTCTCCATTGTAACAGCTAAGCAACCGCACCTCTTCGGTATTACTTTACAATTGAAAGATGACAAATAGCTAAAACGAAACGATATATTAAGTCCTCTCCAAAAGGGGAATTTGGCACGTTCTAGTTTCTATTGTTAATTCATGGGAACCGTGAAAATGAATGGTATAAAAGGTCCGGATTATGGGTTCAATCATCGATACGATCAGTCTATAATTAATTATGCTTGTCTAACGTTTTTGCATAACTCAAATCGTCTAAACGTATAATTGATGAAGTTAAGATCATCGACTTACCTCTTCCTCAGTGGTGGCGGTATTGACAGAGTCCATGCTTTGACAGAGCGCGAGCTCCATGGTCTTGTGTTGTGGGGATGCGGGCCGCGGCGAAGGCTGCTGCGGCGGCACCAGCGCGCCTTGTGTCGCTCCTGCCGCCTGCTGCGCGCCTGCGCCACCCGTAGCTGCAGGGCTTTGTGCCGCCTGCAGACTCTGAGCCACTTGAAGGCTCTGCGCTGCCTGTAGGCTTTGTTGGGCCTGCAGATTCTGTTGCGCTTGCAGGTTTTGCAGCGACTGATGGGCCAGGTTCAACTGGTGTTGCTGCACGATGCTCTGTTGCACTATGCTCTGCTGCACTTTGATGTGTTGGTGTACGGCGAGCTGGTGGATGGGATGGAGCGGCGCGGGGGGTGCGGGGTACGGAGGGGAGAGCCGCTGGCGCTTCACTTGCGCACTCTGAAGCGCTTCGTGCAGCCTCTTCACCGGGAGGGGGCTCTGGCCGAGGTTATCCACGGCTGTGGCTGGGCGTGCTGGCCGAGTCACGTGACTCTGGCGAGCACCGACTATTGCAGCGACAGCTTAAAGACCGCGCGCGTCGCGTCGCGGTATCGATATCAGCGTATCGACAACGGCGCAACTTTACGCTCGTTGTGGTACGCGATTATAATTGACTTATCAATTTAAAATGTTAAAGAATGGATATTCGCAAATGTTTTTATTTTGAAAAGTAGCGCCTCAGCACTATGATTTATTCGTATGAGTTGATCCTCTGCTTGTATACCACTCCTGTAAAGAAAGAAAAACATATTTACTACTTTGAAGATAGAAAATACAAATTATTTTATATTAACAAAATAAATAAAACAACTCAAAAGGCAGTGATGCAACGACCATAATTTTATTGGCAAATTTCACTACACAAATATACTTCTCAATATTCAAGTGAGTATCTTAATCTCCAATTAGGGACACAATCCTCTTACGCGCGTTCTAATAAATCGACAAGTATCATTGAGAACGATATTTGTATCACATATAAGATCAGGAGGGCTTATTATTTGTTTTTGTTCTTCATTAGGTAGGCACACACTCAAATTCAATATTCGGACACGTGTAACTTTTTATAAGATTGTAGATTTTGGACATAAACCCTATCCTATTATGCGTTTTAAGAAAAAGAAAAGTATGTTATAAGCGCCATTTCTACTATCTTTTAATGCAATATTATTGTATGTGCGTGGATGGGACAAAGCTATACGCTCTGTAAAGCGCTGTTCTCTCACACGCAATAGTGATGGTATGAAAGATGATGTTGTAGCTTAATCGACAGTTATCAACAAACTCACCATCCCTTTGAGGGATTAACAAAGACGAATATGTTTATTGAAAATATTGTAAAATGATTAATTGCTCAGTTGAATATATAACGATTGAGATATCCGATTTATAGTACAATGATGATGATGTAACGATATAATCGATTGAAACTTGAATATTTTAACAATAGCGATATAAATAATTTATTCGACGCTTTAGAACTTCAAATACGGAGATTCTATGGAAACATTTTAGAATATGGCACGTAAACCGTAAGAATAACCTATAACGAAAGTAAAAATATTTTATTTATATTTAATTTAAAAAGCATCGAATTGACGTGGTTATTTTAGAAGTTTTAAGAAATAAGCTAGTACCCAAAGGTCTATTTTCTGCACAGCTAAGGCCGCTTAGCCATTAACGCCTTATTTTTCTAAATTATCTAAATAATATATTATCAAAGCTAATAACTATATTAACTTTAATATATAATTTTTAAGACAAATGATTCTGCTATAATATCAGCGATAGTATTTCACCGGACATAACTAAAGACAATATTTAATCACTAATGAATAAAATACCAACACTAGTGACAATACTGGTGACTTGTTGACAGCTAAACCAGACTATATGTATATTCTATAAAAGTAATTGATGGCATTGGTTTACATTCAAATCTATACCGGCAATCGAAACACTTCAACAAACGAACTTATGAGAATACGGGAAACATAAACTCTTAAACAATCGAACATGAAGCAAACCGGCAGACGAGTAATACATTGTATTCTGCAGACAGGTCAGACAACAACCCGCAGCCCACTTTAAGGTCATTCTGGTAATAACTTATTATACCTATACTTAATAATAATATCGGGCAATTCAAACTACTGGCACTGTCTAGATTTATAAACCAAGTCATTCATACGCGCAGTAGTCAGTTGACTACCGGTATAAATAATCCCTGTGTATTTATAATTTTACATTATGACAATAATATATCGCCGTTTATTTCCGAAACGAAATTTTATTATATCATTCCACACCTAACTGATAATGGCATACGGTACAATTTACACTGCATAAAAATATTGTTATTTTTGTATGTCAAAGAGTGCCGATTGCAATTGTGTGGGTTGAAGTCAACCATTTAAACGGTTAGTCATCGCAATAAACATCTAGAATCGTCTAAATGGCCGACTAGACTGATGATATCTGTACGATAATTTACTTAAACGAAGTACTAAGTTTTATTTGTGGAAACACAATTCCTTTTCTTGTAACCTACATATTAGCAATTAACTTCTAGTGGACATAGTCCCAAATAAACAGGACGCTATAAAAATAATATTGATACTGCCTACGTTTCTGTTTCTGTATTTTAGTTCATCTTTTCAACTATAATACTCGTCTCATAAATCAAATTCAAAAGAGAGTTGCAGTTGTATTACGTTTATTATAGATACCTACTTTAAAAAAAAAAACAAACATTTTTTTGTTGGAAGATTTGGTCCCTAAATTTATAACATACATATATCTCATCACAATAAAAATACAACATTATGCTTAATGTAGGTGCCTAAGTAAACAATCAAAGGTATAATTTGCGCTTGTCCTCAACAGACACAGTATTGGTATGATAAAACCGGACTTAATATGTAACAATCACGTGTAAGACCATTAGGTGTTCCAAGGTTATCGTTTTTGCTCACCGGCAGACCGACGACGTCGTGACTAAGCCTCGATCGTATAAAAACTACGTACACATTTTCAAAAGTATTCATTCTTCTCAACTATGAAGAAGCAATTGCAAAGGCCGCATAATATTTTTTGTTCAGATTAAGGCTCTCTGTGTACATTATTACAAATTTTCTCAGAAAATTTGGCGGCTACTTTTACGATTAACTAGTACTAATAAAACACTACGTCATTCTAACATTCTGGGCATAAGGAATCAGAAATAAACGGTTGTATATTTATTTCCACAGATTATATTATTTTCAACACCAAGTTCTTACTTTAAAGCCACAAGGCTTTAAAGTAAGTTTTGACCACTTTGTCCTAACCACGACCGCTAAATTACTTAATTATGCTAAGATAAACGTGTGAATATATAAGTATTATTTAAAAAACACTAATTGCTCATATGATAGCCCCGCTGAGAAAAATTCTCAAATTAAAAAATAACAATTTGCAACCTTCGAATGTTAGGCAATCGTATAGTCGGTCAGAATCAATTATAATTAAATAAATCAACCTTCTTAGGATAATTACACAAGTGATAGTAAATCTGATAGTACTAGATGTACTATAAGATTTACTATCAGTTGTTTTTTTCTAACGAAATCATTCAATTTGGGTAGAAGATACACAGATTATGTCGGCTGATTCTATAAAAGTAGAAAAGCATGTGCAAGTAGCACGGAACAGATCGCAAAACACCTATGTCTATTGAATCTAACTATAGTTTCTACTATTCAGTAGTTCTATAGGTTAAACTAAAACTTCAAAAGAGCTCCTAAAGGTAAACCTACCTTTTAATCATTGCTTGTAAATGTGATTCAGATGTAATGTAATTATTTTATTTCAGTTTTTCCTTATCTTACTGCGAAATGTAAGCCTGTAAATCAGAGGTTACATCGAATTCGATAGAAATAACACATTTATTTGCAAAGCTATTCTCACAGATCTTGCATAACAATTGTAGTTGACTATCGCTGACAAAAATAAAGAGGAAATAACAACATAAACTTTTCGTTTCATTCTCCCCACAACCGTTTGTGTCGGTATATACAGAAACTGCAATACTGTCGTGAAACTTCGAAGATATATTTAAACTTGTATATTGAAACACGAATTTTATGTAAACGGAACATCTGACCACTACCTCACAAAGTCGCGTGCTGGCAAAGCTCACAAACTTTAACGCTTGGAAAGTACACACACGCAGAAAAGTATAAGATACAATATTTCCTACTCCGCTGAATACTTTAATCCGGCCCTGTATTTATGCTGCGGCGGTGTCGGTAAATAAGGCCCCGCCAACTCTTACAGCTTCCATTTGTTATAACTACTAAGTCCCGGGGAGATCCCGGACTTCGGCGGGACTTTATATACCTATGGGATGTGGAAGTTCGGAATAAGTGATAAGTAGATTGAATCGGACAAATAATAATAATACTTATCTATCAAGATGAGGCGTATGATTAAGCGCCCGATGCTACACAAAGTTTTAATTAGCAAAACTTATGAAGCGGATAAAATAACTATGATATTTTCACGATAAAGTAAATGAATAAGAATGTATTGCCAGCTGTGTCTGCCCCCACACATAATTTATCTTATTGAATATAATTATGTAGGCCGCAATATTGGGATATTTGTATAGATTCCATCAAATTACTAAATAAAATATGCTGAGTGTTCCACACATGGCTGTGAACCTGTATAAGAGCCCAGTAAACTGGCGAACGTTTGAATACAATAAAAATAAACAACGTGCCATATTTGAGACATACCGGCAGACACAATATCTATCATGTCCAATGATATATCATTAGACATGATACCACATATTGTTGCGTCTATAGATGAGAAGCTAAAGGGGCACGTTTGATATCTTCAAAAAGTAGACAGATATTGTGAATGCTGAAAATATAATACAATATCATACAAACACACAAATTGGTTGCAGTTTGCTGAACCAGTATCTGCCCATCGCTAATTGCAGAGATGAGTTAAGATATTCAAAGCAGAGTATCTTTAGTACTTTACATTTAATTCGAAGACCTGTTAATGATTCCACGAAATGAATTCAATGTTCGTCCACATTTTAGACATGGTGTTCTATTACGAAACAACAATTATTAGCACAGCTCATTAAAATCGACATGATAGTAATGAGCGAAAACAATATGAGGCAATAAAGTTGTGAACGCACCGTGTGTTCAAAGATACCTACTTTTATCAATTAAATTACGTGCGTGTATACACTGTCATCAATTTATTAACCGACGTTAAATACGCTGAATAAATTATTCTGTAGGATGGTAACGTCATTATTGATAACTGAATAAAATCAATAAACGCGTCCCAACACGCTGAGGATCGTTTAATTCTGTTGTTCAGCCGCTGGTTTCATAAAACAAATACTATTATAACTTACAGGTTTTGCGATTCTAAAAACACGCAAAAAGAAATCCTTAAAAGCTTCGGAAGCCGTTGAAATTTTCCTAGTAACGTGATTACAGCACTTATTAAGCATAGCCGATGCCAATTACTTCTTATTAAATTAACTGTTCGGTACTTACTTATCTGGACGAAATAATTAGCCGTATGGGTATTTTCCGAAACCTTAAAGTTAAGTTCTTGCGGTCAACGCATGGTATTCATATTGCCTTAACAAACTCCTTTAATTTAATTTGAAAACTATTGGGTCCGTCACAAAGAAATAGTTCGGCGGGTCAGGAGGGACCCGCCGGGGTATGCAGAGGTACTCAAGTTTGCACAACTGACAAAAACAACCCCTACATTACGTGATAGCTCGAAGGTAACTACATTAAAATTCACTTTCGCAAAGAGCAAACTAAAATAATATTTTACCTAGCCTTTGTTACCGTAATTGAATTATTTACAGCCAATTGTTTTGATAACTTAAAAGCTATTGTCTATTAAAAGATTGGTGTTTGAAGAAAATAATTAATGTCATGATATGACGGACAAGAAACACCGCATATTCGAACTTTCTCTACTAAGACAATAATACTTTTTCAAGACTTTGTCTACTAAGATAAAATACCATATAAATATATAATAATTTGACTATTGGCTCTGTGTATTCTTACTGATAATCTTTACTGCCTAAATACCTTCCCATCAATTGTTGAGGTGTTCGGCTTTTAAATATAGGTATTCATCTATTCAATCCTGGTAAAATTAAATTTTCTTTTTTTTTTTGCCTAGATCCCGAAGTCATAACCAATTTAAATGAAATACGTACAAAATAGTCGATCAAAAAATTTGTAAGGACATCGACGGTAAATACCAACATAAATGTCGAATTAATCACAACATCATATTTTAAGTCGAATTTTAATTATTAATTTCTAGAACTAATGTGTGTTTGCGAGAAAGATGAGGCAATAGTAACATGTATGCTCAAGTCATCAGATGACGTAACTAAAGATTTTATTGCATATAGATAATATTTGCATAAATCATAAAAATGACACACATTTATTACAAAACTCATCCGAGAACGCGGTAATTTTAGCTATTATTACTATTTCTTATTCATATAACAATATGACTAAGAAATAGTAATGCAATTCAAATAAATTAAAAATTTGAATTAGTAAATTCAGCCACATGGTCTACAACATAATATACCTATTGACTCACAAGGACACCCGCCTTACATTATACAATACACTACCATGCACATAATCAGTAGAACATTTATTCCTAAAGTATATTTATCTATAAACACTGAAAACCATATTGGCAGACTAACCAATACTATTTCATGAATGTGGCTAACAAAACAAGTCCATTCAATTAACTACGTCTGCCTGACGACCGATAAAGCTATGCGCGTAATGAAATTTGGACAGAAACACAAAACTACGCGATACTATTTATAACTAATTATTTTAAATGTAACTCTGTATTATGATAAATATCATAGGTATTAAACATCTTCGCCCACAATCACTTTGCAAAATGAATTCTGTCAAAACATTTGTGGAAAGAACTTTCCCCTGGGTGGGTATCTAATTAGATACATTTACAGGCAAATTAGCGTCTCTACGTACCGAATTCAGTCTAATTCCAAGAGAAATGAACCTTTGTTACACGCAGGCCCATATTCATAGTGAGCAGAGTGTCCCGCAAATTGAATCTAATTGCCGCAACGAAGTGTTGAATCAGACCGTCGGCCCTGGTGAAGCGGTGGCCTAAATTGCGCCTATTTACCCATTTAGGATCAGAAATTGTGAACACCCACAGACCACCTGTTTATAGAATTAAATTTTCGCGAGACGGTGACATCAGCTGTCGCATGAGCGTCTTTATTAAGCGCCAGCTGCCACTACCACGTTCAAACTAGACAAGTCCGTTTCACTTGGAATGAGTGACGTGTTCAGTAGATATTCAACTCGATGAGGAAACAAGCTTTCCTGAAAAGATGCAGAAACAGTTCAAAATTCTATGATAAACATTATTAAATTTCTATCGTAAAACTGTTAAGCGAAGTATGTACGTACGTTTGGTAGTCCTAACTCAACACAACAAGCGATCAATTCGATGTTAAAGGTTTTAATGTACATTTTCCATTCGTCAGAGACATGTGCTCAGTGTGGAACGGTAGAGAACACGTCAGGCACATTGAATTAATCACCTAAATAGATTTTATTACCGCAAATATTTACATTTACTGTAAAGTGATGTAGCCGTAACTGAACAGCGCTCCAGTTTTATTTCACCGAGCGTCAGATTTTCCTTCTTTAGTTTATTTTATATTTTTTAGGAAACATAAAATATGCGTTTAATTATTCAAACCAACATGTTTCCGGTTACATAATTTGACCTACTACTACCGCATACTTTTTAAGTTCAAATATAATAATAATAATAATAATATTCTACCACATACACACAACACCATCTAGCCCAAACTAAGCAGAGCTTGTACTATGGGTTCTAGACAATGGATAAACATACATAGATCCTTTTTTTTTTGTAAATACATACATATTATACATAGAAACACCCAGACCAAGACAAACATCCATGTTCATGCACACAAATGTTTGACTTGCGCGGGAATCGAACCCGCGACCTCAGGCGTGGCAGTCAGTTACACTAACCACTACGCCATCGAGGCCGACATATGTTAGCTACCTGGGTCCAAATACGTTTGTATTGCCCAATACGAAAATACCCTATGTTCTGTCATAAACACCAGTACTTACACGTGGATTGAAGTTACTTTATTAAATCGTATTACAATTTTACCTTAATATAATTTCACATCCATTTAAGGCTATATTTAAGTCGGTAATATGTTTGTATATTATAATATTATTTGATAGAATTAAATATCATAAGACCATTTTAAGTAGGTATTCTTCGCACTATCTTTGAATCTTCAATCCACCCTAGGATCAATATAAGGAATCGAATTTGGAAAACCCTTTTTTAGAAAATGCCTAGGTTATATAAGGAGCCTGCGTGCAAGATTCTTAGATCCTGTAGCAAGCCAGCCAGTAGGTATCTCCCTTTAAAGGTATAGGTAAAAAAGACTGGTGGTCTGTATTCAGTAATAGAAACAGGCTGATTAGATTTGTTAAAATCGCTTCTACGTGTAATAACGGCTATTATCTACATGTATGTAAATTAAATATGAAGATAGCCTTTAAATAAAGTCGAAAATATTTACAGTAAATTTATTGTACAATTTATCTTCACTCGTAATATCCACGAAAACTTGTAACATTAATTAATTGATAAATAATGTAGTTTAAAACCAGCCATTATAAAAGCAATTAGATAGTAATTAATATCGCGTTAAGTACCTGTCCATACTAATACAAGTTAAATAAAAATCAAATGAATATCAAATATTTTATTGGTAACATTTTCGCTCGTCATTACACGCCGCCGCGCCGCGCGCCGGGACGTTGCAGCTCGTTGTGAAAGAGGCCGCACCACGGAAATCGTGACAAAGCAATATTTTTTATTGCAAATCAATGCTATCCGATCGTTTTCCGGAACACACAAAACAAATTGCTAGTCGGCGAAAATCCTATCAAAGCTATTTTATACCTATGCGCCATAACATGCGACACGCTCTCGAATGCTCTTGCCAAATATTCACTTACGAATGTTGCCTATTAGCTAATTGCCAGTCTAGTCCGAGTTTTCGCAATAAAAAGAACACTGTTCCGTGTTTATCGAATTCAAATAAATTATTTATAGCGTTAGAGGAAATTAGAAACTCGCTGATATTTGTGATATCCTGTTTCTGTAGTCTGTAAATTTTAGTGAAACGAGAAAGCTTCTAGAATTAAACATTAGTGAAATACAACTTCCTCTAAAAACGGACATTAAAAACACAGCAATATTTTTTTATTATTGCTTGTTTGGTCATTCTATTTTGACGGTGCTAACAATATAATTATTACTCATACATACATTTCCACTACCAATAACACATAAAATAAACTTGTAAAGGTAACAGAAGTGTTAAGTGAACACATAGATCTATATTCGTCCAATTAATTTAACAAGCGGCGATTAGTCGTCCTTATGGAGGCAAAGTCATGACGCAACGCACACAATAGCAGACCTTGGTACGATTACGACTATTTCAAATGGTCTCGCCACAGTAATTACATCAACCAAATACAACCAGAGGAATAGATTAGCCGAAAAAATCTCATAATGGAAGCAGGTATGTTGTTGTTAAAAAAGTCATAGACAAGAAGTTACGACAAAAAATCTTAAAGTATGAAAATCAAGCCTGAGTTTATTTTCAATGAGTCATATATTAGAGTTATTAGACAGAAGTAAAATGTTTAAGTATTATCACGTACTTTTTAGGATTTTAAGCATATTTTAGAGTAGATATCAAGCTCGCTATTTTTGTATCTCATCTCAAGATCAATCTGTTGAGTTAGAATAACAATTCGTAAATATTGTCAACGACACTGTCGCAAGACACAGTAGCGACAAAAATGTTGTATCAACATAAACCATGTCGTAAAGTCTACTTCTTGTATGTACTTAATCTGTGAAGTCTTAGAATACCAGACATAATTCAAAATCTATTGTGTCTGACCACCCGTGTGCCTCTGCAGATGCCCGATAGTTTACTCGGAATTTTCTTGCAAGTATAAAAACTAAAATTTCGCACCAAGAATTACTTACAATATATTTTGATATATAATTTAATTTTATCATAGTAGTTCATCCGCAATTTATCCATATAATAAAAAATATTCGATATTCGATGATTATAGCAATTGCTCCTCTTGAAATAAAACTATGTCGGATGGCAATAATAAATGCAACATTAAGTCAGAGAAGAACCCGCTTAAGAGAGATATAATTAGGAATTATTGAACATCCAAGAAGCACAACCTCGATCGAAGACAATCAGAGCTACAAAAGTACCATAATAGTAATTTGCTGTAGAGTGGTATAAAACGAGAACCGAAGCTCTAAGAAAATCTTTCATTAATAATGGCAAATACCTTAAATAGGACGGGTATCCAATTTTATTTCTTGCAAATATAACCAACCGTAAAATGTCTTAAAAATTAGATGGCAAATAAGCAATTTTTGCACAAGAAACTTGCTTGTAGTTAACATTGTAGACATAATGCGATTACGATTAGGTTTTATACGAATATTTTTGTGTAATTTTCGCATGCTGTTGCATGGAGGAAATAATATGGATATTAACAATTTAGAATTTTCCACACACGAAGAAAATAATTATCTAAGATATTGTGTCCGTAACATTTTTAATATACCATAAATACTACTGGAATTCATGTATGTATTCATCTTGAGAAAATAGAAAACTCAACTAGTATTTAATCGAATTTTAATAAGCCCCTCGGTCACAGTAGTAACGCTTAATGTGATTCAATCCACACTGGAGGATTCTTACATTAACTCAATTAACCTCTCATCTCTTACGCTAGGGAGTCTAATGGTTACACCGCTATTTTAGAGGTCATTCTTATTAATTGAGATCAATTATTAAAAGTTACCGTCTTCGTTGTAGTCACGTTTATCATAAATAGTACTCTTTGCAGTTACAAGACATTATTGCTTTTGTAATAATCACGCTGCCTTTTATTTTAATCGTAGAAGAATTGAGACAATTTTAACAATGTTTTCGAAATCATTTTTAATGATTGTACGTGTCAATCTAATGACGTTCACGGTTATTCGACCGTGGCGAGGGAGTTCACGCGTCTGTCTTGCATTTGCGCAACCATCAACCGCGAAAAAAGTCATCCATTTACATCAAGTGCATTCTACAAACACAAACGCATTTCAATGCAAATCATTTGTTTAAATTTCAACTCTTGCATCTGTAGTACTATCAAATGCTATGTAAAATATTTACAATAACAAAGCCCGCGCTTCTGGCGCAGTGGATGTTGAAAAATATTTCTGCCAATAGTTATCTCATCTAACCATTATTCGAATTGTTTGGATGGGATCTAATCATACAACAATCCTTTGGATTAATCAATAATAATACATTATTATATGTTTTTATTATCAAAACGACAAAAGCAATAACTGTAGGTATATTACAAAATATTCTAACAATTCTGGATTAATTTGCCGTAATCGTAATCATGTGCTTTATTAAAATCACAATCCAATTTAGTAGCTACGGCATATGAAAGCAAAATAAAGTAAATAATCAGTATTATTAAATATTCTTTGCCGTTTCTAGTTTCTTCGTCACGCATTTGAATTGCGTTATTACCAAAGTGGTATTTGCTCAATAAATCATTACAAAACTTAACTGTTTTCTTAGTTTATGAAACAACCTATTATTAACGGCTATTCGCTACAGTTTTCACTTATTTTGCAGTGCATAATATAATGTTAATTATCAAATTTAGATATTTTCCACAGTCAAATGGGCAAGAAGTTTTTGCTTGAGTTACTTCCTTTTTATGAAAATTCTGTAATAATGAAATCTAAATTATTTAAGCTTTTCTATATCCATAAATTATAGTTCATTTAACGTATCAGCCGAGTTAGTGGTATGATAAATAACTGTTCCATATGTATTTTCTCATTGTTTGGATTCAGTACAATGTGTAGTGGTTTCAGAAAGTGCTCCCGCTGTCGATACTTGGCAGTAATTTCTACGTTGCTATTGTTGTGAGCCTCGCTTTTGTGACTTTTGTGTATCACATGAATGACATGACTACGCATGTTTCTCATTTCGACTCTTATTTTCTTAGAAATAAAACTCTTTTGTGTAACATATTAGACTGTTATAATACACGTACTCCTTTAATTTCATGGTTCAGTTTGAATTTCAAAGTTTTAACTCGGCTGTAATCCGATTCTTGTTAGATTCTAATGAGCGTTGTTTCTCTGCAAGTAGATTCAGTGGCTAGCGTTTACAGATTGTTAGGCTTATCTAACGCGGCGCAAACAATTAACGGATCATAAATTCACATTGTGACTAACGAGAGTTGCGCGCTTTAATAAAACTTTGATAACATGCGCCACAACATTAAATACACTTGCAAAGAAACTCTTGCTAAATTATTATTAAGCTGGCAGCTTTTCCGACAATACCTCCGTGGGAAATATAATAAAAGTGAAATTAACACCACGCCAACAAGTGCATCAATTAATACGTTGCATCCGACTGCCTTTTTTCAAACAAGAGTCTCCGTTACCTAGAAAACAATAGCACATTTCACAAGCACACACACTGCATTCGTCGGAAAACGCACATGCACAATTTTCCGAACACCGATTACGGACACTGCGTCGGTCGCGTCAGAGCAAAGGGCGGCACATACAAGCGCTGCCTCTGCGCGCGATAGACTGACGGCTCTCGGCCGGACTTGCGAGCGAGCGGGACGCGCGGCGGGCGTGCCAACACGCTGCGCGCGCATAACGCCTCTCTGTCCTACGCCCGCACCTTGCATACGGTCGTCTCGCTCGCACACGCTCGAGCACACCTTTCGTTCCCGAGACAGGTGTTCCTATCCCTGTGTGCGTCCAGATATGGCGGGCTCCGTGTGTATGCACGCTTCCTGCGGCGGCGGATCGTTTTTTATGCCCGGCAGAAATTATAAAAAGTAAATGGAGGGAAAATTAAATAAAACGTTTACAATGAAGCGTTTTCCTGTGCGCTTTCAATGATTCAGTATGCGCTATTTTTCAGGGTGGATATCATCAGGGTAGCCGACGAGCGTGATTACGGAGCTTTTTACGGATGTTTGAGTGATGTAGGCGGGCGTAATTAGGCACGGGGCGGAAAGGTATATTGATTGCGGTGACGCGGCTTTGTGGAAAAATCGATATTTTTGTATTAAAGGTGGCACGCGACGTGTCCGGCCCGTGCGTCCGTGGATGAGTAAAGCTCCGTATCGATCCCCACGCCGACAACTTTCGACCCTAGTTTATGGCGCGCACTACAACTTGAGCCATACTTACCTATGAACGTTATCGAGAACGCTTTAAGTAAACGACCACATCTTTCATAAAATCTTATACGACTTACGCTCCAAAGCAAACAATGACGATTTTTAATAAATACATTTTGTGTTACCAAATTTAAACATATAATACCTAGTATAAATCATTATTTGGGTTAATCAATAGATAGTGCAATTTATTCATAGCAGACATACTTATACATTTGATTTATTATATTTTACTGTAATATACATAAACTGTATCATAAAATACTTAGTAAGCCTGCTAAGGAACAGTAAGTACATGAATTCCGAAAACTCCGATTCTTAGTTTAGGTATACTTCCTACATCGTCCATGAATAAGCCCGAGTATCTAAACACATTCCCAATTCACGTGAGATTCTTAAATTTTCATGCGATGCGGCTTCGCTGGAGGGCTTGTACGCCAATAACATGTGGGTTTAAAGATCCCTACAGTATACTATATAAATAGTAACAGACCGCAAGCCAATCTACCTACGCTATAGTGACCCATTTCTATCAATTGATTCTTGGATGTACTTAGTTAAACATATAAGAAATTCAGATACCAAACAACTCCAGCGCTCTCCTCAATGGATAGAGCAAATACAATAAGGGACGCCAAAATTTAGACAATTATATTTGAATATACCAAATCCTAAAATAATATTAACATGATCACTACTTAGCTTAATTAAAAAGGCCTCCGTCTACAAACTATCAATTCTGCAAAAACGTCAGAGATATCAAAAATATCCATTTAAGCAGAGTAACTAGTAATAAATCAACTAAACACAATGCCTTACAAATAAATGGGTCGGCACGCCTCGAAATCGAAGCGAACTATCTACTCTTTATGCTTTCGTACCATAGTGTAAGTAGCCAAACATAACCATCGAGTGTTATCAAACATTTACGTAATAAGGCGAAGAAGTTTTTCACGACATTCGTAGCCCTGAACCAGTAAACGCAATAAATTATACTCTTTCCGAATAACATGCCACGTTTCGTTGAGCGTTGCCTTTTTGTAAAAGCGAAATAAGAACCAAAAGGCTTTCAACTCGACTAACGTACTGAAGTAATAAGTGCTTAGTAAAATAAACGGAAATTATTGTAAATCGATTTAGAGTTATCTCTGGTTACGAGAATAAATTTATGTTGTTTTCTTTCAATTATCTTATTGTTCAGTCTTGTAGATGGAAGCTTACTTTTCCCACTCATTGTCTAAGCTAAGATAGCCTATGCTTTTTGTAATTATAAGCTACCTTATAGGGTAGCCATTTTAATACTATACTTGAAAATTAATGCAGAAGTAAAACCTTTCTGTTTGTTATATTATCACGGCTAACAGTCTCCGCAAATCGCAGAATTTTGATCGGCCCATAGTTTGGTTTTGCCTTCAAACTGAACCGTCGGCAAACTATCGGCCGACTGCTAAATCAGTAAGACGCTCTTCCACGCCTGCATACCACCGATTGTTTAGTCGGCCAGACTCGCCCTATAGTTCAATTTGCTCCGGGCTTTGGCACCGGACGGTCATGTTTATTTTTCATGATGGCGCTGTTTTGTTTCGGATAATCTAGTAATTGAATGCATCTTGTAAAAATTTTCTTGTAATAATCTGGCACTGTAGATAGGATGCACCCAATACTCTTAATTTCTCTTCTTGATCCTCCTCCTCCGTTGTATAAAAGCAATAATAACACATCTGGAGAATTGTTTAACTTTCATTATAATACCACTCTCGTCAAAAGCCAATTTCAAACTAAATAGCAAATCGTCTGAGAATTGTCGGCCGATTATTGTCTAGTATGCGCACTCATCACAGACCCGACTGTTAAGTCGGGCCAGTGTGCGCGCTTAGCAACCAAACTCGACCAAACTATCGGCCGATCCAAACTCTGCATTTTGCGGGGTCTCTAAGGCATACAATAAAATTTAGGAAAATGGAAGTCTTTTGGTAGCTATGATTAAAGTATTTTAACCAAAAAAATATACTGATTTTTAACATTAAAGTAACAAAATACAGCATTTTTGAATAACAGCAATTTGACATTATGTTTGTAGGTTATATTGAACTGTCTGTTAAATTATGAGCAATTATGTCTTATAATAATCACCTTAGAATTAATTTTAATAAATTTTTATCCCTAGTGGAACTCGAACTTGCAACACGACAACCCATTGGCAATAGCGACCGCATAGATTATTGCGCCATTCGAGAATTTAAGTTACTATGACGAGCGTTTCAATAATGCGATATTTCCTTACTACTTACAATAGTGTTCATCGAAGGAAAGGGCACAATTTAATAAGGACTAATGTATTTTCTGAAATCGTTCACCGTTTCGGGTTTCGGGCCTTGATGGAGATGTTTTCCCACAAAAAGTCCTGAACATAGCGGCACCCACGTCTTACTTCAATAATAAATTCGAGAAAATGTTTGCTGTAAAAAAGTCCTCCTTGTCAGAAAATACATATTAACGATCGTAGCAAATTAAAGTTAAATATCCAAGAAATTTAAAATTATTCTTCATTTGTTTTAGTTTTCGAAATGATGACAAACGAGCCGTGTTGAATAATGTAAGAGCACCTCGATAGCAGTTGAATCAAAGTCTAAAGAGTTTGAAATTCGATAAAGTTGCACCAGAGGCCAAGCTCACGTCATGAAGTTAAAGTTATTCCATAGAAAATAAACGAGGTTTTATCTACAAGTACAATATTATGAATAGAAGAGTCCGTTTATGTTAGAGGTTAGACGTAATAGGAGATTAAGGCCGCAGAAGAAAGAGAAAGGATTAAAGTATTATGTGGAATACGTTGTACGCTGAATTTATCACTATATTAGATCTGATATTTATTAATAAGTATTATTCAGGGGTAGCATAAGTATCTTCTATTTAGCACTGCTTGCCAAAATAATGTTTCTTAAAATTAGGGACTCATAATAATTATGTTTTCTTTGGTTTCTTAAATACAATAAAGGAATATATCTAAGTATAGCAACCCCTTGCCCTTTATATAACAAACCCTTTTTACTGCAAACATTAATATTTTGAGGTTTCTTTTTTATCTACCCCAATTTCAACGCGAAAGCTTCGAAATACTCGTCTAATTTACATATTGTTAACGATTTTCCTTACTTAAATTGAGTCTCCAAGTTTAAGGGTAGGTGGTCACCTAATGCATGTTTCTCATGGCATGTTATTATAATAAGTTACCGAAGTAATAAAATAAAGTCCTTAATATGGAGGGATTTGCCGAAGTTATTTAAAAAAGTAACAATTATTCACTAAATCGATCCATGGTGTAGAACCTTTCTACTGTCTTGTGAAATTCGGGCCTTATTGCCTAACTATTCAGATAAGTCAATGTTAGTTAGGGCTCAATATCTTGAGAAGCAAAACCCAAACTCATTCATCCTGCGAATAGATCTTTGCTTCAGGCAGTAACCAGATACAATAGTAAAATTATGTGTGTACAGGAGTCAACGAACAGACCTCCAGTTACCCAAAATTACACAGTGCCCTCCGGACAAGTTAATAAATATTATGAAAGCCACTAGGTTATCGTATTCTCCTATTATTCGTACGTCGAAATTCGATAACGTGTGAACGGGAGAACAGCATTACGTTGACACGCCTGATCTTGACACATTGTAGAGCAACCAACTTCAGGAGCGCACTAGGAAGTATCTTGAAATCGATGTGTTTGAACAAAACGAACGGTATCTTCTAAAGAATATATAAGGAAAATGTATGATGTAATTTTGAATAACAAATCGTTATAGTTGAGAAGTAACAATTTATGTTGTTTCTCCACATTAATGCAACAAAACAATTTCAAAAACATGACTTTAAGAACGTTTAAAAACATTAACATAGCAGGGTAAAATAAAACATTTTATGCTTAAAATCCTAAAGATACCAACAAGAAAGCCACAACTCCATTTACAAAATCGGCTCGAAACTACCCCAAAGTCGTGGAACAATTAGTATTCCAGTGTCGAACAATTTTAATTAACAATATACCGTATTTATCACTGAGAGTGACTTACAGCGGTACTATTTCACGGGCCTTTGTCATCATAATAGTATTTCGTTGCGCCCAGATGTTGGAGCACTTAGCGGCTTGCACCGGTTTTATTATGAATAGCAACGGAACTAGTATTTTGCGGTTTCCCTGTGGAGGCAGACGCAAATTAATGCCCCAGCTTTCAGCTAGAAATTAATGTAATGCACCTAGGTTACGTAGCCAAATTGTTGGCATTCAGTAAATTTTGCAATGCGCAACCGGGATCTGGCAAATTTTATAATTGAATTTTTGATACGCTTTCATGCGATACCTGTCAAGTTTGCGGTTATCTTGCCACTTTTATAATACAAGAACACTAATAGTTAAAAGCAAATTTTACTTAGCACGAAGCAATTAACAAGTCTTGCTCTAATGATCGACAATGGCTCTCGGCACATGAAAATTTAGATTAGGTGAGGATTCGGTCGATTGCATCGCTCGGTGTTCATTTAACAGCAAGCTTTAATGCAAACGTTAGATTAAGAAGCCGCCTCTTGCTCTGTATCCTACTAAACTGAGCTTACCGAATAAGAATTGGCGATACACGTGACTACAGATACCGCTCATGTTTAAGAACTGTAGTTATCTCCTAATGGTACTTTCCGTCCGATGTTTTAAATAACACAAGAAACGTATGTCTGCTAAAAATTTGGGTTATACCTGTAGGATAATTAGTATTTTTGGCAAATAGATAAATAATAAAAACAACAAAAAATGAGCACTAAAAACTACTACTAACACATGTATGATATCAATCGAAATTTAGATGGAAAATTAATTGAATTGTGTGCCGACGGCTGGGTAGCTCAAATCGTGTATATCGGTAAACTATCCTGTTTCAAAAATACACCAAAGGTTACCATCTCTACTTACTACATACCTACTAAAACCTAAACGCATGTCTTTAAAAATAATAATTGTAGTTACTTTGTATATTTTATATGAAAATCCCTAAAATCGCCCGAAAACTTATGGAAAATTTCGCGATACTGTACCGACTTTTTGGCGTCATAACTATTCTGTGCCGGCTGCAAGCAAATTGGCGATATTACGAACACACAGGTGGCACCGTAATAATCTTTTAGTTATCTCTAACTACATTTATGAGATAGTGCGTAGTGATACGCTCATATCTACATATAATCATATTATATTTGCAAGGCTTTTAAGCACATGCAGTATATTATGATTTTTTTAAATAATTATGAAGCAGGTGGATTTGAGCGATCAGCCCGATGGTCATACAGCCTATAAGAAGGTAGGTTGTACTTTACCCAAGATTTTCAGGTCAGGTAATGTGTTATTGGGTTTTTCTCTCAAAGAACTTCTCAGTAGCAGAACGTTGTCTGGAACTGTGCCCTGTAAAAGGCAATAGGATTGCCCTTTATTACCAGGGACATAGGTCCATAGTTATTGAACCATAGCTAGCGAAATGTGGTTGTATCACGCCTATCTCTTTGCGGAAATAAGCGTCAGACTATATGTACCTATATGTAAGGTACCTACTGCTAAATCTTCGTATCTAAGTCTTGATGATATATATTGCTGAATAAAGAACATTAGTTATCAAAGTTATGACGCGTACAATATATTTTTTTATATTATATTCGCAAAAATGTAACATTTATGTCTTCATTTTTACAAGGGCACATCAATTTTTATAATGGCAAATGCAGTGCCATCGTGTATTCAAAACATATAATTTATGTACGTATTGTGTATTCATCTGTAGCTACACTTAAAGAGATTAAAACGCTTATCGTGTGAGCTTCTTGCTCGTTTTTCATTCTCTTATTTAAGGGCTTTTACTTTTCCTTGCGTTTATGTGATGTGCTCCACTAAGAGATTAAATTTAAGGCCGCTGCTGTACATAAAGAGCTATGCTTCAGAAACATATACATATAACGTATGTTTTCTATTCGCAAATACAATTTTCGCTTAAAGAGATTACGATGAAAATACATTAATAAAATAAAAACAGAACTTTAATCTTTGATTATGAACATGTTCTGAATATGTTGATACTTATTCCTTGACCGCTTTGAAAATAAATGCCTAAAAGAACTGCCTTTGCTTGTGCGTAAGCTACACAACATTTAAGACTACGCCGAGCGTAAGACGCGGTTGGACTGAATGACAGAGCTCGATATTCAAATCGGCACGCGGCCGCCATAGTAAAATTGTATGGAGGATTTGAAGTGCTTTTTCGATAAATATGTATCTTTATTGTCAACCAATAATTTAAATGTTTGGGACGGCCAAATTGTAATATAACTATTTATGTTTCGTTTAAGCTGTAAAATAGGATAGATTTCTGCTGTTATAATCTAAAAAACACGTTACACGAGCTTACGTAATTTTACGTAATTTTGTAGGCGAAAATATTAATTATTTTAAGTTTTTTACACGGAGTAATTGTAAACACATTAATTGTTATGGTAAATGTATATTTCATATTTGTATTAAACAAAAAGTGTTGATTTTATCAACTTAACTGTGAGCGCCTGTTTTGGCACATTTCGCTCGGCGCAGTCTTAACATAATATAAGTTACTTATATTATTATCACTTCTATAACTCTAAAGAGAGACTAGCACAATAAGCTCTACATTTCGTGTCGCGCTTAGTCTTATACTAACGTCATTGATGAACAAGGCGTGTAACTCCGATTTATAATTTTTATATGCCAAATTCCTAAAATATTACGTAAAATCATTGGTTGAAAGCCTAAATACAGGTTTGTTAGCAGATCAAACACGTTCTAGAGAATAAACAGGCTAAACGTAACTATTGACTAACTGCTCGCAGAATGTGATCACAGAAAATGTAGCAAGAGAGATATACCGGTACCATATCAAATATTCTCTGGTTACCCGGTAAACCAGCGTGAATCAGTTCGTACATCGAAATAGTGCCATGTCAGCGTTAATAAACATGTTAAAATATTTGTTAACGCAAACGACGTGTCAACAACAACAGTATGTGGTCTCTGCCTTGGGTATGGTGACCAAAATGTCTTATTGCCCAAATATGTTTGTCTCTTATCAATTTGTCTTAATGCGACAAGCTTCTCTTTGAGCCTTTAAAGATTTCGATACACTGCATTGTCACGACATTTCGCCATCTTTGCTATCAATTTTAACAGCAAAAAATAACAAAACACTTTAGATTAATTTTATATACTATACTATACTAAGTGTGATCAGATAAAATATCAAATGCTCGACAATTCCTGATACAAGAGATATTTAAATACTAATAAATTAATATTAGTATTTAAATATAAATTTTTTGAACACAGGAACAATACAAACAAAAGGAAAGTAAATCAGTTAGATTTTGTAATTCCTATTCCTAAATTAGAATATATATATAAATTATTTAGAAAAAGTTGTGTTTATATGGCACCCTTAATTTACAACTCATTGCCAAATACAATAACCCAACAACCTTATCAAAAATGTTATATTGCATTACGTAGCTGGTTGTTACAGGAATGTTATTATTCGGTTGAAAAGATTTTGCAAAAAAACCCATGCAAATTTTATAATATGAAACGTTCATTGAGGTATAAGCACAACTAATGAATTAACAGTAGTGTTTTTTAATTTAAAAAACATAATTAGACACTAAATAATTGTAATACCTTTATACCATACCATATTTGACGCAATAAATTATATTATTATTATTATTATTATTAAAATAAGACGGCGTAATAAAATAAAAGTAATTGACAGCTAATATTTGTCTTTTTTGGCACAAGGAAAACGCTTTTTATTAATTTTATATTTCGGCAGTCTTTTTTACCTTTATGCATATGTCAGTATCTTCGGGACATACTAGCCAGTGAATCACCTTATGATAAGTGCTAACCATCGCTGCTAGACAAGGCTGTTTTCTTTTTGCATTGCTTATGTAATATCAAGGAAACACAACCAAGCCACTGCCTACCGGAAAGGAAGGGGAAACAGTTACGGCTATTCTGCCCTTCGGAACGCAAATCTATTTGGCCACTGAAATAGAACGGTGGCACCAACCCTCTCAAGGTCAGCATTAAATGATAAATTGTAATGAATACAGGATCCTGCCATCAAAGATTTATGTCATTGATGGCAGGATCTTGTATTCATTAAACTTTATGAGTACTGTGATTTTGGTGTCCAATCCAATTCCCTCTCTTAGCCAGAGGGAATGAAAGAGGATCCTGTCACCAATGTAGTAGGGTCCTATATTAACTGGAATTCCCATTTTTCTACTATATATATCATGCAATTATAAATAAGCATTATTTAACAACCAGCCAGATAATGCAAGCTGCCATGATGGAGCAGCGGTAGTGAATGCAACTGCTGTGCATGAGTTATAAGGTTTGATTTTGATTGCCGGCAGTGACGTGTCACCATCGATGCTTATAAGATGAATCACTAGCCCACCTTCCACCAGAGGTAACCCAAAACAAAACAATCTAAAAAGAAAGCTATACATTCAGGCGCTTCTAACAATAAAGGCCTAACAGGACCAACAAAGAACAAAGCTGTCCAAGTAATAAGTACGTATTATAGCCTATCATCTATCATAGTTTTATCCGCGTAAATCCCACGGGAATGTATATCGGGATAAAAATTATCACCTAACTCAGAACATCGTTATCTGCGTGCCAACTTTCATCCAAAACCCTTCAACAGTTTACACGTGTCTAAGTAACAAAGATCCAAACATCTTCAGAAACTTTAGCATTTCCAATATAACTAGAAATAACCACCAAAGCTAAAAAGAAAACAAATGATTTAACTCGGTGCGTCCACCGAGTCTACCCGCAGGCTATCCCAACTATCTTTAGAAATTATTTTGCTGTATACTCTACAAAGTTGAGACAACGTGGCTAGTTTGAATGGAAACACGCAAAGGGTACATCATATTCGTCGCAACGGGTCGACTTAGCTACCTGGTTTTAGTCAGACAGCTTTTAAGAAGTTTCTATCCTCAAAAAGGAAAGCTTGAAAGGTTTTCTGCACCTTTGCCTCAAAGTAATTAGGTACACAGTTGGCATCTGCAGAAATGTCAAGCCTCTTTTGGGCGAAAAGAAGTATGCTATTTACAATCACACGCACCCACACGCGTAGTCGTTACTCCCGAAAGAAATATGTCACTAATCTTCTGAGCTAGGTATCATTTGCTTCTTTTATTTTTCATTATATTATTCAAACGCATATAGATGCGGATACCAATAAAAATATCTTCAGAAATAATTACAAACATATTTGCCGATTATTATAAAAATAACAGGTCTTAGTAATAGAAACCTGGCTCTCTATTATGGGGCTCTAAAAACATAGTTGGTGAGAGTAATACAATTCCGCCAAACTCTCGGAGGACCTATAGGCGTGAGTATATGTACATATGTACACACAAAGTTGAGCCTACAAAATTTCCTAAGAAGGCTACTAAACATATAATTATTCAAAACATTGCCATTTTGCTCTTGAGTGTTGGGAATCATAAGCTCACCACATGTCATTCTGTTTGTACATTTAGAACGTACACGCTAAAATTATTGTAGCAATAAGCATAATGCATTATTCAGTGAGGATAATAAAAATCTCATCCAGCAAAACAGGGTCGGATGAATGGTTACCGTACATTTCATCCGGAGAATTTCACAGTAGCTAATACGTTGCGAAACCGTCGCAACTCGCTGCGAGTATGGCAACAATTTTAATAAATAATTATCCTCGTCGGTGCCTCGCCGGATAAACAGATACAAGCTTAATTCGTTACTAATATATCTACTTAAGGCTTCATTTATTATTCTAATGCTTTTTACACTTTTTAAAAATGTTGCCGTACATTGAGACTAATTTTCTTCTTTAAGTTAATTCCATATATTTATTTAAATGGTTCGTTTAGGTTTTCAAAGCACTATTGTTTTTATTTTTAAAGACTAGAAACATTAGCAGGGTCTGGTGTCTTTTTATATTTAATCATAACCTAGGTGCCTAATGTGAATATAAACTACTAATATTAAAATTAAAAAGACATCTCTAACTGTACGTCTAGTCATAGTTGTAGGTTTAAACTTTTAGTTAAATGAAGATCTATTGTTCTATTATAAAAGTAGGTAGCCATATATGTATGTACAAAAAAAATATTTTCCAAACACCGTTTGACTGCTTGTTGAGTTGAAGAAATTCTTTGTAATAAAAATATAATTGAAATACCATGGAGAACGGCGAAAGCTACATTTTAAAGAAAAACGTGATAAGTAGCGGGTTGTGCTTATGTAGAGTAAGAAGATGCTGTTTAATGACTAGAAATATTTTCCTGACAGCATTTATTATTTAGTACACCATCTTGTCTAATACGAAAGCAACGCATATTTTGGAATTGATCCACGAAGTGCCAATGTTTGTATAATCCTTTAGACAATTATAATTATTCGGTTGGCTGGTTATGGGTGCACCTATTGTCAGCTCAACGTTCGCAAAACCCTACGCGATCATGCATTATTCCATTGCTCGCTAATTGTTATATAAACAAAAAGAAAAGCTAAATTTCCGCTCGTCATCGGTCAACAAACGTGGTGCGATTACAAAGCGACTATCGGATTATCCATTTGTAACAACGTCCTTAGTTTCACCCTTTTCATTTAATAAAACCTCTAATTCACCTTCAGAATATATAAGAGTTCCATGTTCGAAGTGTGTCAAGGATTGTTCAACAACGTATTGTTGTGGATCGTTTTTTAAGGACTTGCTTTATTAACAATGCTTGCTACATTACCTGAAAATAAGGAACACAACGAACGCCCTATTTCTTTGGAGATTACGAATTGTGGAAAACACTTCATCCCTAATTAATCAACCATGTTCATAACACAGCTTGTTCTCTCCGCCAACCATAAGGCCATAAAAGAGAGGTCCACTTTATCCAATGCCCGAAGACATCTTCAGTTATAAACTAATCTTGTCCCCAGATCTTCGGATCCGGTTCTTATTAAGTGACACTACCTATTTTCCAGTAAGATATTAACCAATAAAGCCGCTTATTACCCGCATCCCAAAGAGTTATTTAAGAAATCCTCGCTGGTAGATTCTAAGGATAATCAATAATTATTTATTTCTAGTAAAGTTTATATTATTATTATATTCTCTAGTAAAGCTTATATATTTTGTGACTTCACGAATGCCACAGTGTTTTAAGCTATGAACTCAAAACCCGAGTATTCGAGCGCGTTCAGACACCTCAGGAGAGAAAAATAATATATATTTTTTGTGAAACATATAATATAATGATTGTCTAACATTTTTGTTGAATCTGGGTTTTTCGTGTACGTTTTTTCACAAGGTTTATATAATTCCGCACCATAATGCCTAAACATAACCTTTTAAGCGATAAAAAAGTAATGAAATACATGTCTATATTATGTTTAATCACAAGTAAAAACTCGAATAATTGGAATAGTGCCAGAAAAACAGCTTAATCTATTGATTTCGAACAAATAGAGATCATTTATTCATATTATGACATGGACGTGACCAAAGTTGTAGGGGACGCAGTAACGACCAATTTCTATACAAATAGCAACGTAAAACCATTGTTAATGTAATTTATATATTCGTTCTATCGATTAACGTGGACCGAGACGTTTGACATACATATTTAGCCTAATGTACTTGTATAAAACTATTTTAAATTATTCATATTACTTAGAATTCATTGCAATTAGTTAAAGGTTATAAATGCCACTACAATTATATCAACTGTGGGAGTAGATAACTGATATTTCAAACATGTTACAGGTATCTTATAATTTAAGATTCGTTCAGCAGTATAATGCTAAGTAAGAATGACACCAAAACGCAATTTTCCTCCCTTACATATCTTCCTGTCCCAACGGACAAAAAATAAATATATTGTATTATAAATATATTAAAAATATTTATGTTTTGTTATAATAATAAACAACCTAATAATTAAAGATAATTGTATCAACATTAAAGTTTAAACCTATATATTTGATAATTGTCGACGAATTTAATTATTATTTGGAAAAATAAAATAACATAGTGTTGTACTGCAGTCTAAATCATATTATCAGACATTGACCTATGAGTAATCATTCTAGTACCAATCGCCGATGCCATAAACAAATTTAAGGTCAATGTTCAAGCCCTTAAACATTTCAATGAGTCATTAAAAAACAGGACGTCATTTACAACATAGATCCGCCCCAAATAAACACGTACACTATTTTTGGGCACACAGACCCACTAAAATGGTATACGGACAATTGGGCACTCCTAATATGCTGAAGCTAATTGCACTAAGATACCGTCCTTTTGCTAATTCGATATGTGTTACACGGGGCGCGGCTTCAGACCCATGTGCTTAGGATACAAATGTGTCTAAATCTCAACGCGAATTCAACTCAATTGCATAAGATTTAGAGTTCAATTTTGAACAAAGTACTTAAAATTTAGGCTGTTCATATTACAGCGCGCCTTAATGGAAATTGTGAGCCGTGCCCGTGTCGTTACGCGCTGCAAATGTACATAATGTGTCGTCAAAAGGGTGAAATATACTTTAGTAGGCTGTGATTTCGTTCGTAGCGAGCCGAGGCTTACCGGCTTTTAAAAGTTTCTCGAATGTGATCCCCGTTAGACGGGCGAGTACGCGCGACGTTCACGCCAGAATAGGGACACAGCTGTTTGTAAATTCAAATTATTTTACACAGTTATACGAAATGTAATATCATATTTGAGCAAATCTTGTATTTGTACTTATTTGTTAAATCCTGCCATATTTTAAGCTATAAAATTACTTATCTTAATATTTCAAATAAATAATGTTTTTTATTCTTCCACTACGATGACAAAACTTCCTATATATCTACAATATTTAACAAATTACGCAAACAAAACGCTGTACATAACCATGCTTTTATCCACAATAACATCAATAAAGCTAGCGATTTAATTAATTAATTAAGAGAGTTGAACATCAAAAATAAATAGACATCTTTAAAATAAGGTTATTTGGAGAGTCACAAAGGAATATCTCACTACACACACACGGCTCCTCCTATTTCACTTAGAAAAGTTTTTTTATATACAGGAATAGCTATCCGACGCCGAGACAATTAAATTCCCGTTTCCACTAGTCCACCTACACAATATTCTTATCTCGTAAAACAAAAAAGTGATACTCAAAATATGACGCTTTTATTAAATTCTTCTTACGTTTATTAAGTTGGGGAGAAAAAATGCTCCGACTCGCGAAGAGAAAACTAGAGTAAAAAAAGTTTCGCGTTTCTTGACTGAAGAATTTTATTAATGTTGGCTACACTGTTTCTTGGGTAAACATTATTCTAACACCCATTACAAGGCTCTATTTGCTTTAAAAACATTTCTGGTTTTTTAATAAAGTAAGGGAAATCTATAAAATGGTAATGTGTTTGATTATAACGTAGTGTAATTAACCGACATAAAAACTGTTTTGTTAATTTTATTATTAACACCTACGTACGAACGTACAATTTTTACTTAACAAAATGACACTCAACTGTAAGGTAGGTCTCACATAGTAATAATATTTCAAAGAGAAATCTAAACTATTATAATAAAAGATGTAATTCATAGTAGTGAAAGCGAAGTGTTAATTAGGGTAATCATAAATACGAATTCAAATACAGAATTGAAAATAACAGAGTATAAATTATTTGAAAGTGTTAACATTCATTAACATATCAAATAATTTTGGCGCAATTGATAGCGGGTAATTATACTTGTGGCAACTGTGTCAACATGATAATTAAACCTATACTAAACATCATATGAAAACAATCAAAGTACAAAAGATTTCCTAGCTAGCCTTAAAACTATTATTGTATTTCATAGTCAACTAACACTTATGCTATATGTCACAAGGAATTAAAATATTAATATGCTTAATTATTTTGCAGTCGGTTTCGTGCATCCTACATGTGGGCAATCTTGGGCGCCAGATTTAACTTGATAATCTTCTTCGACATCCACGAGAAACCCGTCATGAGGAACGGTGACGTCGATGATCATTACATGGCGCATTAATCAGTCCACCAACGCCATGTCAGGTCTATTAGCTTCATTAGTCAGATAGGAATGATGAACCAAACCCACTACGCACTTGTTGGAAGATAGCCATATTCGAGGACCGGGTATAACAGGTAATTATTATTATGCTTTCATAAGTGACATTAGTGGTACATTACATTCTGAACTGCTACCCGGAAAGAAGAAGAGTAACAGGAAATGGAAATCCTCTAGCCACTTGTATTTCTTTTAACATATTGTATGTATATACTATCAAAGCACGAGAGTTGACAACTCTCATCTATTAATGATACCAACAAGTAGTGTTATTTTAAATATTATATTTGTATGATTTATATTCTACACCAATTCTTCTTCTAAGAACAGTTGAATATTAACTCTGCCACAATGCGACTGTCTTTTTAACCTCTACATCTCAAATGTAAACACTATTCCTTAGGACCCTAATACTTATATCAACTACACCAATTTAGCTTCATCTTGTTTAAAAATAAATAACAACCGGTCCCAAGCTTTCAGCCACAGTTTTACGGCGCATCTCGCATTATTTCTTAATCCCGTACACAAATGGTTGCAACACGAGTAATATTAGTGTAGAACTCAGAAATAAGAAGCCTACTTAGACAATAATAGCACGTATAAAGTCGATAAACATTTCTGTTTTCTTTTATACAATGGAGTATTCAGGAGCTTCGTGACTACGTAGTTAGTACGCAGAACGAATGTACATGATTATACAACATTCCCAATGCTAAGCCTTGGATAGTGACCTTAATTTATATGTCGATAGCTTCATGTCCTTCAATACCAATACGCCATTAATATGAATAGGTATTTGGACATGTAGCACAAACAAGATGCCTTCCCAAATCAAAAATATGAGATGTAAATTTATAGTTTCGCATATTGGATTGATTTTAACGAATATTACTAATTGATTCATGTCTTAAACATTTGAAGTTTAGAGGACGTGTGTAGATTTGAGTAAAAGAGCCTGCTACAACAATTAACAATTATTTGGTAACGCTTATAATAAGTCGGCTGTCTCAAGGATGTACCACCCACTTATAGAAACCCTACCTAGAAGTAGTAGAATTGAAGGAGACTATTTTATGGCCATCTGTATTTCTTTTAATAACTTCTTTTATATGTTTATATAAAGTTATCATGTTTAACACTTTTATATTTCTTTTATTGCTTGACCTTTTCAGACTAGTCATATCTACAGCCTGCCAAACGTTTTAATTAAATTTAAACTAAAATATACTTAATCATACCTATTGACCACAATATTACTACCTATTTACTATTACACAATGGCTTGTAATAGAAGTATGTATCTTTTTCACAATAGGTACTTAAAGTTCTAAAATATGAATCGTTGATCTCATAATCTATCTAATATCAAACTATTTATGTACCATTTTTGAGTTTAATATACTGTCTAGTAAATCAGAGTCAATAATTTTACCCACAAAAGGAAAAAACCCAGTAGAAGGTTATTTTCCTTTTGCTTAATACAACTAATTCATCATAAATACGAATCGTTACTTTATATGACCCAGATCTTAACTCATCGCAATCAGCTTTCAATTCATGCGATTTACAAACATTTATCTGACTAATTTATATTTCAAGTAAATACAAAAAGTAAAACATAATATTCTGTATCTTCTAATACTGTATATTAGTACAAGTAAAACTGCTATACAATGGAAAAATATTTTACTTCCGCGTGGTACGTACCGTAAGCGGAGTTTTCTCGACTTGAAAGTTGTTAGTTTGCAACAGCCTATTAATATCCAAGCTTAAGAAAAAGCCTCTCATTGAAGTTATTAGCGACTAAGTTCTCGCATTTTCTTCGCTGTATGAGGCGAAAGTAATGGTCGGAATTTAGTCTTAAGCTATCGCTGCGAACGCAAGCTTCTGTGGCGTTGTGCTTTGAGTAAGATATTTCTAGTGCATAGTTGAAAATCGGTGCCAAACAACCTAGTTCTACGAACGCTTCGTCTCCTCTTAGTAGCTCCATGGGAAGTCATTCAGTGTATTATTCATAGTTCAATCTCAACTGCGTACCGAACTCGCTCAATATCTCGTAACATAAATGTGCCGTTTTGAGCTCCGTCTCTACGTACTGAACAAAACAGTCACTCACGTGTACAATATATGTGTGAAGATAAGCTACCTAATCTTATTATGGAACAGTAAAACCCAATACTAATAACCGAAGAGCGTAATTGTATTATGACACGATTTAACACCAACAATGCGGCAGTAACGGAGTACAAACAAAAAATATACAAGTTTAACGGTAATATTAATATAATTTGTGGCGTCATTAATATTTTGTAACGTAGTTGCGTTGGCAAATTGTAGCCTTTAACCCTGCAATGCGGCTCGTTTTTTTGACATTTATCATATCGCGCACCGGAATACCGACCGACTGTGCCCTAATAGGTTTTTTGGAACATTACCAGGTTCCTGTTGTTACCAACTTGGAGTTATTCTCACTACGCAATATAAGGTTCTTAATGAACGTGATGAGAAAATATTTGCTTTGCAATGTTTCTCAGTTACAGATAAATGTTATTTAAATGCATGCTTTGTTTTGTTTCGGAGGGTAACAAAACATACGTTATACACTAAATAAATATATGTACTTCTACGTGTATTTATTTTGTGTATCAGGCGTATTTTTTTATACAACCGAGATGGTGAAACCCGTACTAACGCTCACCATTTCTAGACGCTGGGGTAACCAAGAGTATCTTTCATGCGTTGTCGAGCCTTCCTAAAGGAAGCGCTGTTTTGACGATGCGGTAGTACTCTACTTCCACTGTCAAGCTGCCATAATTATAGGAAAATTCTAGGTTTTAACGCTGATCCCGTAACTTAAAAGTACCCAAGCTGTGGAAGCTATATTGATGCCGATTTACTAAATAGACAGAAATTTGACAAAAGCTCAATAATAGCTATGTAAAATATATTTGATAGGCAAAACTATCAAAAGGTAGGCTATTAATATGAAACTTATTGACATTGTAATCTCATTGTAAAACCAAGAGCAGAACCGAGATATCTAATGTAGATACTATACTGAAAGCGCAATATCATCGTCACAGAGTCTTACTACACAATTGTAGCGATGTAGGTTCCGTTTGAGGCAAACTTTAACTCTAAACGGTGTTGCTGATAATGGTACTCTTAATCACACGCGTTTTAGGTTATGTGTTCCAAAGTTACAAGTACATGTATCTATATGTATATTATGTGGGGGCCAGTCAGTGCAGACCAGCGACACTTCGACCCAGTGCAGTGGGATCTTTTGTGTCGACACTCTCCCATAACGACTGTCATAGATGTTCATGACAGCCGGGACCGATGGCTTAACGTGCTCTCCGAGGCACGGAGCAGGCGATAATTTTCAATCAATACGCACATAATTTCGAAAAGTCATATAACTTCCGAAAGTCAGAGGTGCGCGACGTGGGTTCGAACCCGAGACCCTCTGCATTGCAGTCTGTTGGTCTCCCCACTGAGCTATCGCGGCTACAAGTACATACTCAGATGAGTTTCAAATTTCTGCAGAACAAAGCTAACCAGCTAACATCATTTTACGCCAACAGTGCGGCAAGTATACCTACACAGCACATACTTTACGGGTCCATCACAAATATAACTGACTTACTTTCTGATATCACTCAAAAATAATATATTACATTGTAAGCTCGTTACATTTTTTTTATATCTATAGCAGTCAACAACATTATGACTACAGCTTTTAACTTACCTACACGGTTGCAACTTTCATGCCTTAGTGACGTAACACTACTAATAAACGTCATACTTAATACTTAGCTACTTACAGCTAATAAACTACATGCACCACTTGTTACAAAAATATTGTATGAAATAAGTACTGTAGTATTTTCGATTGACACTCCAGGTACATAATTAAGTAGTATAGTTTAATTTAAGCACAGTTTTGGTAATGTTTATTTGTTTACTAGATAAAATGGCACATGACATTGTAATATAATGTAAAAGTTTAAATACGTGTTGTATAGTTAGTTTAGCATTATCATCAACATAATGTAAAAGTGCGTTACATTCGTATTCCAACAGTGATCAATCTTACACAGACTGCTGAAAATGAAATCCGTACACTTGCTTTACTGATATTATTGGCACAATCGTAGGGCTTAGATGACTATAAAAACCATGCCGTAAAACTATCAGATGGATGAGTGCTAATTTTAGTAATTGAAAGCACTATGAATAAACGAAATTAATAGCTACCTATACCAATATTTTAAAGCTGAAGAGTTTGTTTGTTTGTTGTTTGTTTGGTTGAACGCGCTAATCTCAGGGACAAATGGTACGAATTGTGATTTCTTTTAGTGTTGGATAGCCCATTTATCTAGGAAGGTTATAGGCTAAATAACATCGCGCTACGACCAAAAGGAGCGGAGCAGCAATGAAAAATGTTTCAAAAACGGAGAAAATTCTATTATATGAAGCAGACGAAGTGCGCGGGTCAGCTAGTATATACATAACAAAATACTATTTATCTAATATTGATAATACCAACCGTAGTAAGAAGGACATGGAAAATACAACGAAAGATAGTATTCAAATATTGCGACAGAGACGTACCGTTGATGACTCGCCCACAAACATTAACAAACTCAAATGAGTTAATTAACGCTGTAGCTACAGTTGTAGGTGTCGATATATCTTGTGCAGATACCTATGTATATAACTGTCTGTTTTACCTCTATACATAGTATTCAACTAACTGTGGAAGATATTATAGATACTTGTATTTAATCTATTGAGTCACAGCGGCACACCGGCGGTCAGACACTAGATTTGGAATCATGGCTTGTAATCTAAGACTAGAAGGGTTAAATAAACTATCTTATTATTTTATGAAAATATGTAGCTTCACAAACAATTATTTTCAAATAGTAAGGCTGTTTGATTACTCTTTTTGATGTATTTTCCAATTGCCCTTGCCTGTATATACGACAATATTAGTTAAGCTATAAAGCTCCTTCTTAAATAAAATAAAACATAATATCGAATACATCAGCTTATCAATTTATCTTTCCAGAAATAGACAATATAAGCATATAATTTAATAAACCAAATATTTAGGTGTACCTACTTTTATTTAGCTACTTTTCAAAAGCCTTTGTTTAAAAATGATGATGATGATTTGATTATGTTGATATATCTATATACGAAAAATCAAGGAGTAATTAATCTATGCAAATTTAAGCTTCAATTCACAGCAAGTTAGATTTGGTAATATTACATGTGGAGAGATATATTTTACGGTCAAACCCTTTCAACGCGGTGACGAAACTACCCAAGCCGCATTCACGAGACCTTCAGTACCAACATTAAACGGTCAATTAGGTAAAATTAAAAGCGACGCATTTGCAAATTGGCGTGTTTAAACCACGGCATCGGACAACAATGGCCGCTGTATATAATGGAAACTAAAGCGAAATTATCCTTTTGTATATGAAAAGTCCTTTGAAAAGCCACCATTTTTATTTTTATGTAGAACGCAACGCAACCGCAACATTGCTTGTAGACTATTGAGGAAAAAAGTCTTTGTTATTGTCCTGTATATCAATATTTTTGTTTGTTATTATATTTTATTATAACAGGGTGTTTTGCGGTAGTTAAATTATGTTTAGAGTTAATTAAGTTTACAAATATATAAAAACATTAATCTGCAAATTATATGCATATTAATAAATTATGTAAAACATAGTCTATAAAATGACTATTAATTAATATGCCTCGAACTATGTAACAGCATATAAAATGCTATGTAAAATTACTAAAAAAAATTATTATTCCAGCTACTTATAAAACTTGATTTTATGTTAAAGTCTCTAGAGATGTCCTTTGTTCTTTATTATTTTCCTTTCAACTTTTATTTATACAACGAAGCTGACAAAACAACATACAGGTCACCTGATGGCAAGCGTTCACCGTAGGATATGTTCGCTTGCAGTGCCAGATGTATCACTCGTATAAGAAGTATTTAAAGATGTAATGAAAGGAAAGAACTGGCAAAGGTCCGTATATGAACCTCCGGTACTCACGGGCCAAAAGACAATGACCGTCTTAATATTCTGATGCCGGTTTTATAAGACTTCCGTGAATGATTCGGCCCATTCGTTCAATTAGCAACAGCTGGCTATTCCACCTTGATCAGGTTTCAACTCTAGATAACTAACACTATGAGTTACAGAATACTTATTAGCATAATTGTTTCCATTTGTTTTAGGTAATTTAGGAGAGAATTGTGTAAATCTTCAAATAATAAAGGGCGTTATTTGATATTTGAGTGTTTTAGAAGTCATGATCCTCTGGCTAGAGATCAAACAAATTAAAGTCTTTCCTATTTGGACTGCGATGAATAAGTTTAATATTGTATTAGTGTGTTTATCAGCATTCATCTAATAATTTCAGTTATTAGCTAGAAATTTAATAATTTAAAGAATCTCAAATTCTGTTTTTAATAACATTATTTTAATATAACCTGTTAACGCCTATAAAAGCTCTCAGGGTAGGTTTTGCATTCAATTCTCACTTACACATAATCTATAAGGACCTGCCAGCCAAATTTTAAGTGTGTAAGGAAAAGGAAATTTATAATTGCTTATGAAGTGGTGTAGATATAACAAACGCAAAATTCATGTAACAAACACTAAACCCCATATCGAACATTCATTACATCAACAATACAAAATATCTCTTGACAATTTTTAATTCATTACACAACTTTGACCGCTTAGCGTAGAGCTCCCCTCTTCAACACTCAGACTGCATATCGAATAGCATGTAAACCAAATTAATTTGCGTATCAGGTACACACAGTAATTATAATAATTATACTAGCCAATAATTAAAGAGCACGTATTATAGACACGGCTCATGTAGGACAACCTGCTCGGTTAAGCAATACAGCCTTGCGCGGATGCAGACTAGTGTTTATGTTTTAGGTCAAAACATTATCTTTAATTAAATATTTGTTAATAATGCAGTTTCGTCGAGAATTAAGTAGTTTCAGTATGTTGCTACCTTTGTTGTTATTACACTGCGAGAACCTCGGTACTACTACTATAAGTTAAATCTAAAACCACTAATTCGTAAAATGACTCTACTGAATATACTCTCCCATACGCGCATACCCACAGTTCGTCGAAAGAATTGTAATACCAGTATTGCTTGAGTAAGAGAATGGTCTAGCTATGTCCATCCTAATTAATAATATAAATGGAGAACGTACGTATCCTTTGTTCGCAATGGAACGCCGTTACTCTTTATACAACACAGACGAAAACACAGAAACTAAAAAGAAGCAAAAATGGAAAATGAATTAATGTTTTCGACGTACACATAGGTATAACGCGGGCACAATCGCGAGCGATACATACACGTACACGTATAAGCCTTATTTACCTAATAATGCAGACAACACCACATATCAAACAATGGTGAACTCAATTGCACAATGGTAGCGCACCCGTAACGCGAGCTAAAAATAGCTCGTTTAGCAATAAGGTTTAATATCAGTTATTCTGTTTTAAACTTATGATTTTTAGCTCATATTGATGATGCATATTTTATATTTATTCAGACTTCTACGTGTAAAGCCTGCCATTATATTAAAATGTATGATTACGTATACATCGTTATAATTACAAATGAAAAGGAGCAGTTCGTTAAATATTATTATATAGCTAATACACGTAGTGTCTGAGTCATTACATAAAGAATATGAAATATAGACTGGAATTATTACGTCAGTGAATATAAAATAATAAATGAGCATTACTGTGTACAGAATTTGTATGAAAACGAGCAACTTGCTCCATAATTATGCCTTTGATCTCTAACACGTGAGTGACTCATTTGCCGTAGAAAGTATGAATTGCGAGCCGCTGCACTTTTGCACAAATATACCCTCCTCATATTCAAATCTATTAAAATTTATAGCTACTCTTACGACGGGCCATTTATTTTTACCATTATTGATATGACATGATGCCATGAGAAGTATTTCTATCGTGACTTGAATTGTAGCTATAATCAATTTCATTCGTAAATAAATCTTACGCTAAATCGTTACTTATATATAGTAGATTACTTTCCCATCAACTGTTTCCTCTAGAGTTATAAAATATGAAGAAAACGCAAGCTACAAAATCCATTACTGTTCAATTAAATAACAATGGCTTCGATTGTAAAGTAGAAACGAGTATCTCCTTAAACAGAACTATACACGGAATCAAGTCATTACGGATTCTATCGATCTATTAAATATACAAGCAACATGGCCACAAGAAATACTACAGGACTTTTTAAAACGTCACCTCAAACTAGGATTTTCTTTACTAAGCCGGTAAGCCGTGGATTTTTGGAGCATTACCTTTTATTGGCCCAGAGTGTACGATGTGCAAGCACCTGAAGCTTGAAGTATTCATAAAGCTGAGGACGTCGAGAACTAGACTAGACTTCGTCCTGTAGTGTCGTGCCGTAGTCGACGAATATTCTGACGAATATGCAATAACGCGTATAGCTGCTACTTGTGAAAGACTTTTAATATTATAGCTTTATAACATATATTATGAAAACTTTTGGCGAACCAAGAAGTTTAGTTGCAAGATAAGTCGGTCGAAACGTCGGGCAATAAATAGAGATGTATTACCTTTAACTAATTAATCGCGATTAAGACCAGTCGTCTAATATTATATTAATTAGGTATGTGTACAAATCGTGAACGTCTAAAAACGTTCGTTATGATAAAAAGGTTATATTGAGTGGTCTATCCTGAGTGTAACCTGTCCTGCGTTAATCTCCTATCACTGGAAGCATAGGAATTCGAGCGTGTTGGTACTGCAATTCTGTCAATTTCAAGATTTGTGTTTGGTCTGAGTGGTAAAATGATACCGTGTGACTTTTAAAATGCAGACAATTTCGTGGCTGTGTTCAAATTCCAATTATGTCAATATTATAAACACCAAACCACTGGTTTTTAATTTATAATAATATAAACAAAATAACTGATTTAGCTGATTTATGACAAAAATTATGCTAACACTAAGCCAACAACAATTCAACAATATTTACAAACCTTGAACTACGATCAAACTGAAAACTTGATGACCGTTGTTCAATAAGTGTTACGCAATAAAATAGCTCTTTAATTAGTTATAGTAATCACTTAGTTTATAATGTAATTCAAAAGTTATTGTATACAAATAATAAAGTTTTATAAGTATTATTTTAGAATTTATATATGTATATATGATACAGTATGTGCCCTTAATGTCTTTGGCACAGGTTTACCCTAGTACAGGCACCCCTTATATATTACCTTTACGATGTAACCTAAGCTCTGTATCCATTTGTACCAATTTAAGTTGAATAAATGATTATTATTATTGTATATCGAAATAAGTAATATTATTTTATTTTTCAAACTACATATAAGATAAACAGAGTTTATTGTAATCTACAGAATAAATTATGTCTATCATCGTCTTTAAATTCAGACTTAGCACATCAATTAAAAACCAGGAACGAAAAGTTTCAACAGTTATAGCTATTTGATAAATAATTAACACAGAAACCATAGGAAAGATAAAAACATAACGTAAAGCTGTAACAAAATAACCGGTAAATGAAAACGGATCGCGGCTATACTCACCCATCCCTATAACACTGACAGTGTTACGACTCGTCACTAGAGGTCGGCGGGTCAGCTGAAACCTGTGGGGGTGTGGGGAAGGGGTGCGGGCGTTGTCATGGCAACCGCGCCCCAACACGCCGTGGCGGCGCCGACCGCGTTCTACACACAAACCCACCTTATCATGTATGTTTTATGTGTTTGTTGGTTGTAACATAGATTGCAACACCATACACACACACACACATGCACATATACGCATATCTATGTAAATAGCTACGTAGGAATAAATATACGCGCGGGAAATAGAACGCGTTTTAATATTTAAAAACCTGTAAGGACACCACCTACGTAACTTGGAATATTAGCCGCGAACGTACACATTTACCAAATTATAGGGTTTGCAGTACCATAGAATGTTTGAATAACAATATTTGAAAAGTCGTGTTGTTAGGGTGAAACTAAAGAAATTGTAATAATTTCATCAGTTGTTGAAATCATGTAAACATAATTTTAACCTAAACATGACATATTTTTAAAACCAGTACAATAAACGAAGAAAATTTAAAGAATTTGAACAATAGGTAATAGCCATAGTACCTATGTATAACTAACTTACCCTTCGCTTGCTCGGGCAGTACTTATTTCTAGATGAAAGGGGGAGAGGGGGAGGGGGAAGGGTACCTTTCATCTTTTTGTACCCCTGACAATCTTCTTCTCCCTAGCCTTTATTATTCCCAAGTCACTTGGGGTCGGCTTTTCTAGTCTAACCGGGTTTGACTGGATATCAGTTTTTACACGGAGCGGCTGCCACCTGACCTCCGCAACCCGAAGGCTAACGATACCCTAAGGCTAGACCAGTGTCAGGATATTAGAGGGTACTGACTTTCCCAATAACGACTGCCATAGATGTTCATGGCAGCCGGGACCGACGGCTTAACGTGCTCTCCGAGGCACGGAGCAGGCGATAATCGTCAATCAATACGCACATAATTTCGAAAAGTCATATGACTTCCGAGAGTCCGAGGTGCGCGACGTGGGTTCGAACCCGAGACCCTCTGCATTGCAGTCTGTTGGTCTCCCCACTGAGCTATCGCTGCTATTCTGTACCCCTGACAATGTGTATACGAATTTTTATGATAATCGGTCGAGAAATTAAGGCGTGAAAGCGTAAAAACAAACTCACATTCGCATTTATAATAATTATAGTTAGGATTAAAATATTCTGTACGTGTGTAGGTATGTCATTGAACCGGCCCTAAGGGACTGAACCGATATTGATAATATTTTTGTATGTATTTTAATGGCTTTCTGGTTGGTTTAGATTCACAATAATACTTGGACCCGATAGGTGGCGCTAGTAAGTCTATAGAGTATGTAGATATTAATATTTAGAGCGGCAACGGATAAACACAATTGTTTTCAAATATGTCTGGCGTTTTAGTATTGATAGAAAAGAGGTTATTTAAGTATTATTCAAATACTACCATTTTTATTGACAAATGATACTTTGTATACAATCGAATAAAAAAAGATCTTAAAATTACATAATCTTATTCAAGACTCTTATAATGTAACTGGAATATTCTCTAAAATGTTGTTCAAATTATTCTTTTGATTAAAGAAAAAGTGTTTGTACTGGTTGAGAAAGTAGAGCTAGAACTTTAACTTCAACTACGAATTGATTGATTGATTGTTCAGAAAATGAGTAGATATTTTTATCCTTATTTTATAAAAGCATCTGGTTCGCGAAATAACATCCTTGAAAATCTACTTAAAAGCGAGCTTACAGGTTTAGCTAGATTAATGATAATTCATGACAATCAAACAATACAAACAATACACTAATTTATATAATGCTTTGGTATCCTTTGAAATTGGTCTAGTGGGCAAATACCTAGATTCAGAACATGTATGTATTTTTGTAACCGTTTTTGTATACGACAAAGGTAACAAACTAGCGTACATATTGCCTTTTGGTAAGCGGTTACCGCAATATATGATGCCCTACCAGAGGGGTACTTCACGCGCAACCATAAGGTAAATAAATTAAAGACAGAGAGAAATGAAAGGAAAAGCAGACGTACGTATATGGACCTAAGTGCTTATTAAGCGAAACACTGTAAATGCGTAAATATTATTATACTGGCTGCCTGTCGGACTTACTATCCAGTAAGTGCCTGGGTGAACTGACACCTTTATACCACCACCAAATATTTGAAAACGGCGCGCGGCGAGGTCTACCAACAAAATATAATTTTATATTCAAATACTTTGATTTTTTGACTGCACGGTTAGCGTAGTGGCTTAAATTGCCTCTACGCCGAGTGTCGTAGGTTCGAAGAAACCCATACGGCGAGAAAATTGTGTAATCCACAAATGATTATTCCGAGTCAGGTTATTTTATGTGTTCGTTTTTTGACTATTTGTAAAGTGGGTCCGAGGCACAGGAGTTATTCCTTGGGCGGAATTAAAATAAAAAAATAAATAGACCCCATTTTTTCGGATATGTCCATGTTCCTAAACAAATTACTGTAATCGTCATAAAATCAGCATAAACCTGATTAGTATTATTTATGTTCTTGCAGGGAAAGGTCAATTGCTTTCCACGTTCAAAACACCATATACCTATCAAGTACAATTCCTAAAAAAATATGATAATTCATTTCAGTTGCGTGTTGTATGTATATTATATACGTACTGCCGTCGCGCTAAATATAAACCTGCTGTAAAGTAATAGTGCCTTACAATGTACGCTTACAAAACAAATTGACTTCACTCCTTACTTAGTCGTTTAGTTAATAAACAGGTGAGTGCTACTGCCAGTCAACCTGATGTTATCCCTTTGTCACTTTGTATGACACCCAAGGGACGGGAATGAGCGGTATTTTAGACGAAATACATATACGCCATACGCTATATGCGCCGGTCGGCGTATGTACACTGTATACTATCTAGCGTTTGGACGAAGGTTTTGCTTGTGCGGAATTCAGTTTGTCACGTCACGTGACTTGGCCTCAGGCGTCGTACATCTATCCGAAAAGTACCCCAGCTACTATCCTCCGTTTATTTTGCCACAAATACGTGAAACAGTGAGGTCATTGAACCAGACCTTTTAAGTAACAAACAACTCAGTTAGGATCCATCTAATATTTCACATTGGAAACATACGTAGGAACAGGTGAAAGTATAGGACACCTACGCTTGTAAATCCAATCAGTCATCCAATGGAAATTTTTTTTAAAGTATGTCTGAACGTTTCGTTCGTTAAGACGAGTGTTACAATTACATATATAAGTTGTGGATTCAATTATACGCAAAACCTTCCGACCGCTCTAACTCCTCAGAAGCACACATTCGGTGAAATTACAGAAGCGTTATGTCCGTAATTGATGCTATAAAAGGTAGTTTACCCTGGACGGCCGTTATTATAACAAATTCTATGTCGGTAACTGCCTACTACACGTACACACACAGCAACATCGACAGTCAAGACTGAATTCTTTATATTGGATAAAGAATATGTGAGTGTGTGAGTGTTTATTTTGCTAATAATTAACAAGATTACATTTGTGGTGGCCACACTCAGTGCGTTTGAATTACAGTAAACGGTGTCTTGAATTAGTAGGTAATAGGCTATGTATACAGTTATACACGCGTGTAGGTCTACTCCTTGGTATAAAAAGAACTAGATACCTACAAGAAGTTGAGTGGAAAGAAAACGCTGAACATGGTAAATAAGCCAAAAAGTATGAGCTTTCATCAAAGACGAAATTTACCACATAAATACAGAAAAATGTTTATACCCGAATTGCTGTTTAATGAGTTGATATGCAAAGAATTGTATTCCTTTTTATAATGGCGGATGTGACGTGAGCACAAAAATATATTAAGTATTTCACAATCGTTACGATTGGAATTCAACAATTGTGAGTTGTTTCAAAATGTCTACATAGTCAACGTCTTGTTACGTATATTATTCGGCGAATATTTATAAATTACTTACAATTAATTAATTACTGTCGGCCTCGATGGTGTAGTGGTTAGTGTAACCGACTACCACGCCTGAGGCCGTGGGTTCGATTCCCGCACAAGTCAAACATTTATGTGCATGAACATGGATGTTTGTCTTGGTCTGGGTGTTTCTATGTATAATATGTATACATTTACAAAAAAAAGTACATAAGTATGTTTATCCATTGTCTAGTACCCATAGTACAAGCCCTGCTTAGTTTGGGCTAGATGGTGATGTCGTGTATGTGATAGAATATTATTATTATTTGTTTCTCTTTCACTGGTATTTTCCTAATATGTTAGAAAAATACCCGGCCCTTTGGGAGATTTACACGGAGACATGGGTCCAACATGAAGAGGCCCTTCGAGAGTTTTAATCAAAGGTGGGATGGAATACCTACAGCGGCACTAGCCGCAGCAGGCGTAGGACTATTGCTACGTATGGATTCTAATATATGGGCTATGGGTATGGGTGTTTGAATGATCGACTGGTATATTGATAACTATGGATGATAAAACGGTATTATTATTATTAATAATTTCTAAAATACCTCATCTACTTATATACTTTATTATACATTAGTAGAATGTTGGCCTTAAAACCTTGTATTGCTTTGCTGTTAGGTCTTACGAGTAAAGTCTGCAACTAAATCGTTTACAAGAGTACCCGAGGGTTCAACATTAAACTAATAACAAAATCACTGTACCGATGGGAATACTTCTTGAGAGATTGTTGAACAAGCTTGTGTATTTGTTTGAAGAGCCACATCTATACATAGCATTAGATAAACTTTTGACTTTACTGCACAATGTTTTAGTGGTCATCTGGCTTCCACTAGTACCGAGGATTGCGGTTTCAATCCTTGCTTGGGACAAAAGTTTGTGTGAATTGCGGACAGTTATTCTGAGACTGAGTGTTCTTACGATTGGTTTTTTCAATGTTTGTGAAGTCCTTTGTGACCCAAAGATATTCGAAAGTATGAGCATTGTCTTTAAAGAGAATCATTATTGATCACATTATAAGTTTCATAATGTTTATAACCAAATAACGGTCGCCACGTAGATACATTACGAAAGAGTATACGTGACAAAAAAATAGAGACTTCCTGCAAACCAACAATATTTGCGTATTTTTCGACGCTAGTAATAAACAAATTGAACACATTCGGAGCAAAACATACGTATATATATGAGATACGTGTTTGCCATTCGGTATTCGTACTGTAAAACTTGTGACTCTGCATAGTCGATTTTCAAACGGCATTTTATCGTATGTCAACCTACGACAGTTGGTATTAGGCTGCGTGCAACACGCCAAATCTCAAAATCTGTCGTACCGCTCGAACACGCAACAAAAATAATAACCAATTTTATTTATGAAAATTAACCGTTTATTTACCGTAATGTAGCCATTATTATGTTACGTGACTCGTGACAGGAGGTACGCTTTGTAATGTCACAGAACTATGCCCTTAAACGACACAAAAATACAGCCTTCACGGAATATTCAGTCGCTTATAGAAAACAAACATATAATTAATGTCATTGGTAAAGGACAATGAACAATTTGGCCTATGAATCAACACACATTCCACCTAAACAATAATTTGTATTTTATTTTACTACTACTTAATAATCATTCATTGCAATCTCACGGACACTTTCGAATCTTATTTTCGTGTTAAAAAGTATTTTCGTGATTTCAAATACATCGGCTTCCATTGTTTACATCTGAGACACGCAGTGTTGCCATGCCTACAGTTTTTACAATATGTGTACGGTTTTATCAGATAAGTTATTTCCTATTTAGCTCGTCTGTAATTTTTCTTACGTTGTAAATACGTATTCTATTCTATAAATACCATTATTGAACTTCATCATAGATATAAGCAATTTCTTAAAAAGTCATAAGTTTTAATGTAAAAGACCATAATAAATACCACTTTCTCGGTATTATACGTTTTTCTATAGTGCAAACATGGCAACACTTTTTATTTTGTTTTACATGGGGGAATGCATTGACGCATAGCCTTCCGCGGGGGCGGGCAGAGGGGTTAGGTCGGACTCACCGGGGTAAAAGAGAAAGATGGAATAAGGATGATAGTAATGGACCTCCCAGATTATTCAGAAAAGTTATCAAAAGTGTGCGTGATTTATATTCACTTTTAATTGAATGTGGTCATCCTTAATCACATATTTATAATTTTTTGTGGCTGTTGTTTCTTAGGCTAATTATGTATGGCAGCTGAACAATGTCCTTTATACATTACCTACATACATCAAACTTAATAAGTAAAATATTATGGTATTAAGTGTGAAACAACCGCATATGTAATTTTCTTTATTTATAAATTATTTAATAAGTACTTTAAAATTAACTTGACAAACGATATTTATGACTTCAAATTTTTAACATTTTGTATGCACTAACAGCAAATTCTTTAAGTATTATACTAGAAAATACTAATATAATAAATGGGTTCAATCACCGCACAGGACTATTTTTCTGGTCCACAGACGGCACTTCCTATTTTGCATGTACCGTGTCAATTGTTTCAATATAAAAAAAAAAAAACATTCAAGTTCTATAGTGTCTATGACCTGTCACTTGGCTTTGTTTTAAGGAGCATATGATAAAAAAAAATCTGTACCGAATACAGTGCTTTATGTCGTAATTAATGGAGTTATGATAACTGTAACATCAACTTATTAGTATAACCTTACAATTGTTCTGGCTGCCGGTGTGCCGCTGCGACTAGGTTAAACCGCAACATTAACCAACAATATTGTAATCATTTCTTGAATACACACCCACATAGTGAAATCGCCGATTGATTAATTTATAATTCGACCTCCAGTGAATAGAGTCAATCTGTTGGTACAGTAAGTACTACTGTGTCGCCGGAAATTGGCCCACGGGTCGGCGCGCGCGCACGCAGGAAATGAAATCGCGTCCGACATGCCCGCTGATCTATTGTGCGATGCGCGCACGCTCGTTATTGTTCCTGTCGTTTCAACATTTTATTATGACTATTTGACTATCATTTTGAATGTAAATGGCCCAGATTTTATATATGTATACAATCATAGTTGCTATTTAATAGCGTACAACCTCGAGTATTGCAAAATGGAATGTCGAACCATGTTAATAATTCTAACAAGGTCTTCATAAATCATAAGAGCCTGACATAACTATTTTTACCAGCGGGTAAATAAATTTCAGTGTCTAGACTTAAAGAATAATTCGTAATTCGTATTCTACAGTCTACAGTAACACAGGATAAAAAGGTATATGTAAGCCGCAATGTCACTAACCATTATGAATTCATAAGCATAATTTCTGCTAATGATCTATTCCCTAAAATAATAACTGATATATACCTATGAACCATTAATACAAAATGAACTCTACATGTTATTTAACTAGGATTGCACATTTTCTATTGCTGCAATATTTTCTATAGGTGTTATTCTGTTTTTATTTTGAGTTGTTCTACTGTATAAAGTACAATCTTACCATTGATTGCCGAAGACAATAGAAACTGAAACTGTTGACGATAACATTTACCAATTTACAGAAGTGTCAGTTCGGTCACGGCGCTGCGCGCGCGCCGGATTCGAAATCGCAACCGAACAATTAGGGCGCTCTGTGAAGCGTTACAAACGATCGAGTCGCCGCTCTTGTTTAATTTTAGTTTTTAATTACATGAACATTGGCTAATTTTGGTATTTCATTCTTTAATTTTAATATACCTCAGGTTTGTTGAAATATTTTTACAAAGTATCACTCCCAGCGTTACTTTATATTTGCTGGCCATGACTTTCTTGCGATTACAAACGTAAAGCAACTTTCCAGGACGCAGGATTCATATAAAATATTATTAAAAATAGTCACTAATATTTAAAGATTATATTGAAAGAATTTCGCTGTATTTGCGTATTGGAAGTCGACTCAGACAAGCAATTTTTTAATAATATAGAAATTTTGATACCATTATACGATGATTTTCTGTGTCTTATACATGTCATAATATGTTATGACTTTACAGTTCGTTGCGGACTCTTTTGTATGTTTATTTATACAGGAAAAACCGCAATGATCGATAAAATAATTACGATCGACTGTTCAAGTTCTTCTCCATTGCTATTCAACAAATAGAGTCACGTGTGTATCTATTAGATAAGTCACTTTAGCGAGTTTACACTGAAGCGGCAAGAAAGGAAGACTTGAACGAAACAAGTTCAAGGAACTAACACTTAAAATTATTATTTACTTGCTTTCTTCAACTACTAGGAAAAACGTGGTTTACTTTTATCACTGAACAGAAAGAGATCAAGCGGTACAAAGAGCCAGAATAAACTACAGTAATTATTGAACAGAACATAGAACATTGTTCTAACCCACGTATTGCACTTACACGTTAATCTGTACATAAGTAAATGAAGTCTGGACCACAGCAAAGCTTTTAAGCATCACAAAAACACATTAGAGTCAAAATCCTTATGAACTTCAACAGCAAAGTTAGTACACAACTTTAATATTATTACAGACTGTACCATATTCTGTTTGCAACCTTTATGAAACGGGAGAAGTTACAAAAGGCCAACTTATAGGTCAACGGTGAAACGCCCGCATGTCTTGGAAATGCTTCTAGCAAAATTAATGCCGTTCTATATGAGCGTCTTCATTCCTTCGATTCATAAATTCATTCTGTTCATTGGAATATATACATGTTTTGTATCCACTCTAATCCCATTCGGCATATGAGTAATGGAAATAATTAGGTTATGTACACAATAGTTACACAGAACTCGAGCTCTTCTTTGGAAGCCTAAATTTAGGTAAGCACGAACGTCAATATCCATAATTGCTTAGCCGTGTACTGAAATGTGGAAAAATGTAGGCAGCTCTATAGAGGTTAGGTACAAACAGCATGCGAGGGAAACGCAAGCGCTTGTGAACACGCGAACCGCGCCCTGTGTTCCATTCCAGTCGACATTTTATAGGGGAAATAGCTAATGTTTTCTGCTATTGACATAACGTTCTTGTTTGCTCATAAAAGTACCCGCAGTGCGAGTGAAGCGTTTCCTTACCTCGTTATCAATTTAAAGACACGTGACACGGAGGAAATTGTGAATTTGCGCATGAAAGACATCAACAAATTGTCGACTTTCACTTATTTATGTACCTTCGGAATTACTTGCTTAGAAATCGTTTTATCAATCAATTAATTATAGAAGTAATCAAAAGTATTTGCTTATCTGGGTATCTTACTAATAAACCGCTTTATTTGTATAGTAATACTGATTTTACGACACCAAAATACGGCGTTTATGGCTACATTAAATAAGAATTATGGTTAACAATTTAATTATTCCAACCGAAAATAATATTGACTTTAATGTATCCACCGTGAAACTCAGTAGTGTGTAATAGCTAATTAGTAATTATGTAAATAAGCTCTACTAAAATGGCTTCTACACGTGATAACAATAGACAACAAAAGACTTGTCGAAATGGTAAATAAGGCGGATGTGAATGGGTCATCGAGGAATAAGCGAACTTTTTTGACCAGATCGCAAACATTCTGGAGCAAAACCTAGTGTAGAATAACCTTAAATAACGATCGCGAGCAGAGGGATGTAACAAGAGTGAATTAAGCAAGAGAACTATCAGGTAAGGTTCGTAGCAACTGGAAAGCCGTAGACTCTACTTTCTTCTCAAGTAAACATGCGAGTATGTTTTTTACGTATACATGTTAATAGTCAAATACATACATATATAATTGACGATTACCTGATCGAGTACCATTACGATATTTTCTGCTAAGAAATTCTCAGTGCATCAGTGAAGTCTAGACATATGTCGGTTAGTGGCAACACCCAAGAGCCACGTATTAAACCTATAATTGACTAAGCTTGTATAATAGGTGGTGACCGTTTGTAATATATATTAACGTCTACCGGATACCGTAGTAGACTTGCTACTTGACGTGCTTTACTGAGAAATTCAGTAGACTCCATCTTTCGAGATCTTGTCATGGGCTGCAAATATAAACACATATAATGTCAAAAGAAAGTACCAGTAGAAATATAGGAAGATTTTATTTTGTGAAACCAAAGAATTCACAAAATAAAATCATCGTTGTCGCGAAAATATAAAGATTTACGAAGAAATCCCTGGATTTACCAGCAACTGTGCGCAAAGTCAAAATATTATAAATTCCATGTTTATTTTGTACTTCAAATTAAATAGGTTGACGAAGCTCAGGATTAAATGCTAAACTGGATCTAATTGTTTGAAGTTTCCACCACGTCGAAACGATTTTCGCAAACATTTCACCTATCGAATAAAAAGTGGAAACAATTTTCATGGTTTGCTTGCGGCTTTTCGAGGTAAAGTGCCACACGTGACTAATTTACGGTGCTTTATTTTTAAGAGACCGTGGATGTTTGTGATGTCTTTTTCGACACGAAAACTGCTTAAGCACAACCACACGGTGGATATATCAACACGATATGATACCATTTTAAGTCACGTGATGCCTCGCATATCTAATAAATTTACATGTTTTAGGATAGCATGGAACTATAATATTTGTGACAAACTGCATTACTTCTTGTATATTTTGCAAGAACTTCCAGCCAAGGTTTTGTTTGTATAACTTACCACGTTCATTCTTTGCTTTGTTCAGAAACTATTATCCTACTAATAATATGAAAGTTTATGAAGATGTTTAACATTTTAAGTATGGCGTGGATTTTGATGAAAACTGTCACAAAGATAGACTTTATTTTTCAAAAAGGATGTTTTTTATACTAGTTTGCGACCACATAGAACTCACGAGAGCGAAGCTACGGGTTATATATATTACATAATATATCAGCGAATATTAAGAGGAATGAATTGCGCCTGTACTTTACTAGCATGTATTTAGGTCCTGCAGTTTAGAGAGCTAGCCTATAAGCTTTTACTAGACCGAATTCATAACTAAAAGTTATAGAGAATATCAAACAATAAATCAGAAAATACCAATAATACTTTATCCTCAACCGAACGAAGACTTCCGAAAACTGAATTCGAATGACGGAGTCACGATAGGTAGCTACGGTAGAAAGTTAATAATTATCATAAAAAGAAAAGTCAGTATATCATAGCAAAAGTAAAAAAAATTGCTTCTAAAGTGCAAACGACTGATGACGACTAGACTTAAGCGTCTGCAGCTGCTCGCGACTACATTCTACAAGGGTTACGGGAACGCCCAACAACATTTGTCTAGTAAAGTCCTTTTATGAGTTTTCATCAAAGCTAGGGCGAAAAATAACGAATACTGCACCCAAATTGCAACTGAAAACTGATAGGAAAATATCGTTGAGAGTTCAGTCGCGCAGGTCAATTCACACGATGGACATTGCAAAGTAATTATACGTAGAGGTAAAATCGCACGCGGTTTTTGAAGTCGCATGTTCGTTTGTAGTCGCGGCCGTACCAATAGGTATAGTATAAGACTTACTTGAATAAATCCTAATGTAACGCTTTGTAGAAAATGCCAACGTAATATTATAAATGTGAATGTGAGTTTATTTGTTACGGTTTCACGCCTTATTCGACCGATAATCATGAAATTTTGCGTACACACCGTCAGGGGCACAGAAAAGGATATAGGGTACCTTTCATCTAGAAAAATTACTTTTACTAACCTATATGAAAAGAAGATCTCTTTGCATTGGAATTTATACCCTTAAAAGGAACGTGCAACAAACGTAAAATTATATTGCATCCTCTTTTTAAAGGATAATAAAGCCTTCCTATATTTTCGAATTCAAATAATTTACCCTTTTTTTTTTTTTTTTTTACGTGGGGGAATGCTTGACGCATACCCCTCCGCGGGGGCGGGCGGAGGGGTTATGTCGGACTCGCCGGGGTGAAATAAAGATGTTGAAAAGATGAAGTACCTCCCGGAATACCGACTAAACCTACCACGGTGTTCCTCGACAAAACCACTATCGACGGGGCCGCGCGAATCACTTTCGCATGCGGTCGCGACCCCGCCGAGGTTTCGGCCCGCCGTATGAAACGGCAGGCCACTACACGAAAGATCTACCCAAAGGCACTTCTAACACTCCCTACTGTCCCCCCTAGAGGGGAGACGGACTCGAAACAACAGAGGCGCGCGTGGGAACACGCACGCCGCCTCTCGGACCTGGTGCTGAACGGATGGCGGGCAGGCCCACAAAGCCCGCCACCCCCAGGTCAAAAAATAATTTACCCTCAATTAAGTGTACATAAGGTACTATAATATGAATAGTGCTTATAACTTACTGCCTTATTCAAGCATTATAATATGAGTGATAATCACTATTATATAATTAAAATATACTATAGTTAATAGCTGAAAATTAATCACTACATCACTACATATGTATTATAAAACAAAGTCCCTTGCCGCGTCTGTCTGTCTGTCTGTTCGCAATAAATACAAAAACGACTAAATGGATTTTCATGCGCTTTCACCAATGGACAGAGTGATTCATGAGGAAGGTTTTAGTCTATAATTTGTCGATGTTTTGTGTAAATTGGTTGAAATATGACGATAATAGTTGAAAATTTCGGCAAAAGTCAAGCCGCCCTCGCAGATATAACAAAACATACCCTTGCGAAACCGAGTCGAGACCATAGTTATTAAAAAATTTGTATATCTTATTATAACATAAGTACCTATTTAGAAATGATTACTGTCATAAATAGTAATGCATATTTACGAGTTAATAGGGAATGCCCATTTTTGGCTAACGTGTAACTTTTAGTCGCCCAAGATTACACGTATGATAAAAAAATGTATTATAATTTCTAATAATTTTTCGTACTATTCATTTAGGTACCGATAGAAGATAGCAAAATCTATATAATAAAAAAAGTATCGTAACGGAAATAAGTCTTGTTATAATCACCAGTGTTACCATGTTATAATTTTAACGTGAAAAAGACTCTAATATTATTGAATAAAAATATTAGAAATGATAAAGAAATAGCACAGTGGTATTATTATATAATAATAATAATAATTTATTCAACTTAAATTGGTAAAAATTTATAGAGCTTTCCGTCGGTTAGCGTAGATAGAGGTAGGTAGAGGTTACGTCGTAAAGGTAATATATTAGGGGTGCCTGTACTAGGGTAAACCTGTGCCACAGGCATTATTGTTAATAATCCACAATTATTAAAGCAAATATATTATTTTATGTTATATATATCGATTTAGATATTGATCTATGATTTTTTGTTTTTCACTTGCAACACCGAAATACAAATCGGCTTCCTTGCTTACTGTGTTTGCGTGATTGTGTTATTTTCGTTGTGATTTAGTTATTTTATTTACAAACAAGCTTAATAATGCTCTGTTTTTAGACAATCTTTTAATTGTGTATGATAATAATGATGATGTGTGACGAGAGTGTGTGTGAAAAACATTTACTTATATAAAAATCTTGTCATCGGTCAAAATAAAAATATTTTAACTCAATACTTTTATTTAATTAAATTTCTTGATTCATCATTTAATGACAATGCATACTATCATCTAAATATGGTTTTAAATATGGGCACTCGTGGCCAAAATAACTATGGATGGTTGACATTTTCCATTTAATTTAAAAATTCTACAGGCACTAAACCAGTATTAAACAAAAGCATTCACGATACTCTTTCGCACAGACGAGGGGGCTGTAGCACAGAGTCTATTTACCCACCAAACTCCAATTAAATACCAGCAACCGTTGCAGAATGAATAGCTACAGCACGACGAACAACCAAACGTTCACATGTAATAATAGAGAGATCGTAATAATACTATACCGTTCTCTTTTCCACTATAACTGTTTCGAACAACATAGTTAGGTACCTTTTATTGCCAAACATTTGCTAGTATCACAAAGGCGGTTTCACGGAAAAACGTAATTTGAATTTGCTCATGTTGTCTTAACGCACCTTTATTTGGTTTCCCGTCACTACCCCAAATTTTCACTCCATCAAGGAAACGACTTGGTAAATACGCATTATGTATGAACTACGATATTGTAACGTTTAAAAGGTAGTTTAGCTGCTTATATTATAATGGTATGGTTGTTATACATTATAGCCCTTGTGTTATAGTGATTGTTTTGTTCATATTCACGGTTTGAAAAATGAATATATATATACATATATAGTCTGATGTCTATTAGTAGTAGCGATAGCTCAGTGGGGACACCAACAGACTGCAATGCAGAGGGTCTCGGGTTCGAGCCCACGTCGCACACCTGAATTTCGGAAGCTATATGACTTTTCGAAATTATGTGCGTATTGATTGACAATTATCGCCTGCTCCGTGCCTCAGAGAGCACGTTAAGCCGTCGGTCCCGATGCCATGAACATCTATGGCAGTCGTTATTGGGAAAGTTAGTACCCTCTAATATCCTGACACTGGTCTAGCCTTAGGGTATCATTAGCCTTCGGGTTGCGGAGATCAGGTGGCAGCCGCTCCATGTAAAAACTGATATCCAGTCAAATCCGGTTAGACTAGAAAAGCCGACCCCAAGTGACTTGGGAATAGTAAAGGCTAGGGAGAAGATAGTCTGATGTCTATTAAGGGATAGGAAAACTTGTATTGCACCCACAGCTCGCTACCTATGGTTTAGGTCCGGCGTCCATTCTCAGCTACCAGGCACGGATCCTGCCTCCGTGCTACTATTACTCAGAATATCTTGACAAAATTACACTTCGACCGCCCTGGTAATCACACCTGTAATTTCATGTACAGCACCTACCTACCTACGCTGTGCCTCGGCACATCTTTAAATTAGTGCCTCGGCACTAATTTAAAGATGTACCCAAACTATCCTTACTAATGTTACAAATGCAAATGGGAGGTTGTTTGTTTGTTACGCTATCACGTCTTTACTACTCGACCGATCGTCATGAAATTTCGCATACACATTGTCTAGGAAATAGAAAAGGACTTACGGTACCTTTAATTTAGAAAAAACAGTTACCAACCTAGCCTTACTTACATTTACGCCAGCGAAGCCGGGAGCAAATCTAGTGTATTATAAGAATGTTTCAGTCGTTATACAAGGCTATTGGTGGTGAGGTGAACCCAAATTACCAATCAACTCAGATTATAGTTTTCGTACTAGGATTCTGTTTAGGATCCATAGCCAAACTATCAAATTTCACCTTCAAAGAGGCAAATTGCATAAGACGCACATAATAATATAACGCGTTTGCCATACTTAAAGGCCACTGGCAACACCTGGATAACCACTTGTGACGTATTAACCTGTTGTTAAGAATAATAGGCGGTATTAGTACCAGCAAATCTTTTTCGCTCATTAGATATGTTTTTACAGTCAAGCTGTTTCTGACTTGTAAAAAGATCGAAGCTTCTCAAGAATCTTAAAGATTATAGAGAAACAAACAATAACAGCATAATAATTATATAGTACACCGTGTCTGTCTTATAGCTATCGGACGAAGTGAACGTGATTTGACAATAACCAAGAGGTAAAAAAAAAATAGGCACTAGCTATGGCTGTGCAAATATAGTTGGGACCAAACTACAACTTTGGTTATAACGCATAAATACTTACGTGAGTACTAGTGCGAATAGTTGCTTTTGAAAAATATTCGAATACAATTGTGCACAACGCGATACCTACTTTACATAACTCAAGGACGCAGTGCATCTACTTATGTATAAGACCACACTGAGTAAAAGAGTCTGCCGATGCCAATTATATACAGGTAAAAATGAAGAAAGACTAATCAATAGATAGACCAAACGTATTCAAAATAAATAAAAACAGCTATTTTAATGGAATAGGCTTTAAGTTTTCACGCTTTTCTTTCACTTTATAGGTGATTTCATGTTTCAACGTAATATTCGATATCAATTTTATCTTACAATTTTTCTTTTCTTATTTATTATCGCACAAATTAATAATACTTAGATTTTATTATAGTTCTGATAAAAACTAAAATCGCACTGAAATAGCTGCGATCCTAACCTTATGCGCAAATATCTCATACTTGCAAGATGTCCCTCGTTATCAACCCGGCAACCCTTACACTAATCTGCCAGTGGGAAAGCATACGCATATTTTGCATCATTCTTATAAGAATCTTACGAGAAAGTGTTCGGAACTAAGCCATTCGCGTGCAGTTTATTGACAGTTTATTTCTACAAATAAGAGGCCTGCCTGTCTGGCATTAATACTCAGTTATTTAGAGATGTCAAGATTGATATCGATATTTTCGATATCAATCTTGACATCTTGTGAAAATTCTCTTAACAATTATATAGATATACATCAATGTCAAAAGCAACAAGATACATTATTATAAAAACTTTCGTGTATGGCATTCTTAATGTAATCTAGAGTACAGTTACACTCACACGTGTTGTTCGAGTTTTGTAGACGAGCTTCGTTAGATGCGAAGTTTCGAGTTTTCTAGAATACTCGAAACATCGAACGCAATGAAACTAGCCGGGGTAAGTTTTCGGGGCAGTTAAAAAGTCGAACACTCGCCCAACATTATATGAACTCTAGGTGAACCGATTTTGATGATTCTTTTTAAATTATTGTTATTTTTGGCGTCGGTGTCAGCCGCCTGCGCCGCGTGCTGCGTCTATGTGTGTAATTTTGCATGCCTATGTTATGTTATGATTATTGTAAGACATCTCATGTTTAAGTAGTTACAAACCTACCTTGGCTGACACCGACTCCCTTAATAATAATCATTTAATTATTCACAATAATACGCAATTATTTTTTAACTTTTAAGTGCATTTTTGTTTTAGAATATTTATATTTGAAGTCGGCTTTCTTTTTGTTAAAATTTTTGTTTATCTTATAATATTAGTATAGATTATAAGGTACCTGAACTTACAACGCTTAATAAAAATATGCAAGTTTCATCTCGTCATAGTCGTAAAACAAAGACGGTTCTGCAAAACAGTAACTTTACAGTACGCCACGTAACAGTTTATCAATTGGGTTATAGGGTATATTTTAGAAACTGCTAATGTGATCTGCTTGAAATTTGCATATGTTGTTCTGTTTCTGTATATTTATAATATGTCCTACAAGATAGATTCCTAATATTACTCAATTTAATAAAATATCACATGCGTCTTTGTTCTATGAACACTCATGTGTAGTATGTTATCATACGACGTCGTTTTGCTAATTTCCTTCTTATTTCACATGATGCAAAGTAACTGCCGTCGATGTTTTAGGAAATCTCTAACAAAATTTAGAGACGGTTTTCAAGTTGATAGGTTAGTAAATGAAAATTATAAATTATTTGGCTTACATTTTTTTATTTTTTTTTAACATATTTTAACAGATAAATTTAAAAACACAAAAATAAAATTTATGACACTAAAAGTAAGAGATCAATCGTTTTGAAAACCCACAAGATTTGTAAGAAACCAAAGAAATCTTAATCAAACAGTAGTTAATATTAAAAAATATAATGAGTAACATTATTGCTTATTAGTATCAGTACAGTATAATCAGTCTCAAACGTTACTCTTAAAATATTTGAGTATCATTATACATTGTCTTTAACCAAAACGTAAAATCTTTAAATCCCTTTCCTGAAAAATCTTTTATAAATTAAATTCGTAAAGGCAACTAGCAACCTCATTTGCACCACGTTTTGCAACGTTCTCATCCCACACATAACAGTAGCCCTCTTTAGAAGCCATGTATATTGTAAAATTATAACAAGAGAGTTTGCGTTTGTAATAAAGTATGCTCATTTGACCATGGGGACAGATTAGGACCATTTGGAAATCCAATGTCGCGCATAAAATGGTTCCATTGGACTGTATAGCTACTAACTTGTCATTGTTTTTTAGCTCTCTTGCAATATTTTTGTTTGCTTGATGTTTTTATAGTCTGTTTTGATTTCTTCTGAAGGGTTTTCATTTTGTTTAAATATATGGCATTGATGACAAGTGTCTTTTTTTGGGATATGAAAAGTAAGATTAAACTGCATTTTTACAATATCTCGGTACTGTCGAAGAATTGTAGCTTTGTTTGAATATTTCTCCAGGTCAGGCCACTCCTTATACGTATTAAACATTCGAGCAATACTCAGACTACCATCCAAGTACAGTCTTTTTGACGAATTTCGACAATAATGCGACTCAACTGGCACAAATGAATTAACGTGAGCACACACAGATAGTAGCATTTCGTGATTAATCAGTTTTTTGTGATTATTATGACGCCCTCTCAAGTCTTGTTCTATAGCTGTGCTACCATCGTACTTAATCCATGCGCTTCTTGTCAATCGTTCACTGATGCCCAGGGTATTTAAAAGCATAGTTTTACAAACATTAATTTTATCATAACTGACATTGGCATTGTTTTTCTTTGGTAAGAAATATTTATAAGTAAACTCTCTTTGGTGTTTTAGTTCCCGCCGGAATGTCCTAGCTTTGTGTTGTTTCGTGGTGTAGTTAGCAACATACAGCCATCGCTGGTCTCTTACACCTAATTTCCAAAACTTTGTAAATATATCAACTCGCTCCTTTTCTGAAATTTTGCTGATACATTTAAATTTACGCTGACGGGGCGGGTCCATTGCTTTCGCATCAACAGTACGCCCTCTCTTTGAACAATAAGTCTTCCCTTAATTTTTCATTCTTTACTCTTTATATCCCCACAATTTTCACAACTCTTTTTCTCTCTATTCTGTAGCAAGATACTGGGTTCTGGAGACGGGTGATTAGAGTCCGTACCCAGAGTATCTTCTGAAGATGGACAGGAATACTCATCAGGTTCGTGTAAGCAGCAAAAAGGATCATCACATTTTGCTTGTCTATGAACAGGGACTGGCGTATCTTGTACTGTTGTCTGCAGCTCAGACTCTTAGAAGGTGTAGGTTCATCTAGTAAATTACTGAAAATGGGAGTCAATGGCATTGGAGACTCTTGATCATGCTGAGAATGCAGTGATTGTGGGCAATTACTGATATTTTCGGGTATCATTGGGTCTGTAGGCTTATAGGCATCTTCAGTAATAACATCGTGTACCTATACGGGAGTCGTTGCAGGGGATTTGTCTTGGAGATCTGTAACCGTGACCGATTCCTCCTGCTAATCATTTCTTAAAAATACGCCAGCCCGCACACCTTGCATTTCTTCAGACGATAGCATTGCATCAGCTCCTGGTGGTAATGGCGAAAAACGGTGTATAGATACTTACCAGGATTCAGAAATTAAAGTAATCCCTATAAAACATGCTATTATGCGCTCCTAGCTCAAATTATAATCCTTAATTACCTTGTAAATTTTTTATACCTGAGTTTGTTGTATTGCGTATTGCGTGTGTTGGTTGCATGTCGCATTACAAAAATAATGAGACCGCCATATTTAAAGATTTATTCTATGTTTATTATCGATCAATTAAAATAACATACACAATTTTTATTCACGCCTGTGCATATGCATATACAAAAAGGAAACAATTGTTGTATATGTAATTACCAAAATGTTTTTTTATATTTCTTGTCGTTAAATCGATTAAAATCACATCATCTCAATAATTTTCATTCCAATTTTTAAGTGACAAATTCGAAATATTTTGTTTTTTATGTTTTAGCAATACGTAAACAAATGTAAAATCTTATTAAAAATAACTAAATCTCGACTGCAAAATGGGCGGCAGTCCTCTACGAAGCATGCGAAAGTTCCAGAGCTCACTAGAAGATAGAAGATATTGCAGTGCCCGGAATCTTCAACATCATTGACTATAACGCAACAAAAATGTATCGCTCTCTTGTTCATACATCATCAAATCTTGATACGAATATTGGATTGCGATTCGATTGTTAAAATCGAATAAATGACGAATACAGTTCGATTGATATAATCAAATAAGCAACATTCGAATGCAAGGTCACTTGAAATGTTTTTCCTTAATAATCGTACATTAATTATTAAGATTATATATTAAATATAGACGCGTATTACTTAAATATCTTCTAAATGTTTTGTTTTTGTTGTTTCTAGTAATTTGAAAAGAGAAATTGATCGTATAACCAACAACTGTAATAATTTGGCATTTCTAGTCTAAGATGGCATTTAGGTGATATTAAATATCGTCATCAACATACTTTCCTTCTTTCTGTTTAATAATTTCTTAAGAAAATGTAGTTCTACACGATACCATTTTAAATCAATTTATTTTATATTAAATAATAAGTGTATATTAAACATCGAATTATAAATTAAATTTGTATCTACCTGCTTAGAGTAATTTTACGTTTCTAGGTACATTTATATCAAACATAGGTACTTACTGAAAGTATTCTTAGTATCAGTAAGAATGACACAGAAAAAATGTATAAATAATATATTCTATTTGATTGTCCGTGTCTCCACTATATTGATAGGATACTTACGTTTAAAAATGAATACGTATTTCCTATACATGTTATACTTTGGACTACACGTTTGGTTTGTTGCGTTTTTTATTGCGTCAGCAGTATGAATTTATATGATGGACTGCATAACAACTGCAAATATGCGGCACAAACGTAAATGCCTCACGATTATGCACGAAAATAGCTGCACACTGCCAAATTTCTCATAATAATTGTATCATGCAAAGTATGAATAAATAGTTAGATAAAAAGGAACTCACCAAATGATTTCTTCTCCCAAAAAGAGGTAGTTCGTAGTTCTATTCTCAATGTAACAATACGCCGGTTTATATTCCATATAATTAATAATATGTTACATGTATTTAAAATCGCCAAAATATTGTAAAAATGCTCTTATAATGCAATATTCTTAAATTTAGGTAAATATTAGGGATATTTTAATCTACAGGCACAGTAATGATATGTATTTGTTTTGATATTATGTTTTATATACTAAGTCATCGAGTGTTCTTTATTACTGTTGGTTCATTGCATAGATTTGTTATATTGTATGCTGGCCATGCACGTTGCGTCCATGCCTCGTAGCCGGGTAAACACTGGGCAGTCTCTTCACGGCTGTCTCAAACCACTCAGACTACAGTTCACTCTCTTCAACATTCTTGTAGACCGCTGCTTCCGATATTATTATCACTTATTTCTTAGCTATTCGTCCAGGCTATGGCGACTTACTGTTTAGATTGGTTACGTTAGAAAACCGCGCACAAATAAGCACAGAAATTAAAAATCTGATATCAACTGTTAAAGAAAGAAAGACTATGAACGCTGATGTTATTTTAGATACACTGTATTAAAGTTTGATGACGGTTTATTTAATATTTAGCTCTGTTTTTAGGGTGTATTTGTTCGCAGTGATTTTCTAAGCGTGCCCCAGTATGTCAGAGTTGTCAGATAGAGTGGACATGCGCAGTAGGCACCCTTTTGACAAGTTGCTGACTTGACGTCGATAAAACAGGGCCCAAGCGGCTTGAGGGTGAATTAACTTCGGGTAGGATGTAGTCATCGAAGAAAATCTTGTACCGGCGTACTCAAATTAATAGGGGAGTATTTAATTATTATAACTCGCATATTAGTGCGACACGTTACATTTCACTTATTTCACTACTTGCTTCAGTAGTAAGAAAAGTTCTAAGAGTCAGATATTTTCGTATGCAATTTAATACATATATCCCTTATGTTACATTACATATATTACTCGAATTATATTTTATTCTTTTTTACATATACATCTAGATTAACCGAGAAAGTTTATCTAGATTACTAGATAGACTAGGTACTTTTGTAATGCAGCGGTAGTGAATGCGATTGCTATGCATGAGGTCTCGGGTTCAATTCACGGGTCGAGCAAAGTTATTGAATTTTCTGCCCAGAAATTCTCAGGAGACGGCACGGAGTTTGAGAATGTACCCGTTCGACTACAATAAGTTCGCTCCGTAATATATGGGACCTCAAATCGTAGTTGCGAAATGTAATTATTTACCTATAATTTAATTATTGAAAACTAGCATTAGAGCTTTTGTATACCGTTTAAATATATATATATATATATATCAAAGTGAATGAATTGCCTCATGAGTTAAAGGACATCCCATTGCGGAAGGATACTTGCTTACAAAGCAAGTTAACTTTTGCAATGGGATGTCCTGTGTATAGGTGCTACATTAAAATTATAATGTTGAAATTGGAGCGTATACTTCAATTAGGACAGATTATAGAGTGCTAAACTATAATTATAACTGAAAAATGTATTTAGTTCTTTACGATAATTATAATTATTAATATTTATAAACGCATATAAATAAAGACGTATAATTTAGATTCATTAAACATTTACCGTTTTTATTCACTGTATAATTGTAAAGAAAATTAAAGTTCCAAGTAACGTTCATGATAATGATCAAAACGAACTATGGCTTACCTGACCACTACTTTTGCTTTATTAGTTGCTATTTCTGTTAGCATGGCGTGACAATCTATAACATTTCTTACGTTTCTAAACCTTTTCTTTGTTAAAGAAAAGCGAAGTTATAAAAAAATAACTCTCCGTGAGTTTATTCTCCAGCAAATGACCTCTAGTCGCGTGATTATTAATAATCAAGATATTTTTTTATTATTTACTTACGCTGGACGTTTTGTTTCATTGGTACTTTCATACCTAGTTGCCAGAGAAATAAGCCATTATATGTTGCGTTTACGATAGCAGAGAACTATATTTACTTATTTCTAATCTATACCATTCCTTAAAGATTTTAACCTCTGTATTACATGTCACTTCCCAACTAGGTAACTATTTTAACCAATCACGTTGCATATAAATAGTGTTCTTTTAATTTCTTTAAAATGCAACTTTAGAATTAAGGCAATCTCTCAAACTCTTTGCCGTCGAGGACACAAATAAGGATAATTGAATATAGAATAATTCTTAGATTACACATAATAATATAAATAATTGTCGTGTGTGGAATTCGAACCGGCAATACCGATGAGGCAACGGCTTGACTGCTGCGCAAACCGTGCAGTCGATGATGTTGTAAGTGATACATACATAGGTACATATATTTATAACTAGATGGCAGACTCTTTAAGTATAGCAATTAAAATCTTCATAAAAGTATGATAAGTTTCATTAATAAAGAATAATACGAGCTATTTCACGATTATTTTTGTTATATTTCTAGTTAAACAACCTAGACAGTTTAAAACTTCTGCCATCACCAGTTTCAATTTTACCAATCTTGATAACATTTAGTATAGTAGGTATGTATGAACTCGCTTTTATACATTAAACCATGTTTGATATCACGTACCGCAGCATTCAAAGCACCTCGATTACCCTAAGACTGATGATTCAAATCGGTGAGAGCTAGGCCACGGATGAAACGCCTGGGACTTCGCTCAAACTAACGCAGTCCAATTGGGGAAGTACATGCGCCCTAACGGAGACCGCAGCCAAACCATGTGTTGTACGGTAAGTAAGGCTTCCATACTTCTTAACAAGACCCTGTGGCAACAGAGAGACTATGTATTCGTTTAAATTATTTGCCAGTTTCACAAACAGCACAGAGACTCTTTCTTTAAACATTAGCATCGCGTGAGTCGCATCCATAGCCTAGTAACCGCTTACCAATTGGCGAGCCATACGTTTCTTTGCCACACAAGTAATATGAAAAAGTAATATACGTTTAAAGCAGTAGGGTATATTGCAGAACTACGATAAAATAAAGCAGAACTTGTAAAGATTCCCCACGATATTCCAAAAATATTTTATTAGAGGCATAACACCAAAAGCCTACAACATAAAAAGCGACATCCAAGGCTGAGCGGTTGCCGTGACATTTGAAGACTATTTTCTGTCATGTTATACTTCGTCTATAAATACGATAATAAATGCGTCCTAGTACCTTGTGACTTTGTAGGTATTATATGCCGATAAAAGAAGCATAATTTAAACTACGCTTAGTATAATAAATAAAAATCGATAAACGAATATTTGGTTCTGGACAAATGTTTATCTGTTTTGGAATACAGAACATATCTGTGTTCTCTCTAACCAACACTGTGACTAGTAGCAGCTTGTTAGATTGATCTAACTGATCACATTCTATTTGCTCGCTATAAGTATTTTCTTTTATAGTATTGCTTGCTCAGAACTACACATTAAGAGGACACACATCTAAGTGTGTAGTTCTGAGCAAGATGCGTGTTCTCGTGGTGTGTAGTTCTGAGCAAGATAGTATATAGGTTCATCTCATTTGGCAATTTATAAGTATACGTGTAGTTTGAGTAACTAAAACCTTTAAAGGTTCTTGCTACTTTAAAATGCAATAATACTCGTACCGCTATGAGATATAATTTACCATTTTGGAGATACTTGTTATGTGATTGCTCAGATATTTTCATCAATGACAAAAAGCTTTTAAGTTTATATGCGAAGTTAATGTCTTATTTAATTTCACTAAAATTCGTTTCATATTCAGTCAATCACAATAGGTTATTTTCATTTTAAAACTGGATTTAAAATAAATAAACAACAAAACGTCAAAATAAAATGATTGATGGGTAAATAATCGGTTATAATATTGTAAAGGCTGGAGAGTACACATGGACGACTATACGAAATTAAAATGAATTCATGAAATCCTTTAATTCGGCATTCAGTGGTTAATGGAACTGTTTTAAAATTGATTAGGGCTTATATAATTACTTCAAGGATTTTTTTGTGTAAATATATAAAAAATGCCTATAGCCTAGCGGGAAACCGTTGGACTGCCACGCAGAGGTCTCGAGTTCGAACCCAAGGCACGCATCCCTGAATTTTCGAAGTTATATGTGTATTAAATAGTTAATTATCGCTTGCTTTAACGGTGAACGAAAACATAGTGAGGAAACCTGTATGTCTGAGAGTGCTAAATAATGTTCTCGAAGATATGTGAAGTCTGCCAACCCGCACTGGGCCAGCGTGGTGGACTATAGCCTAACCCTTCTCACAGTGAGAAGAGGCCCGTGCCCAGCAGTGGGACAGTTTAATACAGGGCTGATATTATATTATTATATATAAAATGACGGTTGTAAGTAATGTAAATCTCTTTCAAATGACATGGCCAATTATATAATATTTTATTAAACATACGCACATGTAAGTACTTAGGTACTAATTCGACGTCCAGAACCAATCAAATCACTTGACATGATATGATTTAAACAAGCATGACATTGATAAACTTTTCAAAAACAGTGTGTTAGCAATGAGGCTAGACAACCGTTGAGCAGACACTCATATTTTATCAGCTGTGGTTTTGGGTCCCACGTTATAGAAGGCAAGCCTATTGCCATCTACAAGGCTCACTTTCAGACTCAACAAAACTTTGCTCATCCCGCACACCCTGCTAACCATCATCATCAAACCCGAGAACTCACTTCGTTATGCCACCGAAGCAAAATTTTAATTAATTTACTTTATCCTAAAATACTGAGTGATTGTATAATATTGATAATATTTTCTTCTATCTATATCATTATTTTTCTTTACAAGTTCTTGGAAAGATCATTTTATTTCACTTTGATTCAATATAATGTGGTAGAACACCGATTTACCAGTCATTTCTAATTCTCTTAATCATTTCACTTAACAGTGGCAAAAAGCCAAGTCATGCAGCTGCTTTGATAACAATCGTAGCCAATCGGAAAACTTAACATTATGAAAAAAGTACTTAATTTTGACAATGATTAAGTAAAATTTAATTTTAAGCGCCCACTCACGTCTTGATTTGGCTTCCTACCCCTCGAAGCGATAGGAACCCAATAGATTGGCATTAGAAAAGGTAGCAATCTCACCTTAAAAATACTATAGGGAATACTTGTGATTATCCGGAGTTATTGGAAGCGAAATCGAAACGCGAGTAGGGGCTAAATGCTTTTAAAGAGCAGTTCGCACAGTCAAGTGGTATGTATAGTATTACCAATACAACACGCAACAGAACAATAACATTAGGGTATTTATTGTACTACGCACGGTAGTCGCAATGCATTGTTTCAATGGACGCAATAAACTGTCTTCAAATTAATGGTTTATTGTTCTTTGTGAGAGACCAATGGATCGGAACTTACTGTGCTTTGTTACGATACAGTTATGATAATGATCCACGTAACTTTATACTGTCTATGAATTATGTTAGACGATTAATATTAACTATACATTACATTCTGTGCATGCTTGTGTGGGTGATTGCGGGATTTGTATCTCTGACTCTTAACAATAATTTAGGTTCGTATGTGTGTGTTTGAGTAGATCACGGTGTACTTTTAATTAACATTGTAAAGCAGAACATGCAACGATAGTGGTACCGTTAGAAGATAAAAGATACTAATTAATGCAGCGTCAGAACAATACTTAACAGATTGGCCTGATTCTACGTAGAGGCTATCAGTTCTAAGTAGATTATTGATTTGCAATATTTATTAAAATATTATGGAATAGTACTTGTAAGAATAAAATTTTATGTCAACGCTGCAAAGTACTCTCAACGGAGCACGTTATTTTCATACGAAAAAACAAGGTTCTAACGTTAATATGTATAATACAGTCACGACCCACAGCCCCTGAACAATTTACATTTTATATAAATATTGAAGAATAACCACGTTGGTAATGTTCAAGATAAAATGGATACCGTCGACCTCCGTCCATTTGGCTGGAAATTCGGAGTGTTCCCATTTCGTGCTGACGAAATTGTGCAGCGTTTTTATAATTTTCCCTATTTTTGCAACTGTATTCTAGACAAATTATGCTTTATACAGGCACCTCACATACCTTTGTTAGAATATTAAAACGTATTGCATACTAATTAAAATTATTTTTACAACAGAACTATGTCCTAGAACTAGTTCTACAGCTTACTTGAAAAGTCAGCGTGTGTTTGTCTACAATATGATTAGTTTATTATATAGGTAGTTTTCTCTATAATCTTTTTAGAAAACGTAATACTGTGGCGACGTTGATAACAAAACAGTTTATATTATCTGCTACAAGAAATGCCAGTTTGATATCTTTACCACAAACGGTTTTGTTACATTAATTATCTAACACTTTCACGAAATGCTATTCGTTGTAATTACAGAACAGAATTACCTATTTTAATTAGTATAGCATGTATCGCATATCGTGTAAGTAATTAAACTTGTCATAAGGTACTTAATTTTATCATATACATTTTCAATTCTAGTAGCAGTCAATGTACTAATTTTATAAATACTTGACGGCTATAATGATCGTTTTGAGTATGAATTAATATCAATATCAAATAAATTGAATATTAAAAACAAATTTTGTGATTTTACACCAAATTTATTTTAAATGGGGAGAAAGACAAACATTTTAAATAATATATATCCACTAGCATCTGTTACACGCTATATGTATTATTTTAGGAATGTGTTTATAATCTGTAAGCGTAATATTCACTCTACCTCAGTTTCATTCCATATTATATAGTAATTCTAGCTTTTGCCCGCGGCTTCGCTCGCGTAGAACTACTGCCTACCTAACCTACGATAGGTAAGGTTATGTTAGTAACAGTACTTTTTAAATATAATTGATTTTATGTTGATCTGTGATAATATAGCTTTCGAATGGTGAAAGAATTTTTAAATCGGTTAAATCGTTTTTGAGATGAATTCTTACAAACAAACAAACAAAAAATCAAAGCATTTTCTCTTTATAATATTAGTATAGATAAATTATGTTGTTTTCTTATGCTGTTTGTATAATGTAATTCATAGTCCGTCCTACTTTTATCTTATCTAATACTCTTTTACAATATACCTATGGCTATATATATACATATATGGCTATACTAATTTATTAATATATTTTTGTGTTTACCCATCCTATCCTAAATATTGCTTGTAAGAAATTGCTTTTAGCGACAAGGCCACCCTTCCTACATACATACAACACTACTCTAGGTATATATATTTTTTGTAATTCGTGTAAAGAGTATACAATCTATCTATTTATATATTATGGTCACCTTGTACTTGGATTCAAACCTTACCTAGGCTTTAATATTTTGGCTTTTTCAACTAAGCTATACTTACACTACGATCTAACCTAAGCTGGGCAAACATTTTATTTTACAACAAAGTAAGTTTCAAAATAAAAAGACTTTCCTTATCTGGTCCAAAATCAATACTTTATCAATATGACCTAGTCAGATTTAAAAATCTTATGATGTGATTAATTAAATATTTAACAGATGAAAGGCCATATGGATGATATGGATAACAGCAAACAAAAATACAGACCGTCTTATAGTAAAGCGCTTTCCCAAGAAATCTGGTGACCCCACGATTCCATTCACCACGCTAACACAATACAAAATATTTTCTCATTTTAGCGAAATTCCAGGTTTAAAGAGAAAGATCCCGTTGTGCCTCAATAATCATAATAGTTATATACGAGATTATAGAAATATATTTATTACATAGAGATTTTTGATGCAATGCATGCAAACAAACCGATACTGAGTGTTATTTTATATAGACAAGAGACAAAGGAACGATATTACATCATTTTAGTTAGCCTTAAGAGTGTATAATAAAATATTGCCGAACTGGAAATAGGCCTCACCTGTCTATCCGCGGTTTAGTGCCACATTACTATTGCAAACCAGGAGACAGGACGTGGACTTTAGTTCGCAGCTGCGGGCTAAAAAGGTCCAGTTTTTATTGACTTCGTTTGTCGCACATATTGACCAACGCGTGGCTTCGCTGAAACGATTGGAAACTTGCATCGATTGAGTTATTACGTTACTATCTTTTATCCATATCTAGCTTTAGCCCGCGGCTTCGCTCACTTGGGAATAGTAGGTACTAGTGACCTCTGACTTTGACTCTGCCACAACATGACATTCTCTTTATTCTGCTGTCCTCTCTTTGCGTATCTTAATAGCATTAATAGAAAGTATTTAAATTGTCTCGCTTGTAAGAATAATTTTCCGAGAATATATTGTTACAAATGACTACCCACATGCAGTAAGTAAGTAAAAAGCACAAACAGAATAAAAGGAATCTTTTCCTTCCTTTTATTTTTATATCAAATGTATTTCATTACATTTGATATTTAAATATCAAACACTTATAATTTTGCACATAAGGCGTTGAATGGTGTTAATGATCTAACGTACCCACCGCACACGGTACTGCACACCGTGGTCGTAGTCTATTTTTAGATGAAAACATTATCATTATCTTTATGTATATAATTCTTTTGTACAAGTGTATGTCACTATTGCCACCTAAATGGATGAACCGATTTCGATGTAATGTTTTGTGTGTATTTAAGTGGGTCCCAGGATGTTCTGGATTCAAAATTAGACCCGGTTATTTAAAGCCATCGTTAAATAAATTTTACTTTATGTGTATGTATTACACTGACATTTTGCCAGCTATCGTTTTTAGGTCCTACGTAATAGTCGAAAAACATATTACCTATCTCGAGTGTCATGACCAAAATCTAGATACCTACATGTTATAGACGGTTCTTAAAATATTATGAATTTTATAAATTATGTATTTTACTTTAAATCTTTTCAAGTTATAAACTGAGTCTATGGCACTGATATACAGTGCCAAAATCTCTGATCGCTAAATTAGAATTCTATTATTTGTAGTTTCTCTATGTATCCTTAAATATTAACTGATCATATGAAAGTTCCGTTCTTACTGTATCATATACTTATCGTTTCGAATGTCCATACATCTCTCGGTTTACAGGCATTAGCCTATATTATGTACTAGATGTGCCCTCGGTTTCATCCGCGTTTATCGTTACTGCGCCGCCCCCGTGGGTCGTAGCGTGATAATATATAATCTATAGCCTTCCTTGATAAATAGGCTATCCAACACTAAAATAATTTTTCAATTCGAACCAGTAGTTCCTGAGATTAGCAAGTTCAAACAAACAAACAAAATCTTTAGCTTTATAATATTAGTATAGATATTGAAATAACTTAACCATAGCACAACTGTAATCACAAATTATTAACATAAAATGAACCATGACACTAGAATTGCTCTTGTATGAAGGCTACGATTGATATAATGACAATCTGTATTATTATCCATTGTTTATTACAAATTACAAGAGAGCCTTGAAGGCCGCTAAGAGGAACAATTAGAAATCTGACTCAAACGTTTGCGTGCTACCGAAACAATTAGCAAAGATCTCGGCCGCCGGACCGGGAGTCAATTAGCAAGATTATCGTTCATTCGAAAAACTTACATCAACTCGACTGTGAATACGAGATGCGATGTATAATACCTACTTGTACCTCTGAGACGATACTCTAAATATAGAAACAACAAATTCGCAAAAGCTTCAGTATCGTTTGGTTTTCGCAAGCATATCTTTATTATTCAATTTTGTCAGTTAGTTCTATATTTTTTGCATAGTGTGTTTATAATGTTATGTCTTTGATTTATAAATAAAGGTATTTTATATAATAACTAGTAGTTTTCCCGCAGTTTCACCCGCGTAAGTCCCGTTCCCGTGTGAATATCGGGTTTCACCCCTTTCAGCCCCTTCAGGGTGGAATTTCCAAAAATCCTCTCTTAGTGCTCCCCTACACTCTCCAAGGAACATACGAGTACATGCCAAATTTCAGCTTCTTGCGTTTAGTAGTTTCGGCTGTGCGTTGTCTATCAGTCACTCAGTAACGGAAGAGTTTTATATATATATATATATATATAAGCCTTGTCTAGACACTGTCCCACTACTGGACACGGCCCGTGCCTAGTAGTGGGACGTCTCAGAGTGAGAAGTGGTGGGATAAACAGCTATTATATTAAGTGTTCATTGCGATCAACGACAATACTCACCATATAGTTGTATCGAAAATAGATTTAAATTAAAATAATTGATTATTATTGCGTCTTACCATACCTACTAAAATATTGTCTTTGTTGATTTACCTTCTTCAACTCCATTTTAACATCCAACCTCTAAAACATTCACATGGTTTTGTACGCCCTTACCTACTTGATCTTATCTATTCGAGGTCCGTCCAACACAATATAAAAAAGCATAACCAAAAAAATATACTATTGCTCAGTAAAAATAATAACAAAATAACTCCTGGAAGAATAGTTACAGAAGCGTAAAACAGGCCATATCCTTAATTTGAATCTTTACAAGAAAAGTGACTGGACTGAATGGTAACCGATTACTGTAGTCTCTTAGCACTTACAATACTCGCTTGTAGCGAACTATAAAAAGGCATTCAAAATGGTAAGTAATGAAACGTGTAGGTATATGAGTCTCCGGAACACTTACTTATTGGGCGAAACGTTAACTTATTCGCTTCATCACCAGTTAATCCGCAACAGTAAGATGTTCCACTTTTAAAAAATGTAATAGATCCTGAAGTCATGGTAGCTAGCAGCAGAGCCGATACGGTCTACATAGGATTTAAATATAACTAACAAACCGTAGATATAATTATTATACGTGTCCTTACCCCTTCAGGAAGATACAAACATATTTTTATGTTATGAAGTTGCTACACTTTTAACTCGGTTCAACTAATTACTTAAGTGGATTAAGTTGAGCTGAGCTCCTGTACTAAAGTATGTACGTTACAGCCTCGGTCGGTTCGACCGAAATCCACGTGTACTGTACTCTGTTGGATTACAGACCATTTGAGACCATGTCCTAAATACAGAACAATAACGCGATACACACTTACTGTACTCTATAGTGAAGATTATGATGATAAATTAACGGTCTTGTTACATACTTGATGAAACAATTTGGCATCACATGAAAATTCTAAGTCCTTGGCGAAATTTCGTAAAGGGCCTAATTCCTTGTATGGGTAACGGTTAATTTGTATATATAACTGTTTAAAATTATAAGTCAGCTTTATATGCTGTAATATGTCGTGTCTAATTCAGTTGATCTGATTTCTATATTAATTATTATTCATTAGAACCACTGCAGAGTATCAACAAAAATATAGTAGGTAGTTTATATCATTAAGAGTTTGATAATGTGATCGTCATCCCTTTCACTGTTTGTGCTGCGACGTAGTAACATGTCAATGATACCTCCGGCCTGTGTCTATAGACAACGTTAATAACATAATTATAATCAGGTGGTCCGTATATATCATAGTTTGCGTCTGTAGTAGGTATATTAGGTAGGTTAACTGACTCCGTGGCACAGCGGTAGTGAATGCGACTCCTGTGCATGAAGACTCGGGTTCGAATCCCGGGTCGGGCGAACAAACAGTTATGGGGTTTTTCAGTTAAGAAATCTTAATAGCAGCCCGGACTTAGGAAGTTGACGGTGTAACACCCCCGTGCCTCAGAAAGCACTTAAAGCCGTTGCTCCTGAGCCTGATCTCTCTCCGGTTGTGTCGGATTACCGTCCCATCGGATCATGAGAGTTAGGGAACAAAGTGCACTTGTGTTTGCGCACACACTTGTGCACTGTAATATCTCCTGCGTAGTTGGCCAGTCTCTGTTAAGACTGGCCGCCGCGCCGCCGTCGTGGCCGAAATCGGTCTGGAGGATATTATTATTATATTACTAGGTAGGCCGGAACAATACTGAGTACAAGCAAGTATATATACGAGTAAAAGTCAAACTTAACCATACTAATAGCATTACATGCATTAATGCCTATTATATAAAACAGTTCTATAATATTATAGAAATATTTTAACCAACTATATGCCCACTTTCACGTCAATTTAAATAATCCTCAACATTTCTGTAGCAGGAAAATATTTTTGGTTAAGGTTAACCGTACGGTGAGTCAATGAAACTCCAAGTGTTCATGGCATGCGCTCGCGCAACCCAATCCGCGCATCCAAGATGGCGCGCATAGAGCACTGCGCACACGCCGTGTCCGTTACGCTTGACCGCTGAAGCGCGAACAGTTTTTTTCTACATAAACATTGTTCGCAGTAGAGAAATCGACGGGCGTGACTGCGGCCATTGTTGTACGCTGACTAAACGCAGAGAATATTAGAGCGTGATACGGTAAAATAACGTTTAAATATACAAAACTAGATGAGTATAATGGCAGCCGGCGCGGTCGGATGAGGTGACATTTCATATTATAAACCTAACAATACATACATATTGCGCGTTAGAGAACCAAATTAAATTTTGTTAGTCATGCTAATATGAAATTCGTTTTGATAAAAAATTTGGTTAGCCAGTAAAGAACTGTTTAAAGCTAACAATTGTTGATGAAATGTGGGTGCAGCTATAGCTATACCTTTACTGAACGGATGGCCTAGTGCTCTAATTGGTCGTTTCACCACAACTTATGCCGCCGCGTTGAAGGTTTGATATTGGAGCATTAAAAACTTATCGAAACAATAATATATTAAGGACAATAAGTAACTAGTATAATATATTTTATGTTGTAGAATAGAATAATATTAATACCTACGTAGATAGTTCTTATTATGTTAATCAATTTATTATCTAACTTACCTTGTTGGTGCGTATTGGCAAAAGTGGCTAATCATCAGGTCCCGAATTATTTCCTGCATAAGTTGATTACTGCAAACATCTACTATCTCTTTTATCCAGAACTGCCGATGTGTCCGACTACAGAACAAAATTATACTGTCAATAATTTCTCATACCTCACGTAATTTGACAAAGATGGGAAAATCTCACGTATCCTTTGGAAAGCACTTAAGCTGTATAAAGAGTTTATAACCTCAAAAATATCAAGACTATCACTAAGGCAGCTAAGTTGTATCAGATTTCTTCGTTCGGGTTGTTTCATATATAAATATTTATTCTAATAGATTAGCCATTAGCTATATAAAAAATAAAGGAGTCCAGTGCACATTTGTATACAAAACGGAATAATATAATACATTCAACACGATGTAAATATCATACTTCTTTCCGACGTATCTTTAGTACGAAACCCGTTTGTTTATCGCTTCCGGTTGATTATCCTTTGTTCGAGCCTGTTCAGGCGCATCTATTCAAATTACACGATACCAATGCGCATACGCAATGAGCCCGCATATTCCATACCTCCACTCATTATCGATTCAACTCTACTAAGGTACAAACTCACGTGTATTTCGCTTTAAATTGCTGTTAAGGTTCAAATACGTGCCTAATAGTATCATTGAAAGCTAATTGAATATAGTTAAACATGTAGACTGACTGTTAATCTATATTTGTAAGCATATGTGTAACGACTAACCACAAAATTTTGTGAAAAACCAGTGCTATTGAATTCTTGTAGCAGTTTTCCTTACTGAAACCTATTAGTGTTAAGAGCTCTAGAACTATATTCATGGGACAATAGATTTCCTCTCTATTACGCAAATATTACGTATTAACATTTAACATTTTAAGAATCACATAATATGCACATAATTAATCTTACCAATCCTCTGCAGATATACCCGTGTATAGTACTTGTGTACAATTTTTTGATGGATGATTAACAGAACAATAAAATTGCATGAATTAATCGTCTATTAAAACTGGGTTTTCGAAGACTTGATTTTAATAGCACATAATCCGAATATGTATCCTACATCTGTGCTGTTCAAAAAGCAGTGGCCAGAAATACATCAATATTCTTATTATGTTGGACGTAAACAAAACTGGCAAAGTCTATAATAATAATAATAATAATAATAATAATAATAATATTCTATCACATACACACAACACCATCTAGCCCAAACTAAGCAAAGCTTGTACTATGGGTACTAGACAATGGATAAACATACATATATACTTTTTTTTTTGTAAATACATACATATTATATATATCTATGAGTTAGCACCTCTGCCTTCCGGGAAGTAAAGACGAAAGAGTGATAGTACGTTATGTATTTCGACAGAGCATTTTCTGTTATTCTTTTTATTAATATAGTAATGACCAAACACCCGTAGTAGCGCCCCGATATGATGCGGCGCTAATTATGTTTTCTAGAATGGCTGCCTGCTTAAGTACAGAAAAAATATAAATAGAAAAAATATAAATATAAAAACTTTAGTTAGCATAGAAAATATTGCAGAGCACTTTGCATCTGCTGCAATTTTTGAATTAATTATAATTCTTATTATTTTACAAATTTAATGCAATCTAGCAAGTAAATGTTAGAACTGTTATTGTTTATATGTGTTAAAGCCACTTACCGGGTAACTGTTCGTGGAATGTGCCTAGGCGCCGCTGTGAAACTGACAATATTTGTGTGTCCCTACGTAAGCCCAAAACACAAACAGTTTCAACTCTTTCACTCATTTTGGACGAATGCTGTAATTTGGGGTTGCGCAAGCACAGGTTTTATTGCTTGTTTACTTTTAAAGAATAAAATGGCTGACTGCTGAAATGACGCGGCCATAGATAATTCTTTTTTTTATACATGAACATTACCTTGATACATATTTTAATTCAATTTATATTTTATAGTGTTTTATTTAATTTTTATTTAATAGTATTCTACATATAAATAGTGTTTGTTTTTTTATTATTAGTAGTTATCGGTGGTCACTAAAAATCAGCGCCATGATACAGTAAATTATTGTTTACGGCAAAGAAAAAAAACTTAACTCGTATCACGGCGACATGCTGAGCGGCAACCATTATTTCATGCACTAATTAATGTAAAAAATGTTTGTTTTTGTGATTGTTTTATTGTCTTTTATTTGTGTGCTGCAATAAAAATACAGTTTTCTTTTCTTTGTTTCTTTGTATTGCTAGAAATAGTCTACTATATTGTGCTAAAGCCCTTTAAAATAGAAAATAGTTTTTTTTATTACTGTTCATTTAAGCGACGGACATCCAGATTTGGAGCAGCTAGCTGTTTGTTGATCACACATTTTTCTCTAACTTAATTATCGCCTGGAGCAGATTGGTACCGCCGCGCCGTTATGTCCAGTCACCAAACAGATTTACTTGCCGACTAAAGGACAGAATAGCCGCTATTTTATCTCTTACTAGCGATCCGCCCCAGCTTCGCACGGGTAGTACAAACCTTTATAAATTATACACCTAAACCTTCCTTACTAATCATTTAGTAGTTTGTAGTTTTTGGGTTTATCACGAACAGACAGACAGACGTGGCGGAGGACTTTGGTTTAATATGTAGTGATAGCGATTTTACCGTAGTCAGCAACTTGGTTCAGTTCTCTTGAAATTGCTTCTGCGAGACCTGGGGTACACGCCCACTTTTATAAACGGTGGTTACTGCTTGCCATTAGTTTGACCGCTGACACATCTGCCACCAAAGATAAACAAGACGCCAATTACAATCTCCGCTTTATATCTAGTTGGTAAGTTAGTTGTTATAAAATTTATTTTATTTTATTTGTTTGTCTGGAGTACCTACTGTGAGGTGAGGGTAAGAATGTTCGTCTCCTATTATCTTTTTTATTACTGTTGTATTTGTATGCTGTCTCTAATTAAGGTAATTGGTGCCGTGTTATTTGAAGTAAAATAGATAAATATTTTATTTCTTAGATTTTGCCCGCGGCTTTGCTCGCGTAAATGCAGGATAGGTTAGATTGGTAACAGTATTTTTTCTGGATGAAAGGTACCTGACAACGTGTATGCAAAATTTTATGATTCGGTCTCTACTGTATGATAAAATTTTTGTTTGTTTGTGTTTAGTTAAAGGTGGGTCCACATTAGTGAGATTTCGCCGAACCGAACACTGCACCGTGACCGTGACAAAGTCGGGTGCCTGTACCGATAGTGTGGACGGGATTTGTTACGCATACAAATGTTACGATCATTTATCAGTCTCATACGCCCATACAAAATATTTCAATCAAAAAGTACGCCTGAACATTGGACGTACTGCCAGTCACAAATGTGGACGGTGTTTTGGTTTTGTCCCGACACGGGTCACGGGCCGATACATCCAAAGTCGATCTTTTTCAAAGGACGTCCGGAACTGTATCGGTGTGCGGGAGACATCCACACTACCATTTTTGTCACGCGTAGAAGCCCGCGTGTCATCGCGCTGGTACCTATACAAGATTGATGGATCAGGATAAACTCCACCCGTCCAGACTATCCGTAACAAGTCCGCCGCGATGTCACGGTGTTCGGTTTGGGGAAATGTCACTGATGTGGACTTACCTTAAGGCGTGAAAGCGTAACAAACAAATAAGCATACAAACTCACATTCACATTTTATAATATTAGTTAGGCTTCTGCATATGTTTTAACTTATACTAAAAAATGTAATAAAATATACTATAGCCTCTCTAATCAAATCATTGTTAAGACCAGACGGCCGTAGAACTAGGGTACATTCGTAATTATAAGACGTGCGTGCTCGAAGCACAAAAACAATGCTCACTCCCCACGCTAGCTCGGTAAAAACACTAGCTACATCTTATACAAGATAAAAAGTATTAGAACTGTTTGATGAATTTTACATACATAGTACTTCACCTATCTATAAAATATATAACACAGGAGGTAGGATCAACGACATTATAAACAAAAAAGAAAGACATATGGTACTGGCAAACGAAAATGACTCGGAAACGACTCAGTTGGGTCGGTTTCTATTCTTCTCTAAACAAAATCTGTTCAACGAAATCCCTCGCAAAATAGTCAAATGACAGTTGTTCGAGTGATAGCTATTTCTTTCACGTAAACTCCTTTGTTATCTATTGCGCTACTTTTATCAGATTTTTAACACAAGTCCAGTTATTTAATAATTAATAACATAATAGTATGAAGCAGATTTCAACATCCATTACTATAAAAGTGACATATCTAGAGTATAATATTATTGAGTAGGATACAGTTAGATTACCGCTTGACCATGCACCAGCCTAACTTGAGCTGTATCTTCAGATTGATACCAAAAAGGTGGTCTCCTAAACCAATTAAGTTTTAGTTGTCTTCCTGCAATAAGTACCAAGGCGACAGAATACGGTTACGGTAGCCTATGATCGCTTCAAATATCAGAGGTATCTATCACTCGCGCGTTGCCTACAAACAGAATTAACATGTTAAAAGCCGCACAGCAGACACAATATAAAATCTATTGCTCGCGACCAGACGACCAGGACAGCAATGCTCAACACTTTAAAATGGAACGAAAGGAAAATAGTGTCAGAGGTACATACGTGAGCCTTTGAAATTTGTTTTTCATGGGCAAAACACAGTTTCAGTAATCCTACTTATACATAGCACACGATCCCAAAGCCTAACTGGCAAGACCTACGTTATTTTAGCACAGCGGATTTTTTACAGTACTTACATGTGTATGTTAGTAATCAACGTATGCATATTAGCTAGTTTGAAAGTGGGACAATGTTTTTTATACTTCTTTTTTATCCTCGTATTTAATAAACTTTTCGTATTAATATATCAGCTTACAAATAAGCTTAGTTTAGTCATCCAAACAACATAATTCTTGCGCACTTCCTTAAAGTAGCCTAAGTTATAACTGTTATAAGATAAGAAATGTTCAGATTTTCAACATAAACAATTTAGTTTATATTATCGTTGTAAAACTAATTTAGATGGGTATTTTCTATTTCATGTAACACCAACCATTTCATGAAATGGTCGGCCAAATCATGAAGTGATTAATTCTAAGATCCGGCCGCGAAATAAATACACATGTACCTATATATTGTTTAATAATAATAATAATACGTTTATTGTTCAGAAAAAAATACAAATAACAGGTTAGTCACTAGACCCACACTAGGATACCCTGTGTTGTGGGTTCTATTTTTTTATGATTTTTGATTTGATTTGATTTGATTTTTTGGATGACTATTCTTAGCCTATTTTTAAACGGACAGAAACAAGTAATAATGAATGGCCCACTCATGAATGACGTAGGTCTGGCTTTGGGTCTTGATCTTCTATTACGCTGGTTTCGTGTAAGAGCATAGTACTTCATTGGGCGAGCCGCGATGATTGGTACCGTAAAAGACATCAATTCTTTTCCTTCTTTCTACCTTCAAAATCAATGCATTCTAAAGCTTCTCAATATAATCCAGCACTGTCAGCAAGAATTTCAGTAATCTATGCTATGTTCTTTGAACCAACTAAATTCACCGCGATACTATTACCACGATTGTGATTTCAATTTCATATCTTTAGCATGGATCTTTTCCAGAACTTTAGGTAACCGTTATTTTGAACACTGGTCATCTACGGATTAATTCATAATTATAAGGCTGTCGCTCTCAGTCTATCTGTAGACTGTATGCAAAATTGTGGCTCTTGTAGTACTTGTAATACAACGAATGGAGAAATACCTTTTGCTGAATATAAATAATATTACTAGATTTTGCCCGCGGCTTTGCTCGTGTAAATGTAGGTTATGTCAATTGTTGATCCCTTAGGCACAATATTTTTTCTGGGTAAAAGGTACCCTTTGTCCTTTTCTATACCCCTTACAACGTGTATGCGAAATTACATAATAATCGGTCGAGTAGTTAAGGCGTGAAAACGTAACAAACAAACTCACATTCGCATCTATAATTATAGTTAGGCAGTTAGGATAATATAATATTCCACGTATAGGTAATAAACATACTTTGGCATAATCAAGATATTGGATAATTTAGAACTGTGACGAGTTCGCTTAATGTTCTCGAAAAGAAACCACAGAAAACGTTTTCGTGCTGTTTGAATTGACATGGAATATTAAAAAAGGAATATCAAGTCTGCTTTGAAAAAAAGAGAGAATTTGTAATTAACCGGCGATGTTTAAAAGCGGCCATAATTAGTTGAAGGCTTTCTATTCAATTATATTAAAACACTAGCGCACCTGTTGCTGTCACCAATACATAGTTATAATAGATTTTCATTAAAATCATTCTATGATAAGCATATTATTCAATTATTATATTAATTATAAATAATACTGAATTCTACTCATCGGTTAATCAAAGATCGAATACTTGCTAGGGTACGCCTACTCTCTTTAAAACTTTACACGTCTAGCCATACTTGTAAAACAGACAAAAATATTTAAAAAATTGTACCTAGTCGTTAGCTATTTTTAAACAGTCAGATAATCACACGTTTACTTAAACATTTGCCAGGTTCGAGTATCAGTTGAATAATAGTTAAGTAATAGCGTTGATCAAACGATAAACATTGATCAAGGACTTGACAGATATTTAGTTGAAAAGTTGCTTAATATTAGCCTGTGATTCTTTTTTTTTATAATAATATTCTTCCACATACTCACAACACCATCTAGCCCAAACTAAGCAGAGCTTGTACTATGGGTACTAGACAATGGATAAACATACATAATAATACTTTTTTATTTTTTTCGTTAATTCTTACATATTATGCATAGAAACACCCAGACCAAGACAAACATCCATGTTCATGCACACAAATATTTTACTTGTGCTGGAATCGAACCCGCGACCTCAGGCGCCACAGTCGGTTACACTAACCACTACGTCATCGAGGCCGAAAGGCTGCATATACTTTTGTCCAGCTTTAATGTTTTGAATTACAAAAGAAGTATTTTTAGTCTCTGGTCACTGCATTGCATTTTTTTTTTTAATTAGTAGTCTTTTATTAAAATTTTATATTGTTTTCATCTCTATGCATGTGTTATCATCCGAAGTGATACATACATCTCAATTATTAACAATAAACGACACAATTACGGCCAATCATTGGCGTTTATCACTTATAAATTAACGATAAGTGTAGTACACAAGTTGGATTGGAGCATGTGTTACTATTCCCATCGATTGAGCTATTCATAGACACGATTATCGATTCTGCCGGCAAACGGCATTAGAGTTGTACAAAAGTGAGGATATGTAATCCTCACTTTTGTACGGCAATAGAGTTGCTAATGCCGTTTTTATTTTAATTATGTTTCAATATTTTCTTTGAGTGTAAAATGTAGATATTGCAAGTGTAGATTTATGTATTCGGTATAAAAGACGATCATAACGGATGGCGTAGAAGTTTAAGTGGTCGCCTCCCCGCTGCCACTGCGCCGAGTGTACAAAGTGTATCAAATGGACAGCGTTTGCCGCATGCGTCTCTTACGCACGCTTTTCGTTTAAACGGAATGCTTTAAGGACACTTGGATAAACGTATCAACGCGTGCATTTATCTATACCTACATATCTGTAGTAATATTATAAAGAGGAAAGATTTGATTATTTGCTTGTTTGTAAAGATTTAACCCAAAAACGCTAAACTCGATTTAAAAAATCTTTCACCATTATAAACCTACATGATCACCGAATATAAAGGAAGAAAAGAAAGAAAGAAAAATGTTTTATTTGAATCTCCATACATACATAATTTTAAAAAACAATAATAAATACAATTTAAATAGAAAATGCTACATGGAGATCAAATTATAATATTATAATATGCAATATTTTAAATTTTAAAAGAACTGTTACTACTATCATTACCTCACCTACTTTTACCCGAGTGAAGCCGCGGGCAAAAGCTAGTGGTTGACAAGGCATCTACTCGGCTGTTTGAGCACCTGCAACTGTGGACTAGTCTGAACTGGATAAATTGTCAATTTCTGTACTATCTTAGCGCTTGAATATTTTATTTTTGTTTTTACTCGCTACACCAACTAAATTGCCTACTACCTGTGCTAGAAGCAGCATACTTGCTGTGATTATTACTTTACTTGAGCTCAATATAGATGCATTTATTTACAATTAAAATGTTAACGATCATGTTAACCGGTGTAAGTACTGAAAATGCTAAGTTTTTATGATTATGACGCTAGAAAGATCGAGAGTTAAATCAACACGAGAAACATTAGACACCTAAATCCTCTTTTAATAGAGTAGATTCTAAAGTGTCCGTTAGCTGTGATAATTTATATTTAAATAATGAATTTTTAAAAATGAATTAAATTAAGTAGATACTGTATTAATTTCTTACTTGTTGATCAATAGGTCTGTTTTATATTTCCATACATTTTGACTATTGAGTCAAAATGAACATGTAAATTTTTAAATAAGCGCCGGCGTATTACAGCGGACCTTGCAATTTGTAGCAACGCACACGAAGAATATATGTAGATAAAAGTCCACGGCCCACGGCCGACAAAACAAACCACTACTGCCCGTTGTAGTGGCCAGCGTACCCTACCTAGGGCAGCCGCGGACAACAACGATCAGAGCCGAACTTTTCTGTCCCTTGGCAAAATCCCGAAGTCTATGAACGCCATATCTACTATTCATTATGAACCTATATTTGCCCTTAATTGCCTAAACTTATCTCGTGGTATCACAACCAATTACATGAACTATTTTATTACACAAACGCGAACAACACAAGTGAGTTTAATACCTAACAATTACTCCAATACTTCCATTCATATTCATATAATTTATACAGCACTAGATTTTCATCGCGGCTTCGCTCGCGGTAATCTAGATTTTTCAATAAATTTCTATCCCTTGGCAACAGTACTTTTTTTTCTTGATGTAAAGTATCTGAGGTCCTATTCAGTACCTTTGTCATCGCGTATGCGAAATTTCATGATAATCCGCTAATTAGGTAAGGTGTGAAGCGTAACAAACAAACTAACATTCACATTTATAATATCTATTAGGAAAAAGTTTGGTTTGGAATAATATGTTCCTTTATTAGAAAAATTAAGATGGTATAGATTATGTTACATGATCAATAGAGCTTCAGACTTCAAAAACTGTATGTTGCCGCAATTATGTCGTAACTCAGATAATGATGATGTTGAATTGATTGCATATCTCATATAAATCACAATTTGTGAAACACATTCTATGTAATAAAACGAAGGTTCTAATAGTTTGGCTGCATATAGTCATAAATAAGTCATTGAGATCAACTGTGTTCCCAGTTTATATGTAAAAGTGTCAATACAAAATAAACCGCTTCACCGAGGTCTGAATAAAACAATTTTTGACGAGAATTGCTTTTTGGTGCTATGGTAAGTATATCGTATTTTCTTATATATGTATTTAAGTATTAAGCTAACCACAACTTTCACGACCAGCATTTCCTCAAGAGGTTCAAGTAACAGAGTGCTCTTGGTGTCGTATTCGATTTCCGCTAGAGGCCAATTTCGAAACCGATCTTTTTGATGTTGGCTCTGGATTGCGTGTTATGTTCACACCAGTCTCTTGTATGGCTTTCATAGTTTAAGGTCATATAAATACATGAAATATTCATATCTCAGTTCTTGTGTTTGGTAAGTGTAAATAGGGGGAGCAAATTTTTTGAAACTTTAATTTAGCTGTATCAACACAAGCGGTATAAGTTTACTTACATTTTGTTCTAGTTTGATAAAGCCTTATATGTATACTTTTCGCTTGGTTGTTTAACTTTTTACTGCTTACAACACGCAACAATATTCTGACACGAATGTCGTCTACGGCCTTTCATTATACACACATTAAATATTAGAGGACTTAAATAAAGTGACTACATAATTAGGTTTTTATTTCTACGTTACGTGCACAGTAGCTAGAGTACTGCGACTATAAGCTCGTTTCTAATGAATAGAAAAAAAAAATTACTAGATACACAATCCATGTAAGTTTTATAAAAATGGTACCAGTAAACATAACTGCTACTACCAGATATTAAATCTTACTAATAATTAATAATAATAATAATAATAATAATATTCTACCACATACACACAACACCATCTAGCCCAAACTAAGCAGAGCTTGTACTATGGGTACTAGACAATGGATAAACATACATATATACTTCTTTTTGTAAATACATACATAATATATATAGAAACACCCAGACCAAGACAAACATCCATGTTCATGCACACAAATGTTTGACTTGTGCGGGAATCGAACCCGCGACCTCGGGCGTGGCAGTCGGTTACACTAACCACTACGCCATCGAGGCCGATTAAAATATAAATGTTAAAACTAACATGATAAATATCACGTAACTAAATAGCCGTAGAGTAGAAACAGCTATCATAAAGGTTTTAGTTAATTTCATCTGCATTAAGACTATTGCTCGAAAGTGAATTTTAGACTAAAAGCCGCAAGTGAACCTGATCATTCGACAACAAGACAGTCAATAATAACCGTTCATTTTTATTGGTCGAATGCAGAAGCTTCGGCTTTGCTCAATACTTGTGATGGTGGTGAAGTGTGAGGTCGAAGCCACCATTGTCACCAAAGTCGGAGTTTCACCTGGACAGTAGTTACAAATATAAATTTATATATAGATCTTTTCTTTGGTGAGCTCTAATATGGCTTGCTAGACCGAACTTGGTCTTGAATGTCCTACGACAGATGTGGCAGTAGAGTTAGCCTGTGCTGTTGTACGTATAAATATAGAAGGGTTTGGGCCTTTCTTAAAGTATTTGGAGTTAGTTACAAATGGATACGTGACTAGAGGGCAAGATGGTTTTAGTGCTCTTTATATAGGACCTACGAGTTTTCATAACATACGATTGCGATAAATGGCAATACATCTTTTTCACCTTTTCAGACCACCTGCTGCCTAATTTATTTAAATTGTATTTTGTTTTAATTTTAAATTTTAATTGAGTTATATATGTATGTTACTGCCTACATGCACCGAAATCATGCAGGCTCTACGAGAATACCAGCGTTGTGGATATACTGCAACATAGCTGACGCAGGACGTTATTTGTTCTCCTTATACATACCTATTGCTTGTGTTTCCTGTTACCTCATGAGCGTGGAACAAATAAAATTATTTTTCTTACTTTCTTTCTTTCTTTTTATACTTCCACCCGAAAAACCTGTATTTAGAACAAAATTCGTCGTCGTGTCATGTCTTACTGTGAAAGGACATTATTGACTGTTTCTAAGTCAGTTAACCAATCCTAATAGTAGTTCATCAGTCAACGGTGGAGCCAATTGAGAAAACTTAAAGTTGTATCCGAAAATTTGTAATGAGACAGTCAAACGTATGTCAATTGCAGTTGACATGCGTTTGACAGTCTAATTACAACTTTTCGTCGACATGCTATTTGAAATCGAGTAGTGATCATAACGGATATTGCAAAACGATCTCATCTTCAGTAGGTACCTACTCAAAATGAGAACGTTTTTCGTAATAAACAATTATGAAAACCTGTATTTAGAGCAAAATTGAAGCGCATAAAAAGCTTATAGTCGGCAAATATACTTAACCAAAGAAATCCACATAATTTACATGTGTATATCAACTAGATATTAGTTTAAATCACGATTGTTAGTTATATATGTGGGTGTAACATTTATGAATATTAAACAAACACCTACCCACACTATACAAATAGTAAAGAATAAACTCACTCTATCTAAATATCGAAAAACTGTTGATATAACCGCGCGAAAGCTAATCCTAACTGATGTTTACATTTAAGTATCTAAAATATAACTGGCTCTGACTCTTGATTGGTGTCTTATTATAATTTAAGAATTGTTTTTGCTTTTTATTTATTTAAAAAACTTTTAATTTGTGTCATAAATTACTAGTATTTTTGTAAACCCTCCAGTTAAGCTAAGAAGCTTGTGTTAGGAGTAGATTCCCGTCGGTAGTGTAATCGATAGGATTGAAAACCGCGACCTTATGATCGCCAGTCTAAAGACCTTATTCATTAGGCTACCGACGAAAAGATCTCTTACATTTAACATATAAACTTATGTATAAAATATAGTAACCAGTCCTTAGAATACGAGCTACACGCAAAAACTGCTTGCTCGGGCTACATATTGTGCAAACTGCTCGCTCGAGCTTAATGCGCAAGGTACTCGCGCGGGCTACATGCATCAATTGCACGTCTAAGCAACATGCGCAAGCTGCTTACACGGACTACATGCACGGGCTACTAGCAAATTTCATTTTCATTTGTACACCGCCTTCTGGAGTTTACTTGATATAACTAAACACTACTCTGAATGTGAAATTTGCAAGTAACCCAAGGACTGTGTCATCCAGACGTGCTTTTATATCACCGTTATAGTAAATAATCTTGGAAAAGACTTTTTACAATCAGCACATCCCGAAGTATCATCCTGGACGAGAACTTTTTAAAAAAGAATCAGCATTAATTTTTAGCGACTCTTGCATATGTCGGAATCAGCCCACCAATTAAATAGCAGGCGCATATACAGTGGTGGACATATAATTAGAAACAGTACATAAAACTTAGGTAAACACAGAATGAACTATCGTTATGAGTAAAAAATATATAGATTAAATCACTATAAACTATACCAGAATATAGCCAATGAGTCAAAAAACTCATAAAATATAAAAAAAAAGAAATCTGTTCTATCTTTAATTATTAAAAGAGTTTAAATATGAATGATAGTTGAATTTCTACTACTGGCCGTTTGGACAACTAATTAGAAACAGGATCCATGATTCGTTCCATTTTTGAAATTTAAAAAGAAACCTCTTCCTACGCTTTTCCTGTAGTTTCGGCGGCAATTAAACGTCAATTTGGCATTACGGGAATAATAAGTTTTGTTAAAAATGGGTAAAAATAAGAAAATAAGTTGTGACGAGTCAACTAGGCAATTAATTGTTAAAATACATTTAGATCGAAAGTGGACTTATAGAAGAATTGCTAATCATCTAGAATGTTCTGTGAAGAAACTTTTCAACGCTATTGCTCATTATAAAAGAAACGAAACTACTAAAGTGTTGTTAGAAAGGCTCGTCAAAAGGAAAACGTCTCCCCGGGAAGATTTGCAAATAATACGTGTAGCTAAACAAAACCCGTGTAAAGGCTCCAACGAGATTAGAAATGAAGTTTTTTCACCTGATGACCCAAGGAACATTTCCTCGAAACTGGTACGCCGCAGATTAGTGGAAGCTAAATTGTTCGGGAGGGTTTCTCGAAAGGTATCGCTTCTTACCAAGCAACACCGAGAGAAGCGATTATTATTTGCAAAGAAATATCTTAACTGGACCGTACGAGAATGGAAAAAGTGTTATTCTCGTATGAAACAAAAATAAATATGGTGAATTCAGACGGCAAACGCTACATCAGACGTCCAATATACCATGCTTTTGATTATAAATACACGAGGAGCATAGTCAAACACGGCGGTGGTAACATTAAAGTATGGGGATGTTTTTCTGGTTGCGGAGTTGGACCCGTCCGTAAGATTGAAAGTATAATGGATCAATTTCAATACAAAAACATCTTAGAAGAGACAATGATTCCCTACACCGACGACCATTTGCCTGTGACCTGGATCTTTCAGCACGATAACGACCCAAAACACACGACCCGCAGTGTTAAATCCTTTCTTAGTGAGCAACGTGTTACCATGTTAGACTAGCGTGCAAATAGTCCCGATTTAAATCCTATTGAAAATTTGTGGCACGTCGTTAAATAAAAGTCTCCGTTAAACGTAGTTCCAGTCAAAACAAACTTTACGAAGCCTTTGTTGAAGCATGGAACTCGATCCCACTCGATAAATGTATGAAATTACTTGAATCAATGCCATGTCGTTGCAGAGCCGTCATTAATAACAAAGGCTATGCAACTAAATAATATTTTTCAGAAATTTAGTAAACCAAACATAATTTTACATAAATAATTTGAAATTGATGACGTTAACACGTTAATAACTTTGATTTTTACCTCATTTCTTTATTGTTTCTAATTACTTGTCCATGACGGATGGGGTACTGCAAATGTCGTTTAGTTGTTTGTACGTAACTAAATATCTAAATGGTAGTTGTAAACTCGGATATTTATTTGTTTTTAATAAATTATAAGTTGTTGAACGTATTCTATGCATTTTGTTGTTTTATTACCAAAAACAAAAGTTTTACGGCATTGTGCCTTGTATAATGTGAAATACGTTGCAAATGTTTCTAATTATATGTCCACCACTGTATGTAGTTTACCCTAGAAGTCTTATGGTGTCAATATCGAGCGGATTACTTACGCGAGAGATTCCCGTGTCGCGTCGCGTCGGTACATACACTAGGCGCTGGAACCTTGCACTTCCTTCCACGGGGACTTACATGATGCATACCTCATGTGCCTTAACATAAGCACGCTACTCACGTTGGGTACACGAGCATAATCGTATGTCATTGTTTTTAAATCAATGATATGGGCCTTTGGGAAAGATATATTTAGCTATTCAGCTGGAGTCGTAAATAATTAGTATCTTTAATTGAAAACGCTTACATTTAAAAGAAAAACATACTTATTGCAAGTAACCATGACGCTTGGCTGTTGTTGCGACCGACAATAAAAATATCGCAGCGCAGCCACATTCCACAAAATAATAATATATGTATATCTACTTACAAATAGTACCTACTTATACAGCGTTTACATATTTTGTAGTGCAACATATACCAATGGCACGTTACAATCTCAGATTCGGACAGTCAGCCACCATTGTGTCAGTTATAATAAAAACAACATTATATTATTATATTATATTTTTTTTATTTATTTTAAATTGACTTGTTACCGCCTTTTTTATTTCATCAACATTTTTGTTAAGTGTTAGCAAGGAATAAAAAGTATACCCAATGCACATACAGTATACAATGTTATCATACAGTAGCCTATGGTCGCTGGATGTATACCAGGAATATTTATCTTGCGTTGCCAACCGGAAAAAGGAATTAAATATGCATTGAAAGTACAGGAATTGGAGTGGTGCCTACCACTATATACGCTATATACTCCCCGTGACCATGGCTGCTGAAAAGCAACCGAAACGTCGGGGAAAGTGTAAAAATAAATTAAATCTAAATAGTTTAATAATAATTTAATTAGCTTAAAAATTAGTAAAGTTTAATAGTAGTAGTAGTGTAAAAATTTTCAAAATTTTGTAATAAAGTGTCAAATAAACAACGCGATAAAATCCGTATATAGCAGTTTAATTTCAATGAATATTTACATTTTAACTAAACTTGTGATTGCAATAACAGTAATATCAACAAATCTTATAATTATAAAATCGATGGCAAATATATTCATAACATCAAGCTTGCATTCATCGACAATCTAGATATTTAACAACCACATACGGTGCCGTTTCCGCATCTTTTTATAAAACCTGCACTTTGTCAATGTCTAGTCACACGACAATGCATTCGTATATTATGTCTGTACGGTACATTCACAACCGAATCGGTACTATACAATAAATACCTGAGGCGCAATCTCCGTGAAAATACAATCTCAACTACTTTTACACTGCAAGAGAAGATACATTATCTATTTATTCTGTGCTACAGGGACAAAGAAGCCCACATATTTATGTACCTACGTATATTTTCTAAGCTGTTATCACGGCATCTGTTTCATACTTCCACCCTATACAAAACACAAAAAGCCTTAAAATATCTTCACATTTTTCTTCACGCTTAACGACTGTTATAATAAAATTAATGTACCGTTTCTTGCCAACAAGTGGAGTTCCGCGACAAAATGGGCGCGGAACGTCGATAGCTTTGAATGTTTGATATATTCGGTAGGGGCGATACCTACAGTGTGGAACATAGCCTGCCTGTCCTTTGCAAGACATTCCAGAAATTGTTATGCAGAAGATTGACTTAATGACGTAATAACTTAATGTTAAAGACTAGAGTCGTTTATGAAGTTAGTTTAATACCTATCTAGCCTAATTATAGAACTTGCGTTGTTTCTATTTTTAACTAGATCGATGTATTGCTTCGCTTGTTCATTTATTTTTGTTAAAAGGTACGTTTAATATTATGAAGTGTATTTAAATATCAACACATTACCTTACTCATTTTCTTAGTTGGATAAGGTACCTATTTATACCGCTTAGTTTAGTTTCAGTAACCATTTTTTAAATTCTTTCTATCATGAAAGGGTAATAAGTAAAGAAATAGTAGATAAAACCTATTTAACGTTGCATAGGATACCGTTTGTTCAATATTTGTATTGTATAATACTCAGATCGCATGCTGTGCATGAGACACGCGAATATGTCGTTTTGGTTTTTGCTTTGATACTTAACTACCTACTATGAAGCAATATTTATATTTTTCATAAAATCTATTATACTTAGGTAAGTACTCAGTATTTGTAACGTTGAAAAAAATACATTATTATTACGTACTGTTTAGGACCTAAGGTATTCTTCTACTGAATTATTTAGTATCTCTACGTCTTAAAATGGACCTAGTACCGCCATCTATGTAGCTTACGAGACAATTCTAAGGCACTTGAGAGTGCAGATGTGAAACTCGACTTATATCCGACATTAATGCAGCATATTTTGCAAGGTTGTGTGTAGCAACAATACAACACCAAACTAGCAAATATTACATTTTCTTCCTTACCTGTTTCATTATTTATATATTACCTACGTTCATATACCTACTCTAATATACATATTGTGCTAGAAATATTCCCTAGGATAATTTTTTGTGTCGCCCTGACATTGGCCTTAATCAGAGAACGTAGGTAAGCCATGCGTTACATCCTGGGCAAAGTTCAACTCAAAATTCTAGGGCGGATTATGGGCCATCGGTGTTTAGGGGCCGAGCAGAGGTCTTCCTGCTAAATAATCATTGGTTTCTGATCGTAAACGAGCATTCGTAGAGGACACGCCAAGTAACTACTAACGTTAATTTAATATATATATTTTAACGCATTATCAGCCGGCGGGCATAAGCCAGGTCCGTAGCTGGTAACCGTTAGGGTTGTAGATCAGCCGGCAGGTATAAGCCAGGTCCGTAGCTGGTTACCGTTAGGGTTATATTGAAACACGTAGACTGATTCAACTGAGAATATATTTACAATTTTAAGACTTCTTATATCTCCTTTATTGTTCATGCAAGTAACGCTAGCACTTGTGTACAATAATCATTTACACCAATCAGGGACATGTAAACATAATTTAACGAGGAGTTCTTGAGCGTGTGTGCGTGCGGCGCGGTGACTATAAATACCATTAATATATAAAAATCCTAGATACACAATCCCATACAAAACTTACACTTAAAATTGTCCTCAGTTCCTTATATGTAGTTATATTAACCATATAAACCTTCATTCATGCAAATTAGACCTTACCACCTTAACTTTAAGTTGAATATACAAGGCTATCTAAAAAAAGTTATGAAATTTCACGAGCAGAGTTCGAGATAGAATAAAGAATCAATGGAGTCGAATATTGTTTTTACAAATTTTAAGGTAAGTTAATATTCTGACGTAATTATGTAGTTTATAAAATGCACGTGAATATGTGTTATAAACACATATTTGCTTTTACTTCTACATGTAGGTATTTAACTAAGGTTGTGTCCTATGACGTTCAATAAAATGAAACGAATGTACTGCCATTATAATTTATATATGGCAGCTCTTAAACAGATGGTAGAAAATCTTTTATTATTTTATCAGACATAACAGTAGTACTTATTTAAAAATATAGACAAGACAAGTAAAATATTTGTAAAATAGCATGTTTTTAATATATAACAGTAATAGATAATTAATACGCACGTAAAATATATTACGAGTATGTTTCATTGCTGTTCATATACTTGGTTGGCCGACTTTGAAATTGTATATTCTAATTGTCTATTGAAAAACGTGTTTGAACATTACGCGAGTGATTGTACTTACAAATTAAAGTAACATAAAATAATAAAATGAGAGAGAGAATTAAGATTTCCAACTTGAAAAGATACGACATAATAAGATTTTTAATTTCCTTGAAATAAATTGAGTTTATTGTATAATCTTCTAAATCCTGTATATCAATGACTGCCACGTATAAAAACTTCGCGCGTCGCTTAGATTGTAAGTTGGTTTCGTCGCGGCTAGACGTATGATGCTCCGTCCGATCGCCTTTGCGTGTCGCTTGGTTTCGGCGCGGCTAGACGTATGATGCTCCGTTCGATTCCAGGTTCCGCATAAACTTATATGTTGCTTGTGTGTATACATACGCCACAATTTTTATTTTAGTTTCATTGGGTATACTATACACGTGTTGAACTTTTCAAAAGGCTACCATTATATTCTAGTACACCACACATTAAAGTAGATTTTATTATATCGAATTAAGTGTTGCGGCAGTTGTTGGCGCAAATCCATTGTGATAAAATAATTGCGAAGAGATCAGTGTTAGTATTCGAATATTGCAAGTTAAATAGGCCCGGATCCCACGACGCGGTTGTCCATCGTCAGAAAAGTTGGGTATTGTCAACCTTTTCTATTGCAGTAGTTTGTCGGATTGGGCAATCCGAGGGTGAGTTCTTCTCTTCGCAAATTATATTGATTTTAATAGCAGTTCATACTTTATTGCAACAAGGGACATGACGACCAGTTAAAGTATGTACCTAACGCGGTTGCCGCGCATTAGACAAAATAATGTTCAAGATAAAAATACTATTACCAACTTTGGCAAAAACAAATTATAAGAGCACCACATAGATACATAATTTCACTCTGTGGTAGCAGACTGTTTTAGTCATCACATTGCGAAGCCGCAGACATCATTAAACTCTAGATACGCCAATGCATCTACCTACCTGATTATAAAGATAGCTCTCACACAAGAAATAAACACAAAGTACACTCATCATCAAAACCGTTCATACCTACACTATATTCAGCCATGGTTATTTCTAGATCCGAAAATTCGAGGCAAACGAAACTTTGAGAATATTGTTATGGAGGAGGGATTCAACAGCAGTATCAGCATTCGCATTGAGAGATGCTGATTATTTATGCTCAAGTTTAAGTCATAATATTACCGCAACGCCATATTGCCGTAGTTCTTAGCATGTCTCATTTTCGCTTGCAAGTTTTCACCAACGAGCGATTGAGTCGACTGCGGCAATTGCGATTGCAGACAAACATATGTATACGCCATACTGCTTCCTTAGATTCAGGTTTGACCCTGCACTATGCCATGTATGGCTATCTCTATCTCAAAAATAGTCACCTGTTAAATAATTTGGAACAGAAGTTGTAATCTTTATAACTATTATTAAATGCTAATATCATTTAAAGAATAGGAAGCAAGATATTAAGGCAAAACCTATTTTGCGACACTCAATATCTAAGACGAGGACACCAGTTTTTATAAGACATGAGACTTGTTGAATGCCAAACAAAGGAATATACAAAAATGGTCCGCTTATTATTTTTAATGCCCGAGGTAAAACCCCTAAATGCAGCCAAATTAGGGGTTGCATTTTAAAAGCCCTGTGACCATATCTGGCACTAATAACTTCTATAACAGACTCCCACTACGCTGACCAATGATTGTTATGCTCAAGAATGCTGCCTGCTATCCTCAAATGTTGGTGGTGCAGTAGTGTATATGGCTGATGGCGCATGAGGTTTTTTTTATGGATTAGGGGGCAACCGAGCAGACGGATCGCCTGATGGTAAGCCATTACCGTCTATGGACACCCGCAACACCCAGAGGAGTCACAAGTTCGTTGCCGGTTTGGGTTCGATTCCAGGCACGGGCAATGTTTGACTGGGTTTTCCTTCCAACATATTCAATCTCAACAGCAGCACAAAGTTTGAAACTATTTACATGAGACTTAAAAACATAGTTGGCAAATGTTAATACATCTCTTTGGATTACACCCACATTTCGCCAACTATGTTCCCTGATGGCGTAACCAGAGGACTAGGTACCACTAAGGCGATATAGGTGTGACACTACATTTTTACATTTAGTGTATCTTTACTCTTCTTTATTGGGAAAAAAGAAAACATATTGAACGTGAAGCTTGAATCTTTATTACATCACACAATAAATTAATTCAGGCATAATTGAATATACATCATATCATATATACAATGAGATCCTCATTATAATTGCTCACTGACTGTTGCTTCAACTAATTAGAAGCGAATCTTTCGCCGCCATCTCTGTATGGCAGCATACAAATTTTATCTATTTACAAAGTACTGAAGCAAGTCTTTATTAATTATTACATGATAAAATACAAATTATTATATGTATCGGCAAAATCAGAGTTTAGAATAAACTAGTTATTTTTTTGTGGTTTTCTATATCAGATTAAAACACTAGTCGCTTCTCCCCATAGCTTCGATTCACGGGATAAAGCTGGGCCAAAGCCACATTCTATAAAGGGGCCAAAGAAATTATTAAAAGACACTTTACCATTTACCAAACATGAGGCCAATATAAATTCGTTGCAGCAGTCTCGTGTAATTATGCATTAAAAAATTTTTTGTCAAAGTACCTTATATAGAGTAGGTAAATCTTTTAGTCTCGTTATTGAGAAATTCCTATAGCGTGATGTTAAGTATCGTGTCTTACAAAAACTAAAACAGGACACGTAAAAAAATCCGTCTATTCGTAGACGGATTTTTTTCGTCCTCCATGGACCTCTATGTAGTAATCCTATAATATCCTGTGATAAATACTAATAAATAATACTAAAATTACTTAAAATCAGATTTTGCCGAAAATAAAGATTTGAACACAGATTTTATACATCAATACTAAAAAATAGCATTGCTCTCGAACACAATATAAAACCATAAAATTATAAAAATTCGTTACGTTAGCAAAAGCTGCCTTTGTTATAATTTCATATTTTATTAATAATTTCATACAAAAAATCACGATTGTGTAGATATTCCACTACAACAAATAGGTAAGTACACGTCTACTTAATTCAATTGAGTTGAAACCTCCAAAAGTGTAAATATTTGTGATATTGGCGTAGCTTAGAGCAATGCGTAGTGATAACAAAATGAGTGGTAACTTATAACATAGTCTGGCTTAATGTCATCCATATAGTCAGAAAAGTGCTGACATAGAGCCAGCTGCGAGGTTATGATGGATAATACGGTAGAAGCCAAGAGCATCGCATACCAACACTAGACGTCGCCTTTTGTAGCTCGTTCTCACGTCGCGTCTTCCCACATTCCAATACTGTCTCATGGTTAAACCCGCACGTTACGATATATAAGTAAACTGGCATAATATAAATAAATAATATACATAGTATGTACACATAGCATACATACGTCATATTTCCACCCACACATGAGCGCACCACACACAGACACACACACCCACCCACATACACACACGCACACACACACACACGTACACACACACACACACACATACACACACACATACACACACACACACACACACACACACACACACACACACGCACACACACGCACACACACTAGAACTATTGCATGTTTTAATTTGTTTAATTAAATTTAAGTTTAATTTTCTTTTCTTATTAATTCAATTTAAATTTAACAATCTTTTATGTAAGTACATCATAAAATAGTTATGTAATCATTTGTACAACAATATAAAAATTTTGAACTGATGAGTGTAGTAGGGGAGGGCGCTGGTGTCTGTAACACAGTTCTCACTAGCTCAGACGCCATCGTTTAACTCTATCTTTATAAGTATCTTAATCTAATATTATGAAAGGTCTTGCTACATTAAGATAGAATAGCTGTAACACATTTTGGAAAATAAAGATTTATTTATTATTTATTATAGTTCTACAGTTACATGATCTTTTGGGGCAACTAACCTTCGCTAGCTACCCTGCTGACCCCCATAATACTAGCTAGTCAATAAAAGAAACAGTACATTAGAATAAAAATTGTCACACATTTTCATTTATAGCCTGATTGAACTTTTATTGAGTACCTTCAAAATCTATAACTGCCATATTTGAAGCTCCATATAAATAAAGCATCTCTGATTAAAATGAGAACTTGTTAAAATTTTATGCACGCTGTAGCCTATATATCAATATTACATATTATACATAGCAAAATATGTACTGAAGATGATTTAATAAGTGCAAACTGTGTATGTCGATTCTTCGAGAATGAAATGTAGTAAAAGCCAGTAAAAGAAAACACTACTTTTCAGGAAAGCCAAAAAACTATTTCTATTTATTTTTTGTATTGGTGTACATAGTTTTTTAGCTCTTTATGTTCTATATTTATGGAATTATATATTTTACAGCATTTGTAACGAGTCTAAGTATTATTTCCACCTTCCATTACTATTAAAATAAAAGTTTAAAGCTGCAGTATTGTCTGGGTAGTAAAACCATTTTTTTGCGAATATCATCATTTTAAATACACACATAAGTTTACATCAATAACTCATTTTCGCCAAAATGGCTTTCACAACACTTCATCCCCGAATGGTCGATATATATAACTCGCTAAGCGATTGAGTGAGTGAGTAAGAAATTGAGTTTGGTCTGAAGATGGTCTCTTTTGAAGCGAGGTAGCCCAAGTGCAAGTGACAAAAAGCAAGAAATGTTAACTGTGACTGCCCTTCAGCGAACCTTGGCCAACAAATATAACTTTACAATTTCAGCTCTTGAAACAGACGATAGACATACAACAAATATTTGGTATTCTAAAACATATTTACAAAGAAAGCATAATAATTATAATAGGTACATTAATTGGTATGACAATTCTTTAAATGCACTATATGACATTTTTACATAGTTTTTCAACTAATCACAGTCTAACTAATGCAGTCATATAGGCTGCTAACGATCACACATAGCCAACTGGGCGAGAGAAGTACTAACAAATTAGAGGAGAGGAGGAGGAGGAGATTTTAAATAAGAGGACACACTGAAAACATGCTCTAGCTTTCATCGAATAGTACAGGACTATGAGAAGACCAATTAATCTAGAATTTTCATATAGGTAAATTGATGTCTTTAACTAGAATTTCCTAGCTCAAAAACGATATTGTGATTTTGGCTCGATCATAATTATTTTCGAAAACACCTCTGAAAAATTACTATTTTTGAAATTACAACGAAGTTACACTATCATTATGCTTAGGAATTACTCAAATATATTCGTAACATCAATATTAGTGATTTGCTAGCTCATTATTTCCATAACTAAAACCAATCATTTTTAAATAATATTTTACGTTTTTTTAACAATTTCTAATCGTTCTCGATCATTGCGGGCGCATCGCAATTTTAGACCTTATGACCGCTATTTAAGGATTGATACACAATGAGTGTCATTGGGGCGGATATGGGCGGAGCTATTCTAATCGATAATTTTCGCGGTGTCCCCTTAATTAAATAAAACAGTTAACCACTGAGATTACATTGCACTATTCTGCACACTACCTTTTACTTCCTTATTTTTATTTTTGTATTCTTTACTACATTGTTATCGTATTATTAGACGACAACACAATCTGTGTTGCTAGCATACATTTTTTACTTATAAGTGGAAGCTTGTAATTAGCAACATGTATATATATTTTCCTCTGTAACTATTTTTGTATTAGTCTGTAAGCTTTCTTAAAACTAAATAAATAAATAAATAAATCTCTTCATCCAAGTAAAATTAATGAAAGCTGACGTCAACAAACCGTATGAATTAGCTTCCCTTAGCTAAATTGTGGCTAGATGATGTAGAAAGTATAGTGTAGAAACTGATAATTATCTTATAACTCTTGTAGGTACATGACATTTGCACGGGTTATTTGTATTGCGTAAATGATCGACGGGAACAACCCGCATAAAGTACGCGCGAGTACCTTGCGCATGTAGGCCGCTGCTAGTAGCAGCCAAGCATCAGTGTATACGTACAAGCATCATTATAATCGTTACATAATAATGGAATACTAAGTGCTGTTTTCCACTTTAGGATTCGATAGAAAGAGAGAAAGCTATATATACTTAGAGAAAGAGAGATAAAGAAGAAAGAAAGCATATTTATTCTATTGCCACACAACGATTGCAGGTAAATGAGTTTCTACCGATGAGCGATTATAAAATTTGTCAAGATAAAATCTCAAAAGAGCCGAATTAGTTTAAGTTGGCCATTGGGGTGACCTGATGTGTAAAACTACTTTAAAATATTATTGGTATTCGAAGTAATTATATTACACACTTTGTTAGTAGTGATAAGCATACGTTAGACACACTGCAGCTCCTTTTAAAAGGTGGAAGGTAAAATATAATCAAAATGTTACCCTCAACAAGAACAATGCAATTTTATAGTTTCACTCATATTTGCGTTGTTGTGTAATAGTCTACTCGTTACTACTCTAGTGCTTAGTGTTAAATCATTAATATTATATTAGTCTTGATAGGGTATGTCCACGCGTATACAGCGTCAACAGAAAGCTGTGGTCATATTTAATTTTATGACGAAAACCAACGTATTATCCTACTATCAAAATTGCGTCTAGACATTTTCGGATGCACGGAGGTCACAGACTTGGCTGTTATTGTTGTATCGACTAAAATGTGCTGGTATTGATAAGTCGATTAAAAGAAAATGCTATATCTTGTAGTTGCAATAATGAGTGAAAATAATGTTACGGATTTATTTGTCGCGGTTTTCCAATATACAGTCGCTTGTAATATTGCATGGTCTAAAATCCTGTGAACACTCGAATTATAATGAATTTGAATGAACTAGATGGCGTTGTTTTATAAATTACGGCTATATTAGTTTAACCCTCAGGTTTTCATTCATGTAAGAAATGTGTTTCTTTTAATAAACTTTTGTGAATAAACATTCAAATTTAACTAAATTGAGTTACTTATTAGGAAATCTACTTTTTTATTTTATCGTAGTGTAGTGCACCGCCTTCTATCACGATATAACTAAACTACTTTACAGTTCTTGTATCGATTTCCGTTAGATGGCATCAATTAACGGTTTATACCATTTTAGTTTTGACATGGGCATGCATTTTCGCAACTCACTGTACATGATTAATGTGATACTTAAATACGACCACACCTTTTTGCTACACACTGTATATATGTTATTGGAAGGATCTGATAATGAATATTACTTTCAATTCAGCTGTCTATCAACTTTACAGTTACAACAAATATCGAAAGGAATATATTCCCTTACTACAGGGTAGTTGCCTATGTCTGTCTTTGTACGTTATTTTAAACACAACAGCAAGTATAAGTTTATACTTATGTGCAGGTGCAGTATCTGACAAATTTACTCAAACGCCTACCTACATTGTATAAATATTGTATTTTTTAAGTGTAGGCTTAGTAACATATCTTTTTTTCAAATATTTGTCATAATTTTATAATGTCAAGTCAAAGTCAAAAATCATTTATTCATTTAGGTCACATAGTAACACTTATGAACTTGAAAATATATATGTTAGTTAAGTAAGTTAACTAAGTTACTGAATTGAGATGTTAGGGTATCTTACCAGACTTTAGGTTTTAAATAAACCTACTTTGCGTCGCGCAGTCGGATAAAATCATTTTGTATTTCGGATTTTAGCGATAAATTTGAGTCAGGTATGCTTCTATTAATTAATTTATATACAATTTTACTCACTAGAGTACCAAGTCTCTTTTTAATTATATTATATGGTTTACAGATAAGTAATTTAAATTATTGCTTAGTAATCACTTGTGGAAACAATAAGTATCAACATCACTAAAATCATAAATTAAAGAAAAACAACATAAAAGAAAATCACAACACTAAGACACAAAGGTTGTCTTAGCCTTAAATCAACAGTTTAATACTATATACATATTGTGTACAATTCTGGTCAATAACATATCACAAAAAAAAAACGAAAATGGTCACAATTATATATATTAACCTATTGTATGTACAATTGTCTTTTTCGTATCACCACAGAGTTGTACGACTATCTAGCATATAATATCTTCAGTATATAATACAAACATACAAATAATCTTAAACTGTAATTTCATTAGAACTCGCAATATCAATAATATAAAGGTCCAATATGCGTAATATAAAATTACAGGTAATCTCAAATCAATATCCACAATTTGATCTTATTGCAGCCCCATTTTATTAAGGCAACTTTTTTTTAATTTATTCAAAATTACATTCAAATTTAATTAAATATCAAGTTATGAAGATGCAACTATCAAAATGGTAGTGAGTTTCATGTTGTGGAACGAAAGTACTTTATCGACTAAATAACAACTTTATAATATAAACGAAATTTGTACTCAATTTTTGGTTGAAGACCGTTGATAATCTTTAACTAGAAAAATAAATTCTGGAAGCCAAAATAGACTTGTATACATTTTGCATTTCAATAAAGGATTTAATAAAATAAATATTGTCAATAACTTAACAAATTGACAAAATATAAAATAATCATTTGCTGCCACATTACCTTGCAATGGTTAATCATTAACACATAAAATCTCATTTGTGTAATGAATATGATTCGTACTTAAATATTGCATAATACGTGATAAAATATCATTCATAAAGCTAGTCAATAAACATTTCAAACTATAGATACAACGTAATGTAATGTATGTGATAACCACCTGCCTAAAATAAACTGCAATATATTTACCATGCAATCCAAGGAGGTTGATTCATTCTACTAATTGGTACATGTGTCATATTGATAGGCAGATTGACAATTGCATAGCTTTTCTTTAATTTTCTTAATGTACGTAATATTGTGGCGCCACTTCGACCGAGGAGAAAAGCTGCCGGGATGTTGACATCAAGCTCCATTCTGAAATAATATATTTATAATATTATAAAGAGTGAGGTGGTTCTGTTCTTTAAGAAAGGGGATAAAACTTTACTTAAGAACTATAGACCCGTCTCACTCCTAAGCCACGTCTACAAGTTGTTCTCGAGAGTCCTCACAAACCGTCTCACAAAAATTGACAAGTTCCAGCCTCCAGAACAAGCCGGGTTTCGAAAAAGCTTCAGCACCGTGGACCACATCCATACTGTTCGGCAGATTGTACAGAAGACAGAAGAGTACAATCAGCCGCTGTGTATGCCTTTTGTGGACTACGAGAAAGCCTTCGACTCCATCGAAACTTGGGCAGTTCTGGATGCTCTGCAACGATGTCGAATTGACTGAAGCTATATAGAAATGTTGAGATGCCTGTATGACACCGCCACAATGATCGTCCAACTTTAGGACCAGAAAACAAATCCGATAGAGCTGCGTCGAGGAGCGAGACAGGGAGATGTAATATCTCCCAAATTGTTCACCAACGCGCTTGAGGATGTTTTTAAGACACTGGACTGGACGAGGAATCTATGTGAATGGTGAGTACATTTCACAACTACGGCTCGCCGATGACATGGTCATTGTAGCAGAGTCGCTGGAACAGCTTAGCAGAATGCTGCATAGCCTGAATCGAGCCTCGCGACGAGTTGGTCATAGCATGAACTTGGATAAAACCAAGATCATGTTTAATAGACATGTAATGCCAAGGCCGATTTACGTCGATGGGTCGATGCTCGAAGTTGTTCAAGAGTATGTCTACCTTGGAAAAGTGATTCAACTTGGTAGGAACAACTTCGAGAAAGAAATCGACAGCAGAATGCAGTTGGGGTGGGCAGCGTTACCGCAATGTATGAAGACCAAAGTCATTGACCAGTGCGTCCTGCCTGTTATGACCTACGGTGCCGAAACACTCACGGTAGGACTAGTCCAAAAATTTAAAGTCACTCAGCGGGCTATGTACCGAGCTATGCTTGGAATTTCTTTGAGGGATAAACTTAGAAATGAGGTTATCCGTCAAAGAACCAAGGTTTACAGACATAGCTCGCAGAATAAGCAAGCTGAAGTGGCAATAGGCTGGCCGTATCTATACAAGAGCAGATGACTGTTGGAGCAAGCGAGTCCTAGAGTGGAGACCGCGACTTGCTAAACGTTAGGTAGAACGCCCCTCGGCCAGATGGACCGATGACCTGAAAAGGGTAGCTGGGTCAGACTGGATGCGGAAGGCCGGATGTTGTGGCGTAAAATAGGAGAGGCCTATGTCCAGCAGTGGACTGCGGTGGGCTGATTGATTGATTATAAAGAGGAAAGAACAATGGGTAATTTTGTATGGAACCCATACCCACCTTTGTAGCATTTTAGACTAGGTGTCATTTAGAAGAGGCTTAACTAACTAACTCAAAAATAAATTAACGAATGAATTATTGAACGGGAGACCGAAGTTATGATAACTTCTGTATTACATTTTTAATTGCAAAGTTTTTTTTATTTGCTACTGGGAAGCTCTTGGCCTGTATCTCACGTGATGTTAAGTGATGATCAGACCGTAGATGCTAGCGAGCTTCTTCCGGAATCCCCAATCACAGGGGAACTGGCTATCTTACCTCTAACTACCAAAACATTATTGTTATGGCGCCAGACTTAGGTAAGACGGTGATAACTAGCCAGGCGGGCTTAGAACAAACCCTTCCACCAACCAAATCGAACAGAAAATTCTGCTCCGCGTGGGCATCGAACCCGTGCCCTCTAGATCTGAGACCGGTGGTGGAACCACTAGATCATAGACCACCACACCTTTTTCTGTACTGTAGACCAAATAAATAACCAGTCGTTTTTTCTGTCTAAAGCAGGGATTCCCAATCTTTATCACTCCGCGGCGCACATACCTGTTTAGTATTTTATCTTGGTGCCCTAATCTACCTAGCTAGACGAAATAGATGGGAAGAAGTATATTTCATAGTTAGGTATGAGGTTTTTTGCACGGCGAGTCGCTTTAACATACTTGAAAGCATATTTTCGGATGATAAAATTTTCAAACAGAGCACACACTGCGGTCTTTCATCATTCAGTCCTAAAAATTATCGCTTCACATTTCTACACTTTCTACGGCGTAACAGGGCGCCACCGCGGCGCAGTTTGGGAATCCCTGGTCTAAAGAGAGACCGACTTAGCTTCTTACCGTTTGTTTTTGGTACGGGAAAAATATTTAATAAAAGCCATCAACCTTAAAAAACAGTTTTATTACAAAACACAGCAAAACATCATTTTTAAAATGTGTTCTTACTCTTAATGATTATATCATCTCAGGCACTTGCCGGACCTACGAAGTTATCCTAAGCCTAATATTATGCTGAGAGTTTGGGCACAGGCACCTAGAGTTCTCATACCTGTCAATTGTCATGCAGGAGCAATAATAGGTTTTGATGGCTTCTCTGCCCTGGACATTCACTTTGATCAAAATATATGTGTAATATATTTTATTCGATACGTGCCTCAATAATATGCGACCTCTAACTAACGAGCAGTTTCCGGTACTAGGCCATGCTGCGATATACAAAGGCTACGGCTAGAAGATACCTCAATATTATATATACCATCTCCACCTCGCCAGTGCTCGGCAACATATAATTTAGCGAGCTTTAAGTGGTATGTTCCCAAACTGAATAAAATGATATCTTCTGTCAATTGTGGAAATGGTATTGATGTAGCCGTCATTGTAGTGAACACCGCCCGTTGTCTATTCATATTTTCTGCAACTACATAATTGCCCAGTCTATTAGGTTCGGTAATTCTTTGAGCTATTATATCGATAAAGGCGTCGACATGCTTATTGTCCGTCGGACGCTGCCTAAATGCATTTATAAGGACTCCCAATGCGAAAGTCTTGAAATACGTGAGAGAGTGTTTTGTTAATAAGTGTATGCCTAAATATCTTGTAGTCCCTTTTGAACCATCCGTTTATAACTTCAATGACCCATCGTAGTATTGTGATTTGTCGACATTTATTTGCTTGAATATCTGTGAGCTGTGTGGCATGCCTGTCTTTGCTTGGCGGCATATGGACAACATAACCAGCACTTTCTATATCTGGTAGGTATAGTCTCTAAAACCTCGATCTACTATAAAAACGTTATCTGTTTGTAATATTATATGCACTGGGGACGTTTGATCATTCATAATCTCACTCATGATTTGGGCATCTGTTTTTGTTGCAGCGTATAGTCCAAATATCTATAATGTACCCGTCTGGGCAAGTAATTATAAAGAGTTTTAACAAGTTTTTATACCTGTGTAAGCTGTAAGTCCTTTTTTGAAATAAATAGTTTTACTTTTCTGTACGTATATGAACGAACCATCACAAATAGCTATAGCCACTGTGTTTGTAGGGTTGGAATATGGTGATGATGGCACTGCAAGGCTGTGAGCTATAATTTCATCACGGCTTATATGATTGAAACCCAAATGGCGAACAACAAAGCCTTGGGTCAAGCAGTTTCTTGCAGTTTTAAGTAAAATACCGATCAGTTTACGAGATAGGTACACCTATTTGAGAGGCTAAACGTGTATTTGGTTCACCAGACCTTTATTTTAATAAATAGACTCCTAGTGCAGTTTTTGGTTTTCTACATTGATCTAAAAGAGACGGTGTTTCAAAACGAACTCGAATTGTTGGTGTGTTAAGCTAGTTAGGTAATATAGATCCTCAGGTGAAATGTTATTTACATTGTCAAAATCTATATTAGTCTTATGTTTATATGCATCTCATAACGTATCGATCATATCTTTGAGATGGTCTGGTGTGAATATTGTGTCTCCATTATCATATAGAGACCTCCAATCATTTGTGTTGATGTGATGTGTACAAACGCGTGCATTTTCAGGAACGTACACGCTATGATTAACCAACAAAAATACTTTTATAAACCTGGACACTCTATGAAGTTCATGTTTGATGCACCCACGGAATAAACAGTGACGCGCCGTATTTGCAACCCTCCTATAAGTTAGAACAGACGTTGGCTGCAAATGCTCTGGATTTGCGAGTTCCTGGTTTTGTTCTTGTTCGAACCTGGCTTGCTGTCGTCTTTCAGCTACCCAACAACGATGACACATATACTGAAGTTGATTGAGGGCCATCTAAAAGAAAAACATCCTCAAGTAACGTACTAAAAACAATAAATAACTTAATACTTAAAAAAGAAACATAAATACACGACAGATGTGTGAGTGAACACAGAGACACCGTGAACAGGATGAACAAAAGTTATGTTTATACTAACCTCATTTATGTTAATCCGTACCATCACGTACTCTGTGAAGCCTGGATTGTCTTCCAAATAGGCTCGCGTCAGTATATGCCGGTTTCGGTCACGAAGTACTGATCTTGTACACGTAATACACAAAACACGGCGTTCACCTTCCATTTCATCGAAGCAGGTGAGTAATATCTAATCCAATTGTTAAGCAATACACTGAAATCCGTTGTGAAGGCTGAGGTTGTAGATAAAAGTACGAATAAAATAAACTAAGATGACATAAATGCGTGCGCTCAAAGACAGTTCCAAACAAGTACTAACTATTAAGAACCAAAGATCGAGTCGGCGGCGCGGCGTCGCCGACTACCTGCCGGCTATCTGTTTCACTAGCACTTCTGTACGTCCGCTCTGCAGTACTACCCACTCACCGATTGTGGCTATACGGTTGCATACTGAATGCCAATGACGACACACCGCCGCTAGCGCATAATAGTTCGAAGTACCTAACGGATAAAATCGCAAAAACGTCGAATGTGCGTGGGTCAATTTTACTACTAAGGATTTTCAGCATTTTCAACATCGAATATCTTTTTCCCCCGCGAGTTACAAAGTTGTCTCGATACAACAAATATATATATTTTCAAAGACCTTTCTAATGGTACCAATTTCAATTTGCTACATGTGTGGGTACGATTTGTTCCATGTTCTTTGTTTGTGATCAATAAACTCTGAAACTACTGAACCGATTTTAATATTTATATCACCATAAGAAAGCTACTTTATCCAGAAGTAATTTGGTTAAATAATATCACGCTGTTAGCCATGGCAGTGGTGCAGTAATGATAAACGTGCACGAATCCGCGGGGACGGCTAGTTAATAACAGTTCTCTCAAACCAAGTTGCTGGTCTAACGAATCTACTGTATGTAGGACGATAGTATATAGTATACAGAATACTGTGATATGACAAGTGGTAAACAATTTGCATTAAAATCTGCCCAATGCCAATAGTTTATGTGCGCGTCATGATCAAGTTAATTCTCATTTTTCTAGTACATAATTCATGTAACATAACACTTATATATCATAACTAATATTATATTTATTTGTTACGCTTTCACGCCGTAACTACTCGATGAATCATTATAGAACGTTGCATGCACGTTGTTAAGGGTACAGTGAAGGGCATAGGGTATCTTTCATCCAAAAAATGATACTGTTTTCGAGAGAATCCGCGGGCCAAAGCTAATATGTAATATAAGAAAATCTACTTACTTATCATCCACCATCTCTATAAGATGATCAAGGTTATCATCCCACTTGTCTACGGACTCTGTAATTATCATTGCCCTCGCTCCAGCCTGCTGGGCTTTAGTTGTTTTGTAAACAAACGAACATTCCCTGAAACATATCAAGTAAATGGCATATCATACAAAAGTAAGAGCCTAGAATTAAGTTTACTTCACGGAAGTGTAGAGCATAATTCAGTGGCATGCAGCTTTAATGCAAGACGTAATCTTTGGCAGATGAACGTAAACTGACGACATTGTCTTATAATAAGTACCAAAAGCTAAAGGCTTGGACTAGTAAGCATGTTTGAGATCCATTTACACAAGTCAATTTTCTCGAAATAACTGTCATGCTATCCCTTTTTCCAACAATTACACTTGCTTCAACTATCCTCGTGTACCTCGTAGACTACCTAAGTGACAAGTGTTTGGCACACAGACCAAACCATCCAAACTAATATTAAGCTAGAATTTGTCCACGACAATGCTAGGGTAGAATGCATCCCACCCGCGATTTATATACGGGTTTTCCGGTAATTAATGGATAACCATGACTTACAGTAAAACTGATCAGACAGAAAAATATTAATATTTTTATTAAAAAAGTGTAATAGCTAGTCATACTTTGGACTGTCTATCTATTAGCATATAATTATGCTAATAGATAGACAGTCAATTTATTTTTGTTTTATTATTAAACACTAATGTGTTTAATAATAAAACAACAAAAAACTGATGGAATTCATTCATTTATGGTCGTAGTGTACAAGAAAGTTAAATATGGTAATTAAAATCAAAATCATTCCTCAGGTAGTATTTACGATAGATTTTTCATATTTTTTTCTGAACGGCCATCAGTTCTACTATAAGACATTTTAAGGTTATCCATGAATTACTGGACACCCTATATATGTGGATAATATTATGCACCGTATTTTTAATTCTACTGAACAGTATTAAATAAAACATTACTTATATTAAGTTGAAACACAAGCCACCTAACCAAAAATCCATTCTAGGGTAGAAACTACCAAAAATTCTGAAATTTGCGTTTTGACTGCTTCTGAATATTCATTATGTGTACGTTAAATATGTTTTGTAGTTTGTAAAGTAACTTAGTCAGTATGTTATATTTTACGGCTTAACTGCTGCTGGAAGACATTATGTTACTATTTTATATAGCAAGGGAAGTTAAAAGTTAGTAAAAGAATAACATTGAGATTTGAAGCAATCCTTTCTAGACTATGATTTATACTAAATTGAAACAGGTTAATATATCTATCAGTTTAGTTACATAGATAGCTGCTAAAATAAACTGTTAAGTCTTTTTCAAATAGAATTATTTTAATATCTCTTATTTAAAGTACACTTACTGTTGTCTAGTAAGGATTGCTTTCCAAGTGTTGATATTAGGCAGGGCTTACCCTCTCTCTGCTAAAGCAATTTGTCCCACAACATCCTCATAATTAACAATATCAGAGCAACTATGCAGTGGTATTGTGGGCACTAGCCGGGCCTTCTCAAACTGTACACTTTCATTCTGAAATATAAATAAAACATCTTTAAAACCAATTTAATAGATTAGAAGTAGTAAAAATTCTCAGTAGCCGCATATCCCGAATTTGAGTCTGGTCGATGTAAAAAGGCTTGCCATTATCTACTATGTGAGGCCAAAACATTCACTGGCAAATTGTGGGGGTACTGCATCTCCACTTACCTTTTGGATATATATGCGAAAGACTACAATATGATTATAAATGTAAGCAGATTTATGCAAATAGTAACATACTGAGTGTGTGACATGCAGCAAAGTCAATAATTTATAATGACAACAAATAGAAGTTTGTTTAGTAACATGATTATTTAAACTACCATTAGTTAATTTCACTACATAGACTAAGCTCTTTACTTATTAATTAGCTATAAACTAGGCACAATCAAAAAGGTTTGTGTCTGGATCCCAAAATTGCAGCATCAGCCAAGAATTTAAGATTCAAATTACCTAGGCACATTTATTAAATTAAAATTAACCCCACATTGAGCAGCAGATTAAAGATGTAGCATGATACATATATATCTGTATCTTTATCAATGCCTTGCATATGACACATACATATAATTCTTATTATCTGAAGTATGTTTGTGTATGTTGTTTCTTGTGTAGTAGAGCCTCGTTGATTTCAGCATGAATGGGCTGACTCGACCAGGGACTACCCTCTCACAGAATATTGAAGTGAAATTGCAGTATTCCTACTGTTGTGTTTCATTCGGTGAGTGAGAGTGCCAGTGGCCCAATCACCCTCTTTCCCCCTTCCCGCTCCTTCTCCTTCCCGCTCCTTCTCCTTCCCACTTCCTTTCCTAAAGGGTCGGCAACGCGCAAGTGATGCCTCTGGTGTTACAGGCGTCCATAGACTACGGTGACCACTTACCATCAGGTGGGCCATATGCTTGTTTGCCACTTAATTGTACAATTTTCTTCCATAACTGACAAATAGCTAATAACTAGACTTATAGAACTCATCCAATAAACAGGTTATACATAATGTAAGTGCAATATTAATGTGAGAAGCTATCAATTCACATTTACTACCGCATCATACTATTACTATCAGAAACATTAGTATACAGATAATGTTACTCATATAGCCATAGTAGATCTTGGCCACTACATACTTTCAAGGCTAATCAATTTAAAATATGCAATGACCGATCGCATCAAAACTAATCACGAAACACTAAATAAAATTAATCAATTGTTAAAATATTTTACGTCAAATTTATTAAATTGACGCGGATGTGCAAGGGCTCACTTTTTATAGTGACAAATAAGATAATCTGAAAGATACTTACGAAAGGCACCCCAAAATCTTTTGCTGGTCTGATTCTATAAGAATACCTAAGCTCAGGAGGGTCTAATATTTCAAAAAACACATCACCGAATATAACGTCTGCTGTAGAAACACCGTCGTAGAAATGTAAGTCATTAGCTGAAAGAAGAAATAATAGTTAACGCCTAGAAATGTTTCAAAACATAACCTAAATCAGCATAGAACTGAACTTAACATACCTCCCGGTGATACTGCACTAATAAATATTATTAGTAGCAAGCTCGAATAAAGCGGCACAAGCCTCTTTCTCAATTTAAATTTTAAACTAATCATATCAAACGATTATAAATACTGCTTAAGAGTTAAGATTTAGCCGATTTCAATGTTGAATGTAGGCAAACTTCACAATTTTGACATGTTAGTGATAATAGCGTTTGACACTTTGACGGTTTGATATATTCAATTTAAAAGTTTCGTTCTGTAATATGTAAATTTGCCTAATTACTAGACACTTTATCTTTTCAGACCGAATTTTGTTAAAGTTACCAAAAGCATAATTGCAACCTAAAGGGGGCTTACAGGTAGCTAAGGAAAGGTAAATAAACGTTGCGATTTTGTAATCATATTTTTTATTCTGAACTTTTATATTGTTGATGAGAGGGGGAAATCAACAAACGAGAAAATGTTTTATTTCGTAATAAACAAAGTAATAAATAAATTAGAACAAGGAGGAGGTTTCAAAAGCCCTTTGCTTTCATAAAGAAGGTTACTGTGATTAGTGATTTCTATATTAAAAGCTCTTGTAATTTATATATTTTTTTAATTAACATTTTATTTATAAATAAGCTAGTCGTTATATAATATTGTCTTCTATTTACGCGAATATTATTCATTGAAATTAAACTACTATATAGGGATTTTATCGCGTTGTTTATTTGACACTTTATTACATAATTTTGAAAACTGTTACACTACTTTTACTTTTAAACTTTACTAATGTTTAAGCTAATAAAATTATTATTAAAACTATTTAGATTTAATTTAATTTTACACTTTCCCCGACGTTTCGGTTGCTTTTCAGCAGCCACAGTCACATAACACCGGCTAGGATACCGTATGAGGCCATAATTTGCAACGTCGAGGACTGCCTAGTCAAGAATAATATAAGAAAGGAAGATTTGGAGGCTATACGTCAGGACATTTCATCGGTCTTGCGTCGAAGTAAAGTGCTCAGACCGAATCTGACAAAAGATGAATTCGTCGCACTGAAGAACTTGCGGGCTAGGCCAGATATTACAGTACTCCGTGCAGATAAAGGAAACGCTACGGTCATAATGGATAAGTCAGATTATAAACATAAAATTGAAAATTTACTTTCGGATGAAACAACATATAAACAGGTTATTACAGACCCTACAAACAAAATATTGAACAAAACCAAAGACATCATACGTATTTATTTACTCCGAAACACTAGATCTAGACGTTAAACAATTAATACTAGCTTGCGTAAAACCTCCAAAGCTGTATGGGTTACCGAAAATACACAAGGAAAACGCTCCCCTACGTCCTATTGTGAGTCAGATCGACACACCAACTTACAGATTGGCTCAGCCCGCAGCGAAGATACTCTCACCACTCAGAGGCAACTCGAGAGCACATGTAAAGGATTCATACCATTTTGTTAGTGAAATTAAACACCTACGTCTCACTAACAATGAAACAATAGTTAGTTTTGAGGTACAGTCATTATTTACATGCATACCTGCACATGAGTGTATTGAAATAACTAAAAGGAAGCTAATACAGTACAATATGCCTAAGGAATATGCAGAACTACTTAAGCATTGCTTAACAACTGGCTATCTGTTGTGGGACAATAAATTCTACATACAAATCGATGGTGTCGCAATGGGCTCCCCAGTATCGCCTGTTGTTGCTGACATATATATGGAGGACTTCGAGGCTCGAGCTTCAAATACTGCCCCCATCACACCCAGGATTTATAAGAGGTTTGTAGATGATACTTTTACAATATTACCAACAGATAGTGCAAGTGTATTCCTAGAACATCTTAATTCCATTAATAATAACATCCAATTTACTATGGAATTAGAGGCAAATAATTCATTAGCTTTCTTAGATGTACTTGTCACCAGGAATCCTGATCATACTTTGAGCCACACTCTGTATAGGAAAAAGACCCATATAAATAGGTACTTAAACGGTGAATCTCACCGTCATCCTAAACAGTTAGCTACCGTAGGAATGTCTTTGTTTCAGAGAGCCCACGGGATCTGTGACAAGAAACACCTGGACGCCGAGCTTCAACATGTTAAGCAATTACTGTAAGACAACAAGCTCCAACAGCCGCGCCGCTGTCACAGATCCCGAGAAAAGCCAGCCACAGTCGAGCGCCAGCCTGCTACACTGCCTTATATAAGGGGTGTCACTGACAAGATTGGCTACATCTTGAAGCGAGCTTCAATCAACACATACTTCAAGCCGCTAATGAAGATAAGTTAATTTTTACCATCCGTCAAGTGCCAACTACCTTTACAAGATGCAGGGGTCTATAAAATAGATTGTGACTGCGGACTCTCATACATTGGTCAAATCAAGAGAAGCATAGGCACCCGCATGAAAGAACACATAGCTGATGTTAAACACCAACGCTCGTTAAAGTCTGCTGTGTGTGAACATGTGCAACAGGGGACCAACCACTACCTGAGATTTGACAAACCTCAGATTCTCGCTAAAGAACACAGATTCCTACCAAGGATGCTTCGCGAGGCTATTGAAATCAAAAAACATCCTAATTTCAATAGAGAAGATGGTTGGAATGTACCACCAGCTTGGGATCCAGTCATTCAAATAATCAAACCCAAGAAGAAGCAAACCACAGCTAGACTTCATGATACTACGAGCTCATTCTGCGTAAATAGAAACACCAATGATTAAATTATGTTCGGGTACTTTGAAATAACGACACTGGAACATTGAGACAACTACCATCTTAGTCTCCCCGTGACCATGGCTGCTGAAAAGCAACTGAAACGTTGGGGAAAGTGTAAAATTAAATTAAATCTAAATAGTTTTAATAATAATTTAATTAGCTTAAACATTATTAAAGTTTAAAAGTAAAAGTAGTGTAACAGTTTTCAAAATTATGTAATAAAGTGTCAAATAAACAACGCGATAAAATCCGTATATAGTAGTTTAATTTCAAAGCTAGTCGTTGTCCTGTCAATCTATACAAAAATACATTTTACGTGATTAAATTGAGTATCATAACGTCAATCAAAATTTCTCATTTAAAAATACCATTTAAATTTTCGTCATATCCCGCGGGCTTTCCGTAAAATTTCTTTAATACAAATCTTGTCCTGACATTTACAAATACAACAAAAACGAAACGGCCATTATCGGTAGAGTTAAATAAAAAAGTATTAAAAATTACAATAGCTAGTCATACTTTTGACTGTCTCTCTATTAGCATTGTAGTGTTCACTTTTTAAGTAAGACGTAGGTTTAGTATGAATAATTAGCAATTATCAATAAATATATATCAGCTCGCCGTGCACGCACTCTGTCTTTACCCCGTGCCGGTTAGCTAGCTAATGCCTCCGCCACCGCGCCGCCAGCAGAGCACGTCACTCGAGACGACAGATAAATAGATACATAGATATATATTAATGTATATTAATATATTTCATAGATGTATGTACACTACAAGCATAATTAATGTTTAATAATAAAACAACAAAAAACCGGTGGAATTCATGCATTTATGGTCGCAGTGTAAAAGAAAGTTAAATACGGTAAGTACCTAATTTAAAAAAAAAACATTTCTCGGGTAGTAGTTAGGATAGATTTTTTCATATTTTTTCTGAACGGCCGTCAGTTCTACTATAAGACATTTCAAGGTTATCCATTAAATACCGGACATCCTGTATAATTAATTGATCAATATTTTGTCGTCCTGCCTTTTAATGCATATATCGCGTTAGTACACTTTTCTTACAATTACATCTTCACACTACAACTTTATCGTTGTTCAGACCACAGCTCTCTCTCTTTTTATCTCTATCTCTCTTTCTCTTATCATTATATTTATTACACACCATAAATACCTACTTCTTAACTCTCTTATTTCAACTCCATTTATTATATTTTCATGTCTCTTCAATTCTTACATATCCAACTAATCACTAATTACTTAATCAGTTATTTATTAGTATGTATTTATTTATTTCAAAACACTTGTCGCAGTAGCAATGGCAAGACAACCTTACATTACACCGCTATGCCAACTATGCAATATGCAGGTTGATTGGTAAAAGACTGGACATATTGAAGGAGGATATTCAGAACTCGATTCTGGACCCGAATATCTAAAAAACATTGGTGCTTAATATTTGACCTAGTTATCCAATAAAAACTTAATGTGTTGACACTTTTCGCATATACCACAGCTGTGTTACAAACGACGACCCGATTGGCCGTGCGACCTTGGTATTTCTCGTTATTACTTATTCGACGAAACGACTCAGTACAGTAACCAAAACCTCGGCCCCCGCCCCCTGCTACCGCACCCCGCACTCTCCCGAATTTGCACCCCGACCGTCCTTTACTTATCAAAGGTCATTAGCCTCGGTAGCGCGGCGCGCACAGCTGTGTGCGACCCGCGCAATATCCACATTTAATGGATATTTCATACAAATTTTCATAAAGGTTTTCTTTTGTTTAATACTTTACGTCTGACCATAAATTATCATGTCCTTAACTACGTACAATGTTTTATTAGTCACCCTGTAAATAAGCCACACATAAAAGAAATATCTATTATTATACGCCCCTCGCGTTAGGTACATAGATACTATATTTCTTTTTATTTTAATCTTCGTGTACACATAACTTATGCTTGTTTATCATTACATCAAGTATTTGAATATTCATTGAAAATTGAACTCCGTAATAACTAATAGGTATGAACCATTGACTTATTAAACGAATAGGTCTGTGGTATGACCACTCGTTTATTGTCATTTTTCTGTGACGATGACTCACGTCCTTCCACGTCATACAGAGACGCGAATGTTTTAACGCCTTAATCTATGGCATGGGATTTACCCAATACGAAAACGAAATTATTTATTGCAACCTACAACAACATTCCTTTATACCGCAACAAAAAATAATATATATGAAGTTAGTAAATAGCTATTCAAGCATTGTTAAATTAAATATTAGATACTTGAACTATAACTAAATTATAGGAATTATCTATTTCGTTTCATATAGATTAGGTAAAAATATGTTTAAATGTACTACGTGAAATGAACTGCGCTACAGAGTAAAATGACAATTCACAGGGATGCCACTTAAAAAATATTACCATCTCTCCTGGAAGCAGAATAAATACACGCATCCATTCTACTTCATAGAATTTTAAAATCTTAAGAATACTGTCTCATGTAATTTTGCAAAGAATGATTTTAGCTGATAAAATGGTACTATATGCAAGCCGATGAAAATCATTGAAATATTTTATTTGTGATGTAAAATGCGTATTATAAAATCAACGGCTCTGAGCCATAATCTGTCTATGTAAAATTATAAATTGCTAATATAATAATAATTTACATTAACACATTATAATTACTGCAGCAAGCGTCTACACATAGAACTCGTGTAAAAGAAAAAGTGAATAAATATTATTTTTGATTTTTCACATGAGTTCTTCCATAATATTATTTAATTATGGAAGTTACTGCGCTATGAATTAAATTAATAACTAATATCGACTAGCATTAATATTGTTAGAGTAAATAACATTTCAGAAGGTGCCACCCTGAGGTGTGTCAAACAGTCAAACTGTCGGTGAACGCTTAGTATAAAAACAAAAGTGGCACCTATAATTTCAGAGGAAAGTTTTACTTAGTTCTCTGCGGTGGTCTAATTCATAAATAAGTATTTTGAAAGAAATATTTCCTACCCCATTTGTGCGTTGTACGTATTTTAAAAGTAATTATGTAAATAATTTAATGATACTAGTTTTACCGGCGAACAAAGTGATATTGATCATTTCGTAAAATAAATAATAAACATGAAAAATGTAGAAGAAAGCATGATATATTTTAAATATAATAACTTAAATATATACGTAATCACGATACAGTCTTGAGCTGTTTACATCAACAAGTGATATCTTGTTTAACTAGTAAATAGCTCTTTGTTATATATAATTTTAATGACCTGTAAATCTTATCGGTAATATGTATTAAACGGACTAATAATTACAATATAATCCTTTAAAATATTCTTATAATAGTTGTATGTGCTTATAAATATTTTGGTACCTACATTAGATGAACTATATATATAACTACAGAGTCCTGCTTAGACAGTGGAAATGGTCTAGAATGATGCTAAAGTTCTATTTAATTCAGACATTCCTAGTTTAACCTATCTTACTTTGCATGATGCATTACAGGGAACAAGGCTGAAATAAACAAAAATAAACATGATAATTTTTATCAATAGTTGAACCAATAGTACTTTAAAAAAAAATTATAATGAATGTATTCAGAGTAGTCAAATAAACATGTAATAAATCTGTTAACTTTCTCATAAGAATTTGATAGTGAGTGTATTGTTATTGAACAGATACCAAACAAGATGGAAGTGGATGATGCAACGGAGAACATAGCAGAGCAGCTGATATCACGACCTTATCAAGCTCAGCTTGAAGAAATCGCAATGAGAAGTAACACAATCATATACTTGCCTACAGGTTTGTAATTCAAATGTACATTTGCCTTTATGTATATATTTGTACAGACAAAGGAATTTCATTTGGCACAGCTGCCTTTAAAAATTGCTTATAAGAATTTATCATCACTTAGGCAACAACAATTTGTTGCTCAAGTCATTTATTATATTGCATAACATATGTTATTATGATTGTATTTATGAAAATTTAATATATTGCCAACTATGTGCTAAATATATTAAATTCGTTTCTCTTAGCCTTTATTATTCCCAAGTCACTTGGGGTCGGCTTTTAACACAGAGCGGCTGCCACCTGACCTCCGCAACCCGTAGGCTAACGATACCCTAAGGCTAGACCAGTGTCAGGATATTAGAGAGTACTGACTTTCCCAATAACGACTGCCATAGATGTTCATGGCAGCCGGGACCAAAGGCTTAACATGCTCTCCGAAGCACGAAGCAGGCAATAATTGTCAATCAATACGCACATAATTTCGAAAAGTCATATAACTTCCGAAAGTCAGAGGTGCGCGCCATGGGTTCGAACCCAAGACCCTCTGCATTGCAGTCTGTTGGTCTCCCCATTGAGCTATGGCTAAATATATTAAATATTAGATAATTTAAAAGAATAATAATGTTTATTTATAGTAAATTAAATTATGAAATATATGCTGCATTAAATTACATAAAAATATGAAAGACATGCAGTATTTGTTCAACATTATTTGAATACCAGACATAATTGAAAACCTATTGTGTCTAGCCCACATGCTTATAGCACTCAATAGGTTAAAATAAAATAAAATATTCAAGTGTAATGACACTTCTAGAATGTGCCAGAACCTCCTCATTTTTTACCTTTCATGATCATAGAACTTTCTTTCACTGATAAAAATTTGGTCTTAGTATGATGATCATGCTGAGAATATTCACTTATCATTAATATTATCTAAGATAATATCTCCTAAGTATTTAGCCTACAGGATAAATCAAGCCAGACTTGTCACTCTTATTGAATGTGTGAACATGTTTATATAAACATGTTCAATGTCATTATCAGGAGTTTGTTGTGTATATACATGACACATTTAATGATATTCAACACAGATTAGACCCTGTCATTTTAATATTATTTAATTCAAATATAATGTCTGACCTGAAAGAAAATAAGTGGGTAATCAATTTTTGTTTACAGGATCTGGAAAAACATTCATCGCAATCTGCCTTATTAGGAAATTTAGAGAGGCGTTGCAGAAGCCATGGGGTGAAGGTGGAAAAAGAACATTTTTCCTTGTAAACACTATACCACTAGTAAACCAACAGGTATGTACCGCACGCGCACCCGCACGCGCACGCGCACGCACACGCACACGCACACGCACACGCACACGCACACGAACGCGTACACAGCTTTATGCCATCCCATTTGAACTTTTCTTACATCTGTTTCCACAGGTTTTCTGTCATTTGAGAATAACCCATATCACCAGATTTGAATGTTTGCGTGTGAGTCTATAGTTCCGGGTCAGACAAAGCGGGGTAGGACTTTTCTGATAGCAAATTATAAGTAGCAGCACTAATTCTGAAAATGTGGTAGAGGGCGTGTATGGCACCTAAAACATCTTCAAGTAGTTTGTGGAACACATTGCTAATGTTTAAAATTACGATATATCCTAAGCCTAGCTACAAAGCAGGTATAAAATGATAATGAACCCTGTATTTAACATGAAGCACTCAACATTTTCAGAAATGTTCTTAATAGACAAAAATATTGTCAACATTGTAGGAGTACCTATATGTAAACTTGAAAAAAATGCCGATATAGTTATTTTTATTACTATACGATTTGAGTCGATTCTAGCCGGAGAACTTTGTCCGGTAATGTACAAGTCAATATAAGTAAGCCAACATATTGATAAGCAAATATAATAAACTATGTCTACAATTGTATATGTTCCAGCTCTTAAAGGATAGTATTTGTTTATGTTTATTTCCAAATGGCTTATACAATTAATAGTCCAACCAGATTCGGCAAGTTCAAACTCTAAACATTTAGATATTAATTTTTCAGAACATTTAAAATACATACTAAGTATAAATATCTTTTTTTTTTTTGGCGCGGGCGATGGGCATATATCGGGATCCAGCCCATATGTTTGGGCTGAACCGACTAAAACCACCGCGGTGTTCCTCACACCTTTATGGCGGGGTCGCGCGGATCGCTCTCGCATTCGAATCGCGACCCCGCCAAAGGTTTGACCCGCCGATGGACGTGGCGGGTCCCACAAAACTTTATACACATAATTGTGGGACCTGGTCCCCGACAACATAGCGGGGGGACCTAGTCCCCTTTCCGACATCGAGAGGCGTGCGTGGAACACGAACGCCGCCTACTCGGACCTGCGCTGATCGGACGGTGGACGGCCCCAATAGGTCCACCGCCCGCAGGCTTCTACTCAGGGTGGCTGGAGGTCGTCTCGCGCCCTCCTGCGCCCGGCTCTGCGGTTAGGGAGAGGGATTGAGCGTTCCCTCTCCCTCTCCGCCGCCTCCTTCACTGACATCACCTCCTCACAGAAGTATAAATATCTGTATTAAGCACTGCTATCATAAATTTGGTATTGAAAGACTTTATAGAGCTTTCATTATTTTTTGGCAATATGTAAGATACAAACAATTCAAAATTTACTTTAATTGCTTTGTGTCTTTGAATCATAAGATTGATGATATCACATACATATATTGAAATTTCATTTAAAATCTTTTCTGGAGTTATTATTACTTCACTAGATTTAAGTGGATTCACTTGGTAACTTATAATTATATTTTTAAATGTAGCAAGATTTGAATATTTTCGAATTTGGAGCAGAGCAATCTATTAGATTTATGAATATTTGTTCTACTGTATGCTGATAATTTTGAAACATAAATATTACAGCATTTCTAGTCAGTATTTCTAGTAAGTATTTCAGTTTTTAATTTCAGAATATCATGGCTCGAGTTTTAAATTTTTCAATTTCGATATTTACATCGAAACTGAAGAAATACATGTATAAAAAAAATAAAAATATTTATTGAGAATATTTATTCTCACGTTTTTTTATGAAGACTACATGTAGGGGGCGTATTATGTGTAAGAAATGATAGTCACATTGATATATACTTTCTTTACTGGTACCAGAAACTTATTATAGATATACAAAAATAAACTACATAATTATGTACGCGACCTAGCTGAGCGGGTGTGGGGAGACGACTGCTGCGCTGCACACAAACTGCGCGCCTTGTATATAGAATTAATGCGTCAGCATTCTGTCTCTACACAATATGTGTCTCTACATTACTTCCCCCAAAATTTTATTTTTAAGCACTTCAAGAATGTACAACTCTATAAAAGTCATAACTAGCTTATCGCACTTGAATATTACACAGAACTCTCTATATAAACAATGGGTGTCATGTATCCGGCGCGTTTCTCACAATGCAAACTCAACCAAAATGCGATAACTAGTGGTCCTAACAATATACAGTAGGTACAGTAATTAAGTAAAGTTGTTTCAAATAATCTTGACAGAAGGTTTAGACATTATATTATATAAGAAAAATTTAAATAGGTAGATCTAGCAAAAAAAACTTATCATATCACTATCTCTCTCACATTACGATTACACATTTTTACACGTAGGTACACATTGTATATTTTCCTTGCTCTTCGTATGATGCTGATAACGATTGAGCTTTTCGTACGAAGAAGCAAATATGTTGTCATTATCTCGCGGCGGTTTCCATCAGTTGTCATGCTCTGCCAGCTCCGTGTTTCTCAAAACTTGCAGGTTGTGCCATCCTCTCTTGGTGCGTATTCCTTTCAGCGCTACCGAAGTATGATGACTGCATACGACGCGCACACTGTACTCTAGTGTCGCCGTCGTGTCCCGTGTCCTCGTGTATCGTCGGATTATGCCCCGTATGACCGCGTTACAAATTCCACGATTTGTACAAACTCGTATAGAGTGTCGCGCTGTATCTGCAGCCATGATGATCGCCGTCCTCTAGCTTGTAATATGTCGAAAGTAATTAGGTTGTCAGCCCTTTTGAAACTGGTAAAAAGGGTGAGTCGTCTCCCATGATGCGTATTCCAAGTCCCTGCTTGCATGAATCGTGCTTCATCGCCACACATGCGCGTGCCGGCTACCTCGCTATCCGTGTGCGCGTGCTTCCGTTCCACGTGGTCTCTTTGCGCGTGCTCCGATTGCCGGTGTCATCGCCAAAAGTTGCATGTTCGATGTCGAAGGGTCACCAATGTAGGGGGCGTCGTTATGCGTAAGAAATGATAGTCACATTAATATATACTTTCTTTACTGGTACCAGAAACTTATAATAGATATACAAAAATAAACTACATAATTAGGTACGCGACCTAGCTGAGCGGGTGTGGGGAGACGACTGCTGCGCTGCACACACACTGCGCGCCTTGTATATAGAATTAATGCGTCAGCAGTCTGTCTCTACACAATATGTGTCTCTACAGTACATGCTAATAACTTTCGGTTTGTAAAAAAAATTTATAATAAGATTAAAATAGATTTATTTCTAAAGAGGTTATATATATTTATAATAAAGTTATTCGCAAAATTAGGAAAAACTTGTACATAAAGAGCGCTTAATATAGGTAAGTAAAAAAGAACTAAATAAAATTAATTTAAGAAGCTTTATAGTACAGAATAGGCTGAATATCTTTAAATTCAGACTTTCCAGTATTCACAAGGTGTGTTAAAGCTTTCCACACAACATTATTTTTATCAGTCGATAATTTTAATGTTACCAGAGATTTTTCCAACGCTCGTTTTGAGCAAGTTTTTTCACTTCATCCGTGTTGTATACTTTTAGGTCAAAGTAATAGTTTCCAACTCTGCCGGGGTCTGATTGAAAGGTATAACCATCGGCCACTCGCTCAGTGTAACATCTTTTCAGAGTGGCGGCATGGATCAGCGGTCGAGATGATTTATCCTGAAAAACATGATAACTAGTTTTAATAAAAAAATATAAACCGCACCGGCGACTCATGAAAAGCAGAGACTGATTATTTAAAAAAAATTAAATAAAAATATACAAATGTAAATTTCTAAACTTCCACATAGTTTCCATTGATAAAGATTAATTATGAAGGTACTGCCTAATAGAAAAGTATGTTTAAACTCTTTTAAGTATAATTTGATAAAAAGAATCACACACTGTAAAAACACTGATACTTTACAAATGCTATAAATGAAAAGGTAATTAAACATATTTGAAAAAAAAAAAATGCTTACGTCTGAGTCTGAAACGAAGGTACTTCGTTTTCTTTTTGGAGCTGGTGCTGCAATAACTGACCGACCATCGCTATCAGACTCTGATTTTGAAGCGAAAGGGCTTTTGAAAGCAAAGGCTTCTTCTTTTGAGATACTTTTTTGTCTTTCTTCACAATTCGTTTTTTTTTGAGCCACCGTTGGTTTTTCCTTTAGTGCTCGAGACGTTGAAGGTGTGGTTTCATCCTCTCGTCAACCCAAAAAGGATTATTCATCGACTGAGCCCTGAAAACATGATTAAAATGGAATTAATATTTTTATTATCAACATATGACCCTATAAACATAAAACAACAGCACCCGTATTCTTTAAAGGTTTAGGTAGAGGTATGCTGTTAGCCTTCGCCCTACTTTTCACAGGACCGTTTTGAAATATCATCGAGTAGTATCATCGTTAGGTATATACATTAACCAAAGTATAAAAAAGAACTTTAAATTACTTACGAGTCGAGCCCAAGTCTTACGTTTATTACATGCTAGAGAAATGAATCAAATATTATTAATATTTTTTTTTAATATAAATTTTAACATGAATCTACAAAACACACAGTACAATAGTTTTATGAAATAATAAACTAATAATTGTCTAAACTTAAATGATTTATTTTAGTCGATAAAACAATTAACTATTGCAGTTGTACCTATAGATACATAATTATACCAAAGACAAAAATTAATTAAGTAAAATATAATACTTACACATACTTTTTCTGCCGCAGACACTTATAAACAACCACAAACAAAAAAACTCACTGTTCAGTGAAATGCACTTCAACACAACAATGACAAATTAAAAGAAATGATATCTCATTATTATCATTTTATAGACCTAAATCCTTTGTCATAATGTAAGTTTCCAATAATAATTACTTTGAAAATTTAATTATAACAATTTTTGTTATTAGAATTTCATCTCTATGATGAGGCCATTAAAGTAGATTTTATTTATTTATTTCTCGTACTGAATTTTCAATGTGAATGCTACCCAATACTCAACTTTATGTGTTTTCGCAGCAATTTATCCTTTTTGGAGTTTTGGAGACGACTTGAGACGATATTTGTAAAAGGAATGAGGTGTCAATTAACTTTGGCGGAATACATACATACATTATGAGAAACCAATACAATGAGATCTCTGGTAGTTATTTGTCATGTATGCAAAAATGTTGTCTTTATTATTTAACCTCTTAATTCATAAATATTATTTTAGATATAGCTATCCTACTCATTCGATAATGGATTTAAAGGTGATTTTTGTACATGCTCATATCAAGATAATATTACAGAATTATGCTAAGAGAATATTTAATGTTGGGAAATGAAACAAACATAATTTTAATTTATATTTTAAATTATTTATTACGTATAAGATAAATTAATATTTTAGGAAATTACCACCCTTACCTACCTAATCTAGCATTACTAGTAACATTACTACACTTAAATATTAACAATTACATGTTCTCACGAATTTTACATATAATGTTTTCTAAATCTAAGAATATATCACTAGTAGTAACATTTTCCGTTATAAATTGCACTCACAAGATTTTTCTCGTAAATTCGCGTATGTCCTTGAAGATGTATTTTGGCACCTTGGTTTTGATGTACGAGTAGTTTAGTTGTCGTACACGTTTCTGTGAAGGACCAGTCGCATTATTTTTCTCTTATAATTGAGTCGTGAGGAAACAGATTCCTTGGGCTGCTGGTCTGGGATAAAATTAAAAAGATCCTCGCTGTCCTGAAAACAAAAATAGGTAATTTATATTTTAAATATGAATACTTAGAATACCTACATTACAAATTGTTAAAAAAGAACATAATAATTTAATGTGTTATATTTATTACTTACCGACATTGCGAATTCACAGTGTACCTAATGAAATCAACCAAAAAATAAAGAAACTGTGTTGCATTCAAAGGCTCTACAATCTATAGAAAACAGATTCGCTTATATATGGCATACAGATTCATGTCTTTAAGATTTAGTTTTCTTTATAATATTATAACCAGTGATCGGAGTAGGTAGATTGAAATGGGGTCATTGATCCGAAACGTATATATTAATATGGACATTCCTCCGGAATTGGTGGATTATTTTAAAAAAACCGGAACTTATGTAGGAATTTTATTCTGCCAGAGTGGAAGGAGTCATTTGATGATTTGCCATCCTCAAAAAAAGGTAGGAATTGTAATAAAATGAGCAATATTATTCTTTATTATTCTTCATATTTTTTTTAACGGCACACAGTCACGATTTGACAAAACCCAACGACCAATCAGAACAAAGGATCATGGGTGGTACAATAACCGGTTATCAGAACAATGCGTACGCCCGCCGACGACATGCCAGGTAGCTCACTCGTTTACTTCGGTTCGTAGAGTGCGCATCTTTGTTTGTTACTGTGTTGTGAAAACGTTACTTGACCCTGGCTTGTGTACATACTGACTTCTGGAATCTGCTCTAAACCACGATTTGGCTCGAATATACGGACTCAGATTTTTCACTATTGAATTGGATCTACATATTTAAACCAAGCTTTGGTAAGTAATATTTTACTAGTTACAAGGAGTATAAAGCATGTTTGGATGTACTATAAGAATATTTTTAGTATTGTGTTTGTTCGCTTAACCTGCTGAACATACCATGAGTCTTAATATTGTTAAATCTTTAATAGAGTATGAACCAGTGAGCTTAGTGCGAAACAAAATTATGATATTCTAGTAATGTAGTCGCAATTCAGCTAACTCCACTATTAACCGACATTTTACTGGAATCCGTATATAATTTGAATGCCCTGTGTCCTCTTGCAATGTATTGGTAAAATAAATTACTATAGGCCTTATCTACTTCTCTACAAAATATTCTACGTAACCAGGCCTTTTCATTTGATACCTATATTGATGGGATTGAAAAAAAAAATAAGTTTTCCGCCATCTTGTAGCGGCAGCCATTTTGGATTGACAATAATATTGAATATACATAATTGTATTGTCACCAGAATCAAAGGCGAATACCAAATTTTAGATCAATCGGTTGACAGGAAGAGGGTGAAATTTCAATGACTAAATTTGATCCACGAAAAATAAAACAAACGGAGTAAGCTAAATAAACTAAATAAAATGTAATTTTTTCATGTCTTTGTTTTAGGTGATATATACGAGGTTCCATCTCTAAAACAAAGTTCAGATATGGCAAACGTCAAGGCTGAAACTGTAGAAAAATGGATATCCGATCATCCCGAACTACTAGTCTAGTCCCGATCACGCTAGTGGTACAATATACTGTTCAAAATGTGAAAGCCATTTGAAAACCATAAATAAAGGAAACGTTAAAAGACATATCGAAGGAGCAGTACACCAGGGAAAGTTTAAGCGGCCCGAAGAGGAATTTTATTTCGATCGTATAAAATTTCTCATTTTGTGCAATATTCCGTGGTCTCAGATGAAAAATACTACTTTTCAAGATTTCTTTAAAAAATATATGTGTAGTACCTGTTGTTGTACGTGTACTAATCGTACTCTGCCAGATGAATCACAGTTACGGAAAGTTTACTTGGACAAGTTTTTTAAGAATAAAATCAATTCGATTCGGCAAAATTATAAAAATGAGAAACTATGGATATCATTAGATGAAACGACAGACTTTTTAGGTCGCTATATAGTCAATTTTTTAATAAAACCATTACATCCTAGCAATTTGACTAGACCTTATTTGGTAGCATGTAAAATGCTAACTGTAGTTAATGGACAAACAATCACGCAATTTGTGTTAGAATGTTTGGAAAACTTTTGGGAAGATTCTTTTGAATCGAAGGTAGGTAACATTCTTGTCCTCTGCACTGATAGCGTTGCATATATGCTGTCTGCAGGACGAAATTTAAAACAATACTTACCTGAAATGAAGCACGTAACATGTTTGGCGCACTCTCTTCATCGCGTATCTAAGCCAATTAGGTTAGAATATCACGATGTTAACATTTTAATAGCAAATGTTAAAAAGGTATTTTTGAAAGCCCCAAGTAGAGTCAAAATTTTAAAAGAAAAATATCCAGATTTGCCGCTACCTCCCCAACCAGTTGTTACAAGATGGGGCACTTGGTTAGAGGCAGCATTTTATTACGCTCAAAACTTTGAAAAAATAAAAGAAGTATTATCTTGTTTAAGCAGCTCTGATGCGGTATCTATTCGAGAGGCAAAAAATATTATAGAAAAAGAAAATTTAAAAGAAGATTTAAATTACATTAAAGACAATTATTTTATAATTCATTTGTCTTTAAAAGAATTGCAAAAGCATAATTTATCGTTGACAGATTCACTTTTAGCATTTGACAACGTCAGAGATGCTATAAATCAGTGCAATTCAGAAAATATAATAAATAAAATAGAACGTGTTATGGAACGAAACCCAGATTTAGACACACTTAGAGAATATAGTGAGGCCATTGAAAAAAATGAAGCACATAATTTAATACCTTTTTTAAAATTTGCTCCTTTGACATCGTCAGATGTAGAACGGTCTTTTTCCATTTATAAATGGACTTTAGATGTTAAAAGAAATAGGTTGAAAATAGAAAATATAGAGAAACTCATAGTTATATATTTTAATTGTAAAGATCAGGATTACCAGGATGCTGACATTGTAATCGATGAAGATTAAAAATGTGAATAAATGTAAAATGTACATATTTAACAATAAACAATGTTGATTTTTATCTTTTTTCTTTATTCTACCCCTTTTTTTTGGTCCTAAAATCTGACTAAAATCAACCTGTTCCTTCGTATGCCCTTTACGTTTCAGAGTCGTGGTGCATCCTTAGAACAGTCTCACGACCCCAGCAGGCATTGGCCCTCTATGGGGCCCCGTCATGTATTCTACCCTTAATGCAAATTACCATGACCCCTATGAAAATATTTAAATTTAAGTGCAACAATTTATGTCTATCTATAAAAGTTCTAGCCATAAAAGGCTAAAAATAAAAAAATAAAAATTAAAGCTTCGATCGGAATTCGATTGTTTTTATTATTCAACAGATAAATAATAAATTAATTTAATTTTGATACCTTTAAATTTTGAATTGAGTAGGAATAATATCACTACCAACATTAACAATATTTAATTGAATCCGGAAATACCGGAATTACTTTCCGGGAAAATGGCTTATCCATGTTATTCTTTCTGTGTGCATTTATGATACAAGTACCAAAAATCAATCTACCTACTCCGATCACTGATTATAACTATAAGTAGGTACCTACATCATGTTTGGCGACAGAATCAAGTCGAAACATGTCTATACCATCAGTTTACCTGCATACTATATACAGAATACCTTGAAAACGGTGCCGCAGCGTTGCGGATACCTGAGATGAAATTCTAAAAAGATAGTTGTATGTACCTTTGAACGCTGTGATAACCTAGGTAGTAGTTTGAACACCCACCCTCCATGCAAGTGGGTGTGAGTTCGAATCTACTTATCGACTTATTTTCGAAACTAGGTATGTGTTCATTGAAATAGTGATTACTTGCATTGACTGTGAAGGAAAATATCATGAGAAAGATTGCCTCATACCAAGTACATGATGCTTAAAATAAAGTACACTTTACCCGTTCTGGGACACTGAACCCTCAATATTACCTTGGTAATACGGAGGGTTCAGTGTCCCAGAATGGGTACCGTACCTTACCGTATCGTATGATAGCAATGTACCATACGGTAATCTGAAGAAAACACATTAAGCGATCTAATATTTCATCACATTTTTGACGACACGTTTCGCATATTCATTATGAGATCGTCTCACTGCAGCACAATGTAAATATTAGTTTATAAACGGACTAATGTTAAATGCGCCAAGTGTCGCGGGTTCGATTCCCGCACGGAACAAATAAATATTTGTTCCGGTCTGGCTTTTCTGTTTTTCTTCTGTATATTTTTATAAAAAAAACAAGAAGCGAATTCCACACTAAAGCAATTATATTATAATATTTATTTTATAATGTATATTATTATGCTTTATTTATTTACAATAAGTACAATGTTTACCTACATCCATTTTTATACTCGCCAAGCTCATTCGCTTGTTGGCGAGATACGCTCTTAAAATCTATTTATTTATACTACACCCATAATATTATATTTAATACATAAAAAATATGTTAGTAGTATTTGTTTTTCGAATTTATTTCATTATTTTCGATTCACCACCGCGCTGCGCGCTATAGAAACATAAGATACACAGAAAAAACAGCTGTGCCCGAGCCTCGCCGATCGCACCGCGAACTTGAGAATGTTGTTTAAGTACCAGTATATCATCCCAACAAGTAGAAGCGATAATTTTATTGTGCTTTGTTGTTACAATAGTATAACTATGACGAGGTGCCGATGAATCAAGAAATATATCTCTATTGCGAACCGGATTGCAGATCATGTTTAGTAGTGTATGATTGGGGAGTTCTGGATCACGCGCTCGAGCGAAGCGAGAGTTAGTGATCCAGAACCCCCAATTATACACTACTAACGGACGTGGTACTTACGTAAAGGAAATGTTAATCCACATTGTGGTACTATAATATACAAGATGGCGCAAATGTTATCACATTAAATCCCTTACCCTTCTCAAACACGAGGTAGATAAAATCTATTTTAAAGACATGACTACCAGCACTGACAACATAGACCACAACACTAACATACTTACCAAATGCATCCAACAGAATTACCAACAAGCCTGTCCACCTACACAACCACCAGCGGCAGGTAAATCCCAATGGTGGGCACCGGAGCTGGAAAAACTCAGACTCAATCTGAGGAAACTGTTCAACCGAGCTAAAAACACCTGGACTGATGAAGTTTGGGAGCGATACAAACAAGCTCAATACCACTACAAGAAACGCATAAGATACCGCAGAGTTGAATCTTGGCGGCGTTTCTGTAGCAACATCGACACAACTAATGAAGCAGCCAGGGTAAAGAAAGTCCTATCGCAAGACAACAACAGAACCCTAGGCGCCATTAGAAAACAGGATGGTACCTATGCGATTTCAGACAGTGAAATAAGTCAGGTACTACTCGAAACATACTTCCCTGGGTGCGAAGTGACAGAAAACCCAAACTGGGAAGACACGTCTTACAATCAACCTACCCAGATTGACTGGACAGTGGCCAAATCTATGGTCACTGTCGACCGAATATCATGGGCGATAGATACCTTCCAGCCCTTTAAATCTGCGAGCCTGGACAAGATATTCCCAGCTCTTTTGAAATGGGGACAAACAACAGTTGTGCCACACCTACTTAACATATACAGAGCATCGATAGCGCATAACTATATACCTCGCCAGTGGAGAGAAGTCAAGGTAATCTTCCTACCCAAACCGGGTAAATCAGACTTCACACAGGCGAAATCATACAGACCGTATGTAGCCTAACCTCGTTCATGCTGAAGACTCTAGAGAGACTCGTTGATCGGTATCTAAGGGAAGGTGCTCTAACATCTAAGCCATTGCACCGTCAGCAACATGCCTACAGAAAAGGCAGATCAACGGAATCGGCGCTGCATTCTGTTGTAGGAACAATAGAAACAGCATTATCAGACAAATTAATGACACTAGGAGCCTTCATTGACATAGAAGGAGCTTTTGACAAGACAAAATTCAACAGCATCAGCCAGTCACTTAGCATGTTTGGCGTTGATAGAACCACTAGTGGTTGGATCGATCAACTTCTAAAGATGCGGGCGATACAATTCACGGTGAACTCTACGACGAGAGGCATAGTGGCGAAGGGCTGCCCCCAAGGAGGAGTACTCTCTCCGTTACTGTGGAACATCGTGGTGAAAGATCTGTTGGAACGCCTTAACAGCAAATGCTACTACACCGTTGGCTATGCGGACGACATAACCATTCTGATCAAAGGCGACTCAGAAAACATAATCTGTAATCGTATGCGATCAGCCCTCAAAATCATGGAACAATGGTGTAACCATCATGAACGGACGGTGAACCCAACTAAGACAGAACTGGTTCTTTTCACTCATAAAAGGAAAACTCAGTTAACTAATATGCCAAAATTATTTGGAACGGAGCTTACCCTAGCACAAGACGTCAAGTATTTGGTCGTAGTACTCGACCATAAGCTGAACTGGAGTAAGCACCTAAACACGAAAATAACCAAAGCATGCACAACATTCTGGCAATGCAGAAGATTAATAGGAAGAAAATGGGGCTTCAGACCATCTACAACCTTATGGCTCTACACGACCATAATACGCCCCATGATAATATATGGCGCCATAGTTTGGTGGCCCCGCACTCTTCTAAGCACAGTCATACACAAACTACAAAGCCTACAACGACTCACCTGCCTGGCAACGACAGGCTGTATGAGAACAACGCCTACGGCAGCGCTGGAGGCCATACTAAATCTCAGACCCCTACACCTCATCATACAGCAGGAAGCTGTCACAGCTGCCATACGGCTTGAAAAGGTAGGGCTCTGGAAACGGGACAATAGAATAACTCATGCGCGCCTAAAGGAGTTAGTATACAACGAAATTCCAATGATAGAGGCGACATGGGATATTATCCCAAAAACCTTTGTCTTCGACAAAAAATACCACATCCAACTTCATGAGGAATCTAAAGATAGCTCTGGCATACATGAAGTGAGAATATACACAGATGGATCTAAAACAAAATCAAGAACAGGATTCGGAGTCTTCTCCCACGACCTAAACATCAATTACTCAACGACCCTGGAAACCTCAACACTATCTTCCAGGCAGAATGTGTTGGGATTACCCGGGCCGCAACAGCGGTTACATCAAGCGGTATAAGCGATAAGTCAATACGTATATCGTATCGTATACGTTATCTCAGATAGTGCCGAAGTACTACAAGCACTTAAGAGCAACTGCTTCAACAGTGGACTCATCCTGGAGTGTCACCGTGAGCTGCAAAGTATTGCAACAAAAAATCGGGTAACGTTGCAGTGGATACGCGGTCACAGCAACTCTTATAGCAATGATGCTGCAGACCAACTGGCAAAGAGAGGATCGAACATCAAAATGGTAGGACCCGAACCGATTGTCCCGATACCCTTCTGCCAACTCAAAACATGGTTATGCGATAGAACCACGAAACTACACGAAAAACAGTGGACAGAAACAAAAGAATGTAGACAGACGAAGAGAGCCCTTCCATCCTTAGACAAACATCTGTCACGCAGACTGCTACGTTCCACAAGGAAAAACCTACGCCACCTAGTGGGTATAATAACAGGCCACTGCTCACTTAACAAACACCTGTTCAACATCGGCATCACTGACAGTCCTTTATGTAGAGGCTGCATGGAAACCGAGGAGACATCGGCTCACGTGCTCCTACATTGTAAAAGCGTGAGCAACCAACGGGCGAAACTCCTAAACAGTCCACAAACGATGAAAGAGGTACTGCGCAACATCGGTCCCCTATTATCATTCTGGACGGAGCTGAGGTGGTATGAGTAACCGAACAATACTTCGCGTCAGCTACTTACGCACAATGGCCCAATTGTAGGGCTAAGTGCGGATATCACACGTCCAACTAACTAACTAACATCACATTAAATGATATACTGCCTTAAGCTGGTTGATATAAGACGGTTAACATAAACAAAAAACCTATTTACGCAGAAATTAAGAAATGACTTTTCTTGAACAAAATAAATAAAATAAAATTATACACAAATTGGAACACCATCGTGGGCTGTTCCCAGCTTGCTAGCGGTCATATGTAGATTCCGAGAAATCGTCTTTGTCAACTCGCTAAGATCGGAAATTCCGGGATCCGAATACAATACGACGGCTTTTTTAATATCGCTGCTTAAGGTCTTTGACACCTAAGTACTTTATCTCTGCATTACAAGATGTTCTGAAATTTCTTAATTATGTAAACCACAAAAATATCCTGTGGCTAAACTACTGAATACATTTGGTTCATAATTTGTAAATCGTCAAAGAATACCATGTAGTAAATGTGGTGTCAATTAATGTGATAACATTTGCGCCACTTTGTATATGATGCTTCAGCAAGTGTGAAAGCGATTTTATTCAATTTTAGAACGTTTAAGTATTGTTGATAATTAAAATGGATGATATGTTATATAATAATTATAAGTCCCAAGTCAAAGTACAGTTGTTTTAAAATACTGACACAATTTAATTTAATGAAGCTCATGCATGCTGCACTTAAACAAGTAACTAAAGAATAAACATTTTTAATAACGTTCTAGACAGACTTAATATGTACTAGATTTTGCCCGTGGTTTCGCTCGTGTGAATGTTATGTTAAGGTAAGTTTATGGTTTTGTCAATTTTAATCCCTGGGAAACAGTACTGTCCTTTTCTGTACCTACCTCTGCAATATGTATGCGAAAGGGGCATGCCAAGACGCCATAGTAATTTGGGCCTACAGTGCACACCTATAAAGGCTAATGATAATAATAGTAAGCAATGCCAATAATTAATTAGTATAAGAAGTGATTTACAAAAATCTTGGCATTTTAAAGTTATCAAATCTTCTTATATCTCATCAATACAATTTATATCAAATATGTGCTTTATCATTTTATAGATTATTTTAATTTATTTATGAGTACAATCTATTAGGAATGAAATAAAACAGAATACATTGCAGTTTTATAGCTTATAGGTAAAAGTAGTCGATATTAACCGCAATAAATAAACACTAACCGTTACAATGGAGTTGCAAAACAAGTAATGATATTGACATTTACGTTTTCCGGCGTCATACAAGCCATAATAAACACTAAACCTCTATAGGTAGTGTGCGTTCGCGCAGCGGAATGTTGTTGAATTTAAAGATTTTAATTATGCAAATATTTAGTGTATGACGTCGTATAATTGTGTATGGTAAAAAAAAAATTGTGCACGCAGCCATTGTGGAGAAATTCACCAAAAACTGATTCCGCTGGGCGAACGTTGTCCTGGCGGAACTTTTTTTAATCCATAGACTTTAGAAGAAAAGAGATGTGTCCAAGAATTAGTGTGTATTTGTGTGTAATTGTGTATGTATGAATAAAATTAGTGCATGCATAAACTTCGGAGAAATTCAAGTTTCCGCTACGCGAACGTTTGGCCATTAGCTAGTTTTCATATAAAGCGCTTACATAGAGAGCTGTAGATTTTCACATACGTTGTTTTGAATTTGTTTATATTTGTTTAAAAAACAGACTTAGAAAAAATCGTAGGGCTTAAAAGATAAAAATATAAACGTAAAATACGCTTATTAGGTCTTAGTTCTTAAAGTATGCACTTTGGGGTCTAGATTTTCACGTTTATACAAACCTTGTAAGTGTCTGCAACATGTTGCCGAGTATCAATGATGTTCCGTTAGTAATTAAAGAGTTATAGGGTTAGGGTAACTCTTTAATTACTAACGGAACATCATTGATACTTGGCAACATGTTGTAGACACTTACAAGGTTTGTATAAACGTGAAAATCTAGACCCCAAAGTGCATACTTTAAGAACTAAGACCTAATAAGCGTATTTTACGTTTATATTTTTATCTTTTAAGCCCTACGATTTTTTCTAAATCTGTTTTTTAAACAAATATAAACAAATTCAAAACAACATATGTGAAAATCTACAGCTCTCTAAGTAGTATATAATTGGGGGTTCTGGATCACTTACTCTCGCTTCGCTCGAGTAAGTGATCCAGAACTCCCCAATTATACACTACTATTTGAGACTATTTCGATCATCCATTCAATCATTCAGTCATTCTAGTCTTCTAATAAGTATGTAATATATCTATTCAAACACAATTTGACTGAGATTGATTTTAATAATTAACAAAACGAGTAGTTTATTGTCCGCACACTGTACAACTCCATATTTTGCAGCACAGATTTGCTCAGCTTTTCGTTTTCGTTGGCTATTAAGCTTGGTAATTTTCTCCTGAAGCAGCTGTATTTGCTGATCCTGCAGTCGCATAATCTTTAAAAGATCAGCTATTCTTGGTTCTTTCTTTTCTTTTAGAATGTTTATCTGTTTGTCAAGGTTGTCTAATAAAACATCCTTTTTATTCTGTTCATACTTTTTGATGGACCAATATATTTTGTCTACTTCATTCATTGTAAAAACCAATTAGATTTAGAATTATAATTAAAGCAATAGTATTTCTTTGAATTATTTTATGTATTTATGATGTGTATAATAAAAAGGTAGTCTATATTATTACAATTACGAGAGTGTAATGAAATCTCATATCTGATGTAACCAATTTTATAAATATTTATAAATAATTTTACAAAGATAAGTTGGAAAGAAAGGATATTTAAGGAGTAAAATGAAAAAAAAAATGTATATATATATATATATATATATATATATTATACAAAAAGTTTATTATCAGAGCACCATATTTTTAAACACAAAACATTTTTCAAAGCACATATTGAGTTATGATAAATACAACTATACAAATCTTCAGAATATTTAAATCGGTCATACAGACTTAGAAAACTAGGACAGCCTTTATCTTCTAAATTGATCATATCACTATTAATATTATTTAAAATATTTTTTAACCATAACACTTTTTCACGACCTTTAATATAAATACATTTATCTTTTAAAAAATCTAAAATTAAACACTTATAATTTGAATATGGTATAAATCCTTCACCCCAATATATCTTCCTGTTACGTTCAATCCATGCAACTTGACGTCTTTCTTGTTTTGTCAAGTCGTAAAATGGAAATGGTGGCTTAATTAAAAACACTTGCAATTTGTCACTACACAATATAGCAATTTCTTTCAGCACAAATTCATTTGTTTCCGTTTTAAAGCCTTGGACGTCTACAATGACATTCATGATAATCGACGCACTATGTTGCTCAGAGGTTTGTATTCCACAAGTCGATCGTTTATAATTAAACAATATGCAGTAGTGTTATCTGGTATTGGCTCTGAACATTCAATTTCCAAACGAACGTCTACTGGACCTGTTTTTAGGGTATCGTTTTGCCTTGAACAATCTATGATGAACAGAGGAGCCTTATCTTTAAAGTCCTTTAGATTAAGTAAGGGATCCGCTGGACAGTTGTAATACGACTGACGAAATTTCACATACATTTCGTATAATATACTGTATTTGTTTTCAGAAAAATTTAAACCTAATGGTTCATATGGATAATATTGTGAATTCAAAAAGAGTGTAACGTTTGTTACTTTACAGTGATCGAAGAGAGAACTATCTTTTATTTTATTACTTTTTCTATTACTTTGTAAACAGAAAATAACATATCTAGGCTTTTCCAATTGTGATGCAGTTTTAACTGACCACGAATGCTTTGTTGTTTTAGGTAATAAAGGGTACTCATACAAATCCCAATTTCTAAATGCCATTTGAATAGGTCTATCTTTTTCTAAAGATTTTAAAAGTGTTAGACGTTCTCGATCTGATACTTTTATGTGCGGTACTCTCCACTGTACTCTATCAAGATTTATTTGGAAGTGAGAAATATCATCTGTCAGTGTAACGCTGTTTAAATTAGAGTTACTTCTGTTCAATATAAGTTCATGTTTACAATTTATCACAATCTTATTATAATCCTCTGCAAAACCTAATACCTTGTTTAATGGTATAACAGCGCTAAAGTGACCATCACTTTGAAATCCGTTTAAGTTCCAACCCCATAAGGCTGCAACTTTATTTTCGGCTTCATTTAATGAAACGTATGACTTTACGGTTGTCGTTATACCCGAATTTTTGATGCGATCTATTTCAATGCCATTTATTTCGTATCTGATATCTTGAAACAAGAACAGAACAGGGTTATTAGTAAATTTAACAGCTTTCTCAATCGGTTTTCCATCTTTTCCGAACAGCTTTGTGTGACCTTCGATGTATACTGAACTGGCTGATGGTAACACGTATATGTCTTGCTGGTGGATGGGTATTCTGATTTCATCGTTTTCTCTAAAGCAGTTGTTGTAAGGATTGTAAGAATGAATCTCATAACTTTCGATAGAAGTATCGAAGTGCGGTAAATCGCTAATCTGTAGTATATTCATACTTTAAAACCCAATGCTTTTAAAACGGCTTTATTTGTTTTAGTTAATTTGTTCACCTTTTTCTCACGTCTATGCACCTTACTGATTGGAACAGAAGTAAGGTGTTTTATTTTGAGGTGAGGTTTTATATTGTATAATATCATTTTACTTTTCTTAAATGAAGACGTAGTTGAATATGTTCTATAAAAGGGATGCTGCGGCCGAACTGATCAACAACCTTAATAGATATAGATGTAATTGTATTTTTGTTCACTGGGAAGTAAATAATGTTCTGAGGCGTTTCTAGGTAGTGATGTCCTGCAGTAGTATTAGGTACAAATTCATGGATAATATGGGTTGGTATACCGTTAGTATAAGAACCATATACTAAATCACATTCAATTCTGATTACAGACGGAGTATTACTAGAAAGCACATTTGATACAGAGTTCAATACTGAATAGTACAGCAAGCCACACTCATATTTTTCAGATAAACTAAGAGGTGGTTGAAAATACGACTCTAATTCTGCTTTGTGTCCAGAGATAGTTACAGTTATAGACATAGTTGCATACTGAACACTTTTCATTAATGTTGTTTGTTATATTCTAAGTCTACTCCAAAACTTTGTTAAAAAAAGTAAACATAGATGTCCGCATTTGTAAGGGTGATCACCCTGTATATTTTCATAGTTATAGTAGATTTTCGAGCCTAAGAATTTTACAAATTCTTTTGGGGGTTTTAGATTTCCATAACTATCGAAATATTCAATATAGTCACCGTATTTTGCATAGGCTACCCAATGAGAACCAGGATTTTTAGAACTGTCTAAATTTATCACTCCACATTCATTTTTATTAGGATGTTTAGGGAGTTCATCTCTCATAAAGACACCTCTAAAGTAGGGAATATTAGCCCCATATTTTAAAATGTCAAAGTTAGTTAGGGCTCGTTTGGGTAGCCGATGAATTAGTTTTTTTCCTTTGATACAAAAATTCCAAGTCCACCTTTGTGTGGCTTAAGATGTAGTCCTTTTCCGATGCAAAGAGCCTCCATTTTTTCATTATGTCTCTTCGATTCATCGTACAATTTTTTAGCCATCTTGAACTCATTTATAGTTTTAGCTATACCAGCTGCTCCACCTGCTATAGCTCCTGCAGCTGATAATCCAGCAAAAATAGGAATCAAAGGTAATACTCCACCAGTTTTTGGTATTGGAATAATCCGAGGAAGTTTAATGGATGAATCATTAGCCAATTCCCTGGCAGCAGCCATAGCTAATGCTATTGCAGTTTTTTTGCATTTTGGATTTAATTTTTTAATTTTTTTTCCTAATAGATATTACATTTTTCAATTTCTTTTTAAGACCTTTAGCATTGGTAATTTTTGGTGAAATCTTTTGACAACGAGTTCTTAAGCCAGCGCCAGTTTTAATTTTCGCTAACATAGCATTCTTTACTAAACGTGCTGCAAATTTCTCTCCTGTACTCGCATCAGGAGCAAGTGATCGTTTTTTTGCCATTTTTAATAGAACTAGATCAGCGCTATGACGATCCTCCAGGTTTGACGACTTGTAGTATGCAATATCGTGGTCTTTACAATATTCATCCAATTTATTAACGCCTTTGTCTCCACATCTAAGTCTCTCAATTAATTTTGTACCAGGACCACAATAATTATAACCCGGCAAATGTAATTCAAAAGGTAGGTGGTTTATTAGCCAGTTAAAAATACTACTCTCTCCAATACACATCATAAGACTGACCAATCAAAGACTCAACACTTTATAATATATTAAGGAGTTTAACTAGTCAACTAGGTTTATTTATATCTCAAAGCACATTTGTCTTATTTATCCAGCTATTTTCATTGGAAGGCAAACCAAGCCATTTTACGAAAACTCTATTCCCTTTCCTTTTAAGAACTTTCTCGACTAGATATACATTGGGATGATTTGTCTTCTGAAGTTCTTGTTCATAAAATGCTCCTAGGATAGGCTGTCCTCTGATCGTATCTTCAATCAAGTAAGTGATAGGAGTAGTATTCTGCTTGTATCTAATTTTAAATATTTCTGTTGACCAATTGGGAGTATAACCTTTTTCGAATGTTCCTTTGTACTTACTGATACGAACGTAATCACCCACTTTAAACTTGCATTTTATACTCTCTTGCTTTTTCACTAATCTATTGAATCTTTTTAATATTTCTTTCTTATTTACATTATTGACATTTGCTGGTATTTCATTAATCGTGCGATGATAGGTATGATTGTATTTATGAACAACATTGTCCAGGGTATCTTTTATCCAATTATAATTACCTTTTAAACTAAACTCTTTGTACAGTTTAGATTTTAATGTTCTTATAAATCTCTCCACAATCGAAGCTTTTTTTGGTGAAAATGTTGAATAATGATTAATATTGTAAGACTCCATAAGGTATTTAAATTTGTTATTGTAAAATTCTGTACCGTTATCAGTTTGTAAATTCTTAGGAATGCGATTATCATTCAGTAAAATTACAAATGCCTTATACACTTCATCTTTGTTCTTACTTTTCAAAGGGAGCGCCCAAGCATATTTTGAAAATGTATCAATTACGGTGAGAATATATTTATAATTATTATTTTCTCTCGACATTGATTGCATATCTATTAAATCCGCTTGCCATAGATCATCTATATCCTTTATAATCACTGGTCTTCGCGGAAAATTCACCCTAGCGCTTTTATGAATTTCATTTACCACATCCGCTTTACTCATTTAAAAAAAAAAGATATCTCAAATATATTTTTATTTATATATTGTTATTTTTTTTTTTTTTTTTTTTGGGTGCACTACGACAATTTATATATTTACATTATAGAACGCATCAACTTTTTAAATGTCCATAATGAATGACATCGCAATACTGAATGAAAAGTTTCCTGATAATCAGTATTTATTCTTAATTATATTAGCTTCTTTTAATTCTTCAATTATTGATAAAATTTCATTGTCATGGTTTGTATTACCTGCATCTCTTGAAGCTATTAATAATTTTAATCTTTCAACCAATTCATTTGGATCGTCCCAATATATTAAGTCAGTATTTTTTTTATATGTTTTAAGCGTCGGCAAACTGCCTCCAATTTTATTCTGATTTTTTTCCAACAAAGTCTCAGAAAATAATGGTCTGATTATTTCTCGATATTTGAATCCTTTGTCACCTCTTATTTGACCGCTAGGATTAAAATCCCTCTTATGCGCGTTGGTATAATGTAGTATATCTTTGTAGACAAGTCTATCAACATCAGTTATATTTTTTAAATCAGGTTTTTTCCGCAGTAAAAGTTCTTTTAGTCCAGGGGTTAAATCATGCTTAATATTTTCTATTAATCGTTTAGAATTTATAAGAGTTTTTAGAGGCTCCGAAACTGGTTTAAACATTTTATCCAAGGATAAGTTAACTTCATGTTCTTGATTTTTCATTTCTTTTATTTTATTTTTTATGCAGTCAACAGACTTCATTAATTCCAATTTAATAATTTTCTCCATCTTACGTAACCACAACAGTGTTCAACTAACAGAGGAATAACACTAGCAATTTTTGTATATAATTCATTTATATATACATACTTATACGTATCTGCGTTCATTCAAATTTTAAAAAGATATCAAAATTCTGTCTGTACCTTCCATTATTTAATGATGACTCTTTATTAATAAGAAGAAAGTTATAAGGGTTACTCCAAACAGTTTTACAAATATCTTTAAACTGATTCCACGTTAGATCGGAGTTAACATGTTCTTCATAGATGTGCTTTAAGTTAACACCATCTTGTTTAAATATTATAAGAAAGTTAGCATTGTCGCGTAACAACTGTTTTGGAATTTTTGAGTATGTTTGCGATAAGTAAAAGCAATCAATTTGCTTATGTCTACCCATACAGAAATAATTACGGATGTTTATTTGATTTTCACATACGACATCATCAAATATAAATACAGAATTTGGTAAAGCTTCACTCGGAGTTATGACATCTTTATCGTCATTAAACTCATTGAATTTTATCTGAGGCACTCTTTTTAATACTTCTCGTAAAAAACAATATTTTGGCTGAAAGTTAGTCTTCGAGTAAAGGTAAAGGTTTTGAAATTTGAGCCCATTTTCATGCAATAACAAACTGATCACAACGTTTGTTTTACCACAGTTTGAGGGACCACAAATTATACAGCGAATCGTATTTGGTAATAAAGCACTGTGTCTAATCTTTTGAGGAGACTCACCAACATTTATATTTTTAACGTTAAGTGATATGGCTTGTTTGATCAACTTCATCTTGTCAATTAATTTCATTTTTACCTAACATAGACATATATACTTTATTTTGGGCTATCTAGACAAAATGTTTTAAAATATATATTGTTTATTTTTTATTATGATGTTATTATTGATTTATAAAATTGTTATTTTTTATTTGGCTTCGGGTCTCAGAAATGTAGTCCCTAGAATAATAAGTCAATGATCGCATGTAATAAAATAAAACACATAATTATCAATTTTCTTTTTATTTCAGACTGGTATATAGTACATAATCAAAATATTCTTAGAATTAAAATTAACATAAACATTATTTTTTAATCACAGTGAAATTTTTAAACAAAGAATATACAAATAAGTCATTTAACAAATATGATTGAAATGGCCCCAAGGTACAGTGTCAATTTGATTCCCCAGAATATGCCTCTTATCATCTATTCTGTTTAAGACTATTTTATTTACTTCTTGCGAGAACAGTACATGTTTCATCGATTTTATCATATTCATTTTACACTTTAATGTTAAGTTTTTAAATAAAACATCTTTATAGTTATACAATTTCAAATTCCTTGAAATAGGCTTTGATACGCCTTTAGCTTTGTTTATTTGCGTATTTAATGATTTAATACTATATAGTTTTGCTCTTAGCCCTATAAATTCAGTGATTGGGTCTCCCCCCAATTCGTCTTTAAATAAACCAGGAATTCTTTCATTTACCTTTGGTATACAGTAATGGTTATTAGTTTCAAAATTACTCGTATCATATTGTGATATATTATCACGCATATCTTTATAAAAGTTTTCAGTATGTATTAGATACAATAAACTGTCTGTATCAGTATAGCATAATTTAGCTTTATCGTCATATTTACTCTTAATGAAATTATAATGAAAATTGTACACATGTTGTTTGGAGTATTCTAACACCGCAAATCCTATATATATCGGTCTATCTAAAACAATTTTCTCAGGGTTCAACTGTATGGCTAAAAAGTTTTCATTAATACAGTAAGATTTTTAAAATTAGGTTTTGTAATTAATTTCTCAGCACCTATAACTTTATTCGTTTTATTCAAATGATCACTCCATTTGGTGATTAGTTTAACGTTGACATGTTTACGTTTATTTTCAATAGTTTTGCCAAATATCGAGTTATTTAAAAGTTTAAAAAAGTCTCTTTCAAATGATGTTGAAGCAGATTGTCGTAGCGTAGTATTCAAATCTATATATTTTTTCAAAAAACTTTCTTGTCTAAAAGAAAGTATTTTATGAATTTTTCTCAAAATTAGACCATTTTTCAGACATTCTTTTAAATGTACATAATGAATAATGTAATTATATTTATCATACAAATTTGCAATTAATTTTTGCGTTTTCCCTCCAATAGGTATGAATTTCTCAGGGGCAAAAGGCAAATCGCTATGTGAATTATGTAAATGTTCTGGATACGCTATATCTACTTCTAAAATGTAGCCGTAATCCGCATTATCAGGAATATCAAATAAATTAAAATCTTTGATTTCATCATTTGTTATGAATTTAAATTCTGAGATCGGTAATTTTCTCGTCATTGCATATCCATATAGATTATTACAATCTAAATACATTAAATATGTCGATGGTTTAGAATTATCGAAATGAGGTAAATAAATATTATTAGCTTTGGCGTATCGATGAGAGCACTGAGCTAACCCTCCACGTATTCCTTTTTCCAACATTTTATAAATTTCTAAATCATTAATCAATTCTAAGCGAACACCTGTGTAAAGAAGCATAGCATCCCAACTCAATCCAGGTGATGTTATGTAATAAGCAGGATCGAGTTTATAATGTTGCAAACAAATCTTTCTGAAATTTTCAAATACATCACATAATAATAAAACATCACACTTTAAATATAAGTCAGTATATTCACCAAGAGAATTAATGTTAAAATATTTCCAAACATTTTGAGCATGTTGATACTCGATATCAGATATATGTTTCAATTGTAAAGTGTTATAAAAATGATCCTTTGCAGGAAGTTGTGTTTCATTGTATTTCTGCCATGAACAAATATATTCATATGGAAATATACCTTTCCTTCGTATTAAATCGAATTGCTTTTTATCTGGGAAATATGACGATAGATTAATAAAATCGTTCTCTGTTAAACTTTTACTCAAATTATCAAGACTTGAACTAAGAAATTGAAATGAATCTATAAATTTAATTTGTATTGGTTTGCATCCTTTCGCAGTATTTATTATTTTGGTTATGGTTAAATATTTTTCTTTAGTTTTTGCAATAATTTTAATTTCACCATCATATTTCGATAATTCTGTTATGAATATATGAGAGTCATACCCAGCCAAATTATGGAATATAACAGGTATAAATGGACACACTCTATATATTAAATTACAATGTGAATGTGCTGCACCTCTATACTCGCCTGTAATATGATCGTGATCACAAACTTTATCATCAAATAATAAATAATTACATATATGACATGTAGTTGCTTTACGATAATAATCAATTTGCTCGGTCTTCATAGGTTTCATGGGCTTTTCTGTTATTAAAATATTATGAATTAACTTTGCCTCTTCTATCAATCTTTTAATAAATACTTCCACACAATCAGATCCTCTGTATGTCACAAATTTATTCAAACTGCTATCATGCGAGCAACATACATAATATGCAAAACAAGATGGTTGATGTAATTTATTTTTTACTGTATTCTTATCATTCTGTTTCTCGTTATAGTTCAATAATATACTTTCAAAGTCAGCATATATAACAAAATTTATATTTTGCTTTCGTTCATATTTTTTAAACTGTAAAATACTGTTTTTGTCAGGTAGTATGGTTAAAATTTTAGAGCAACTGTGAGAATGATACTTTGTTTCAGAAGTAAAAAATTGTAAACATGTTTCACATAAATATATTCGACCTTTATGGCACGACACTTGTCGTTGCACTAGCCGTAAAAGGTGTTTGATCAAACAATAATGACCTTTCTTGTTATTTTCAAAATACAATAAGTTAATGTGTTTATCTTTTTTACTATTAGTTATATAAAGAGGACCAGTTACCGTGTAACGTTCATCCAATCCATAAATATTAATACTTATCTCAGAATTATTCTTTTCAAAAAGCTTGATATCTCTTGGTGAAGGTGGAAATAAAATTCCTTGTAAATTAAATATTGAACTAAAATGTGGATAGGAGTTCGTCCTGCAGACATTATTTTTGGCTGGAAATAATGCGGCGACTATGCTCCATAAAAAACAGTATTCATCATTATTTTGTATATTTAAACAACTCTTTGTATTTTTAATAACATCAGGTAGTTCTAAATAAGTACCACCCCGCATAGGGGAATATTTATTTATATTTATCTCCAAATGATTTATAGAAACAAATGACCATCCAGATTCGCAATGCTCGAATTCAGTAAATTTTATTTTAAATGTCTCTATTAATTTTAAATATATCTCATTAAAATCAGTACTATTGTATATAATTTCATACTTCGTATTAAATGATTTAAGCTGCTGCTCATTTAATTTAGGTAGTAAAAAATAAGCAAACAGCTCAAAGTTAACTTTAATGCACGTATTTCTTAATAAGGATAACTTAATAATTTTAAAAATATCTTTTCGCTTGTCATCTAAGAACGCCTCTGGAGTGAGGTAATCATTTTCTGCAGATGATGGATTTAAGCGATAGGTCATAATTCTGTTTTTGAATGCTGTCGCAATAATATCAATATTTTTAAACCTGGACTTTATTAAACAATTTGATTTATGGATATTCGTTCTCTTATGGTAACTATATTTATGTTCGAGGATATGAGTTTTACATTTCTCACAATAAATAGTCTTTGATAAATAGTCAGGCTGATCAACATTCATATTATATTCATTTCCGGGGATATCAATTTGACATGTATCATTATTATCAATAATTATATCAGAACTTGCTGATGGGTCATCGCTGGGTTGTGTTACTGGAAACAAAAGAAACACAACAAACATCATACTACACTTTTTATTTAATTAATAATATAATAATTCGTTTACAGAAGACTACAATTATTTTAGTGTAAGTGATAAGTATTTTTAATATATGATTACATAATTCATTACTATATAATATAAAAGAATACATGATATTTATCTTTAGCATAATCAGGAGTTCCTAACTACCAATAATTTATTACAAGTAATTATTGGTAGGAGCTAATAAATGTTGGAGTGCAGTTCTTTATTACTATATAATATAAAAGAATACATGATATTTATCTATAGTATAATTAGGAGTTCCTAACTACCAATAATTTATTACAAGTAATTATTGGTAGGAGCTAATAAATGTTGGAGTGCAGTTCTTAAACTGCTTTCTGACGTTCGTTATGTATGCGTTTAGGTGGCGCCAAGATTCTGAATCATCGTCAGTTTTATCTTTGACGGTGATAATCGAGTGGCGCCACCTGTTTACGGGTTGGACTCGCTCTATTTCATCGCATTTATAAATCTTTAGCTCAATGTAGAACGCACCTTTTTTTCCCTCATCCATTTGACGAGAAAATCCGTTGGCCAATCTCCTCGTAACATAGGAGTAAAGCGGGGTAGCCTTCTTCTCAGCCACCGCTTGAAGCTCGTCGTCGTCGCTGTCGTCCCCGAACAAGTCACGAGCTGTCGACTTCGTGATAGGAGTGATGGGATGAATAGTGGGCTTGTTCTTTTTGCTTGTGGACGGCTGCGAACCGCAGCTTGATGTCGGCTTGCGCTTCTTACTTTCTTTGGGCTTGGCCTTCATCTGCACCTCGTCGGACGACTCGTCTTCCGAAGGGAAAAGATGTTCAGCAGTATGCTTGGACCTGTAAAAAATAAAATTAAATAAATTAGTAAACAGACAAACTACTTCCTTTTAACATTAGTAAACAGTTAATTGAGTCATCAAATAAGTGAATGATAGTAATACTTAAATGATTGAATAGTAAGATAAATTATCAATAATAATTTTTACTAATATAATTTATTATCAAAGTATTTGATAAATTTAGAACGAATGGCGAACTCTAAAACAACTGAATGTTTAGGTAACAAATGAGGTAAGGGAGATTAATATTATAAATTAAAAAATATATACAGTACAAATATTGAGTAACGATTAAAAAGTAAATACTCACATTTTAGAAGAATTTGTAGTGCAGATAATATATGTAGATTGAAGTTCAGATGTGACTGCTTCCAACTGAAGATTTGTTGTGATTCAGCTTCAGCAGGTGCCCTCTTAAATAGTGGCAAATCCGCACCATACAATTCCATTTAAGGAATAATGAGTATACGGATAAAACGCTTTGTCAACTCTACCACCAAATAAGAAAATAGTTTAGGCTGCAAAAATACTCGACAACGTATTTGAGATTATGCAATTTCAACTTTGTCTCTATAGCGCAAGATATAAAATAACATTCAATAACAGCGTAATGTAGATTTTACTCGCATTAATAATCAATCACATACTATTATTTGCACCTGGATTTGCCTCCTCCTAAAGATTTCTTTTAGTTTATTATTGTAAAAAGTAAATATTAGTTTGTTTGTTCGAGCATCATGCAAAAAGTAATGGACCGATTTAAATGAAACTTTTCAGGATACAGTTTGATTACATATATGTAGCATGTAGTGTTTGTACATCTATTCTATGTTATGTGCTGTATTTAACTTATGTATTGATGTAATAATTGTTGGTCAATCAATAAAATAAAATTACTGATAAAAACCTGATATTTATTTCATGCAGGCGAAGTCGGGGGCGGACGCTAGTATAAAAGTTTATATGTTTTTCGTAAAATCTTTGTAATGCATACATATACCGATACATATAATATCTATAATTATTTTCATACTAAGCGGTTTGTTAGATATTGCTAGAAAAAGAATAGCTATACATGGGATGATAACTGTTATCATCATGTTACATACAAACGTACACGCATAGAGGAGGAGCTGTTGTTGCTTCTTTCTATAGATGCATAACATAACATTACGCTACCACTGGACCACCGGGGCAGTCTAAAGATGCATAGATACAAAAGAGTATTTTAAGAGGACTATGCATTGTACACATCCGTACACTGTCGATGGGTGATTTGAGATGTGCCTACATAGTACGGTGAGAACGAATGGCAGCCGGCTCGCATAATTTGCAGGTTTCACACCGGTCGCTATGCCGGTTTCGGTAAGTAAGTATTGTCTTTAATATTAGGCATGCAATCCGAGGTAGTATGTCGCCGTATTGTCTCGAATATAGAATTACATTGTCACGTTTTAAAATAAAGATAATTTCGTAGCTAATTTGAACTTTATGTACTTTGGAAATATTAAAAAAAAAGGTATATATAAAGGATAAATTATCAGGACAAAAATAAATGCAAATTAGTTGAATTGAAACAGCGGGTGAGAGCAAACATTGTAATAACATGTCGGTGAGTAATGTTCAATTTATTTTTTAAATACTTTATTGTCTTTTAATATCTTCACTTGATGTTCAACGTGATTAAATCAAGTTGCACACAACGTTATTGAATATCCAATTCAATTACTGAAAAATCTAATATTGTACAAACACTTTCATAATTCATCAGCATCGCTATATTTTATATATAAAAAAAGAATATTTAATTTTACACATAAAATGCAGATGGAATAGCCATCATTTCTTATTACAACGAAAAGTGTATTTAGTCAGTAAATGTTACTATAGCATACTTGACTGATACCAACCTAAGCATATAATATTTTATGCCATTATAATTGTGACATTTTATTTCAATACCTATATTAATATCTTGACATTATTATGAATTGTAATGATAAATACTAATTTTTATATTATGGATTCTCATTTGCGTCAAAATGAATCTAATGTTGCGAATTTGACTTATTTTTATAATTATAATCTTGACATAATCCTGATTATTAACCGGTCGTATACCGCCGGCTCGCATACCAGCCGGCAGATTTGTACCCGTCGTAGGCCGGTGGCTCGCATGCGAGCCACCAAATTGGTTTTACGTTAGCTTAAGCTAAAGCGAAGGCGGCGCGCGGCGTTTTGGCGCCAATTTGGTGGCTCGCATGCGAGCCACCGGCCTACGACGGGTACAAATCTGCCGGCTGGTATGCGAGCCGGCGGTATACGACCGGTTAATGATTTGAAATTATTTGTTTACGTATTAATTATTATAATTTTATTATTAGTAATATACATTTAAATGCATTTTTCGAGAGAAAATTGTTTTCGTACACCATATTTGATAAAATATGTACCTACATTTACATTCATCTACATTCTACCTAGAACAAATCACTTTTTGTATTGGAAAGTATTTTATTAGGAGTCAAATTATTTTCAGGACACGGATGAACTATTCAATTTTATACCTGTGGATCAACCATCAATTCAACAAAAACCTGGACAAAAAACCCTCGGCCTTGCTCGCAAGAGATCGAAAACAGAGCAAACTTTTTTTCAATACATAAAGAAACCTATCACGCGAGGGACAAAAATAATCAAGATTGAAATTTACGATGCAGACAGCTTCCCAAAAACCGAGCAGCCGATATGTTCCTGTGAAGCTGATGTGTGTGTTCAGCACGTCGTAAAAACCTTATTATTTGATGATATATATTCTAGCACGAGAGAATTAATAACCAAGATTCAGGATGATATCGAATCAAAGACTATATAATTATGCACCACTTCGCCAAGTATATATTACCTAATATAATAAACTTCTAAAAAAATATATATATATTACTTTTTAAAATATGTATTAATATAATATTAATATTTGAAATAAAATCATATTGAAATAATACTTCGTTTTATTTCTACTTATTATAGCACAATATAAAACACCCGCTGTTCTATATAAGGAAGCGGTACACGGCGATGAGCACGCATTCCATTCTCATCAGGTTGCAATGTTGAATCGATTACATATCAGCATCGCATCTTAGTGTTTAGATCATATGACGAATACTTAGTTAAAGGAATAAGTAGCTGTTATCATATTGTGAATAAGTATGTGTTTGAAAGATTAAATATGTACAAAGTAATTATAATAAATGAATGATAACACTTATAACAATAATTGACTGATAGTCCGGTTCACATCAATTACAAATGATATGTGAATATTTACCGATAAATCGATTTAATATTTCAATGTCGAATAGATCAATTCAGATCATGTGTTAATAATAAATTTATGCATACTTATTAGAAGACTAGAATGACTGAATGATTGAATGGATGATCGAAATAGTCTCAAATAGTAGTGTATAATTGGGGAGTTCTGGATCACTTACTCGAGTGAAGCGAGAGTAAGTGATCCAGAACCCCCAATTTATACTACTTCTCTATGTAAGCGCTTTATATGAAAACTAGCTAATGGCCAAACGTTCGCGTAGCGGAAACTTGAATTTCTCCGAAGTTTATGCATGCACTAATTTTATTCATACATACACAATTACACACAAATACACACTAATTTTTGGACACATCTCTTTTCTTCTAAAGTCTATGGATTAAATAAGTTCCGCCAGGACAACGTTCGCCCAGCGGAATCAGTTTTTGGTGAATTTCTCCACAATGGCTGCGTGCACAATTTTTTTTACCGTACACAATTATACGACGTCATACACTAAATATCTGCATAATTATAATCTTTAAATTCAACAACATTCCGCTGCGCGAACGCACACCTATAGGTACATCGATAATAGACATGACATTACTTTAAGTTAATCAAAGCAATCTTGCAAAGACTAAAATAATAATTATTATTAGTTTTTGTATTACTTTTGTATAAAAAATGAAATGAACGATTAAAATAATAATTATATAATAAAGCAATGGTAAATTACTATTTCGATTACTTATCTGTCAACTTATTTTGTGTAAATGCAACATTTTCACGTTAATGTACTTGCTTGCAAGTTCCATTACATAGTTTAGTCGTTTTCTTGTTTAATATCTAAGAAAATATTACCGATTTGTACAGAATAATAAATGCAAGTAAAAACTAGGATATACATATTAATATTTTTTTTAGTTTAGCCAATTTCTTATGCACCTCTGGGCCTAATACTGGCATGCCCCTTTTATGACGATCGGTCGAGTGGTTATGGCGTGAAAACGTAACAAATCAACAAACTCACATTTGCAATTATAATATTAGTAAGGATGCGAATGTGAGTTTGTTCGTTAGTTGTTACGCTTTTAAGCCCTAACTACTCGATGAATCATCATGATAGAAATTTGATATACATTGGGCGAGAATGGCAAATCGAGTTACTTTTTTGAAACAAGTAGTGTCTCTTTTCTTACTACGTTACGAATAGGTGCAACTTCAAGATAACGCTGAACCCATTCCCGGTTTCGATAGCTTATTATTTTCTTATCAAAAAGTATTATTAGCTTGGCGATTGCCTGTTTTTGAAATTGGTTGTGTTGTGGCATTTAATCTGATTCCTGTTGCCGCAAGTGTATGCAGGTCACTCAACTTAAAGGCGGGGAGCAAATTGAACGAGGGAGCGAGAATTGGTCGTAGACCATTTATCTCTCAGCTCATCTTAAATACTTAACGTTTCTTTATATTGTGACTGCATGGACAGCGTGGTAAGTTAAGTGGTCATCTTGCCATTGCCACTGCGCAGAGTGTTGTTGGTTCAATTTCCACACGAGACAAGAATTTGTGTGAGCCGCTCATAGGTATTTCGAGTCTAGGTGATCTTTGTGTATGTTGTTTGAACGATTGTAAAGTCCCCCACGATTAGCTGTTAGTAGTGCGGTAACAAGACGTTTAAAAACAAAAGATAAAAAATGTAATAAGACTGCCTGATTTTCCTGACGTATAGTGGATTTACCAAATTATATAATTATATTTAATTATAATTATTAATATTAATTATGTGAGTTTGTTGTTTGTTACGATTTTACGCCATAACTACTCGACCAATTATCATGAAATTTCGCAGACCCGTTATCAGGGATAAAAGAACATTGGGTACTTTTCATGCTGAAAAAGTACTGCATGTACCCGAGGGATAGAAATGTATTAACAAAATCTTAACGCAAACCAAGCAGCGAGCAGTATCTAGTAGTTAAATGTATGTAAGTGATGGCGACACTTTTATCTTAACCCTTTAACCGCCCGACTTTATGTCAGTGGGCGTGCCCCAGCGCCCAGCTCACGAATCAAGAAATAAATACCTACGACAAAGAGGGTTGTGCAATTATGCATGCTTACGATATCGACAAATAAAATTGCTGTTTGTATTTGCTATTATTATACGTAGGTTTTTTTTTTTTTTTTTTTTTTTTTTTTACGTGGGGGAATGCATGACGCATACCCCTCCGCGGGGGCGGGCGGAGGGGTTATGTCGGACTCGCCGGGGTAAAATGAGATGTTAAGATGATAAAGTACCTCCCGGAATACCGACTAAACCTACCACGGTGTTCCTCGATAAAACCACTATCGACGGGGCCGCGCGAATCACTTTCGCATGCGGTCGCGACCCCGCCGAGGTTTCGGCCCGCCGTATGAAACGGCAGGCCACTACACGAAAGACCTACCCTAAAGGCACTTCTACCACTCCCTACTGTCCCCCCTAGAGGGGAGACGGACTCAACACAGAGGCGCGCGTGGGAACACGCACGCCGCCTCTCGGACCTGGTGCTGAACGGATGGCGGGCAGGCCCACAAAGCCCGCCACCCCCAGGTCAAACCTCAGGGTGGCTGGAGGTCGTCCCGCGCCCTCCGGCGCCCGGTACTGCGGTTGGGGAGAGGGTTCAAACGCTCCCTCTCCCGCTCCGCCGCCTCCTTGATGGAAATGACTTCCTCACAAAAGGAGGCGACGGCGTTCCACGACCTCTCACTCCGGACCATAGACTGAACTACGGCCGGGAGCGAGAGGGCAACCAATCCGACTGCCGCGATCAATTCACGGCGCTGCGATGCCCAGGCGGGGCAAACCGCCAAAGTGTGCAGCGCCGTGTCCTCAACTACGTCGCGGCAGTCGCCGCAGTGGTGACAACCGGGCGTCTCTTGCCGGCGTATACGACACAGGAACTGGCCAAAACAACCGTGGCCAGTCATTACCTGTGTCAGCCGGAAGGTGAGGGCGCCATGGCGCCTCTCCAGCCACTCCTCAAACACGGGACTTACCGCCACGATCGTGGCGTGCCCGAGGTATATGAATCAAAAGCAAGGTTGTTAAGCAACGGTTTAGGAATATACAAAACATAATTTCTATGAGTTAGGCACTACCTTTTTTTTTTTTTTTTTTTTTTTTTTTTTTTTTTTTTTTTTTTTTTTTAATGTCACGGGAATGCTTTTACGCACCGTCCGCGCCCGGGCAGGGCGCGGGTGTGTGGGACTCGAGCCAGAAAAGCCGGCCCCATACCCACTAAACCCCTGACGACGTTTCTCCGGTACCTAGTGTCGGTGCCACGGGATTCGCGCTAGCATTCACCGCGAAACCGACAGGTCTTGGCCCGCCACGTGGATAGGCGGGCCCCAGCTGTTTGGGGGAGGACCAGATGGTACAGCCCTCCCCTCCACTGAGGGGGGCGCGCGGAACACCTATGCCCCTCTCTCGGGCCTGTGCTGCTCGGGCGGCAGACTGCCCAAGTCCACCGCCCGCAGGCCGCCCCCTAGGATGGCTGGAGGTCTGCGCGCGCCCTACGGCGGCGCCCTGGACGTCTCCTGCGGTTTGGGTGAGGAGAGACCAGCTCCCTCTCCCGTTCCGCTGCCTCCTTCGCGGACATCACTGCCTCGCAGAAGGTGATGGCGGCCTCCCATGCACCCTCGCTCCGGACCATGGACAGTACCATTGCCGGCAGCGAGAGGATTTGGAGACCCAGTGCCCCGGTTAACGACCGGCGCTGCTCCTCCCAAGCTGGGCACTCCACGAGTGTTTGCAGCGCCGTATCCTCGGGGCCGTCACCGCAGTGGTGACAACAAGACGTCTCCTCCCGGCCTATACGACACAAGTACCTCCCGAAGCATCCATGCCCGGTGAGGACCTGCGTCAGCCGGAAGGTCAGGGCGCCATGGCGCCGCTTCAGCCACTCCTCCAAGATCGGACTTACCGCCGCTATTGCGGCGTGCCCTGCACTCGGTCGCGCAAGCCGTTCACCCCAGTCCGCCCTTAGGGAGTTAGGTACTACCTAAACGTACCAAAGATAAGATGCAGAAAATAAGCTATAAAAAAAATCGGTTGTTTATATCTTGAGTGGTCATAGCCGGGCGCCCTCCGGACCACCTGTACCATTGGGCAGTACAATTGATGGTACAACTGGGCCTGATTTATCCCACTAGTACCAGGGAAAATACAAGTGTGACACTCGGCGTTACTTCCACAACAAATAAAATTCGTATATTTGAATGTTTGTCTTATTAGTTTGAATAATATAACAAAACCAAAACCGTACTATAACGTAACTAAACGTAACGTATCTAACATACATTTGTGTTAGAGGAAATAATAAAAATAAAAATTGTAATAAAAAAAACTACTGTCGTAATTTTTCTAAGAAAAGCGGGACGTTTATGTCGCTCACAATGAGTTGCATTTGCATGTCTTGTATGTAAGTGTTTCTGTGCAACACAGATGATTTTCGTTTCTCTTGAAGCTTGGATACGGTTCGAAATTCGGAGTCATTTTTGATTTCTTGGAAAGTAAAAATTGTGGTAGGCCTTTTTTTAAAACGGCCATTGCCATTGCCCAGTATTCTAAGGTATTCTATTCTTCACAAGTATTCGTAGTACGATGTCTATTTGAAAAGCAACACCGTGTGTTGCTTTTTGGCATCCAAAACGTTTTGAAATATTTCATGAACCGTTTTAGTTTTGGGTTAGGTATCCAATATTATTTCATTTTGAACATACTTCCAACCTATGTCTATTTTACATGCGGGTAGCAGTGGCAATGTATTGCAGAGTCCCACAATCTCTTTCGAGTAGGTATCTGTCAACATTAATTGCTTTGGCTTCCTGCGTAACTTCTCACGGAAGTGCTAATAACAACCGTGATAGTTATTTTTTGTAAATATTGCCTCGATTGCACCTATTGCTGCCTGCTCGAAGTTTGTGACAAAATTACTGGGTGTCCATTCTGGAATTTGTTTGAGAAAACTTTTCCTGTTTTCATAGCATTCCGACCATCTTCAGTGCAGAAAATCATAATGCGTGTTTTGTTATTCTTAAAGTCCGCGAGTATTAAATTTTCATAATAAGGTGGTATTTCAACATCTTCCAGAGCAGTGAATGCCATTTTGTTTTGCGATGACCAATTGATAACAGTATTGTTGTCGTCGTGATCCTGAAAATATGAAATAAAATAACTCAAACTAATGATTTTTGTTTTTCTTCTTCCTTTCCTTTATTTGAAGGGACTTCGTCAATTTTGACGATGACGCTCCCGTAATACTATTTTAACCTACATCAAACCATAATTATTTTAATTTTGTTAAATACGCTTCGCTCTTCTTGACGAGAATATTGTACACAGGTTCCTGGCCCTCTCCGAGGAAGGGGAAGCCAGGATGCTGTTAAAAGTTCCAACATCATATCCAGACGTCGTTAATTGTCGACGTTGAGCCTCGGTCCGGGCACACTCAAACCACACATGTTGGATATCAACAATTGTATGACAAGTAGGGCAGTTCAGTGAATAATTTTTTTACCATCAAGTGTGCAAATTTATTTGATAGTATATGCCCAGAACATAGTCTCAACATCGTTACTATGAATTCCCTATGAGATTACCGGCGAACTTCTTATACCTAAAATTGGTTTTGTGACACATCGACTGCAGCGCCAGCTGAAATTACAATTGTAATTTGAAACCTTCCAGGAACCCATAGAAATATACACATAAAATTTCATTCAAATCGGTCCAGCCATTTAGGTGGACAAACACATGTACAGAATAGGGGAATCTACGTCTATGAATAAGGTAGATTACGTACCCCCCGCGCGGCTCAGTCGCAAAGCGCGCGCTTAGTTTAAAGCTTGGTGTATGAATTTTTAAACCTTGACTTCGTCCGCGAGAACCGTCATCCACGCGGACTAAGTCGCGGGCAAAAGCTATAGGTCATAAGCAGTGGTCGGCGTAGGTAGATCCCATTTCGTGGGATTCGTCAATCGTGGCAGAACATGGGCATACCCTCTCATTTCAAAATCCCAGGATTTTAAAGATTCACCTTCGATGAAATATTACCGATATAAAATATACAAATCCGCACTCTAAAAGTGTCTTTACTGATTTTGAACTATACATATATATATATGTATAAAGTATAAAGCCGTTTCATAGAAATCAACCAAATTGCTACAGCGCGGCAGCGTTACGACTCAATACTACCTGTACAAAAACACTGTTTTTAAACTTTCGTAATAGGTATATACACTTCTTATATTTATTGTTACTGACAACGGGTCATAAGTGCGTAAATCTAAACTAATACTAGCCTTTTCCAGCAACTCCACTCGAATTGTACTTTCTAAAAATTCCTCCCGAACCGGGATAAAAACTATCCTATCTCTTTAGTTAGTGCTGAGACTCTCAGTTCAGTGGTTTCGGAGATCAGCGTGGACGAACATGTAGAGATTTATCTATAAATCTCGTATTACGATTATATATAAATCTCGTATATATTATTTATATTCTTATTTAATTTGTGTTAAATCTAAAATAATTTATATATGTATTGTAAATTTTTTTTTGGCAAATAAATTTTAATATATATTTTGAGTATGATTTATTCGTAAGTCGCTAGCCCCTAAAACTCTCAACGCTCTATTTATTATATTAATTAACATACACAGTGTACACATTAAAAGAATTCACAAAGACGAACACATGCTTTAGTATAAGAGTAATCTACAGCCTTGGCCAAAAGTATTAGGCACCCCCAATATAGTTATCACACACCTGTGCTATTTGAACAATTAAACAATATTCTATAGAACTGCGATACCGGTGTCATAAAACACTATTTAAGACAATAGGCGGCATTTTTTAAGCAGTCGTAAAACATCTGGTGCGTCAATAATAAAATTTTATTTTTTCCAAAATTTATTTTTAATGTTTCGTCAGTTACCATTAGTGTAAAGACAGTGCATTTGTGGTTTTGTGAATTAATTGAGAAGAAATTCATTTGAAAATGCCAAAACGAAACGAAATTAGTATTGAAAATCGTGTAAAAATTCAACTTTTACATGAGCAAGGCAAGACTCAAAAAGAAATCGCGAAGTTGGTGAAATGTTCGCGATGCGCCGTTCAATCTGCTATCAAACGTTTTGTTGAGACTGGCTCTCATGCAAATAAACCAAGAACAGGCAGAAAACGCGTGACTACTAGCCGTCAGGACAGAAAACTTATCCGAGAGTCTGTGAAAGATAGAAAAAAAACTTCTTCGGAGCTTGCTGTGGCTTTAACTGAAGAGACTGGACATCCCATAAGCGCACGAACTGCAAGACGAAGGCTAGTAGAAGCCGGCTTAAAAGGTTGCAAAGCTAGGAAGAAGCCGTGGCTATCCGCAGACAATAAAAGAAAACGACTTGATTGGGCTCTGAGACACCAACATTTCACAGAAGAGGATTGGTCTAATGTGCTGTGGTCTGACGAATCAAACTTTGAGGTAAGTTTTTTTAGTGAAGTCTATACCACAATTACAACGATCATTGTTGTGTTTGTCTTCAAACTCAAATGTTATAAAAGTTTGTAATGTGTGCTTTTTTTTGGAATCTACAGGTATTTGGAACACCAGGTGTGACGTTTGTGAGGCGACGCAAAGGCGAAGAATATCACCCAGATTGCGTAGTACCAACCATAAAACACGGCGGAGGCAGTGTAATGATTTGGGGTTGCATGGCTGCGGATGGAGTCGGCAAAATGTTTGTTTGCGAAGGTCGCATGAACAGTGAAAAATACATTAATGAACTGGAAACTGCTCTCGTACCTTCGCTTTCGTGTATTTTTGGTGACACTAACTTAAATGGTGTGAAATTCCAACAAGACAATGCTCCGTGTCACAAGTCAGCTACTACGAGGCGCTGGCTTACTGAAAATCGTATTGATCTGTTAGATTGGCCTGCCCAGTCCCCGGATCTAAATTCTATTGAACATTTGTGGAGTATTTTGAAGAGAAAAATAAAAGAGCACTCGATAACATCAAAAACTGCTTTAAAAAACGCGTTAGTGCAAGAATGGGATGCAATTTCTCCAGAGGAATGTGCGAAACTTGTACGTAGTATGCCCCACAGAGTTGCTGCTGTCATAAAATCAAAGGGTGGCCCAACAAAATATTGATGTTTTTACAATATTCTAATGGAAATAAAGTACTTTAATCATTATAATTAATTTTATTTCTCTCTAAGCCTGAAATATGCAGTAATTTATAGGGTGCCTAATACTTTTGGCCAAGGCTGTATAATGGGTAAAAGAAATTTCATCTAAAATATGCGGATTTAGGAGTTCAGAGTTAGATAATATCTCATATAACTCTCTTTTCGCAGGTTTTTGGTGGTACTATTCGTAACATCAATAATTGAGGATTAAGAAATAATAGGTACTTTATGATAAATAAATTAACTGAATAATTTAAAAATCCCGGAATCCCAGGGTATGTCTATGTTAACATATACATTTGAGGTCATTCATCCTAAATGACACTACCTACGCCGACCACTGGTTATAAGACACCACGCTAAACCCCACGAGAGTTTAGCAGTAAGATACCTACGTTGCTACGGGAACACGGGTGAAACCGCGGGGAACAGCTAGTGTTAGAATATTTACGTAAACTCAATAAACTGGAATAAAAAAACGCTCCATTGCATAGGTACATTCGGTTTACCTATTTGACCAATGATCATCTTTCCTGCACAATCTTCTAAATGACTAGACGTAAACCTGCTCGACTGCTTAGCCAAAATCAAAAAGAATTTCAAACATAAAACGGCATAAATATGTACATATCTACCTTACACTCTCAATATTTTTACATTAGCACATAATAAGTAGGTACAAATATAATTAAAAAAATACCTACTTGTCCATCAATTTCTAGTTCTTCATCGGATTCAAATTCTTCATCATCGTCACCTTCCAAAATTCGAATTCATTCTTCAGCTGTAAAGCTGAGTTGCTTCAGCCATAAAGAGATTCAGCAAAATTGTCGATATTAAAAAGTATTCACAAAAACACGCTCAACACTTATGGAAAATTCCATGCGGTTCGCCTCGGTCGTGACGTCACAGGCGGTCGTATTTATCCGACGCAGGCGCTGGCTATACTAGCGAAAAATGATTACGCCCGCTTTCTATATCCAATCTCAATCGAAATTTTGCTATCTGAGTTAGAATGTTGACTGATCTTCCATAGAAAATATGTCAAAATTCTAACTCAGCAAAATTTTAATTAAGATTGGATATAGAAAGCGGCCTTTAGACAACATAGTCTAGGGATGGGAATATTTAAATAATAGATTTATTGTTTATCCAGGTCATGACGGTTGGAGTCGGCGAGAGATGTAGTGCGGTGTTCCACAGGGATCGGTTCTGGGTCCTGTGGAACATCAGCTACGACTGGGTGCTGCGAGGTGCGCTCCTCCATGGTGTCGGCGTCATTTGTTACGCCGACGACACCTTAGTCACGGCAAGGGGTAAGTCGCACCGGGCGGCGGCCATATTGGCGACTGCTGGGGTTGCACAAGTCGTTGGTCGTATCCGGCGGTTGGGCCTAGACGTGGCTCTTTCTAAGTCCGAGGCCCCCTTCTTTCATGATCCTCGGAACCGGCCACCTCCAGGCGCCCACAACATGGTAGGAGGGGTCCGCATTGGCGTCCGGTCGACTCTCAAGTATCTGAGACTCGTACTCGACAGCCAGTGGGACTTTGCTGCACACTTTCGGGGTTTGGCCCCCAGTCTTCTGGGCGTTGCAGGCGCGTTAGCGCGCCTGCTGCCCAACTTAGGGGGGCCAAACGCCTCCTGCCGGAGGCTCTACGAGGGGGTCGTGCGGGCTAAGGCCCTATACGGAGCACCCGTATGGGCCAACACCCTGACGGCCAAAAATGTGGCGGCTCTTCGGCGGCCACAACGCGTCATCGCCGTCAGGGCAATTCGAGGTTACCGCACGATCTCGTTCGAGGCAGCGAGCCTCCTTGCCGGATCGTCACCCTGGGACCTAGAGGCCGGGCTCCTGGCGTCAGGAGGCACTGGTACGGGGTGAGGTGCCTTCGCATCGGGATATCGAGATGCGGTGGCGCGAGCTCAGCGAGGTCCTTGTGGAAGAATGGGAGGAACGACTTGTCAATAATCCCAGCGCCGGGCACGTCACAATCGTGGCGGTAAGACCCATACTTAGAGAGTGGCCGAAGAGGCGTCATGGCGCCCTCACGTTTCGTCTGACGCAGGTGCTGACCGATCACGGTTGTTTCGGTAGGTACCTGTGTCGAATAGGCAAACGGGAGACGCCCGGTTGTCATCACTGCGGCGACTGCCGCGTCGTTGTGGAAGACACGGCGTTGCACACATTGGTAGGTTGCCCTGCTTGGGCCACGCAACGCCGTGTCATGCACGCGGCAGTCGGTAGGGTCGTCTTCTCGCTCGAGGCTATGATTCTGTCCATGGTTTCGAGCGAGAGGTCTTGGAATGCTGTCGCCTCCTTCTGTGAGGAGGTGATGTTAGTGAAGGAGGCGGCGGAGAGGGAGAGGGAACGTTCAATCTCTGTTCCTTAACCGCAGAACCAGGTGCAGGAGGGCGCGAGACGACCTCCAGCCACCCTGAATAGAAGACTGCGGGCGGTGGACCCATTGGGGCCGTCCATCGCCCGATCAGCGCAGGTCCGAGTAGGCGGCGTTCGTGTTCCGCGCACGCTTCTTGATGCCGGAAGGGGGACTAGGTCCCCGCTTTGTCGTCGGGGACCAGGTCCCCCAATTGTGTTTTTTTTTGTTTTTGTGAGTTTGTGTTATGGTTGTGTGGGACCCGCCACGTCCATCGGCGGGTCAAACCTTTGACGGGGTCGCGATTTGAATGCGAGAGCGATCCGCGCGACCCCGCCATAAAGGTGTGTGGAACACCGCGGTGGTTTTAGTCGGTTCAGCCCAAATTTCCATCTTATGGGCTGGATCCCGACATATCCCCATCGCCCGCCCCAAAACCGGCGATGAAGAATGTGATTGCACATTTCCCCGCGTTTAAAAAAAGAAAAAAATGAAAAAAATGGGATGGGATTTTGCATTTATAGTCGTAAATAACTAAATCGATAATTTCTTAACGTTATTTAATATTTATGCAGTGCAAATACAACACATTATTATAACAATTACTTAATAGTTATTTTTACCATAACTTGTATTTAATGTAATATTTTTGTTAATATATCATTCTTTTATAAATTCTAATTTCTCGTCACTACTGCCGGATATATACGACATGGGCGTTACAAGTCAATACACTTTTCTCCAGGATAATTTAGTAGATTTACCATATTGGAAATAGCAGTTTTCTTTTAGTCTCTAGTTATTGGGAGTCTGCAGATAAGTCTATATAAAAGGTTTATCAAACCTTTTAAATAGTCTATCCGATATATCTATCCGAAAAATAAGTATTAAAAAAAAAACAGCGTAATTAGTTTAGAAATCCAATATGCAATACAAAGGGTTTTTGCCGGATATATCCGACTCGGGCGCTAAGAGCTCGAAAATTGTTGTCGGATAAATCTGGGTCCGGCCGTTAGGGTCCCATTCCGGTATGCCCCCGGCCGGCACGCACACACAGTGAAAAATTTGTTATTCCGCTACGCCCCGCGCCCCTAGCCGAAACGCTCCCATTGTAAAACAACCGGAGAAGACACGTGAGCAAATACTGTTGAAAATAAGTTTTTTTTTAATTTAAATATTTTTGTTTTGTACTGTGTGTATATTATCGTGTATTAGAGGGTATGTCTATCTGTTTGCTTGTTTTTATTATATATTATTAAGGGTTCAAAATTGGAAGCACTGTATTTTTCGAAGAGTTCCTTGAAGTTCTTATCTTATCTTATTTCGGGGGCCAATCAGTGTAGACCGGCGACACTTCGACCCAGTGGGATCTTTTGTGTCGGCCCCGAGATCTATCCCTGAGCTATCTCCCTATGAATGTACTGTATCAGTCGCAGCGTACACTTCAGAGGAAGAAGCCTGAAGTCTTCAGGGTTCGGATATGCCAATCCCATCAGACCCATCCTTAGTCCAGCCAACGCGTCACATTCACACAGTAAATGTGGTATGGACTCGTCCTGTTCACCACAGGCTCTGCAGATCAAATTGTTTGCTAAACCTAATCTGCACAGGAAGTCGTTGGTGCCAAAATGGCCAGTGAACGCTCCTGTGAGCAGGCGTATTTGGCCCTTGTTGTACCCGCAGAACTTCCGGGTGAAGCCCGTGGCTCTGTTTGCAATGAATTTCTTGGGGTGTTCCAGACCCCTAAGGGCCATCCACTCCAGCCTGTGTTTATCATTGCCATGTGCATTCATAGCTGCCTTGACGGTACACTCTGAGAGTCCTACGAATGGCTAGGGGCCAACAAATAGTTGCTCCGAGCCCTTCCTGGCTAATTCATCAGCCTCCTCATTACCCTGCACACCTGCATGCTCCGGAACCCACACTAGCCTGACTGTGTTTTCCTGCCAAGTTTTTTTAAGGGCTTTAACACAGTTCAGGACTAGTCTGGAGTCCACCCTACAGGAGTTCAGAGCCTTAAGAGCAGCTTGACTGTCACTGAGAATATAAACAGTCTTGTCAGTGACATTTTTGTTGATATTCTCCTGCGCACAGGCAATTATAGCATAGGTTTCCGCCTGGAAGACCGTTGCATATTTGCCCATGCTTTGGCTCACCTTGCAGTCGTTGGCATAAATACCAGCGCCTGGTCCTGTTTCCATTTGGAGCCATCGGTGTACCAGATGAGACAACCCTTGTTAGGGGGTTGTAGACCTTGTCTCCATTCGTCCCTTGTGGGGACCTTTATTTCCTTGAAGTTAATGTGTATGCCGATTTAGATTTATGTTATTCTATAGAAATCTGGTTATTAATAAAATCAGCGTTCACGTATTCAAAGAAAACCTTAATCGAAAAACACAGTTTAGAGAGTTCAATAAAATATGAACATAACTTGATTATAAAAGGTTTATTTGTGTTGTTGTGTTACCAGTAAATGACACGAAATTAATTATAAATATTTATATATTGAATTATCTTTTTTATACTGCGATTAAGATACTTTGCTCTATTGTTTAATTATCAAAAATATAATTCATAATTAGAACGTAAAGAGATGATTCATTTGCTACAAATAACAAAATAATGAAGCTAACAGAAAGTAGTTAATATTTATTCATATGCTGTCTGGGTGTTTCTATGTATGTATAATATGAAGGTATTTAGGTACAAAAAAAAGTATATTCTGTATGTTTATTCATTATTTAGTACCCATAGTACAAGCTCTTAGCTTAGTTTGGGCTAGATGGTATTGTGTGTATGTGATAGAATATTATTATTATTAACCACTGTTGTAGTGACCCGCCCCAGCTTCGCACGGGTAGTACAAAACCTTAACAAATTATACAACTAAACCTTCCCCATGAATTACTCTGTCTATTGGTAAAAACCGAATGAAAATCCGTTCTATTCTATATCGTCGATTATAACGTTCGACGGACATGCTATCTGCGTCTCCGAGAGGAATAAGAGAGCTGGTCTTTCAGTCTCCAGATGGTGATGGGCTGCAACGATATTTGAAGGCAGACCTCGAATATTGGCGAGGTGCACTTTGTAACAGAAGGAGTGCAACCGCTGTTTAACGTGTTTCTTATTCTTTCTTGCCATAATAGTATTTGGAGTAAATAGGTAAGTGGATGGTAGTGAGATGAGGACCTCCACAGCTTAACCTCAGCCATGTGTAATTTCTGCCACAACTTTGGTACATTAGCCCGGCGACCAATGGGTCAACCGTGCCCCCCCGAACTTATCCATAGGGCCCTCTCATCCGGTCGCCAACCGGCACTATGGCGTGGAGCCGAGGATTTTTCACAGTTGGCGGGGCAGCCTTTCACAAGTGGCTTGCTTGTTACTTGGGCCCCCTACTACCTGCGGTCGGCCAAAGCGGTATACCGTGCCACGACTCCAGCTACCCTCCGAGACTAATGTTCCGATGCAGCAAAGACAATCCATGTCAGGCCGGTCAGCTGTCGGTAGGCAACTATTCCGACTTTTCCACCCAAATGGCTACACCAGCCTCAAGTGTCGGAACACAGCTTAGCCGCTTGGCGCCACGACTTACGCTGCTGGGTGGTTACCAGCCTCGGCTTCCGACTACCACCGATGTTGTCATCTGATTAGCACCATCCAGGGGCCACGTGTATACGGATGTCGAGGTATTCTTCTACGGACGCGGGTGACTCGGCTGCCAAAACTTTTCGATTGTCGTTCAGGATCCATTTTTTGACACGATTCGAAATTCCCTCGTTATTGTGTTAAGTAATGTGACGCAGCACTCAATGCTTGTTTGTTGGTGTGTTTTACTTAATTCATTCGGTTCCCATTTCTCGAGCTTTTTCACTTTTCCAATTTGTTTTAAGTTAATTGAAATTGTTTTGTCACTCACACCGAAACCTGCCGCTAACTCTGACGCATTTTGCGATGGATCCGCTTCCACGATCACCTTTAATTTTTCATTGTCAACTAGTGTCTCCGACCGTCCACTGGGTTTGTTCTGTAGGTCAACATTTCCAGAACGAAAACGTTGGAACCAAAAACGTACCGTGGTTTGTTTTACAGTAGCTTCCTCATACACATAATTTATCCTTAGAGCTGTTTTAGCAGCGCTGCTGCCACGGTGCAAGTCGTATTCGTAAATAACGCGATAAATTAAGTTTTTCATTTTGTGAACAGAACGGTGTCAAAGAAAACAAATTAATCCCTAAACACGAAACACATATACACTGTAAATTTAAAATAAATTTGCATTTGGCATTCCTAACCAAACGACAAATATTTGAGATCAAAGTGGCCAGTTCGACAAAACGCCAGTTTCATATGTAAGACCCTAAAAGATATAAAGTGTGTATAATAAACCCTCTCCGATTCTTAAATGTGTTATACAGTAGCTTATTATGAGTACGTAAGTGTCTTCCGTTTATAAAAATCGATCAAAAATATTACCCCAGTAAATTTAATTTATTTAAAATAATATGTTAACTGATTACCCATGGCATGGTATCACTAAAGTTCATAAATATTCACCGATGCTGCGCCGCGCTACGCCGCGCCTACCTACCTACGACTAAGAAAAAAGGCCGTCAAAAGTATGCCACCCTCCGCGTCCTTGTCAAGTTTAATGGAGTGTTGCTAGACTGCGAAATTTCAGTAATTTAAGGGTAGAAATGCTGATAAATACTACAGTATTGATCAGCATTTCTATTGCAATATTTTTAAGTGTACTTTTAAGTACACTTAAAAATATTATGAAGACGTTTTACGATGATATAGATTTCTATAATTATTTTTCTGGCATATTTTTTAAGTGAGAAACAAGCCCTTAATGGAGCGAACAGGGTTTATCATACACTGTATAATAATTTTGTTTATTATTGTCTTTGCAGAAGAAAGTTATACAAACTCTTTGCGCCGTCAACGGCGTAGGTGGCTACAGCGGTGAAGATGGTGTTGATTACTGGGATAAAGTAAAATGGGATTCCGAACTGCAAAGCAATCAGGTTTTTACACTTTATAATCCCTTTTTTGGCTGCCAATATATATATATATATATATATATATATTTAATTAATTTATAACATTAATTCATTAATTAAAATTTTCTTATTATTATAACGTATTTATTAACTATAATTGTAAACATGAGAACAGTGGTAACTTTGAATAATGGAAGAATAAAAAAATCACTAGTATGCTCCGACTTTTGTCGCTGATTATAGAATGACGGATAATTGCAAACATGCATTATAAAATATGAAGTCCTGAGTTTGGTATAGTAATGTTTGTTGTTGTTTTTACTGTAACACTGTTTTCATGTCATAAGTTTGCTTTTGTGCAAGCATCCGTTAGTTAAATTTTCCCGCCAAGACTTTCTAAGTAACCTGCGTGATTTATTTTTTATTATTATTGTTGCCTGTCATTATGACTACACTCCGCTTGATGGTAAGAAGTCGTGTAGTCCATGAGCAGAGCCCTCCATACCACATCCTCACGTGAAGTGAGGCCGAGTTCTGTACTTTTATGGCATGGAGATGCCTTTTCACGCTCGCTTGAAAGACCCTAGATTGGAAGAAAAAGGAAACACTCGCCCTTCAAATCGTTAGTTGTGTTTCCCGATCTTAACTTTAGCTGCAATCTTAACTACACTCGCGTGCAACTAAATCGACTCACCTTTACAAAATGATATAAGAGTGTTTTTTTTTAATGATTTAAAAAAAAATACAGAATACCTATATATTTTTTAAAAGCCTATTTTGTAGGCTTTTAAATGATACTCTTATTTAAAAATCATATATTCATCACATAATCAAATTTAAACGATAATGCAAAATAAAATGAATTATTGAAAATAATCATAGCGATAACTAACACAAAATAAAAACCAAATGTTATGAAAAATAAAGACATTTATATGATCAATATTTAGTCTTGCCTCCCCTGGCCCTAATAACATCTCGAAGGTGGTTCCTCATCGACCTGATAAGCTTCTTTATCAAGTCTTGGATGAAAGCTTCCCACTCCTCTTCCAGCGCTGTTTTCAGCTCCGTCATGCTTGCAGGTGCTGGATTTCTGGCCCGAACCCTTCGTTATAGCTCGTCCCATTCGTGTTCTATGAGATTAAGATCCGTACTGAGTGGCGGCCAGTATATAGTCTGAATACCAACTTCTTGCAGGAACTGATGAGTGATTCGTTCGCATTGCCGTGCATTAGAAGGAAGCCATCTCCTATGAAACCTTCATAAGGGACCACATGATCCCGAAGAATGTCCTCCACATATCTATTCGCAGTCAGACCGCCTCCTCGGCCTCCATCAGGGATGAAAACAAGCTCTGTTTTTCCTTCTAGTGAAATACCGGCCCACATCATACACGAACCACCACCATAGGACACTGTTTCAGCGAAACAGCATTGCAAAAATCGCTCGCTCGGACGCCTGTAGACTTGAGCTCTCCTGTCACTGCTATGCAGACATACTCTGCACTAGTCCGTGAACAGAACCGACCGCCATTGCTTAGCGCTCCAATTGATGTGTTCGCGAGCAAATGCAAGGCGAGCTTGTTGGTGAGCTGTGGTCAATTAAGGACCTCTAGCAGGCCGTTTCGGAGTGAGGTTGGCATCTCTTAGGTGTCTTCTGACCGTGCATTGACTGACAGCTACTCCTCGAACCTCTCAGTCGCTGCTGGACAGCAACACTGGTGAAATGGCGATTTCTGACACTTGTCGAGACTATAAAATGGTCGTCCCTTTCAGAAGTATGTCGGCGCCGACTGGAATTTGGCCTCCTGGAGTAAGAACTGGTCTCTTGGAATCTTCTGTATACCCTGGATACAGCAGATTGGCTCAAGTTTAATCGACTTCTCGCTGGCTTAAGTCCTATTGCAGCAAAAGGACGACTTGAGCGCCTTCTTCTTCTCTTCTATCTGGTCTTGTATTCATAGTGGTTGTAAATTGGCGATCGTATCTTGCTGAGGTGTGTTCAGGTCATCTGTTGATAAGCGACTGATAAGTGTACATTACTTTCGGGGGTTTATATAAGGGATTGCAACGCACAACTCGTGGCCTTCGCAAGGAGTCAATTGTCGGCACTCATGTGTATACCACGACATTTAAAAAAATATTGATCAGTTTAAAATGATAAATGTATTTATATAAAGCCTATAAAATAGGTTTTTAAAAAATATGTAGGTATTCTATATAATTATTTTAATTTATTTAATAAATCACTCTTATTTCATTTTGTAAAGGTGAGTGGATTTAGTTGCACGTGAGTGTGGTTGGTGATATGTAAACGACAATAGGCCCATCTAAAAAGATGCATATACTGTATTCAAAACATAGAGAGCTAGACCTTTCTACCTCTTCGCGGTAGAAAGGTCTAGAGGTGTGTTACATTCACATTTCGCCAACTATGATTTAAAAGTCCTGTACGGCGAGACTATTGGCGTCTATCGAGCACTGTTCTAAACTCCGTGCTGCTACTGAGAATTTCTTCACAGAAACCGTATTGCCATTCTAGTTGATATCGAACACTTCTACTTCATCCTTCGTAGTGTTACAAGCGTGATATTATGTTAATGATAAAATTATTTACAGGTGATCGTGATGACGAGTCAGATATTGTGTGATATGCTGACCCATCAGTACATTCGGATCGAAGACATCAACTTGCTGATATTTGACGAATGCCACCACGCCGTCGAAGATCATCCCATGCGCATTATTATGAAGCATTTTGAAGATTGTCCCAAGTTAAAACAGCCCCGTGTTCTAGGTAAAATACACTTCAAACACACGTTTTTTTAAGAAATCTCCATTTATTGGCATAATCTCTTGAGTGCAGGGAGTCGTTTCTCAAATATACAAATAACACTTAGTCTCGAAACATTTAGTTGAAAATCACGTGTAAGGATCCAATTCACTACAATCGCCGCACTCTTAGAGGCAAGGTTATTGCTAAAACCAGTGGTTTTAAACTTTTAAGTGATAACAAACCATTGTTAAAAATGTTGTTTTGCCAGGCACTACTAATTGGTTGACGGGAATGAAAGTTAATAATAGATTTTAGTCTTTAAATAAAACACAAATGTAGATATATTATTATATGTAAGCAAGAATATTATATTATTGTCGACTTTAAATATTTAACAATTATCCAGTAAAAACTTTGTATTCATGACCTGTACGTTTTAATGTGTGTACTATTTCTTCAATGTGGTGAAATAAATATATAAAAGGAAAAAATATAAAATTGTATGATGACTTTTGACATTTCGGGTGCGTTCAGGGACTATCAGTGGTCCGCGGACCAACGGTTGAAAGCCACTGGCTCAGCAACAATTGCGCCATTTGTGTAGTTAGTAGAAAATAACACTTAATATGGAAATGATAAGGTGACAACGGAGTTCGTTGTACAGATACGAACAATAATCTTTTGTGAGGCAAGTTGAAAGTTGGTTTATTTGCGATAAGTGACTGTTAGCGATAATGACTGCCGTATTTTAGCGTCCCTGCTTTTAATTTATTTTATAGTTTTAATAGGTTAGCTCTCTATTATGTAGATATTAAAGTTGTGCATAAAGTTGTAAGGGCATGTGTTGTGCGAATGGAATATGATGTTATCTCCCTCGCACATCCACGCTTAAATAGCGGTAACGGAAGTCCTAAATATTTGAGTCTATATAAAATATGTATTCTTTGTATTTTATATATTGGGTGGCCTAACTCTAACCTATCAATGAAAATAATAATATAATCAAATAGAGTCACACACTACCCTATTGAATTAAAATTGAACAAATATTGTAAGGCTAGCTTAATATGTTGATATAAATCTAAAATTTGAAGACTACCTGATTCTAAGAAATGATGCTCGGAATATAACACCTAATAATAATAATTTAGGTATTATATTACACAAAATTTACAAATCTCATAATTGCTTTTACAACTACGTGTAGTGGTAGATAGAAAGTACAATATTGATTGAAAAAAGGGTGTTCTGGCAATATGCATAACTAACAATTTCTTTAAAATAATATACCGACATTTGAGTAAAAAGTTTAAATATTAAATTATATTTTGTACAGGTTTGACAGCTACCCTTCTTAATGCCAACGTGAAAACAACCAAGGTCGAAGAGACTCTACATGACTTGGAGATAACGTTCCACGCGACTATTGCTACTGTGGACGAACTCGGAAAAGTATTGGAGTATGTACCTTAGTATATTTATTTATTTTAACTATACTCCATTTGGTTAGGTACTTAACTAAAGGTAAACAATCTTGATGTGACATTTTACACAAACACATATTAAACAAATAAACTACTGCTTAAACTAATGGTTCAATTGATTTAGTAATCGTTCTTGTTGTATTTACATTGATCTTTAGCAGCATTTTATTTATTTTTAAACTGAGTTTTTAGATAAAAATACACATCAAGATTGTTAACATTTAGTTAAGTACCTAACCAAATGGAGTATAGATTTCCCGCGGCTTCGCTATCGTAAATATAGGCTAGGTTAGTAGTAGAACATTTTTCTGGATAAAAGGTACCCTAAACCCTTTTCTGTACTCCTGACAATGTTTGTATAGTTAAGGCGTGAAAGCGTTACAAAAAAACTAACTCACATTCGCATTTATAATATTAGTTAGGATTTATTTAAAAAGACAACGCCTGTAGTTTGTATAAATCCTGTGTCGCGATTGCACAAACTTTCAAACAACGGACACAAAGAATACCCATATTCCGAACATGCATATTTTGTAAATTGCAAATTTTTTGTCTCGTCTAGGATTCGAACCCACGACACTCGGCATAGTGACAATGGCGAGGCGACCACTTAAACCACTACGCCCTGCGTGCAGAGATGTGCCACCGTATGGTGCACTGCGCCGAGTGTTGTGGGTTCGAGTCAATTTGTGTGATCGACAAATGGCTGTTCCGAGACTGAGTGTTTTTTATGTCCATTGTTTGAATTTATATATAATACGAATCGGATATTAGCGCGATAAAAAAGGTAAACATTATGCATGTTTACCTTTTTTATGCTTGCAGCCGTTGTAACCTGGTCGAAAACCAAGTTACAACGGCCGTGGTCACAAGCTGATTGTATTTACTAGCTAGCCTGTGCTATTTCTACAGAATCGCACAACGGGATGAAAATAATTCTGTATGTTAATCTTGGTCTACTTTCCAATTTTCATGTGAAATGTTTTTGAAACATTTTATTTGCAATATCAGTAGAACAACAATTAACTTTTAATATTTGACAATACCTCCATCAGTATCCCAAATTTTGTATTTTAATGAGTCCATCCAACCAATATTACAAATGCGAATGTGAGTTTGTTTGTTTGTTACGTTTTCACGCCTTAATCGCTCGACCGATGATCATGCAATTTTGCATACACGTTGTCAGGGGTACAGAAAAGGACATAGGGTACCTTTCACCCAGAAGATAGTACTGTTACTAACCTAACCTAACTTATGCCAGCAAAGCCGCGGCCAAAATCTGGTGTAACTATATAACTATTAATATAGTTATATAGTTACACCAGATTTTGGCCGCGGCTTTGACTTTGGCTATTTTTATTGTTTCTAGATAATTCTAGAAACAATGAAAAAAGCACGGTCTGGGCTCTTACAACCTAATTTTAACTTGGAAAGTAAGGCTCACATCTATTTTTTACAGCTATTCTACAAACCCACATGAAATGGTTCAACTATATAGACCGTTAACATCATCGGATCAAGCTAAATTAGTGATCCGTAATTTAACATTGCTTCAAGATAAAGTGATGCGTGTTGAATTGCCTCGGGCTCACAATAAACACAATATTAAATTGAAAGAATTCCAACAGGACATCAGTACTGATCCCAAAAAGGTATTTATAAAACATTGATGTTTTTAAACTGCTTTTGCATGTTAATGTCTTACGTTTACGCGAATGTTATTCATTGAAATAAAACTTCTTTATACGGATTTCATCGCGTTGTTTATTAACACTTTTATTATATAATTTTGAAATAGATTTAAAAGTTGAGATTAAACTACTTTATACGGATTTTATCACGTTATTTGACACTTTATTACATAATTTTGAAATTGTTACACTGCTACTATTGAACTTGAATACTTTTTTAACTTATTGTTTTATGCAGTAAAACTATTTATATTTAAGTTTACACTTTGCTTGACGACGTTTTGGTTGCTTTGCAGCAGCCATGTTCAAGGGGAGACTAAGATGGTAGTTCTATCAATGTTCTTAAGTGTAGTTATTTCAAAGTACCCAGTAAGTAACATAGAGTAGGATATTTTCAAAATTATGTAATAAAAGTGTTAATGAACAACGCGATAAAATCCGTATAAAGTAGATAAATTTAAATTACTTTTGCATTTGTGTCAGTTTCATATTTTATCTCATGTACTTGGTCGTGTCATGTGTCTAATCGTAGGATTTAAGCCGACTATCGACAAAACTTAAGATTTACCGGAGTATAGCTACGTAATAACATCTCGGATGATATTCGAGCAATTGTTAGATCATACTACAACATTGTGAAATGTGGTAACGGAAATATTACCTTTTCAAACACATAAATCTTTTTACCGTAAATCTTTTTTTTGCGTTGGATAGTAATGGCAGGTCATGAGAAGAAGCTGGCAAAAAACTTATAGCCACACTTTTCAATCGCCAATAATTATCATTACAATATTTCACTTGATAATATTTAGAAATTGCCTGAGCGTGAGAGTAGTTCAATGCCAAGCATTCTATCTTCTAGGTGTACACCTAATAAGTGATTTTATGAAAGTAACACATATTATATATTTAATTATTATTAATTTATTATAATATGTTAAACTGAAGACTGGCAATGCGTCTATCCTGTATGTCACAGCAATTCGTGGTAGCTCCTGGTGCTGTACTGTTTAGTTAAAAGATCAATAGTCTTAGTTCTTTGTGCTGAGGCTGCAGCTTCTTCCATTTAGAAGGAATAACAACGCATAAGGCATTTATATCCATAGCCTTATGTGTTGTTTGCCACATTAATAATAATAATATCAGCTCTGTATTAAACTGTCCCACTGCTGGGTACGGGCATCTTCTCAGTGTGAGAAAGGTTAGTCGATAGTCCACCACGCTGGCCAGGTACGGGTTGGCAGACTTCAGAACAATAATTCACATTTATATGATTCTGAACTCGATTTGGGAATATTATTTAAATTATTCAGCATTAATTATTATGATTAATATGTCTTATTAATATATTTAATATAGTTTATGATTTGCAGGTTGTGAAAGCTATCAAAAATATGATATCATCAATGATTATGTTCATTGAGGAACTTGGCGTGTATGGCGGTACTATAGGCATACTCGCTTACATTGTAGTGTTGGAACGTTTAAAACGGAAAGCGTTTAACAAAGAAGAGGAAAGTCTTTATAAGATGACAATTACACGCTGTACTGAGTAAGTAATTGCTTTAATATGTTACTGTACTTTACCTATATGTTTATCGATGTATCAGTTCCCTACCGCCCGGGTCCGTTCCACGCCTTAATTAAAGCAAAGGTGTTAAAGAAAGGCGTGTGCCCCACTCCCCCACTACAATACTGTGCACGGCGTGTCCACATGACACGACAGAACATAAAGCCTTATTCTCATACAGTCACAATAGTCACTACACTGATAGCTTATAGATTACACTCATGTGATACATTACTAAGCATATGCTCTTTCTTTAGTTTCATGTTTTGTGTAGAGTTTGAATTAATTTAGTTTGGTTAGCTAACAAATGTAACAATAATACAAATGCACAATTATATACAAGTACATGAGGTTTGAGACAAAAAGTTACACCCAATTACAAGCAAACACTACATGCACTAATAAAGATTCCTATGATTAATAAAAATGTACAACTAAAACTTAAAAACTGGTGAAATACTCAGTTTATTACCTTTCTTACTAATTTGCGAAAGTGAGTAAGAGAATCTGCAAATATTAGAGTAGCTTGCACAATCGCGGAATAGGAGAAGCAGTACCAAAAACTGTTCTTCTGAGTGGTGAATAAAGAGGAGTGATGTGAGCCCGAGGGTATTTAAATGGAACTCTAAAATTAAGTGTATCCCAGGTTGGGAATTTGTATATCACACACACATACAGGATGTGGCGTATATAATGGATAACCCTGAAACTGTCGACTGGCTAGATTATCATCTATAATTTACCCCACTTATATCACCATATGCCCATGGCCATTTGACCACGACCACATGGCCCATTCGATACAGAGGCCTATAAATTCATAATTCCTTAAAAAACAAGTTAAAATTTGAGAATAAGTATTTTTTGCGAAGTTGTCTTAGATTGTAACAAAAAACTTGATACTGGTCTGATGATTCAGGTATTCAGGAGTGACATAAAAAAACAGAATGAGAAAATGTCGCCAATTGTAGAAATGACAGATGATTTTGTATGAGTAAGTACGATTTTTATTTAAAATATCAAAAATATCAATAGACTGCTCATCCATGGGCATATGGTGATATAAGTAGGGTAAATGATAGATGATAATCTGGCCAGTCGACAGTTTCAGGGTTATCCATTATTTACGCCACACCCTGTATATTGCCTCACTATGCAGATCCTATTTACATATGGTCGCCCCTATTACCATAACTTCTGGTGCCAAGCGTGGCATTCGGTTCTAGCAAAAACTTAAGAACATTTCTTATCTATATATTTAGTATATTCAAGAAAATCCTGATCCATACAAACATAACGTAAAATCTTTCGTTTTTCATAGGAACCGGAATATTTTATTAAATGCAATGAAAGCTGACACTGGTTATGACAAGATCGTTAAACATTCATCAGAACAACTCCTGCTCATGTTAAATATATTAAAGGAATACAGTCCAGCAGTGATGAACACCCCAGGAGGTATTTATACTAACGACAATGTCTTCTAATTTTCTTTGTATTGTGGATGAAATTCAACTCTCGACTTCACGGATGGCGTAGTGGTTTAAGTGACCACCACTGCCTCTATGCTAAGTGTTGTAGGTTCGAATCCTACACGGGACAGAAAGATGTGTGATCCACAAATGATTGTTCCGAGCCAGGATGTTCTTTGTGTCCATTGTTGGAATGTTTGTAAAGTGCCCCGCGACACAGAAATTACTCCTAGAGCGGGAGTTGACAAAACATTTTTTTTAAATATTATATATAGGTATACACCTGCATTACTAGAAATAAATTCTGTGTCGCGGGTAGTTTGCAAACTTTCAAAGTACGAAGAAAGAACACCCAGATCCGGCACAACTATTTGTGGACCACACGTTTTTTTGTTTCGTTTGGCGATCGTACCCACAACTGATGACGTAAAAGCAACGGGCGAACTTCTACATTTCACATTCCACATTCACAAAAAATTGTACTGCGATTGAGTGTTCCCTCTGCTTGATGTTTAAAGTTTTTAAAGACGATGGGAAAGTGTTTAGTAACCGACTGCCACGTCTGAGATCGCGGATTCGATTCCCGCTTAAGTCAAACATTTGTGTGCATGGACGTGGATGCTTGTCTTGGTCTGGATGTCTCTTATGTATAATAAGTATGTATTTACAACAAAAAAGTATATATATCGCACTCTTAATAAAACAGCGACTTATATCGAAATTTGAAAGTAAGGCAATTTGATCTTTAATTGTATATGTTAAATTCTAATATTATATTTGTGTTAAATCTTTGCAATAGAGCTCAAATTTGTTTAATCCAAAATACTGAGATAATTCTCTGTTTTATTAAGGGTGCGATATGTATGTTATCCATTGTCTAGTAGCAGAGCCTGTACTATGGGTAGTACAAGCTCTGCTTAGTTTGGGCTAGATGGTGTTGTGTGTATGTAATAGTATATATTATTACTGCAGGGTTAGTGTAGGATCGTTCAAGTACTAAGCAAGCAGGGTTTAGGACATTCTTAACCTCTTCCACCATTGTCAGCTAAAGTAAGCAAATCTCATCCTTTCCGCCTATGCTTACGTAAACATTGGTATAATTTCACAATAAATTGGGGATTCCCCTTACATCCGTCCCGCTTTTGAGCATAGACAAGTAGCGTTGTTCCATAATATAAAAACTTCAGATCTTGGTCTATTTTTAGTTGATGCATTGGAAAAGTATGGTTTTTAGCAGAGATATTCTGCATCCCTTCACCCATACATGTTCGTATCCACGTTCCTTAGCTCGAATTTTGGTCTTGTTTAATAGAATTTTGTTGTCTAAAGTTAAGTGGTCGTTGACATAGATCTTGCTTTTGCCTGGCAGTCCAAGTTCCGTGGCCTTCAGAGCTTTGTGCTTTTTGCGGCGGCCACGAAATTACTTTTGACGTAACTATTGTGCACCATATAACATGTATGTATCATTGCAGTATTGTTGAAAGTAAATCAATCGAAGAAGCCTTTATCGGCAATCGTCTTCACAAAGCAGCGGTTCACAGCGAAAGTGTTATACAACATACTAAAAGATGTCAAAGAAAAAAACCCGAAGGAGTTTGATTTCCTAAAACACGATTTTATAGTCGGCTTCAATGTGAACCCAACAAAAAATACTAGGGAGGAACACTATGTGAAGAAATACAGTCAACAGGCACTTCTTAAGTTCAAAAATAAGTGAGTATTATTATGGGATTATTTTTGGTTGTCTGGTGACCAATGAAAGGCAGGCAACTTTAAAACAAGACATTTATATGTATTTAGTAATCGACGACAATAACATCTTCAAATCATGATTCAGTGTTAAACATATAACATAAATAACAAAAATATTTACTTTTTTTTATTAACTATGCACATTTTATTAAATATATATAAATTGTTAAAACCGAAAAATCTAAACTAGTAATAAATAATACGGCCTTTTTTATCCATAGTTCCCAATTTACTGGTCCTTTCCCATAGCCCAGATATATAAGAGTCCATTTGTAGCAATAGTCCTACGCCCGATGCGGCTAGTGCAGCTGTAGGGGTTCCGTCCCACTTTAGATTAATACTCCTCTGGACCAATGTCTCCGTGTAAGCCTCCCAAAGGGCCGGGTATTTTTCTAATGTAATATATTAGAAAAATACCTGCGATAGGAGAAACGATACAGGAATAATGTATAATATATGCCCGTTTTCAGTGACCTGAACTTGTTAATATCGACTAGCGTTATAGAAGAGGGAATTGACATACCGCAGTGTTTGCTAGTTCTGCGATACGATCCGCCCCTCGAGTATCGATCTTATATACAAAGCAAAGGTATGTCACTTTATAATTTTACATTTCGTTAGCTAACGTAATAGGGAGCAAGCATATTGCCGGTTTTCGGGCACAGCTTAGCCCTCTGCTACTGAGAATTGCTTGAAAGGAAAACCGAATAGCCGATCCGATCATAACCGATGTCTTTGGCCCAACCCAAGAATCGCAATCTAGATTTTATGCAGTGATATACACTGCCGCTATAATTATGTCGCAGTAGGTTGGTTGAAGCCATGATAAAATTATATTTTGTGTTCTAAAAGTCTTAAACTTTAGTTGTCTTTAAGCTTGAGCACCGCTTTAGTACCTCGTGCCATCTCTGCCGGAAAGAACAGTGTTAAGCTGTAATACAGGTTTTGCAAACCTACTTCAGATATTAGTCTCTCAGAAATTAGTTTATATTGTAATATTTATGCACTGCTGTACATGACTTAAGTATAAGAAACTTATATAAAGAATAAAATATTTTATTATTTAAAATAGTATCCAAGTAGAACTTATCTATACTATAATATTATAAAGAGGAAAGATTAGATTTTTTGGTTGTTTGTAACGATTTAGCTCAAAACTACTTCACTGATTTAAAAAACTCTCCCACCATTTAGAATGCTATATTATCACCGAATAACATTGGCTGTATATTTTTTTAAAGTACTATTGCTAACCTAACCTTACCTAGTTTTACACAAGCAAAGCCGCGGGCAAAAGCTAGTTTAACGATAACTTAAGTTTAATCTAGTTACTTAAATGTAACGGATCTCTTTTCACACTGTGATGAAGCCTATTATAGTAGGTATATAAACTGTCCTACGGACACAGTTCATTTACTGGGCTGATATTATTATATCACCAACTCCTTAGTTAAGATCTTACATAATAAACCTAAAGTAATTATCACTAGCGACAACATAGACTGAGGCATCTATGACGGGATGTCTCCAGCGAAGCCTCGGGCAAAAGATAGTCTCAAATATAAAATACATATCTATAAAGAATTTGGAAGTGTTCCTAAATAGTTAATTTAAATAATTTTATTTGTTTTATCGACATATACTATATTCACACTTTATCTCTTTATTACATTTTAGGTCGTGCAAGAAGTGCTGAATCGAGTTATGTTATATTAATTAATAAAGAAAACGAACATAAGTTTATGAGAAATTATCGTGAATTCCAAAGCACGGAACGATTGATACAAAGTGTAAGTAAAACAAGTTTCATAGAGTTTAAAGAACATTCACATCAGAAAATAATAATAATCATGTAATTCGGAATGGTTAGACATCATGTTTGCATAATCATAACATGTATTTAATCATACACGATACATACCAATGGCTTTTCTATTGTATCTATCACGACATAAGGAAAGGGTCAGGATGAATGTACTTGTAATTAAAAACAAAACAAAAACCCTAATGCCCAGTTTCATAACTATCAAGTAAAAGTTATCCGAAAGATAAATCGCACGTTGCCTCACTCTTGTTATGTTAAAAAAGAGAGATGGTGAGACTTTTATCTTATAGATAAATGCCATTTGGAGGTGGTTGAACAAGCCCTGAATGTTATAAAGACTGGCAATCGTAGATATAAATTCTGTCATAATATTGAATACTACAATAATTATTGAATCTCCTTATTTTGCATGTAATGTTATATATATATAACGTGTATTATTCCTAATGTTCATTTATAATAAAATTGTTAGTCATTGAAATATTTGCTACAAATTAGGTTTTAGTGACAGAAACGAATCGTTGTAAATCCGACTGCCGATGCTGTCTGCGACGATTAGCACGCGCGGGACAGCCGGAAACCCGCAGCGCCGGAGCCGTGACAAAAGCCATATTGCTTTTGCATCTTTTTATAAAAAATGATCTGAATTTAGGACTTACAACTTATTGAAAACGGTTTTGAGTCTTTTGTATATTATTGATTATAATATTTATGACAAATAAATTTAGAGCATATTGTATTTAGGGATTTAAATTTTATGGCATGTGATTATGTTACATTATGTTCGGGCAAGTTATCATTTGGATTTTCCATCAAGGAGGCGGCGGAGCGGGAGAGGGAGCGCTTAAACCCTCTCCCCAACCGCAGAACCGGGCGCCGGAGGGCGCGAGATGACCTCCAGCCACCTTGAAGTTTGACCTGGGGGTGGTGGGCTGCGTGGGCCTGTTCGCCACCCGATCAGCACCAGGTCCGAGAGGCGGCGTGCGTGTTCCCACGTGCGCCTCTGTATCGTGTCTTTGTCCCCCCCGCTCAGGGGGATGGTGGAGGAAATATACTTCGCGCAGTGGCCTGCCGTTTCACACGGCGGGCCGAAACCACGGCGGGGTCGCGATTGCATGTGAAAGCGATTCGCGCGGCCTCGCCGTCTATGGTTATGTCGAGGAACACCGTGGTAGGTTTAGTCGGTATTACCGGGGTATCTTTTCCCCGGTGAGCCCGACATAACCTCTCCGTCGCCCCGCGGAGAGGTATGCGTCAAAGCATTCGCCCACGTAAAAAAAAAAAAGTTATCATTTGGACAAATGATGATTAGGACAAAAAATTATGTCACTTTAGATTATGGATAAAAAGTTAGGGAACATAATAGAGAACAAAAGAAAATATATTAAATAACGAAAAAGTGCCCTTGTTTGCGTATTTACAAGCCATTATAATGTAGCAAAATAATATAAATAATTAACGATGATTTCAGATATTAGTTGGCAACACTGATGACCGAGACGAACCGGCAAATGATGACATACAAAATCAACTTTATATGGATGACGATATACCACCTTTTATTGCACCAACCGGCGGTGAGTACGGTATATAGTATCAAATTTAAATAAGAGAAGCATTTCTTCAAAAAAAATATACTCTTGTTAACATCATGCTAAAATACTTAATATAATATTAAACGACGGGAATTACTCGCGATTAAATATTTAAAGGTAATCATAAATACCTATTGATTGCCCGACGTTTCGACCGACTTGCATCGATCGTGGTCACGGGTTGACTGGTGTGAGCTCAGCGGCGCCTTCGTGAAGTGCGTGTTTGGCAACTACCCTCGTTTAGTCATTGTTATATTAGCACTGTCGGTATTTCGACACACCACTAACGACGTCTACACACTGATGAACTAAGTTACTGTGGCTATATATTTACATTTCCTGATCACTAGATTCCAAGACGTAGACAAACGATACCCATCGTCCCAGTTGAAATTGCAATCAATAGGTATTTATAACCTTTAAATACTTAATCGCGATGAGACTCGTTGTATAATATTATATACATATATTAAGTATGCCCTATTAAATCTAATCGCTCAAATATCAGGGAAAGATACACAATTTTATTGACATCTCTCTTTTTAAATTTATAAGTTTCTATCTGAAGCTATCCCAAAATTTGTGCTTTTGATATAGCCATGCAATTAATTTCACACTCCATAGTTCATGGTTACTGCGAGAATGAGGTGTTAAACTAGTGACTGAAAAAGTAAAGTAAAAAGTGTTCGAGATGTATATCGATGATATTATAACTAATTTAATTTCAAACTGTATAAATTACATTAGCATAGCAGAATAAAAATGGTGGCTATATTCTAGATATAAATTTTCTTCAATTGTAATTAATATATAATGTTATTCATCATCATAATTTTATTGCATTTCCAGCTCGTTTGTCATGTGTACAGGCTATAAGCTTGTTGAACCGTTATTGTACAATTTTACCGACTGATCAGTTCACTACTATTACTCCCATGTGGATACAGGAGAAAGTAACCAAAAATGGTGTCGAATACAGGCAAGTGAGCATTCTACTGCCGATCGCTAGTCCCATCAAGAAAGAAATAAAGGTATGTTGGTAATCTCTCTTTTGTATATCTAACACTGCTTTCTGATTTTAGTTTTACAGAGTTATTTAAAATGAAAATAGCCGGGTATAATAAATTTTATCCGAGATCCAAAAATGCGTACAGAATTCAATAACTGTGGAATGGTTATGATTTTTAAATATTTATTTATTTTAAGGGCAAGTGTTTGTTAAGTTTGAAGTCGGCTAAACGTTCGGCTGCTTTAAACGCTTGTATCGAGTTGTATTTGGCTGACGAATTGGATGAAGGATTGATGCCTAAACGATACACGTACGTACTATCTTTTAGTTACCTGATTAAAATTACATAAAAATCTGTTTGGAAATCCGTAGCTCTGCTGCCTTAAATAAAACCTTGATGCGAAGAAATCTTACTTCTATGTGATTTTCTCAACTTATAAATGAAAAGTGGTCCAGACATACATTGTGTGTTTGTTCTTTAGACTTAATATCTTTATTTTGTTCACTTTACTTAATTTTAGAATGCACAAATAATTAATAACGAATCAACAAATGCCGTGTTTCAAATATGATGACCTACTTTGAATCTTTACGACATTTGTCCCCTTTTTGTGGATTATAAACTTTACGTGATATTTTTTTATAATAATATCTTTTGTATTTATGTAGGAGCGTTGACTTCGAACAAACTGAAGTTAAGGAAATATTCCCGAATTGGCGGAACGACGATAATGATGACGTTGAAAAAAATAATCTTAAACCTGGCACTAAGAATAGAGTCCGCAAGCATAAAATACAGGTTTGTAAAAATAAACATATAGGTACCCTATAAAATAAACGCAAGCGTCGCAAAAGTAAAAACAAACAGTCATAGGCTAAAGTGACCTCTTGCCATCAGCTGGGCCGTATGCTAGTTTGACACCATCCTAACTAATATTACAAATGATTCACATTTAACTAATGATAAATATAACTAATTAACTAATACCATAAAAAATGTATCAAGTTTACATTGCCAAATGTAAAGAGTCCTAACATAAATATAAATTTAAATAATAAAATTATTACTTTCGTACAATCGACAATTTTTCTAGGTTTGACTTTAGATCACAAAGTTCAGTGGGGCGCTCATATATCGTGTCTTGCAGGGAAACTGCTCAGCCGCATACACAATTCGGAAAGTAAGATAGCTTACTGATGTAGATACTGCGAGACTAGTATACTTCAGTTACTTTCAGTGTCATGTCCTACGGTATATTATTGTGGGGCAAGGCAGCTGATATTGAGACAATTTTTATTCTCTAAAAGCGTACGAAGTATTTATAATTTAGGACCACGAGTTTCCCTGAAAAATCGATTTAAGGAAATGGGCATACTTACTGTTGCGTGTCAATATATATTTGCTAAAATTATGTTTATAAAACATAATATTCACTTATAATAATAAGAATGCCATGCCATGAATGCATAACGTAAACACTATAAATAAGCATAAGTTAGTCGGCCCATATCATCGTTTACATAAAGTTCACAATACATTTGTGGGCTTCGGTATACGTTCTTTTTAATAAATTATCCATTAATATAATTAATTTACTATTGCTTAAATTTAAAAGCGCTGTTAAAATACAGCTCATTCGGAAGGGTTATTATTCATTCAACGGCTACTTAACTGACAAAAACTCATGGCATTAGTTGCTTGTTGCATTCAGAATTCAAAGATCTGTATTACCTATAAGTCAATTTAGTAATGTAAAGGTATCTCGTGATTATATGTGATGTTATCAAGTATCCTGCTTCTCATTTTGATTATTATTGAAAAATACAAATCCGCAACCGCATTTAGTCACGGATTGCCTTTGCATTGTCACAAAGTGTAAGTGTATGCGGATAGGATCAGTAGGATGGCATCATCCTACTGATCCTATTTTAGATTTACCTATATTGAAAAATATAACTAGACCCAAATTATTTAGTCTCTTTAATATTATTAACTTATTATTGTTATTATTTTTAGTTTTTTTAAAGTCAGTAGCATATGGTATAATGGTTGCAACACCTTGTTGATATGAGTTGTAAAATACTGAAATTATATTTAATTGGCGATTTAAAAGAGTGGCCGTAAGTTTCTTGCAGGTTTCATCTCATCGGCTCTACCCTTTGCCTGAATCTAGCAATTAACCTAAATGTAGCTTCAGTAACTTAGTAAACTCACTAACCTATATATTTTGAAGTTCATAAGTGTTACTTTGTGACCTAAATGATTTTTTACTTTGACTTTGAAATATTACGCTTCCTCGCCTTAACTGCTCGACCGATCATCATGAAATTTCGCATAGGTACACGTTATCAGGGGTACAGACAAGGACCTAAACCTTCACCCAGATAGAAGTACTGTTCCTCTAAGAAGTTTATTGACAAAATCCACATTAACACGAGCGAAGCCGTAAATTAGTTGTATAAAAACATGGGATGTTTAAATGTTACCAGACAAACGAGGCATTGAAAAGTATATGGTCTCTCTGAAGATTTATTTTATTAACATATCGAACTTCAATAAAACTAAGACCTATCAGAGTATTTTAGGTTAAAGAAATTTAAACTCTGTTGCCATTACTTAACACCAATATAATATTAGAATTTATAGTGACACAATTAGAGTTCAAATTGCCTTATGTGCTTCCAAATTTCGAGTTAAGTCGCTGTTTTATTAAGAGTGCGATATTATTGTGTGTTTTTAGTTTCCGTCGTACTTAGATAGTACACTCGACGAAGAAACATTCTATCTCCATATTATTCAAATGACTGCTGATTTCAAAGAGCCTGAAGATTCACGCGAGAATGCCTTGTATAAACTGCTCCAAAGAAAAGAGGGTTTTGGATTCTTGACTCAGAAACGTCTACCGCAATTATGCAAGTTCCCCATGTTCATGACTGTTGGAGAAGTGGAGACAGTGATAAATGTCAATTATGCCGTTATAAAACTCAGCAAGAAGCTCTTCGAAATAGTTAAGCAGTAAGTCCTTGAATATTTTGTCTTGTATAATGATCAAATATTTGACAATGTGGATGGTGGATTGGTCTTAACGGTCGCTTTGCCAATTTCCTGATTCAAGATCAGAACTGTTCCGAGTGTAAATGTTCTTTGAGATTACTGTTGCAATGGCTGTATAGTTTAACCCTTGGATTTCAAATTGAGAATGACATGTTGAGAACGACCTAACCCTACTTAAGTACTACTTAAACTTATTTTCTATACCTGTTGCCTTAACCACTGGTCGCCCAATAAACAAATTTAGGTCTTAACAGGTTCCCTGTTCGATGAATCACATATGATACATAACAATAGATTTTCCATTGTGTCTATCACGAGACAACGAAGGGTTAATACATGCAAAAAAGCATTGTTTTACAAATTATATCTTATTGGTTTCCTTTTTCATGTAAACTGTAACAATACCAAATATCACTCCAGGGCTTTACGTACTTCAATAGGGGTTTTAATATGAAGTCGCCGCATTGTATGATGAAAATCGGTAACTTTGTGCTTTTCATATTACCAATTACACCAATATATATTTAATGGTAAATTCGAATACTATTCTTTTTTGGTTTTATTTATGGTTCGGTTTAATTAAAAAATAAAACATCTACTATCTTGTATTTATGACGAATTGAAACAACCAATACGGATAGAAACTAAAGATACAACTTTAAATACAAATTGTATAGAAGGTTCTTGATATCTATTTTTAACCTTTTGAACGCTAACGTCGGCTAAACTCGATATGCGCAAGCGTGCCCTTTGCGCCAACGTCGTCTATACTCGACAAAAAACAGATCACAGAAAAATACAAAATAAACATATTTAACCATTACTGTTCTGTGTTTTATTGATTCAACTTAAAAATTGAATCCACAAATATTACTTAATTGTACACAACAAACAAAATTGCATATTAGTTATTAAAATATTTGATCATAAGAAACAATATATAATATATCAGTACAGGACATGGAAGTGCCGTTATGGCGGGGCGTTCAAAGGGTTTTTTATTTATTTTTAAATAATCATTGCATTTTGTTCAGAAGCTACGAAATTAGATGTAGAATATAAACATAAACGGTTATTTTATAGTTAAAGACCTAATATGATAGATGATAATTCTGTTGTAAATTTATTAAAGTGCATCATAAATATGAGAAATGTTTGTTTAAGGTTCCATTATTTCCTTTTCGACCAAGTACTGGGCATCGCCAAGAAATTCATTCTGTTTGAAGGTAAAGTCAACTGCATGTATGTCGTCCCCTTGAAGTACGAAAATGGATATGATATCGATTGGACAACTATGACTACCTACAAAACTATACAACCAGTGCAACCACCTACTTACGAGGTATTTACATATTTTAGTTTACTATTTTTAAATCTTGTATCACAATATCAGCCCTGTATTAAACTGTTGCACTACTTGGCACGGGCCTCTTCACTTATCTTCGAGAACGTTATGGAGAACTTTCAGGTATGCAGGTTTGCTCACGATGTTTCCCGTCACCGTTAAAGCCAGCGATATTTCCAAGTTATGTGCGTATAACATAGTTACTTATCGCTCGTTTTAGCGGTGAAGGAAAATTACTTTGAAAACGAGCATGTCTAAGAATTCTACATAATGTTTTCGAAACTATGCGAAGTCTGGCAACCCGCACTGGGCCAGCATAGTGAACGATGGACTTCTCATACTGAGAAGAAGCCCGTTCCTATCAGTGGAACAGTTTATAAACAGGGCTGATGCTTAACTTATAGCAGTCATAATCTGGCGGAGCCTATGCCTTTTACACACCTTTATTGTATAAAAAGATAAACGCCTCAGCGAGTAACGCTTGAAATTATACGTAAACATTTCTGTTAATTAATTTTTCGGTTTCTGTTAACTAATTCAATGGTTTTATTTATTATACACACAGGAGCGAATTTCCTTGGACGTAACTCCAGAGAACTACGTAAATTGTGTGGTGACACCGTGGTATAGAGTTCTGCCCGATAGGTTAGTGACATAATCTTTACTATATACTATATATTAGAGCAAGATACCAGGCATTACTTATTTTCACAGAAATAAAATGTATGGTATAAAGCAGTGAGTATATATTTTAAATGTATGCATACCTGCTAGCTTGGCCCGGCAGCCATTTGTCCGTTACTAGGTGCTAAAGGCAGGTAAAAATAATACTCACTTTTCTTAAATTCTCAGTGCTGATTTTTATATTATCATATATATAATATAATCATATTTTAATATTAATGTATTTCATGTAATTTGTTGCTATAGTAACTGTGTAAAAACCTAAAAATATCCTGAATATACCTCATAAAAAACATTCTTCTTAAGTCAACAACAGTACGTCCATAAATTTCATTACAAGTTTAAATATCTTTATATTTAATTATTCTATATTTATCATTATAATTAAGCGCCAAAATATTACTTAATTATAACTAAAAACTTCCATAGAATATTAATATCATAATTTTTATGAGGCTATGTTATAAAACTATCTCTTTTTCACAATTGTACTCATACTCATAGTGATACTTTATGTGTGTCTGGGGGATGAATGATCCCTTTAAATTAACCTGGCTGCTTACAAAAAATTTGAAATAGTTGCCTTAGTTCATATATAAAAATCGAGACTGAGAATAAAGTGAAGTTACAATATTTTTTTAAGAGATTTTATGCGTCTGGTAGTAGTTACTGCCGATGGTAATTTTCTGGCAATATTGATTATTAATTTTGAACAATATTTTATAAAATATACATAAAAAACAGCACTGAGAATTTAAGAAAACTGAGTACTATTTTTACCTGCCTTTAGCACCTAGTAACGGACAAATGGCCACCGGGTCAGGCTAGCAGGTATGCACACATTCAAAGTAAATACTAACACTACTTTATCTCATTTTATTTCTGAGAAAATAAGTAATTTCTGGGTGCCCTGGGATCTTGGACTATCTATATTTATAGTGGTTTTAATAATTATAGAATGGATGTTATATTAGTTTCAATAATGACTATTGTTTAGAATAAATCAACAAGTTACGTTAGTATTTTTACGCGTATATTATGCGTAAAAATTGCTGGTTGAGGACATATTATTTATATCAATATTGAAAAAAAAATTACTGTGTAATTCCTCTATCGCGGGGGACTTTACAAACATTCACATAACGGATATAAAGAACACCCAGGCACAGAACAACTATTTGGGGAACACACAAATTTTTCGAAGCCGAACCCACGACACTGCGCAGTCGCAGCTGCGAGGCGATTACTTAAACCACTACGCCATCCGTACAGTCATAGTTTAAACGCTATTAATTAGCCAGAGATTGTACTAAATAACCAAAAGAATGCATTTGCATAATTAGGACTGTCTGCTACAAATATTAGAATACTAACTATGGTCGCGATGTTATTCGCGCGAACATCAAAATCTACGCAAATTAACGCACTATGCAAATTTTAATTAATTTATTTTTCGGTGGAGTTGAATATAAGAAACATAAAATCACTAATTCTCTTACCTATAAACTACTATCAAATTTAAGAGCTACTTAACTGTTAGTACGAGTATTTAATCGGCGAAAACACATTCACACAAATAATAATAATTTAATTGATCAAGGGCTTACCTTGATCAATTAAATTATTAAAGTTGAGTAACGTTTATGCGTTTTCCTGATTAGGCACTAGTACTAATACCTAATTACCTCTTAATATTTGAGAGTGGTTTATAAGTAAGGCTGCTGATGTTAACCAAGCTTATTGCAGTTAATTACTCAGAATCGCATCTTAATTAGCTCAGCCGAATAGAGACAGACCAACGGACAACAACCTACTGTCATTTTCAAAATTTATATATATTTTCAATTCGCTTCTGTCGCAAGTCTGAGAACCTACTCAAATCAATTCTGCGGACAGGTAACATTTTCTTGCAACATTTTTATTCTATTTATTTTATAGGTATATCGTGTCGAAAGTTCTGGAATATATGACACCAGATTCTACATTTGACTCCGGGTCATACGTTACGTTTAAAGATTACTACGCAGATAAGTACAAACTGGATGTCATCGGGGCCAAAGACCAGCCATTGTTAGAGGTAAGTACTATTATAATTACTTATGCCTATCAATCTTTTTTTTGTTCCTGGTGCATACCCCTTCGCCACAAGGGGAGGCGACAGGGTTATGTCAAGCTCTCTCGAAACTTCGGGCCTACCGACTAAAACCACCACGGTATGCTACATGGCTGCTTTGTATGGTGGGTTGGTCGCTGGAACTGAAATTACATCATCAATCTACCCAGCAGTGCCCAATGCAGGTAGGGAAGGTCTGCGGGCGACGACTAGTGGGCGACGCCCTGACTCAATGCGCGGAATCTACCTTTTTTTTTTTACGTGGGGAAATGCACCTGATGCATACTTCCCCGCCACTAGGGGAGGCGAGAGGGTTATGTCCGGCTCTCCCGTATTTCGGGCATACGGACTAAAACCCCACTGTGTGCCCCTTCGCTGCCTTGAATAGTGGATGGGCCGCTGGTAAGGAAACTACCGCGCGGAATCTACCTATACTAACATTATTAATTGTTTATCTTCTACTGCAAAATGCTATAGGTGGTTCAGCATTGACGTAAAAGATAATTTGGGTCTGACACTTATCACGAATAACCCGAACGCTGTCCTTAGGTTGATAAATCTTGAAAACTTTTATGACAAGCGCCATATTTTGGTTAAAATCAACTTCGGCACAGGTATAATCAGCGACATAAGTAGTTGAAGGTTAAAAAAATGTATAACAGTAGTTCATAAATCTTTACTTCGGTACTAACATTATAAAGAGGAAAGACTTGATTAGTTTTTTTGTTTGTAGGGATTTAAATCAAAAACAACTCAGCCGATTTTAAAATTCTTTCAACATTAGAAAGCTATGTGTATTATCAAATTTATTCAAAAAAGTACTGTTACTAATATAATCTAACCTAACTTACTTTTACGCGAGCGAAGCCGCGAGCAAAAGCTAGTGAAAATATAAAGTAATGAATTGTGGTTATTAAACTATTCTTAACCTGTTACTGCAGAAAAAGACGAAGAATTAACGTTACGACTGACCATATAAATATTATCTGCTAAGGGAAGCTTATATATGTGTATTTCGTTTTTTAGGTTAGGAACATCAGTTCAAGAATGAACTGTCTATTACCTAGAGCGGCTACAATAAAGACGTTTACGGATAAGCAGAGAAAACTGGTATCTGCTTCGCAGGGTGACGACAAGAACAAAGGCTTCACAGAAATATTCGTTGCCGAATTTTGTATCAAATATGATTTCCCTGGCGTTTTGTGGTACAAAGCTATCATGATACCATGCGTTTTACACAGGTAATGCTACAGTTGAATAATTAAGATTAATGCTATACTATACTGTTATGCCGTGATAGCCTAGTGGAAGACCGTTGGACTGCCACGCAGGGGTCTCGAGTTCGGTGCCATGGCGCGCATCTCTGACTTTTCAAAGTTATGTGCATATAAGATTGTTAGTTATCGGTCGCTTCAACGGTGAACGAAAACATCGAGAGGAAACCTGTATGTCTGAGAGTTCTCCATAATGTTCTCGAAGATATGTGAAGTCCACCAACCCGCACTGGACCAGCGTGGAAGACTATGACCTGACCCTTCTCACACTGAGAAGAGGCCCGTGCCCAGCAGTGGGTCAGTTTAGTACAGGGCTGATATTATTATTATACTGTTTACAAAATTGTCGGCCTCGATGGCGTAGTGGTTAGTGTAACCGACTGCCACGCCTGAGGTCGCGGGTTCGATTCCCGCACAAGTCAAACATTTGTGTGCATGAACATGGATGTTTGTCTTGGTCTGGGTGTTTCTATGTATAATATGTATGTATTTACAAAAAAAAAACGTATATATGTATGTTTATCCATTGTCTAGAACCCATAGTACAAGCTCTGCTTAGTTTGGGCTAGATGGTGTTGTGTGTATGTGGTACAATATTATTATTAAAATGTTTCATTCTTTAAAACGCCTGAATTTATCTAATTTCATATTTTATTTAAAATAATCTGCGAATTTGAAAATTGTTTATTTTAGAGTTCACATGTTGCTGACAGCTCATGAGCTGTTGACAGAAATCGCAAAGGATATTAAATATAGTTCACCGATTCGTACTAAAGGTAAGTGTAAACAATAAACTATTCTAGTACGAAAATTTGGTACTCATTCTAACATCTTGTTTTCAAGTATCCAATTTTTAAAACAAACCCCTGTTTCGCTATTTATACTTGCCGCATTTAATTTTGTTAGTATCAATATTGGTTTTTGAAACTATGACGAATAAGCATAAAGTGGAAAATTAAGACAGAAAAATAAAAAAATTACCGATGAATTACAAGTATAAAATATTGGAGAACACTACATTTCCCTGATGTGAAGAGAAAAAATATGATATTCCAAAAGTGGTTATAAAATATACTGTAACAATTAACAGAAGGTTATTCAAGACGTGCAGTGAAAAGAAAAAGACAGAATTCCGAAGGCGATGAAAATATGTGCTCAAAACTGAAAAAGGACAACTTTGGAGGAGACATGAGATTGATCCAGAATTACAAAGGTAACATGACAGTTATCCTATAGCATTTTTATCACAATAATAAGATCTGGTCTATATGATGGATAGTTTATTATTGTGACAGACATTTTAAAGGCGTTATACATATGTAGCAAGTGATAATGAGAAGCACGATACGTAATGCAATGAGAACGGTCGAAAGTTACCTGTCAACGTATAAATTTAATAATGTGATAAATGCGTACTGATTTAATTTTACATGGACCTATGTATATTTCAATAAGAGCGCGTAATTGAAATAATAGAATAATTGTACAGATCTCTACAAATTTTCTATATCACCACATATAAACGACTCTATTATTTCTCCTTAATAGCTCGGCACTGGAAGAAGTAGGACCGTTGCTAACCGATTATGGATGCAAACCAGAATGCTATTTAAATAAATAAAATTATAAAATAAGAATGGATTTTTTAAACCGAAATCACAAAATTGGATGATGAAGTGTAATGCAGCCTGTATTGGTATGTCTACAAGATCCAGAGCTGAACTTATATTCACTTACACAACAGTCCAATGAAATAAAGTTAAGCAGACGTTATTTACTAAATTGTGTTTAGAATATGTTTCATATGAGATACATTAAAGACAGAGGTAGATAAATACTTTAGCCATATCTAATTTCTATATAGGAAGGTGCCAATCTGGGTCTTGTGAGATTTCCTATCTCGGCAACAGTGAACGAAATCAAAAATCAATAATCAATGATGAACTATTGCGAAAAGGGAAAGAGTATGTCTATTCTAAGTTATACAAGACCACAAAATATGTTCTTGTGAGTGTAAATATGGAAATTATGTAAGGGTGAAGACACTACGTCTATATCACCGTCGAACGAGATTGTAAAAAAATCGGGCATTGCCATCTAATACCTAAATCTCTACCATACATAGCGTCTATAAAAAAACAGAGATAAATAAAATAGACAGGCTATCACCATTTAATGAGCCGGCTTTTAGCTTTAGTGCTGCAAAAAGTAAAATTGGACGTATTTCACTTTTTTACCTTACATAAACAAACCATAACAAATTTAAAAATCACCGCGGTCACTAAGATCACCAATAAATCAGCCGGCTCCCAGGTTTGGTGCATTAAAAAGTAAAATACGCTATATTTCAGGCAACTGCAATCTAAACTAATATTACACGTTGAATACGAGCCGAGCATGCACGATACTTAATTTATTATATTCGACAGGGTTTTGTTAGTTGACATTTATAAGGGTGCGTTTTCACTGACGTGGAGCTGGGCGGAGTGAAGAAGAGCGGACCGTGAACTAGCCAATCACAGTGCTCGATATCTCCACTCCGCATCAGTGGAAATAGTGCAAGTGGAGCGGAGCGCAGCTGAGCGAATTTTCAAATAAAATATATGAACATGCGGCCGGGCCGTGCCGGACAGAACGGAGTCGAGCAGGCTGTGGTGCCGAGCGGAGCGCACGAAGCGGAGAGTAGCGGGACGGTGCGGCGCGGCGGCTAGTGTAGACTTGTCACGAAAGGACTCGTGAGCAGCATTTTAGTTTAGTTAGTGATATTACGTCATACACTTCAAACTTCATCGACATTGTATGTGAATCAAAATGGATGAGAAACTAATTAAGTCGGCTTCGGTGGCGTAGTGGTTAGTATAACCGACTGCCACGCATGAGGTCGCGGGTTCGATTCCCGCACAAGTCAAACATTTGTGTGCATAACATGGATGTTCGTCTTGGTCTGGGTGTTTCTATGTATAATATGTACGTATTTACAAAAAAAAAATAATTAGAATGTATGTTTATCCATTGCCTAGTACCCATAGTACAAGCTCTGCTTAGTTTGGGCTAGATGGTGTTGTGTGTATGTGGTAAAATATTATTATTATTATTATTATTATTATTATTAAAAGTGTCAAAAATTTCCATGTTTATGGGATACACGACTGACAACATACAAATGCAATGAAACCAAAGATATGGGGTGGGAAATCATAGTGAAAGACACCGGATTACAAGATCATTGCAGCTCTGCTCTTCTCCGCTCCACTCCGTCCAGAATCGCTTGGCTAATAAATGAATTTAAACCAATTTGTAGTCCATAAAATTGGTTACAATAACCTACCTACTAAAAAGAAACTGACCAATATATCAACACACAGATCAAACCAAATGGTCGAGACACTTAAATTTTCGAATTTGGTCAATATTGTTTGAGCGTTTCTTAATATTTAGGTACTAAGAAATTATTTTTTTCAGAAGACATTAAGCTTCCTTAAAGTCCAAGTATCATTGGTATCGTTATGTCTATTACACCGTCTCTTTTATGAGGTTTGGCAAAATTCGTACAAATCTGTTATTTTTTTTTTAACCAAGGGTAATGCATTTACTCATAACTTTCCGCGGGCAAAAGGGGTGCAAAGAGGTTATGTCGGGCTCACCCGGGGAAGTTGGAACATCCCGGGTACTACCAACTAAACCTACCACGGTGTGCAGCTACTCCTGCCTTGAAGGGTGGGTGGGTCACTGAAACTGAAACTACTTCAGCGACCTACCCAGTAGTGCCCAACGCAGGCATTAACTGCCTGCGGGTGACAACTCCTGGGCGTGGCTAAATTTGTACATGACCCGCATTTAACAATTGCAATCCATAAAGCACGGCATATGAGCAAATATAAACATATTATGTTTTCACAGGTGAGGAGTGGGCGCCAATCAAAGCCAACATTCAAATCGCTATCAATTCACTACTGTCTCAAGTCGAAGAACCAACTCAAATCACTTCTGTGGACAGGTACTTAACATTTTCCATGTAGCATTTTATTTTTAAACATAAAATAATAAAAATTATAATACGCGATACGATAAACAAGGTACCAGACACGTATTTTTAGCCGACTACGGCGAAGCCAAAAGGAAATGTAATAATTTTGGCAGTTTGAGTATACAGCCTTGGCCAAAAGTATTAGGCACCCCCAATATAGTTATCACACACCTGTGCTATTTGAACAATTAGACAATATTCTATAGAACTGCGATACCGGTGTCATAAAACACTATTTAAGACAATAGGCGGCATTTTTTAAGCAGTCGTAAAACATCTGGTGCCTCAATAATAAAATTTTATTTTTTCCAAAATTTATTTTTAATGTTTCGTCAGTTACCATTAGTGTAAAGACAGTGCATTTGTGGTTTTGTGAATTAATTGAGAAGAAATTCATTTGAAAATGCCAAAACGAAACGAAATTAGTATTGAAAATCGTGTAAAAATTCAACTTTTACATGAGCAAGGCAAGACTCAAAAAGAAATCGCGAAGTTGGTGAAATGTTCGCGATGCGCCGTTCAATCTGCTATCAAACGTTTTGTTGAGACTGGCTCTCATGCAAATAAACCAAGAACAGGCAGAAAACGCGTGACTACTAGCCGTCAGGACAGAAAACTTATCCGAGAGTCTGTGAAAGATAGAAAAAAAACTTCTTCGGAGCTTGCTGTGGCTTTAACTGAAGAGACTGGACATCCCATAAGCGCACGAACTGCAAGACGAAGGCTAGTAGAAGCCGGCTTAAAAGGTTGCAAAGCTAGGAAGAAGCCGTGGCTATCCGCAGACAATAAAAGAAAACGACTTGATTGGGCTCTGAGACACCAACATTTCACAGAAGAGGATTGGTCTAATGTGCTGTGGTCTGACGAATCAAACTTTGAGGTAAGTTTTTTTAGTGAAGTCTATACCACAATTACAACGATCATTGTTGTGTTTGTCTTCAAACTCAAATGTTATAAAAGTTTGTAATGTGTGCTTTTTTTTGGAATCTACAGGTATTTGGAACACCAGGTGTGACGTTTGTGAGGCGACGCAAAGGCGAAGAATATCACCCAGATTGCGTAGTACCAACTATAAAACACGGCGAAGGCAGTGTAATGATTTGGGGTTGCATGGCTGCGGATGGAGTCGGCAAAATGTTTGTTTGCGAAGGTCGCATGAACAGTGAAAAATACATTAATGTACTGGAAACTGCTTTCGTACCTTCGCTTTCGTGTATTTTTGGTGACACTAACTTAAATGGTGTGAAATTCCAACAAGACAATGCTCCGTGTCACTAGTCAGCTACTACGATGCGCTGGTTTACTGAAAATTGTATTGATCTGTTAGATTGGCCTGCCCAGTCCCCGGATCTAAATCCTATTGAACATTTGTGGAGTATTTTGAAGAGAAAAATAAAAGAGCACTCGATAACATCAAAAACTGCTTTAAAAAACGCGTTAGTGCAAGAATGGGATGCAATTTCTCCAGAGGAATGTGCGAAACTTGTACGTAGTATGCCCCACAGAGTTGCTGCTGTCATAAAATCAAAGGGTGGCCCAACAAAATATTGATGTTTTTACAATATTCTAATGGAAATAAAGTACTTTAATCATTATATTTAGTTTTATTTCTCTCTAAGCCTGAAATATGCAGTAATTTATAGGGTGCCTAATACTTTTGGCCAAGGCTGTATATGTTCCACCGTAGCGCCTAAACTACTGAACCGATTTTAATGAATGAGATGTCAATAGATTCGTAATAATGGCCCGGGTGACATAGGCTATATAAATTTTAAATTCGTCCTTTTGAGACCCCTTTTTACGTAGTCGGGTTATAGTTCTTAAACTTTTATACATAGTGTATTATTATTATAACGTTAAATAGATTAAAAGAATATAGACATCTCAAAAAGTTTGCAGCTGTTGTCATTGTTTCGTTTTTCCCGCGCAATTATGGTAATCACACTATTCCTTATTCTATCTTTCCGAGTCACACCACATATATTTCTCAGCGCTCTCATTTCTACAGCATTTATTCTGCTCTCATGCTTCTTTTGCCATACCCAACTTTCACTTCCACGCATGAGTGTAGCCACTGATAGTCCTCTATGAACAGCCAAAAGTGCCTTTTCGGATACATTTCGACTGTTCATAAAAGTGTGTAGAGCACTATTCATTTTATTGCCAGCAATAGTTCTCCTTTCAATATCTCCCTCATGTGTATCATCCCTTGTAAACAAAGTATCCAAATATACAAACTCTTTCGCTTGCTCCACTTGTTCTCCATCAATCATAATATTACACATCGTCATGCACTCCTCCTTTTCAAATACCATTACTTTCGTCTTGCTTACATTCATTTTCATTCCTTTACTCTCTCGTTTTTAAGTGAGTCGAAAAAATATCCAAGTTTTATTAATCGTAAATGAACTTGTTGTCAAGTATTAGCGTACTTACGCATTTGAGAGTTTTGGCTGAGATACCATCAAGACCTGTTCTTGTATCGGGTTTTATACTATGTCTAATATTATTGCTGACTTTGAACAAAGTAGAGCTGGAGGCCTAAAATACAAATTCCTGTCTAGGTGAGGCACCAGTCTCTCACATATTTTTAAAATTAGTGCTGAGTGTAATAAATATTTATTATTCTTAAAAATATATTTTCTGGTTTTGTGTATACTAAAACTAAAATAAAACTAGTTGTATAGGAACATGATCCATCATTATTTTGTAAACGTAGTTGCTTAGTAATATAATTACAGAAAATTTTATTAATAAAGTTTGTTTTATCAACTTTTGTCTCATATCCTGAGACAGTTTATTTTATAACATTCGTTTAATAAACAGATTAAAATATTACAAATACAGATACTGTTAAAACTAATGCCAATGTATTGTGTTTTAGAATAAATAATCCAATAGATGACGAAACAAGACGCCCTAATATAATGTCTATGAAGGAGAGTTTGTACCAGCTACAACAAAAGAAACTTAATAAGGAATATCCTTGGGATGTGAGTATAAGTCTTAAGAGCTTTCAATAACGATGATAATCGGCTTTCAGAGCTTGGACGAGTCTGTATAAAGCTCATAGTTCACCCCCGCGATAATGCCTTGTATCAATGTTTGAAATTTTCTTAGCTTGAATCTTTTCTTTTCCGTAGAATAACATATCCATTGACGTCGTTTCTTGCATATTCGACGAGTCTCTATAAATCTTATAGTTCGGCCCCGCGATAATGCCTTACATAGTCATAAATTGTTGACAATTTCTGAACTGAACCTTTTCTTTTTTCCACATAACAATTAATGTCGCTTCTTGCATATTCCACTAGGTTTTTACTTGTTTAATGTTTACTTATGGATCGTCCAACGATGCGCTATAAATAATAATATTCAGCATTGTATATAATATAAGCTGTCCCACTGCTAGGCATGGGCCTCATGTTAGGCCACAGTTCAACACGCTGACCCAATGTGGATGATTGGCAGACTTGACATGTCTTCGAGAACATTACGGAGACCTCTCAGACATGTAGGTTTCCTCAAGATGTTTTCGTTCACTTTTTAAGCTAGAAAGCTATCGCTGCTTTTATGTTATCCATAAATATTGCAAAATGCTAAATAACATAATATCGTCTTCTGTTTACGCGAATATTATGTGTGTTAGTAGTGTGTTTCGGCAACTACCCTCGCTTGTTTGTCAAAATACTGTCGGTATTTTGACAAACAACACTAACGACATCTACTAGTAAGAACCGTGACCTAGCATTACATTAATGTGTACAAATCGCGAGAGTCTAAAAACATTCATTTGTTATTTAACCAGAGAGTTAAATAACATTTGAAAATCGACCTTGTATATGGCTATGCATGATATTTGAAGTAAATGTGCATTTAACAGGTAAAAATGGAGCCTATTGATATAGAGCGTAACCTTTCAACGGTGACCGTGATGGATATAGAATGCTACGACGAGTTTGTGTCGGCGCCGATGACGGCCACAAAGAGCTCCTATCCGATCCGGTCACCGCGTCGGGTCGTCACGTCTGCCGCTATATCTGCGCCACCCGCTAAGTTAATATCATTCCGTATCATGTACATTTGTAGACATCAAGTATATTAAACCTAATTTGATTGAATTGTACCATTATCAATACATTTCTTTTATCCAAACGTAACAACAATACCAGACAAGATTTTAAAAAGAGATTAACTTAACCTAGCATAATTCCTGAAGCACTTACCCGGTATAATTTATCCTTAAAATTGTTTGACGACAACATTATTAATGAACCAAGGAACTCAATTATAAAAAGTCTGAATAATATTCTGTTTTTCAGATATATCGAGAAAATAGAATTATTGCAAATAAAAAAAGGCAATAAAGGTCCAGAACTGAAAGATATGTTGGCTGCCCTTACGACGATCAAATGTCATGACACATTTAACTTGGAGCGAGTGGAGACCCTTGGAGACTCCTTCCTGAAGTTCGCTGCAACCTTGTACTTGTATCATAAATTTCCGACCATGAATGAAGGTCAGCTGACTAACATCAAATGCCGACTTATCAGTAACAGGTATTATTTATGTTCATTTCTTTTCAGTCCTCTCTTGCAAATTCCAATGCACGCAACAAACCGAGACACAAACCGTGCAATGTTTACGCAAACTTATTTCAGCCAATTGTAGGTGACAATTAGGTATTCTTCATCAGCATTTTGGTTGTTTAGTATTAGTACAAGAAGTAGAATGTAGTAAAGTAGTATGTAGAAGCTGATGATATAAAATGCAACATTTATTGTAATCTGGTATGGTATTCACCCTTGCTTCATAAATCATAACACATCCCTATTAAAAATAATCTCTATTTTATATGTGTGTTTTGGTGGAATATATTACTATAATTAGCAACAGCGATAGCTCAGTAGGGAGACCAATAGACTGCAATGCAGAAGGTCTCGGATTCGAACCCACGTCACGCACCTCTGACTTTCGAAAGTTATATGACTTTTCGAAATTATGTGCGTATTGATTGACAATTATCGCCTGCTCTGTGCCTCGGAGAGCACGTTAAGCCGTTGGTTCCGGCTGCCATGAACATCTATGGCAGTCGTTATTGGGAGAGTGTTGACACAAAAGATTCCACTGGGTCGAAATGTCGCCGGTCTGCACTGACTGGCCCCCACATAAGATACATAATTAGAAAACTTGGCTGATCCTTAGCATGACCACTGAAAAGATAACAAAATAAAATTAATCCACTGTTTGTTCTTGGCTAAGCAAGAAACGTCTAAGAATCGAATTGTGTGAAACGTTGTTTAGCCGACTAACGCAAAATCTAAATTTTGCGTTAGTCGACAAGACCAGGTATAGGCAATTGCATCTGCTTTAGTTAGCTAAAGCAGATGCAATTGCCTATACCTGGTCTCAGCCACCTAAACTCTGCAAAATAAATAATAGCCTCTTTTTCAATATTGTACTAATATAAGTCCAGGCTTTTTCTTATAAGGGAATGCCTAATCATTATCTTAATACAGTAAACAACAACAGTAAATTACATGATTATTATGTCTAATGAGACCTATTTATACTTATGGATTTATGAGGAAGAGGGCTTACTGAAAATGAAACTTTTTTAGTCGTTTAAATTATTACGCGCTTCTCGATATATTCCACGATCAGCCAGTATATGAAAATATAATGAATTTTAGTATCTAATGCTACTTCTTCGTTTTAGAAATCTCTATTACGCCGGCGAGAAGTTCAACTTGGCAGGTCGAATGAAAGTGGAACAATTTAGTCCGAGGAAAGACTTTTTGGTGCCCGGATTCTTTGCACCCAAAGAAGTCGCAGATTTCCTGGCTGAAAAAAAGGTATGTTCTTTTTTAAGCTTAGTATTCTATTTTTTCGTGAACGTGCAAAATATAAATCATCAAATTTCGCATAACTTGTTGATCCGTCGGCGGAAGTATTTCAACAATTAGCTGGTTAACTGACGAACGGTCGGAATTCAAGTGACGCTCACGTTTTTTTTTTTAAATTGAAGAATTGAATTAGATTTTCCATATTATGTTTACTTCTAAAATACCGTACCCTGCATGCCCGAGTCCGACTATGAGTCACAATTAGCCACCTTGGGTTTGGGTGTGTGTATGTTCTTAACGGATTTTTTTATAATAAAGCGAAGTAAAGATTTAAAAATATTTTATTTGTTCTGGACTAGTTACAACATTGTTATTATTATCATCATTATTCATATAAAACAAAATGAATATCTACCCATAACATTTCTTACAATTATAGTCAAACATTTCATGAAATATGATATCAATTTATTAACAGTCATCTATATACATAAAACCATATCTGGTTTGTTTACTGAAATCAAAACAATGTTTGGCTTATACGTATATTATATTTTATTAGTGATACCTGTTATTTTCTTCACAGTTTATTGAACAAGTCACCAAAATTAAAAACTAATTACAATATAATTAAAAGCTTACATAATATCACGGTCTTAAATAATTTGACGAAAGCTACTTTTACAGTGGTGTTAAGTAATTAACATCAGCCGTTGTCAATGTCTTCTCTTATAATATCAGTGCAGGATTATGTGAGAGCGGTGCCTAGAGCAATCTTGTCAACAGGCTCATTGTATTAAGCCATGAACTACAGTCAAACCCAAGCAAATCAACATTTATAAAAAATACTATTATTCTACTATTATAATATATTATTCTTCAATTGTAACATTGCCCAAATCAGTTTAACCTACCCTTTTCTATTCTTGTCGCTATATCCACTTTCATGCAAGGTTAAGAGCACCTTGAACCGACGGGCGTGTATGAGGAATGTGATGAAAGTGAATGAAGCCAGAGAAGTGTGTCAGGATCGTAGCAAATGGAAATCCGTAGTCTCTGCCTACCCCTTTGGGAAACAGGCGTGAATCTATGTATGTATGTAACATTGATATCATTATTGTCATTGCTTTCATTATTATTATTTTTTATTCATAATTATTAGTTTTAAATTGAATTGAATGATTGAATTCCTTATATCTTATTATAGAATATTTGTTTTACCCAACGTATTTTTAATTTTCACGTCTTTGTACGATAAAATATAACATTGTATAATACGGGCCTCAGGCGTATTTAATTTCATTGAGTTACATCACCGAAAAAGATAATCAATACTCCAAAATCTTAAAAAGCGCGCTGCTGGTATGTCGATGTAATAGGTACTCTAATGTGATATATGGGGAGTTTTATGGAGTACCAATTGGTCGATGTGAACGGTTGTATTTACATAGGAACGTTTGATATACAGACTTAATTCGATAGCGGAGTCTCGTAATACTTTTTGTTCCTGCTATATGGCTAATCTGGCAGATCAGATGCGTTAATACCCAAATGAATAATGCATTTCGACAGGTAAAAGGCAAATTGATCAAAACGCAATTTTATTGAGAAATTGACTTAAATGCATAGGTATCTATGATTTTGATATTGATGTCGAATAAGAATAAAATTGCGTTTAAATCAGTTTGCCATCGTCGGTAATATATTGTCGTGTTACATTAGAAGTTTGTTCAAATCAATAGTGTCCGATAAGCTTGGTAACTCTTCTAGCAAATAATCGTGACAAAATACTATAACATTTCTTACAAAATATAGACATTGTCAATGCTTATAATTAAAATTAAATTCTATAAATCAGTCAAAGACACCGAAGTGTATCTATATAAATGTCATAGCGTAATACTTTCCTTATGGTTACGTCACAATGATAGAAATGTTAACGATGTGTTACGCGTACGTTATCTTACTTTGTATGCATATTATGGAACTTTATAAACTCGATGGTCGCTTCAAATACATCGTCGACTAATTCCTTTGGAGTATGCAAAGCTGCGAAATGTCCTCCATAGTCCACAATAGTAGATCGTACCAAGTTATGGAACTTGTCTCTCAGTATCCAGTCTGGTTGGTATATCACCTCGTATAAGAACTTTATAGCGGCCGTCGCCACTTTCGTAGGAATACTGAAAAGCAATAACGTTAGATTAGCAAAACTAAAGTTCTTTGTTTATTCTATGTATATTCAATATGCTTAAGCATTATAAAGACAAATACATTTATTTATATTGGGCTATTGATATTGAATATATATATATTGTCGGCCTCGATGGCGTAGTGGTTAGTGTAACCGACTGCCACGCCTGAGGTCGCGGGTTCGATTCCCGCACAAGTCAAACATTTGTGTACATGAACATGGATGTTTGTCTTGGTCTGGGTGTTTCTATGTATAATATGTATGTATTTACAAAAAAAAGTATATATATGTATGTTTATCCATTGTCTAGTACCCATAGTACAAGCTCTGCTTAGTTTGGGCTAGATGGTGTTGTGTGTATGTGGTAGAATATTATTATTATTATTATTATTATATATTGTAACTTAGGTTATGAGATTGATTAGTAAATAAATGACGTGTATTCCCAATTATGCTTTTTTATACTTTGATAACGATTTGCGCTTATCTATTTAGAATTTAAATTATTTGACTCATTTTTCAAATGCGTCAGTTGTTGACAATCGACGCTGGTTAATTATTTGATTGCGTATTAGCCATACGCAAATAATGGAATGTAAAGCCGCCAGTTTAGCTATTAATAATATAGACGAAAACAAAAAGGTGACAACGAATTCATCGAAATAAACCTAAATTCTGCATCTATATAGGATCATTCAATTTACGAATACTCAAATTTCTCTGTTTTGGAGCTATTGCACATTACTATTCTACACAGTAGTATTCCATTTGACGCTCTTGGTTCAGGACAACGGTATTTTTATATGAAATCTAATTTTAATTTCTAAATATTTATTACTATAACGGTAGACGTTAACTACATTAGTTTCAAATAGAAGCATTGGCTCTTTTATGCCCCAAAATGATCCGATGTAAAAGCCTCATAGAAACATTTCTATCGCAATGCATTTTGCTAACGGTCTTAAGTTAGTCTTGCAACTGCAACAATAGCTGATGCAGGTACCTAATTTGGTTTCCATACTATATACTGTTCTGTATATAATTTATTGTATTGTGAAACATATTTTTCTATTTTTTTTTCCTTTAGCGGCCTTGCAATGTTACCAGTCGACTCCTAGTCCAAGTGACAGGAGGTTATATGGCTGCGATTTTCTGTAAGAAGGCAATATCTACATCTTCTATAGCACTATTCCAAGTTTTAGAGAAAATTTTGCTTCACGTTAAGTCCTAAAATAATAATAATAATGTGTCCTGCAGACCGAATTTCGGTCACGGCGGCCAATCGTAATGGAGACTGGCTATCTGCACAGGAGATATTATAGTGCACAAGTATGTATGTGCGAAAACATAAGTGCCCTCCCTGTTCCCTAACTCTCATGATCCGATACGACAATCCGCTACGATCGGAGAGAGATCAGGCGCAGGACAGATGGAGACTTCACGTGCTTTCCGAGGTATGGAGGTTTGTAACACCGCCAGCTTCCTAACTCTGTGCTGCTATTGAGCTAGTTTTTGTTGTATTATTCATGTACTTACTTATGAACAGCATATATTTCGTTGGAAGAGTAACCTTCTGCATATAGTCTCATTGAAGTGACAATGCATTCGTTCATCCACGTTATGGTAACGATATCCAGGACATCGTCTATGTCTAAATTATCCAGACCGCCATGAGGAGTATCCAGTTGGTCTCTATTGCTGCAGATTGCCATTTTCTCCATTATATAGGCTGCCAATCCTGCTGGGGAGTCCGTGAGGGCAAAACCTGCAATAATACCAATAATAACATTATATGACTTTATTGCACGAGTGCACAAGTTACTAAAATATTACGGAAATCCTCACAACAGAAATTCAGATATTTATTTCGGCACTGTGTGTTGACTTTTTTATATTGTATATGTGTAAGTAGTTCACGATATAAGAAGAACTCCTATAGCAGTGTCTTCTTTCTTATTCGAAATAACTTTTTTAAATAGGCATAATTTAGAGCAGAGTGACTTAGGAGTTACATCCACCCTACAAATGATCGCAGCCAAAATCCCATATTTGTTCCTTAATGTGTATTAACGTGTAAGAAATGCGTATATAGTCTACGGTAACCGTTCATAATCAGTTGGGGCTTCATCCATTTCAGTAATATGAAACGTAAGAAATAAACATTACACTCAAAGATACGAGTTTCTTTTCATAACGAGCAGTAGATACCTTCTTACAATATTATGTAATGGTTGTGTTGAAACCGATGCGGACGTGTTAACGTGGACGTGTGTGGTGGGCCTACTTTCACGAGATATGTTGGTTTTACTTATACTTTCATATTTAAAGGGTACACGTGCCAAGAAAAAGAACATGATTAAATAACAAAAAAATATTTTGTTTTCATCTTAAGAGCGTTTACCGAGTGTTTTTGTACCGCGTGGTAACGTCGCATACAAATGTCATATTTTATGGATTTTAAATGTAAATAATGTATATAAAATGTTATAATATACTCTACAGACTAAGGTAAAAGTTTATGATAGATAAAATGTATTTGTATGCACTTTTACTATGCACATTACCTACATATCTAAAGTGTTCGATCTTTTTCTTTGATATTAAAAGGACTACAAATATAATAATGTCACTGTACACTTTTACTGTAGTCTATTGAGTGTATTTAAATAAAGTGTAAATTAAATAATTGGATTTAGAAACCTCAACATATGACATTTATTTAAAACGTTGCATAAACGCTCTAATGCTATTTAAAAAACTAAGAATTGTATACGTGAAAATATCTATAATTTCTTTTTGTGTTCGTTTTTTATCCGTGTCTCTCCAATCTGGACCCGCCCAAGGATACGGGCGGGTCCCGAGTGCGAGAATTACTTTAAAAAATGAATAGTTAATTTCTTACCTATAGTGTCAGGTTTTGTAGCCTGTATATGAAAATATCCACTTTCTCTTATAATGTAAGACAAAAACTTTTTCAATGGGTAAACTCTTTCTGGGCGACCAGAGTCAATCAAACTTGGGAAAAGAGATCCAACTAATAATTTTATATTGCTTATTGGTCTTGATGAAAGCGGCATATTCGTGTGGAAACTGAAAGAGATAGACAACTTTGATACTGTTTTTCATAAGCTTAGTACGTAACGAGTAAGTCTGCCATGCAATTGTTTATCCGAAACATTGCGCAAACGAAATACTAAGAATATATCTACCGCGAATTTTTGTTCTGTTGTTCCACTAACTGAAGGGCTTAGGATGTTCAAAGCGTTACTCCATGTGTTTCATAGAACCTACTAATAGTACAACAATAGGTCCGAAGGTTCGGCAATTGTCAAAATTATAAAAGAAAAATCCCAAACGTTTCGTCATACAGGAGCCTAGATTAGTTGATCGCATTTTACTTATTATGACTATAGCTTTATGTAATTTTAACCTACCCGCCGGCTTTTATCGGTTTAGTCATTGAATGAACATTTTCCTACTTTTAAAGCTACCTAAATATAGAACAGCTTAGAAACATTTTATACAATAAGGAATTGTGTAGGTATCTAGCTAAGTTTAGTTCCCGACATTCTATTTGTGAAAATGTGTAAAGGTTTGTAATGTTTAGTCGTCATCTTTCTTTGTATGTCCTCCCGAATAAAGATAAGTAATGGATTTATTGCTCATTGGTTCTCATTTTATTTAAAGGCATCCCATGGCTGACTGCTTGTTGTATAAATTAAGCAGTAGGTACTACAAACATGATAACTAGAGATTAAGATATGGATTTATTATTATCTGCAAAAAGACAAAAAGATAATCATTATAATTATCAAAGACAATAACAGTATAATCACCTCGAGACTGTTACTAAGTCATTTCCATAATTATATTTTAAAAGTTATCTGATAATGTACTTACCCTAATACATTATCGGGGAACAAAGTAGACAAATGCGTGGCGCACTGTGAACCCCAGTCACCAGCTTGAATGTAGAATTTCTCGAAGCCTAATCTCAACATTAAGTTTCGTAACATGATTGCCATCTGAACAGGGTTCAAATGTGGTTTGTTTGTACCCTGAAACAGAAATATATTTGTTATATAATATTCCATTTATTGAAGGCTTGGGTAAGAGAGCTGTATCGCTCATACGTTTCGTCAGCTGTATTTTAAACTCTATTTAATTGGACCCGTTACAATCATTGCTATAATGGAGAGAAAACTTCCTAAGTTTCAAACAGTTTGAAAAACGATCTCGCAATCATTTCCTCCTCCTAGCTCTGCAGTTCAATGGTTGTTAATTGGCAATATCGTCTTTCGACCATTAGCGCAGTCATCGGGTCGCGTAGTATCTAAGAACCACAACAAATTTAGGTCAGATAGATTACAAACAATAAAAAGTACAAACAAACAATTCCAAGTCTCATGTAATTTCAGATTGTGGCGCCGTCGCCATTATCAACATTATATATATCTGCATAGAAACATGTCAATACCCTGCACGATCGTTAATGATACCTCGATGGTGCTCCTATTCAAAATATTGGCATAGTTAAATAATTAAAGAACATCGACCAACATGAACATAATGACTGACAGATTTTAAACATTATAAAGCGTTTTGGATAATGTCTGTGTATGTCGCTGACAACTATATAATGATATAATGATTATACATTGGAAAACATGTTCACATTTTTTATGTGTCGTGAGAAAATTTCGTTGAGCTTGCACAAAATTCGTCTTAATGGGATCTGAAATATCGTATATATTTATATAAATATTACTTACCTCGGAGAAACCAAATCCAGGTAAATCGGCAGCTACTACCTCGAAGACAAACTTGTAACCGTCTCTAACTGTCGTCAACATAGGAATTACTTTATCGAACTCTTTAGACGAGCTAGGCCAACCGTGTAACATGAGAAGAGGTAAAACTATAATATCTTTATTCACTTGGGGTTTAACCCTTATGTAGTGTATATCTAAACCCTGGATATTTGTTTTGTAGTGTGGAAAACTGTTTAAAAGCACCGCCCTCTTCTTAAAATCATATTTCTCCACCCAGTAGGTCAAAATCTTCTCTAAATAGTCAGAGTTCATTCCATATCTGGATTGCATGCCTTCCAGCGACTTTGTAAATTTGCGTCTACGTTTTAATCTTTGTTTTAAATCTATAATCATCTGGAACAGTAAAGGGGCATTTTTTTTTTAATAAAGTTGACGCTCGCACTAGGAATTGTTTCTGTATAGCGTGGGACTTTACAAACGTGCAGACAACGAACATAAAGAACACTCAGACTCGAAATAATCATTTGTTGATATCGCAATTTTTTATCCTGTGTGGGATTCGAACCCTCAACACTCGACATAGTGGCAATGTACTTAAACCACTATCTATGCATTAAAAATATTTTTACATGTTGATCTGTGTCTTTGACCGAATAAATTATTTTTCATTTTTTCATTTCATAATACAAATACCGTGAATTATCTAGACTAACGTAGCTTTTGCAGACAAAAAATAGTTATATACTTAGTCTGGCCATAAATACTGTTACAATTAAAAAATACATAATATTACATTTTAATTTGGAATTTGTCATTCTTATATGAATATTCATTGTGTTTTCTCATTATCGCGCCAATCGGTGTTAGGTACATAATATTTGTGTGATATTAAAATGAAGTGAGGTGTTAAAGAGAACCGAATTGCTGTAATAGTATTACACAAAGTAGGTATGGAGCCAAAGGCAATTTTTGAAACTCTCCATCCGCTTTGTATTACTCGAATGAATATGTACCGGGCTAATGATAGGTACAATGAAACCTCCTCTGTTTGTGTCAGTAAAAGCTCTGACCCTCCACGTAGTACTCGTATTCGTCTACAAAAAAGGTGATCAAAGCAGTGAAGGAAAGAATTCTAAGAAATCCTGTCCGAAAAAAATATTTTACATCGGGAAATGAATATAGCACCTAGAACCATGTCTCGTATTTTGAAAGATGAAATAGGACTTGCAGCCTGTAAGAGTTGCACTGGTCATTATATAACTGATAATTTAATAATGAATAGGGTGATAAAATCAAAACAACTTCTTAAGCGGTACGCAAAGGAAGGTCACAGAATTTTTTATTTACCGACGTGATTTTTTTACAATTGAGCAATATTTTAACAAGCAGAATGACCGAGTTTATGCTTAAAGCTCTATAGAAGCTTCCCAATTAGTCAGCAGGGTACATCGTAGATATTATCCGACTTCAGTGATAGTTTGGTGGGTGTTAGCTATCAAAGAGTGACTGAGCCATATGTTTGTGAAAGAGTTGTCAAAACATTGGCACAATTGTATCAAGATACGATTTCTGAAAAGATGGTTTAGCCTCTTAACAACACCATGTTCTATAACCAAGAATGGTCCTTTTAGCAAGACTCAGCAGCGAGTCATAAAGCTCGATCCACCCGAGCGTGGTTGGAATCAAACGTTTCGGACTTCATCAGAGCTCAAGACTGGCCGTCATCTAGTCTTGATCTTAATCCGCTGGATTATGATTTATGGACAGTTTTAGAAAGTATAAAACTGATTTGATACTATATATACGCTTCTTTGATTGATGATTAGTTCTTTACTAAATAGTTTATACTTACTAATATTAGGTAAGTTAACTCCATAATTAATGTAGCAAATGTAAGGATAGAATTTACTGTAATGTAAATTAAATTACTATGATAACGTAAATTAAAATAACCCTCTCGATATATGTCTTAGTGTAAGTAGTGATCACTTGAGTTCCAAAATAATATATCCATTAAACAAGTTCGAGACAAATTTTTGCTTTATTAATATACGCTGTATTTTTTATTGAATCAGTTTTAGAGTTCGAAAAAACTCTTATACAACAGCTTTGTCCATCTGTCTGTTATACAGCGTTAGGAACGCAGCAAGAGTTAGGAAGTCAGCGGTGCCAGACACCCCCTTGCCTCGGCAAGCAGAAATAGCCGATAGCCCGGCACTTGACCTTTCTCCAGTCGTGACGGATTACCGTCCCAGCGGATTATAAAAGTTAGAGAACAGAGAGTGCACTTGTGTTTGCGCACACACTTGTGCACTATGATATCTTCTGCCATAGCTAGTGTCCGTAAAATTGGCTGCCGTGAACGAAATTCGGTCTGGCGGACATTATTATAATATATTAAATATTTACCGTGTCATTAAAATCTATTTTGAACGGTTTTATAGAGTCATCTTCCTTATGTGGTTTATCACCAGTCCCCCACCATTTCTGTAGATCTAAGTCTGGGCTCTCAGACTCCTGTTGATGCATGTACGTGAGCAATGCTCCTGCGCATATCGCTATGATGATCACTAACAGGGCTATTAATTTGCCCATCTGAAAAATAAAAGGACAATAATATACCGACTATATACCTTGGCTTTGTTTTTCTGGTCATACTAGCATAGTCCCTAACTATTCAAATCTATAGATTTAATAATATAAGTTTATTTCATAAAAAGCATGTTACTATAATTTTCAAACCCATACATTAGATAAATAGAACACTATAGGATTAAATCTTCGCTTCCCAAAATAGACCGTCAAGTTAGGTGTTATGGCATTAGCAGCGCTTTTCCTTCCAAAGTCACATTAGAGTGCTAAGCATTTCTAAAAAAAATAATGCTATGGTATCCGATTTGAGAAATCAAACCCAAAACTTTAAGATCGAATATAATGTAATCTTAAGCTAGTAAAACGACGATGCAGATATTGAGGTAAAAGTCAGCATATATATGTAAATAAATAAATATGTAGAAATTTCGTTTTTTATTAAGGTCCTGGTAAGAGTCGCCCTTACCAGGACCAAATAAATAAATTTACATAAAACGGTAAAAAGGAAAGCGGTTGGATGCGGGTGGCCCAAGACTGGCTTGTGTAAAACTGTAGGAGACGCCTATGTGTGACAGTGGACGTCTTTCGGCTGAGATGATGAGTTATTTATTTATTTCGATATCTAGTAGTTGTTACATTATTTCTACATAACTAAATAAGACCATAAATTGTAACTAAATGAACAACATCTTATACGGTGTCTCAGCATGTTTAATTACGGTATAACACCATTATCTTAATAAAATATGAACTAAGTTAAAAACAACAATCAAGTATTTAAAAATTACAATGTACTATAAAAAAATGTTTGTCTGCCTAATCTTAGGACCGGTTACATGAATAATATCTAGAAAAGGGAGACAGATGGGCGCAGTTGTCATCCGCTGTCCTATAGCAAGCTTATATGATTCTGTAGAAAGGATAACACATCACAGCAGCATAAACAAGACTAAAGTTACTTTGTATGTATACTAGAGGATTCAACTTAATTATATTGTTTGTAAGACGACACGTTTAGAGCAAAATTTTAGTATTCCAAATAATTAGGTATGGCTTCATGTGTATTGCGGTTAGGGCATTAGGTCCCACCCCTCATTTCCAATCCCGGGATTTCGGGATTGCACGCTTTGAGACAAAATAAAACAAATTATTTTTTTATTAGTAATTTGACAAAAAAATCTTATTATATGTAGGTACACGGCAGTAATTTATTATAAATCAGACTTGTATTCGCACAGTCACAATAGTTTTCGTTTTTTTTTATAGATGATTGATGAATGTGTAATACTTTAATGGGTATACTCAAGGTTTTCGTTGCGCAATGTAAACATTTTTTGTGTTCAAAAATTTTCATCATATTATGTACCTACATATGTTTCATAGCAATTTGTCTTATTTATTAATCTCGAAAGTACCGAGCCTGACAAATTTAATCCCGAAAATACCGCAACTAAAAAATGGGCTGGCCTCCCAATTTAATATTAAGTAATTTGATTCGCTTTTGCTCATTCAGACAGCAAATCAGAGTAGTTGACATGCGTTAGACGATGTAGTTGAGTGGTTCGTCGGGGTCGCGACCAGAAAAATGATTCGCAGCCCTGCCGACTCTGATTATGTCGAGGAATGCCATGGTAGGTTTGGTCAGTATGACCGGGATGTCGCCTTCTTTCCCCGGGTGAGTCTCACATAACCCCTTCGCCCGCCCCTGCGGAGGGGTATGCGTCAATGTATTGCTCCACGTTAAGAAAAAAAAGAAATATGTAGTTGAGTTGTCCTCTCTAGTACCTAGTACATATAAACTTAATGATACCTACATGACATAACAATAAAATAGAGTAATGATTAGTAGAATTAAGTTAAATGCAGCTGTAAGATGCGAGACAATATATTATCATCCATTAACATATATATTATTAATAAATAAATTCTATATTAATCGTTATCGATCACAGGCTATTGACAACCATCTTATAATGTAATCAAGTCTCAAATACATAATTGTTATTTAATTTTTACTCCTTTAAGAAGCAAATTGAAAACGTAGGAACTATGGAACTGCATATGCATGCATAGTCATGTCTGCATGTGCATGGTCGCACATATCTACTATTTTTAAACGATATTCGCTCGTTTATTGTGTGTTAGCTATACTTTTTAAAAGTTTATTGTCTCAACAGTACTGTTATATACAATTAAGAGTATTAATTTATACATCATTAGATGTGTTCATAATTCAAGCTTATCTTAATACTCCACTGAAAATCACATCCATATAAGTTTAGCCATCGTGAAGATTAGCGTGCGCAAACAAACAAAATTAGTAGATAAAAAATCCAAGTATTAGACTATTATAAACACGCAATGTAATCATATAAGAACTTGCAAAGGTCTTAAGCTAGACTTCTCGTCAAAAAGATCTTCTACAGGCGGAATTTAAGTGAGCAAAAACGATAGTACATACATAGTTTCACGCCTGTTTCCCAGAGGGGTAGGCAGAGACTACGGATTTCCATTTGCTACGATCCTGACACACTTCTCTGGCTTCATTCACTTTCATCACATTCCTCTTACACGCCCGTCGGTTCAAGGTGCTCTTAACCTGGTAGTATTAGTATTGAATATTATATCTTTTGTATATTCAATTAAAAAGATAATTTTAAAATCGCACTACGGCTTAGTTTCTGACTAACATGATAGAATAATATAATTTTTAAGTGCAAAATAATTGATATCTACAAGTTACTATGATAATCATCTAACTTTTTGTTAGACGCTTAAATAACATAATGTAGGTATACATACATTATAAAACGTTAAGTCTTCCATGGAGCTATTTTTAATAATGTAACCATGTAAGTGAGGAAATTTAGAAAAGATACGACATTTCGTGATTTTTTCATCACATCATATTTACGTTTTGTTTTGCATACAACGTTATAGCATGTAAACATAGGTTTTCGACTACATTTGAATGGAAGATTAGACACTATCTTTAAAATATAATTCCTAATACATAAGATATATCGAACTTAAATCCTAACACTAGAATTTGTACCTTTATTATACCTATAGGAAATCCTAATACCAATCACGTATGATTAAAAAGTTATGTCATTGCCAAAATATCTATAGATAACAATTCACGAGAGATTGGCTGAAAAAGTTTATAAGAATATAATTATTTGCACAGGTTATTTTAATATATAGATATTATAAAAAAATCCTGATACTTTGTCTAGGTCGAATATTTTGTATAAACTCTTATTATACCTACCTTATTGAATCAAAAATATCACCCTAATATATTACCACAAAAAACACTCAACAGAAATCCAAGAAACACAGAGTATTACACAAATCATGAATTAACGTTATTGATTAAACGGTATCGGACTGATAATACTCGGCAAAATTTACGAATGACATTTAAAAACACGTGCGGTCGTTGCGACCACTGTATTTACAGTGTCATGTCACCAGTCACTACACGGTTATAGTGGAATGTCATGCGTACTCGGCGCATCGGACGACTCTTCCCAACACCAACCTTGACCTTTTTGATGTATATGACATATTTTACGTCGACCTTGACCTTATTTGGCCCTTTCACGTGTTCTCGTATTCAATACAATACTGCTATAGGCTTATTGTAGTCACCATAATATAACTTATCAGCTCGATCGTGAGGTTAAATTTAAACATATTTTCTTGAGCAAAACACTGCTAATTTGAATAGTAGGTATTTATAATGTTTGAAATTAGAGAAATAATAATTGTTTTGGTTACATACAAAGAAATATTTCAAAAATTTTATAGATTTATTGTCTATTTATTAAGTTGGAATAGTGCTCTTTGAATGTTCGTGTTGCGTATGTGTGTGGTTGAAATCATGAGCAATTAAACTCTGTACATAATATAAAGCCAACTCGAATACTTACATACTTAATTAAAGAGTACCTGCTTCTTAAATTGATTGACTTTATTACTTACGAGGTTCTCGGCAGGGTTCTTAGTTGTGACTGATATGAAATTTCTTCCAAGTTGTTATTGTTAACGTAATACTGAAATTATAACTATCGTATTGTTTTAAAATATGTTTATATATATTTATTATAACATAGACATCGTTATAAAAATATAAAACAATGATAAAAATGTCCCTTTTTCTATTGATTCATTTTAATTGCGCTAGATAGGTAATGAGATAGGTATGTAATATAAGAATGTACATATTCTGTTATAAACCTGTCAATTGTTGAAATGCCGGACAAAATTAAAACCTATTGTGTCAGACCACCGGTGTGCATGCTGCTGCGACTCGGTAAGTTAAAAGTATATTGCGGTGCTATAATATTATTAATCTGATTGCCTCGGTGGCGCAGTAATACTAAGAACGACATCCGTGCATAAGGTCTCAGATTTGAATTTCTAGTCGAGAAAAGTGTAATTGGGATTTGCTGTCGAAAAATCTTAGTGACAGCTCGGGAGACTAGATCCTAAAATCATTGCTGGTGGGATAATACACTTGCACTTACATCTGTGCGAGATCGATCGGCGTGGGCTATATACAGAATGTCCCAGAAGGTGACGTAAGCCGGAATCAGGTAACAGGCAAGTTATAATACCTATAACTTAGCCTGCTAAGTTATAGTAGCCGTCGACTTCTGTGATACTATTTCATACATACAGGTGTATGAAATAGTATCAGAGGATCGCGATCTGAGAATTAGGTCATAGCATATAGATCCTTAGGATTGAGGTTCATTCACACTACAGTAGGCTAGGCCAGTATTTCCACCGCAAATAAGAGAATTAACCTTGTGTCGTGTAACTAAAACTTGCCGCGAGCTAAAGCTAGTCATTATAATTATATAGTTAGTCAGTTGGACGTGTGTTATTCGCACGTACCCACACAATTGGGTATTGCGCGTAAGTGACCGACGCGAAGGTTTTTCGGTTACTCATACCACCTCAGCTGCTTCCAGAAGGGGACTATCATTGCGCACTACTTTCTTCTACGTTTCTGGATTTTACAGAAGCTTCGCCCGTTGATTGCTTTTACAATGTAGAAAAACGTGAAAACGTGAGCCGGTTTCTTTTACCAAAAGGATGTCTGTTACGCTAATGTTGAACAGGTGATTGTTGATTGAGCAGTGGCCTGTTATTATGTTTTTTATGTAGCGTAGGGATTTCCTGGTAGAACGTAGGAGTTTGTGGGACAGACGTTTATTTAAAGCTATGCTCTTATCAGTAAACCAGTGCTTTTAGTTCCTTATCCAGCTACCCCTCTGGGAAACAGGCGTGAATCTATGTATGTATGTATCCAGCTGCATAGGGACCACGTTTTTATAGAATCGATATCAGGGGTGTTGCAAGCATCCATAGAACGCCTCTTAGCATCAGCCGGGCACTGCACGGATGGCGTAGTGGTTTAAACGGTCGCTTCGCCACTGCCGCTTCGCCGAGTGTTACGGGTTCGAATACCACACGGCACAAAAAACTGTGTGATCTACTAATGGTTGTTCCGAGTCTAGTCTTTGTGTCCGTTATTTGAATGTTTGTTAAGCTCCTCGCGACACAGTATTTATTCCTATTGAGCGACTTTTTAACAACCACAAAAATATGAGGAAAATAAAACTTGTTTGTCGCCTTAGTTGTAATAAAACTTGAATGATTCTTCTGCCATACGTAAATATCTCGTACCTACATAATTTTGATTAGTGTTAATCTTAAGTATACTGCTAGCTTTTTTTATATGTTTTACTTTTATTATTGTTATGTCTGATTGTGATATGTCATTTTTGTTTCATATTTGTTTTTAAAATTTTCCTTTTGATTTTATAGTTTATGCTGTGATATATTGAAACCGAGAAAACACAAGACCTACAATTGTATTTTTGTGGCTTTTACTTAAATTAAATGTGTATTTCTTGTTAGCGATCCATAAATAAATAAGTTCACTTGTAAAATATTAATTGGTAATCTTGACGCAGATGTCTATTAAGAGACGATATAGCAATGGTCGATATTGATAACACATTTTTTAAATCTATTGTTATAGAGCAAACAGAAAGATTATGTTTGTACTAAACGCTGCCCACATTTCCTCTTAAGATATGTTCAAATGATAAACGGTAAACGCGCTTTTTACCAACGCTCGTTTACGACTTCTACTCAAAACAGACTTCGCATGTTAATACCTAGAATACAATACGCGTAGTTGTAAACGCACACTTATCGCCTGTAATCTGGAGCAAGCCTTGAAGGATTTCGTAAAGAGTGTTGGAGATATTTTCACCTTTATTTAGATGAAACACGGTGAACTAGGTCGATGGTCGATAATTGTAAATGCTTGCGCAATTACTGATCGTAAGATTGCAGATACTTTTACAACAGAATATGCAAGAACATTACAGAATTTCCGTCGGATGGTTTAAAAAACTGACATTGTACTGAAGCCAAATTCAATGTAGAATGTTTAATAACAGTCTTCTTTCGAACTTTCAATAAACTGCTGCATGACGTAATAATATGTTTAAGGATAAGTAGAAGTAGGATCGCTACTATCATAGCTGCTATTTATTTCTTTGGTAGAATTATAGCGTTTAATTATGTAAAATATTATTTTGTAATATACAATACATTTATAAAGATACATTCTACGAATACATTTTACACGTTGTTGTACGCAAAAATAAGTATTGGCTTTCGTTTCTTTAAAAACTTTCTATTATATTACATTGCATTTACCTTTAGATTATGTAGCTGTAAATATGTACAAATACTAAGCACAGAAAAAGAATGAATCAAGTGAAACAGCGTGTATCAGGTTGAGTTTCGAAATAAGTTTCGAAGTTACCTTCCTATACATAAGTTTAATCTATACTTAATAATATAAAGAAGAAAGATTTGATTGTTTGTTTGATTGTAAGGATTTAACGCAGAAACTACCCAACCGATTTTATATATATTTCACCATTAGTAAGCTATATTATCACCGTGTAACATAGGCAAAATTTTATTTTTTTAAATGTACTGTTACTAACGTAACCTATTCTATTTATACGCGAGCGAAGCCGCGGGAAAAAGATAGTTTATAATATAAATTATGTATTGAAATTAAACTACTATATACGGATTTTATCGCGTTGTTTATTTGACACTTTTTTACATAATTTAGAAACTACTACTATTAAACTTTACTAATTTTTAAGCTAATTAAATTATTATATATATAATGAAATATTATAGTGTACCTACTAGTATGTGCGCAAACACAAGTGCATTCTCTGTTCCCCAATACTCATGATTCGATGGGACGGAATCCTACACGGCCGGAGAGAGATCAGGCGCAGAACCAAGGGCTGCATGTGCTTTCCGAGGCAAGAGAGCGTGTAACACCGCTAACTTTCTAAATCCGGACTGCTATTGTAATTTCTTGACAGGAAACCCCGATAACCGGGATTCAAACCCGAGACTTCATGCACAGCAGTCGCATTCATTACTGCTGCGCCACGGAGGCAGTAAAATAATAATTTATTGAATCGTGACCCCATTTTTGACAATAACGCAAACCGCGACACATGTTCGGTCTAATATCTACTGGAAAATGATACCTATTGTTTAGGTAAACAATTGCTTTTTTTGGTTTTAGATTAAAATTTAAGTAGATTTTTCCCGCGGCTTAGCTCGCGTAAATGTAGGTTAGGTTAGGTTAGAAGCGGGACCTTTTTTTCTGGATGAAAGGTACCTTACGTTATTTTTTGTTCCCCTGACAACGTGTATGCGAAATTTTATGATAATCGGTCGAATATTTAAGGCGTGAAAGAGTAACAAACAGACTCATATATCCGCATTGATAATATTAGTTAGGATTAAAATTTTAAATCTTTTTCAGATTCGTCCGACATTCATGATCAGCCTGCAATTCCCTATATCGGAGGTGCTCAGTGGTAAATTATCTGCTGAAAGCATGGATGGAGTCCGGACCCACTTTGTCAACGAAGGAGGGGCGGAGCCTGAGCCTTACGGGCGTGTGCAGAACGCCATGCAATGTTACACACATTCACAAGCTGTGTCGGACAAGGTACGGTGATCACATTCATTATTTTATTGTTATACTGTGGTTTTGTCTCTCGCTTTATACTTATTGTATCATCGTCGGCCTCGATGGCGTAGTGGTTAGTGTAACCGACTGCCACGCCCGAGGTCGCGGGTTCGATTCCCGCACAAGTCAAACATTTGTGTGCATGAACATGGATGTTTGTCTTGGTCTGGGTGTTTCTATGTATAATATGTACGTATTTACAAAAAAAAAGTATATATGTATGTTTATCCATTGTCTAGAACCCATAGTACAAGCTCTGCTTAGTTTGGGCTAGATGGTGTTGTGTGTATGTAGTAGAATATTATATTATTATAATTATATTATCTGACGTATAACGGTCCGTTCATAATATAATTGTCACAGAAAAGGAAGAACACAATCCTGATACGCGCATACCAAAAAGTTATTATTTTTTATTTTCGCCTCTCCTTTCTTGCTGTACGAGTAGTGAAATAGTTTGCGTGGCTCCACTGCAAGTGTGCTCAATCCGGTCCACAGAGTTTACGTCAACAATAAATGTTGACGTAAATTATTGACGTTATTGTTTGTAGTCCACCGCAATATAGGACTATAATAATAATAATATTCTATCACATACACACAACACCATCTAGCCCAAACTAAGCAGAGCTTGTACTATGGGTACTAGACAATGGATAAGCATACAAACATACTTTTTTTTTATAAAATACATACATACTATATATAGAAACACCCAGACCAAGACAAACATTCATGTTCATGCACACAAATGTTTGACTTGTGCGGGAATCGAACCCGCGACCTCAGGCGTGGCAGTCGGTTACACTAACCATTACGCCATCGAGGTCGTCATTATTATAAAAAACACTACGCTGTGACCTACCTCTACCAGCCTGACTCCTGCCTCTCATTGAAAAATATTGTAAGCCAGCTCTTACGTCACAACTCACCTGAATCCTATAGGAACCCATATCGTTATAAGAAGTGTGTTACGTATGTGCAGCGATAGCTCAGTGGGGAGACCAACACTCTGCAATGCAGAGGGTCTTGGGTTCGAACCCACGTCGCGCACCTCTGACTTTCGGAAGTTATATGACTTTTCGAAATTATGTGCGTGTTGATTGACAATTATCGGCTGCTCCGTGCCTCGGAGAGCACGTAAAGCCGTCGGTCCCGGCTGCCATGAACATCTATGGCAGTCGTCGTCGGGAGAGTATCGACACAAAAGATCCCACTGGGTCGAAGTGTCGCCGGTCTGCACTGACTAGCCCCACATAACATACATACATACATATGTGTTGCTCCAGGATATGGTCTAGTTAGTCTAATATTTATCCAAATCCTTTCAACTGTTTACTCGTAATTCACTAAGAAACATGCAAACATCTTTACAAACGTTCACATACATACATACATAGATTCACACCTATATCTCAGAGGGGCAGGAAGAGACTACGGATTTCCATTTGCTACGATCCTGACATACGTTCACATTTATAATATTAGAAGTTTGATTGCACTGGTTTGTTCATTAATCAAACAGTCTGGTGGAAACATTGTAACAATCGCTCATATCAACAATAAACTTAAAAGATCTTGACAGAGAAATATCCGACGTGATAAATATTATGTAACAAGTTATCATTAGCAATGTTAATTTTACTATGTTTACATTAGTGATATTCAACTGTATGGCGAAAAGAAAAAAATAAAAATATTTTTGGTTCCGTAACTTCAATTTACTGTTAGTTTTAGTATGTACAAAATAACCTAACCAAAACCAGTACTCTTATTTTTAAACACAACTATCATATTATGAATAAATACTGTGTCGCAGGTGACTACTAACATTATAACACTGGACACAAAGAACAACCAAACCCGACATAACAATTTCTGGATCACACAATTTTTTTCCGTGTTGGTTACGAACCCACAACACTACTCAGTGGCGTTGTAGAGGCAATCATTTAAACCACTACGCCTTCCGTCAGGTATATATAATACAATTGTAACAGCATCGAGTTTGCACATTACAAACAAAACAAAAGGTAAATATTTATGTAGACAATGAGGTCAACTGGGCAATTTTTGGAACGTTTGTCTGTCTCTCGGTATGTTTGAGTAAACATCACGTGAAAACTTTTACCGTCGAAATGAATAACTTAAGTATGTTACCCAAAATCTCCAGACCTAACATTCAAATTTTATTATTGTCAGAGGAAATGTATAATTCAATTTAAATTAATAAAATTTAAAGGTTTTAATAAGTCAATTCAATAACTCTGATAATAAGACTGATAAACAAATGTTAAAATATTAACATACCCCATGGTCTTTCTAATTGTTAGAAATTCAGATATAATTAAAAACCTATTGTGTCTGGCCGCTGGTGTGCCGCTACCATTCAATAGATTAAATAGATTCCTAACAGAAAATTCTCTAAGAATTTTCATACATATGTATCACAGGCATACGTTTAGCTTACTTGAGTGAGTAACCCTAATGGAAAAATGTTACACGTGCCATCCCCCGGAGCGTTGACATAGCTATATGGTTGCCTCGTGGCCGCACTGCAATGATCCACCATCCACGTGTCTCACCAATCTTATTAAGTCACTACCATTGCTTTTATCTTATACGAGATAAAACGGGTTGGTATCGATTAGATTAATTTAAACCACATGAATAATATTTTTCTTAAAATGACATCTCTGCATTAGATATAAAATTTGTGTGTGCTGGGTATAATCCATACATATACAATTCATTTACTTAACAGGCACAACGAATACCCAGACTCAGAATGTCCATTTGCGGATCAGACAAAGTTTTATCCCGTATGGCATTCAAACCCACAACACTAGGCAACAATTCAAATCTTTAAAGTCTATTAAATTTAGACCAGCCTTTTTATAGATGTTATTGCTAAAACACAAGTTTGCATTTTCACTCTTTAAATAAGTTTCACATGAATTATTGCTCAACAACAAATAATAAAAGAAAATCCTTTCTTAATTCTTAATTATATCGTGAATGGCACCTCTATGCAAAATTCTATATTTCTCAGTTCAAGAGTTTGCACTGGACTATTGATGGGTCAGTCAATGAGAGAGCTAAGACTACCCTTTACACATATGTATATACATATTTATAGATTTAAATACAAATAATATAATACCTACTCATATTATATATACGCAAAATACTATTTTTATGTGTCCAATTTCAATATTCAAAGTTATGGAAATTAAATAAATTAGAAATATACATATTATAATTTTCAATTAAACTGATACGATCCAACAACCATAGTCGTACACACGTCATCACGTCATCACAGTTGTTTCCTCCGTGAAATTACCATACCAGGATTTTTACGGCTACTAGATTTGAAACATAAATATACAATCTCATATGTATACATACACAGTGGTCACTTAAAACATATGGTCTGGACTGGAGTGGTGTCGGCGAAATCTTGGAGACAACCAAGATCATAATATATCTCAAGTTCAAAGTATTGTCAATAGGCACAAAGTTGTTGAGGAGTATTTTAATATGTACTAGATTTTGCCCGCGGCACCGTTCGCGTAAATGTATGTAACGAAAATATAATAGATAATAATTCGAATCCTAACTAATATTATAATTGCGAATGTGAGTGTATGTTTTTTTGTAACGCTTTCATGCCTTGACTAATCGACCGCTCATCATGAAATCTGTAATCTTCGCATACATGTTGTCAGGGGAACAGAAAAGGACACAGGGTACCTTTCATCTAGAAAAAAGTACTGTTACTAACCTAACTGAGTGGCTTTATTGCTCCGGTACCTATCTGGAGAATAGGTAGTGTCACTTGGGCACGAGGTAGCTCGCTTACGAGAACCGGATCTCTGAGGTTAGGTTGAAGAAATCGGGATTTGGGGACAAGACCTGTCTATAACTGGTCCCAAAAGGTGCTCTCGGGCACTGGAAGGTACAGCGGCTCCAGCTTGGCGGTTGGTGTAGGAGAACGCTATATCATAAACTGGACTAATCATAGAGAGAGGGGTTGTTACTAACCTAACCTAATCTACATTTACGCGAGCAAAACCGCGGGCAAAATCCAGTTTATAATATTAGTTAGGATTCCTACTTTGACCAAATGATCTTAACTGGTTAAAAATAAACTCGATACAGAAATCAAAAGAAGTAGGTTTAGCAGCATTTCACAAGTTATTACCTACGAGTTATCACTTTCAGTATCAGTCATTACTTTTCAGCAGCCATGTCCACGGAGAGGATTCCTCCAAAATTATGTCATAAAAGAGCCAATAAACATCGTAGTAAAGCAGTTTCATTTTAATGTATATCATTTGCGTAAACGTAAGACAATATCTAATTCTTGCTTGAGTAAACGTGAGGATTCTAAACGCCTTCATTATTATTTAATATTTCAGACTGTAGCTGATTGCGTGGAAGCTATCATTGGCACATACCTCTTAAGTGGTGGCATCCCGAGTGCTATCAAAGCGATCGAATGGATGAAGATCATACCGCCGAAGGTATTGTATATTCTCAATACGCACTGTTTTATTCTAAAATCGAAGATTAAACACAAAAAAGAAATCAACTATTTTTACATCGTTGATATTAATATTATATATTATGAGACATCGGATCTCAATCGCGGTATTATAAAGTATAAATATCAATTTATTTCCCGACGTTACAGCCGACTTGCATCGATCGTCATTAGGTACGTGTTGTCACAAGTAGCTATCACGTCTAATATTGTATTATGTAAACAAATTGCGAGTCTAAAACGATACCTATGTAATTGACATATCAATTATATCTTCTATAATTACAAGAGCTTCAATTACTTTAGCGATAAAATCTAAGTGTTGAAACCTTACATAATCAATATGGTTAACGCTCAGTCTATCGGTATCGTAGACGCTAAACACGAGCCGAAATTCTAGCTGGAGTTGCTGATATTCCGGCTGTTAATACTAATGCTGTATAATTTTAGTGTAGATATAAAATTTGTATAAAAATATAATTAAATTCGTTAACATGGCTGCTGAAAAGCAACCAAAACGTCAGAGAAAGTGTAAAATTAAATCTAAATAGTTTTTAATAGCCTAAATAGAAGTAAATAGTAACTAGTTAAAGTGTTTTATCATATTAGTTTAAAGTATCAACATTATATAACAGTAGATTTTGATAAAAAATAAACAACGCGATTAAATCCGTATAAAGTTGTTTAATTTTTTTTAAACATTCTCTTCAACTTTAGACAATATTATTGAATTTGTCAACGTTATGCCACGATTTTAAAACTAATAAGTGTCTAATGATTAAGGTAAATTTATTTTCTTACAGGAAGATTTCGCCACTTATTTACACAAGACTATACCAACTGTTCTCACTAAGAAAGAAGCTACGGAGGCAGATATTAATTTCTTACTGACGTATAGCAGACAAGATGTAGAAGAAATATTACAATATAAATTTAATGATTCGTCCTTCTTACTTGAGGTAAGTTTTATAAACACCATAATTAACATTTTGTACGTATTTTACGCACGGATTTGTCTGTCTTATGATGATGAAATAAAATAAATACTTATGTAAATAAGTACTATTGTAAGAAACTTGTATAAAATCTCTCAATTAATATCAATATCTTTATAGGAGAGGATTCACCGTTGGTGACGGTTTTCTGTGAATGAATGCCCATTTAGACGAGGCGAGTTTCTTGAAGCTAGTGTCATTCTATGTTCACTAAGCAGAACAAAGATTGCACTACGTGTTTTAAGTAACTTGCGTCATGAAAATGAGTCTTTACAGATAAGATATTTCTGCAATAATAGCTGTAGTCTCTCTATATGAAACTTAAACAGAAACTAAAATAGAAATGTCAGTTCATTGATTACAAAAAGCACTATTTCCTCTAACGATGTCTACAAACGCTTTCGAATTATATTTACTATAAGTACGTTTTCACGCAAAATAGTTATCGCATTGATCACTATATATTATTTTATATATTTTTATATTATATTACTCCTGATGAAACTTCATACCAGGGTTGTTGCTGATGCAGGTTTATTTAATATCAGCGGGTGCTTTTGCTGATTCTGATTTCCTGACATTTTAATATCAGCTGATACGGCCGCTGATTTTGATATTCTACATTAAAAAAATTAAAATGTTAAAGCCTCAAGTGAATTTTAACGATCTATAGCTATTACATAGTACCTATATCCTTTGCGAGAGTAATTTTGTTTACAAACATTTCTCTGAGCGGTATCTTTATCTATTAAGTAGTTGACCTGCGCAACTTCGTCTGCTTCACATAAGAGAATTTTCCCCGTTTTTGCAACATTTTTTATTAATGCTCTGCTCCTATTGCTCGTAGCGTGATGTTATATAGCCTATAGCCTTCCTCGATAAATGAGCTATCCAACAGTAAAATAATTTTTCCATTCGAACCAGTAGCTCCTGAGATTAGCGCGTTTAACCAAACAAACAAACTCTTCAGCTTTATGATATTAGTATAGATGTAGAATACTTTTATACTTCGCATTTTGTTGATGGAGGCAGGATTTTTTTTAAAAGCATTGTCTCTCTTTTCCGTCATGTTTGTTTACAACTCGAGTTTCAAACCAACAAGTAACGATTTGTTTGTTAGGCTGCTAGAATGCTAGCGACCAGATCATGGCCTCAGCAATTATAAATATCAGATAAGCATTAAAATCAGCATCGATTAATGCGGGTGCTAATGCAGATGTTGATAAATAATTAGCTGATGCTGAAACTGATATTTGCAACAACCCTGCTCCATACCTAAATGCTAGCGCGAGGCTGATTTACTATAAACATTTTTATTTTTCTAGGCACTATCCCATTCATCGTACATTCGTAACCGGCTAACACGTTCCTACGAGCGTCTAGAGTTTTTAGGCGACGCCATCTTGGATTTCCTGATTACGTCACATATTTTCGAAAACTGTTGCGATCTAAAGCCGGGTGAGATGACGGATCTTAGATCTGCGCTTGTCAACAATGTCACATTCGCCTCCTACGTTGTTAAGTTGGGGCTTCATAAGTAAGTATAATTAAAAAATTAAATTATACATAACAAACTTCATAAACACCTCATAAAAAAGAATAATTATCTAAATCTTGTATTTCGCTATAACTTGCAACCGGCCTAGGAAAGTACGCTTCGTCATACAAATAATTGCTGCCAGACAATCTTGTATCTCCTCCGTTTAATAGGGTTTCCAGGAGGCGCATACACTTAGCACAGTCTGACCCCTAGTTATTTATGTCACCTTGGCTGTCAACACTTTTTGAAAGGTTGTGGTCACCAGTTTATACCCCGGGTACGGTAACAGCTTACCATGAGCTAGCCGTATGCTTGTTTACCACTTTATTTGTTTTGGACGTCATACGTGCTGAACATTCAATAACCAACACATCTATGCCTTTTCCAGGTTCCTTTGCTCCGAGTTGAATCCGACGCTTTCAAAGGCTATCATAATGTTCTTTGAACATCAAGAGCAGAGGGATCATGAGATTGTTGAAGATGTCTTGTATTTAATAGATGAAGAAGAATGTCACATGGCTGAATACGTTGAAGTGCCGAAGGTTGGTAACACACATTATATTTTAATATCAGCCCTATTTATTATCGACTGCTAAGTGGTTTAACCTTTTGACCGCCACAGTCATGTATACATGAAAAAGCAAATATGTCCAGCACGCCACGGTCACGATTACATGAAAAATTAAAGGATGAAGTCGTAGGTTGGCGCCGAGAGCACGCTTTTGCTTTTTTCACGCCATGATTCATGTTTTGATTTCACGGTCAAAATTGGTGGTCGTCAAAGGATTAAGTGGTTGCCTCGCCACTGCGACTGCGCCGAGTGTTGTGACTTGGACCCCACTCGGGACAAAAATTTGTGTGATCCACGGATGTTCTAAGTTGTTCCAAGTTTAGACGTTCTTTGTGTCCGTTGTTAGAATGTTTGTTAATTCCACGACACAGGAATTATTGCTACTGCAGGAGATTTCTCATGCACTAGCAATAATAAGATAAAATAAATAAATAAAATTATATTGCTAATAAATTAAATGTAGACCCGGGCCTCTATGCTGACCTAGTGTGGGTTTGTAAACTTCATCAAAAACAAATATATTTTGAATTAACAATATTAAGTAGTCTTAACTAAATAATAAAGAATTTTCAATCCAACAGCTCAACTTAGACTTAGTCGTCCGAGATGAAATAATAAGAAAACACATATTTACCTTACAGGTCCTTAGCGATATGTTCGAATCATTAGTCGGCGCCATATACTTGGACTGCGGTGGTAACCTCCAAACTGTTTGGTCCGTGATCTACCGGATAATGTGCAAGGAGATCCACATGTTCTCCAACCGTATACCGCAACAACCTGTCAAAGTGCTCTATGAGAAAATACATGCTTGTCCTGTATTCAGGTAAGGTATTTCTTTTATTAGTTCACGCGGCAGACGATGTTCTGTCATATCCGTTAGATGGCGGTCAACATTGCGCTATTATTGTAATCTCGACAACTAAAGTGGTTCTGCTATGCATGAGGTCTCGGGTTAAATTTCCTGGTTCGGCAGTGTTATTAGGATTTCTTGCCAAGAATTCGGTACGGAGTCTGGAGCGGTGGCCAGTAGTCGGCCAAAAGCTCGCTTGCTATGACGTAGCACCTCACGCCATATCGTGCGTGTGGTACCCCTAATACCAAGTTAGGTAAACTGATTTTATTAGGATAACAGCTTGATACATCACAAGGTTATTAATGCGCTGAAGGCTGCTATGTATGCCTCGATATATTGACAACTAGCTGTCACCCACGATAATTCTGTTATTATCGTGGGTAACAGCTAATTGTCAATTCGCCCCACTGGCTCATAGCGTTATATTATACTAGCTTTTTAAAAAGCTCGCTCGTGGATAATACTTTTTTCTGGGTGGAAGGTATATGTCCCTGACCTGTATCCCTGACATGTATGCAAAATTTCATGATGATCCGTCGAGTACTAGGGCGTGAAAACTTAAAAACACACAAACACTCACATTCGCATTTATAATATTAGTTAAGATAACCTTCCACAATAAACGGTCCACCTAATGCAAAAAGATTTTTCATATCGGATTGGTAGGCGATTAGTGCGTTCGACTAATCAAGACATCAATCGAAATTGTAGGATATAATATAATATATTGTTATTTTTATTTACAGCAAAGCTGTGGTGGTTGATCCTGATATCCCCATGATCAAAGTGTCAGTGAAAATCACGAAAAACGATGGTCATCAATGCACAGTGTATGGAATTGGCAAAAACAAGTCGCAAGCCAAACGGGCAGCCGCTAAAGTGGCCCTTAAAGTTTTAAGTCTTTAAATCTCTGTCTTTTAGATATTATGTATTTGATAACTAAAGACTGCGTTGCAAAACCCGTGGCAATTTCGGTTACCGGGTCGGGCAGTGTTATTCACATTTCCTGTTTAAAATCTGAAGATCGGATCCAAGCCTCGTAAGCTCATCTCTGTTACGTGGGACTAAAAAATTATGTCAAAATGTATGTGTGATATACATATATGTGTGATATATCCTTTGCCTAGTCTTGCGGAGTATATATGTGTGTATATGATAATGAATTGATACGAATTTATAGAATTAATGCTATTTGTGACGCAAACATTGTTCGGTGCGGTACTTTCAATATAAGTTGTTGCAGCTATGACTTGTCTGAAATTTTAAGCTTTATTAAATTTCACCAAAATCATTAAGCGGAACAAATAGACTAGCTTACTAGCAGTAGCCCGCGGTTTTATACGCGTATATTTTCGAGCGATTTTCATGCGTAGCGCCATCTATTGACAACTTCATATACATGAACTTGTCAATAGATGGCGTCATACATAAGTATGTTCATGCATGTCATTTATTAACTTGTATTTATATTAATTGTTTTCTTTGTGTCCGTTGTTTCAATGTTTTTGGCTGCAACAATACGTAGATTATTCCTAGTAGTGTTAGTGATAATGAATGCTTATTTAAGGCGCGATTCCATTAGGCAAGTTACTTGCATGCAAGTTGCATAGAACTTGTACTGTCGGCCAAGAAAGTGGTGTACCACCCTAAGGTTGAATGTCGCTTGCAGATTCATAGGTAATAAAGATTAGTTTCGCTTACAGATCGATCTGACAACTTCTATTGCCATCTTTATCAGATTATTGTTAACGATGATTACTGTATGTTACGTGACAGCTGTTCTTAGCTCAGCAGCGATAGCTCAGTGGGGAGACCAACAGACTGCAATGCAGAGGGTCTCGAGTTCGAACCCACGTCGCGCACCTCTGACTTTCGGAAGTTATATGACTTTTCGAAATTATGTGCGTATTGATTGACAATTATCCCCTGCTCCGTGCCTCGGAGAGCACGTTAAGCCGTCGGTCCCGGCTGCCATGGACATCTATGGCAGTCGTTATTGGGAAAGTCAGTACCCTCTAATATTCTGATACTGGTCTAGCCTTAGGGTATCGTTAGCCTTCGGGCTGCGGAGGTCAGGTGGCAGCCGCTCCGTGTAAAAACTGATATCCAGTCAAATCCGGTTAGACCAGAAAAACATGCAAATATTACCAAATATTACCAAATATGACAAAACAAATTTGTAATTGAAAAGTTCTGACACATGCGAGTCCGCCAGAGTAATTTACAAATTATGTAAACTTGTAATTACAATATACGTTCAATAAAACAGTTTATTTCGGTATTAGTTTTTATTATATTGTCAGAAAGAAAAACTAAAAATAGATGTAGGATTAGTTTTTATTATATTGTATCCTTTTATTAAATTGTCACAATCACTATTAAAATACTTAATATGAAAAAACATAAACATAGCCATATGGTCAAATTTAGAAGAGGTTGGAATAATTAAAAATTAGGAACGGATGTAACCGCCAATGGCTTCTACGAGCTCTAAAAGACGAGACCTTATTGAACCAACAAGCCGTGAGCAAATACGGGTTCCGTGCATTTCCTCCCAGATTGAATTACAGTGTCTAATAAGAGTCTGTTTGGTTCTTTAATTTTGATGCGACCATCTTTGGACCATAAGGCCCCAAAGATTTTCTATCGGGTTTAGGTCCGGTGATCTTGAGGGCCACGGAATTACCCTTACGTCAGTATGTAAACGAAACCAGGCTCTTACGATCCTCGCATTATGAATTGAACAATTATCTTGAACAAAATCAAATTGTGACACTTCGTTCTCCGGGTAAACATTACGGACTGTCGGTAGCATTGCATTTTGAAGCACGTCGATATAATTTACAGCCGTCACTCGAGGAGGTAGAAAGCACAATTCTCTCACACCATCCGCACTCATCCAGCCCCAAATATTTACGGAAATTCGACCTGATTCTCTATTTGGGATTACATAATCATCTCTATACCGTGTTAAATTATATCGGCAAAGGTATAGACGTCCATGCTGACTTGATTTTAACGTTTTTTTTTTGTCACAAAACTCTGTATTCGACCATTCAAACTAAGTGCTCTCTGGCGAAGATCAGACGAGCAAGTCTGTGAGCATCCGTCAAATGTATTTTCTTGGCGTAATGCCTGTGGTGCAACCCTATGTAATGTAGATGATTTCTTATTGTCTGGGCACTCACATCGAACATCTCCGCAAAATGATTTGTCGATTTAAAACCATTGATTTCATATTCCCGTCTCATAAATTCTCTGTCATTATTAGAGAGAGCAGGCTGGCGACCACTTCTTCTGTGATCTAATAAACTTCCTTCCTCTCCTTCAGGACGAATCTAAAACCGAACACTTATTTTAATTCCTCGATATCACACTAATACTGCATCACTCATTAAATTGGGCAATTATTTGAGCCCTTTCAGCAATGGTCAAGTTGGCAGGCATTGAAGATTATATTTATGTGCGGTTGAGTAAAAAATAACACAGAAAAGATATCGATTTTCTGAGGAAAATAATAGAAATTACTAAAATATATTTGACAAAATGTCAATAGTCAGTTTTCATTATCAAATAGAATTTGGTTGTCTATTTAAATAGTTTTTATTACTTTTGTTTAGAAACATTTCAATTTTCTTTGTAGAAATTAATGTGTTATCCATTTATAAGAGTAGTAGAGCCTCGCTGATTTCAGCATGAATGGGCCCGCTCGACCGGGGAAGGATTACCCTCTCACAGAATATCGACGTGAAATAGCAGTATTTTTACTGTTGTGTTTCGTTCGGTGAGTGAGAGTTCCGGAAGCCCAATCACCTCCTTTCCCCCCATTCCCGCTCCTTCTCCTACCCACATCCTTTCCTAAAGGGTCGGCAACGCGAAAATGATGCCTCTGGTGTTGCAGGCGTCCATAGGCTACGGTGACCACTTACCATCAGGTAGTATAAGTATGCTTATTAGCCACCTTAGTTGAATAAAATAATAATAATAATAAAGGTTAAAGTGTCATGCACTTATAAGTGACCTATGACGTATGAATACTTATCAATTAGGTTGACGTCATTATTATGCATCTCTTTCAGTGATATCTTTTTAGTATGAACCTTGTTGTAATTTTCGATGACTAGGCCGACCGTACAAACCTGCATACAAGTTACAACTTGTATGGGGTAGTTTGAACTTGTACATATTTTTATTCAAGTGACCTGCATATTGAACGCACAAACGTTAGTTGCACGTTTCGAATGAGCGACGTGTACGCACATAATATCTATCGCTGTACAAATTATCGAAACATAATGTCTGTTAGGTAGGCGCACGGAAAATAATCATTTTTATTGAGAAGCACGACTTCCACCCATTCTGGTCTACTCAATTCTTGAACTTCTCCACTTGTATGCAAGTGAAACTTGCATACAATTTGCACACTCTCGAAAACATGTTTCCAATGCAAGCAACTTGTACGCAAATGTGACGTCATACTTGCATGCAAGAGTTGCCTAATGGAATCGCGCCTTTAGTGTCGTATAGGCAAGTCATATAGTTGACTCTAACTCGTTTGAATACTCAAAAGTAAACATCGGTTGCGATAAGACCAGTCGTCCATGCGTTTGTACCTAAAGAAAAATAAATAAAAAGCATTATATGAGGAAAAGCAAGTTTTTAAACATGATTACTGCTTAGCTTATTGTGCAATACATAGTAACTTACATAGTACCGCACTAAACCGATCCACTGTTTGCTATATTTAGTCCGTCTTTATACATATGTCGAGATAAAAAGTATCCTATTTCGCATGCATAGGTTACTTTTATTCCTTCAGGATCTCGTCGATATTTTACATTATTTTAAATACAAATATATAGCATTTTTAATTTAATTGAATAATACAATTATATGCTAAAAGGGATTGCCCACTTTCTATAGACACTTTGGCCAATCGTGGACAGGTCATTTAGCTAATAATATGATATATATTAAATACTTCACATCAGTAAAAAGGAGAATATAAACCTAGTTTTGTATCACTTTATATTTAGATAGGTTTCTATACGTTATTGAAAAGGGTAATTAATCAAATAAAGCAACATATTTTAGATAAATATTTTATTAAACAAACTCATATGTAAATAGTATATGATCAAGAAACTGGGCAGGTGTATTAATGTGCTCTTGATACCTTGCCCAGCCTAAAAACCATATTATGGTCATTATGTGAGCGTAGCAACCCACTGTTCTACGGCCCACTATGCAATTGCAATAATAATGTTTTATTACTTCCCTCTCTCTTCTCTTCTCCCTCTTCTCTTTAGTATTATCTTCATAAATGATATAAACAAAATGTATTTGCCTACTTACATATATGATGACTGGATTCTACCACGCAATAATCTGCAATTTACCAAAGGGAGGGGGAAACCGTCCAGTAGGTTGCTGGCAGTATTCCAATTATTATTTATTTATTATTATTATTTATAATATTATTCTTTTAATTTTTTTATTATTATTATAATTTATTTGGCAGCACTGGAACCAGTTGCCGACTCCTGATCATGTAAATCAAATTAAATACTAGAAAAATATTTTTTTGTTGTGTTACTTACACAAAGATTTTTAAAATAACAAACGAAAGATAAATAATAAATATTTATGAATTTTTTTTTCATAACATCTTGTCCACGGATAGCCAAAAGAGGACAATGCCCTTTGTACATTTCTAGATTTTAAGACTTTATTTGTACTGCTCGTTAAAGTTAAATGCGTCTGCGAATGTGCTTGAATTCTGTTCAGTTGTTCTTAAAGAAGTGAGAGGCGAGCAGGATACCTGACATATGTAAGTACTCTTAATTCTGACTAAGACTATATACAGTCGTTAATCTTCTACAATGTTGGATTTCTCTAGTGGTGCGCTTTTCGAACCTATTCATACATTTTTAAACAGCAACTTTGAAACTTATACTAGTTATTAAAAGTATCAAACTTGGAAGAATACAGATACTATTTATTGTCATAAGCGCCAACCCAGAGGTCAGATAACATTATATTAAATAACATTCCTCTTATCTATATGAGGAATCCCTGCCTGGTTAACGGTATTTTTCATTATTTTTCCTCGCGAATATAATGCGGCTGAGTTAATTTGAGACGCATTTAAGTTTAAATGTGAGATAATAGATTTAATATCTATCTTAGTATATTATGTATTTTGTAGATCTAAGGACCTGTTTCACAATATTGTAAAGTTAACCAGAAGATTTATTTGTGTATAGCAAGCGCGGATCTAAGAAGGTTTCATAACCGAAAAATACTTAACTTCAGATTTTAGGTCTCTGACATCTAAACATAAATTTTACAACCGTACCTGATGTTATTGATAGAATACAAACTTGATTCTTGTCATATGACCGTACAACTACACAGAGAAGTACCTGCCAGTCTATATAAAATTGCCTTGTCAAAGTTTTAGCTAGATACGTCAGATTTCTACCTTCTGGAGAGTAGCTTGACGAAATTGTGAAACGGGTGAATAGAATAGCAGTTGCATTTGAACGATTATTCTATAGGTAAGGAAAGTGTGGGTGCCAAAGAATTTAATTCTTTATATTAAATTATTTAGGCAATTATTATTTTAATGCAAATGTTTGACATTTATTTATAATTTTATGTAAACTTTCTATCGAATGCATCGACGGTTAAATATTTAACTAATTTTATTCAAATAATAATGCGTGCCGATAAATTTAATTTAAACGAATATAAAATATATTATTTTTTTTAACTTATTGTTTTACTTTATTATTGTAAATTTATGTCCATTAGTTTATTAAAAGCACAATCGCTATAAGAATAAAAGATTGATACAGGGAATGTGTAAGGCGTAGAAAAAAAACGTAGGTTAGTCTTTCCAGCTTTGCATAATCGTTCATGTGCCTGAATCTTAGTATGTAAATATAAAGATTAAGACATTTATTTAATTTTAGTTACATTCACCACATTCACCATCATTATATCGATGGGTAGAAGGCTAAATAATTTGAGATCTTATTTAGTTAGTTTAAAACGCTATAAGTGTCTATCGTCTATACTCCCTACATTCATATAAAATAACATAATGTAAGACTAAAGCCTCGTATCTACTAGGCAACAATTGACGCTTAACATGATCGGCAACGATGCACAACGCGAGACGTTGCTAGCTGGCGCAACATGAAGCGCGGCTTCGTTTTTGTTTCCGTGCTACATGCAGTCGAGCATCAAATGTTGTCAAGTGGAGGTGTTAAAAAGTCGCTGGAATCAACACTAGATCTTCTATTGACCTTTTGCCGACGACTGTTCATGCGTGGATAGACAACGTTGCTAAACAAAGTTCCTCGTCGCCGTGAGCATAATGTTGTGCAGCATGTTGCGCGTCAAATGTTGCCTAGTGGATACGAGACTTGAGACGCGATCATCATAAACAAACGCCATAATGAATGTCCTTTAAGTCAACAATCAACTTGTATTTCACTACTCAGTATCGTTTAGATAGAAGATTAGGCGGTTGTGAACGGCGTACTTGGGAACAAATAGGTACCTAATTAAAGTTCGTAATTGTAGGGTTACGCTGTAAAATATCCCACTTGAATCATTATACGATTAAGAATGAAATGAAATCTATAATAATATTATAAAGCTGAAGAGTTTGTTTGTTTGTTTGGTTGAACGCGCTAATCTCAGGAACTACTGGCTCGAATTGAAAAATTGTTTTAGTTTTGGATTATGTGAAGCAGACGAAGTTATGTGGATCAGCTTGTAATATTATATAATACTAAGTACATAAGAACTCAAATTATAAAAGGAGCCGATAATATAACCAAGAAGCCAGACTTAAATATGAGACACGTACCTAAAATAAGTCGAATAAGTTCTGCAGACGAAAATAACGTTCTTTAAGATCTCATTTTTAAGCTTTGGAGGTACATATTTTACCATCTAGTAATAAGTGACTGCAGAACTAGTCGGTAAACGGTTGAGCAAGGTTTTCTATGACTGCAAAATGTGTCGATATAGATCACTTAGACACCATCACAAATGTTTAGTATTTATTTCAAAGTATTTTGTAATAATAGATGTATCATTACTTTTACTAATTAATGCAAAATAAAATTTTGTTTTATATTGTTGTTTTACTTGTGATATAGTTTCAGTAAAATTCGTCAAATAATCTTAAGGGTTTGGCTGCCAAACGCCGCGTAGGTAGATACTATTTTTACTCTTACTAGATAAACCCAACAACGCTTAGCTGTGGCTAGCTAATATTTATAAAATGCCGATGGTTTGACAGCTTCTGGATAAAAAGTTTTAATAACTCCATATGAAATGCATTGTTGTGTAACCATTTTGAGTCATCCTTGAGCTTTTTGTATTTTGTGGGCACACACGGAAAGTAATGGGTTTTTCGCTAGATGTGAGTGGCGGAAAAGAACATGTTTAAGCATGCTCAAGCATTATGCCGCTCAATCTCAGTTAACCCTTATTCAATAATTAAAATAAAATTATAAACATAAGACTGGTTGAGGAAATGAAACAGAATGTTTGTTCCCACATCAGGATGTGGATTTAATTATTATTAAAGTGGCATACAGTATAATTAGAGGAAGTATGTGCTGGGCCTCTTGAATGCGAAGGTGTTGAGGCGCTTGTGGTGGTGCACACGCTTGGGCAGCGGGAATCTGATGCTGCTGTTGTGGAACTGTTTGACCTGTGGTCTGCGACACGCGGAGGCCTTGATTACTTCCACTTTGATAATCTGAAAAATCAAAATTGACTGTAGTTCATGTTCTGATACATCATATATAACATAGCAATTTAAAAAAAAAAGCATGTAATCCGTTTAACCTCTCAACCAATAGAAGACTATCATATAACAAAATTCATGTTTTAAATAGTCTGGTTAAGCTCAGATCCTACCATTGGCTGAGAGGTTAAGGGAATTTCTTGCAAAGTATTAGTCATTAAAAATCACTGATGCCTTGGACATGATATTGCAGAGTGCACTACTTGGATTTTATATTCAGGACTGGTGTTTAGGACTAGTCATTGCTGTTTTTGCGGACATGTTACGAAAAACATAGACAGTTTAATTAAACTGCTCAAGATTTAGCTTAGGGCTCAAAGGTAGGTAAATGCAAAACTTATATTATGTTAGTGACTAAAAAAATCAAACTATCTACAAGTAATGTAACAAAATTAGTCACAAATTAATGTAATACTATAAATTGAATTATTATTACAAGGATCAATATTAATAAATTCCTTACTATTATTCAAACATAGATAGTTCACCAGCTAGTCCTGAGTATATAATATTGTCTCAGTGGTTTGTTTGCTGATATTCTGATAGTCTCAGAAGTCTACATGTGGAGTTTTACCCAAGACATATGATTTCTTTTTATCATATCTTTAGCAGTACGAAGTAAACTAAGTAGCTCACTTCATTCTGTTTCATATAAAAACAAATTGCCATGCATTTGTCTCGCAAGAACTCGAAAATGGCTTGACTGATTTTAATCTATTTTTATTTTTTTATGTCAGTACTGATGTAGTATAGGAAAAACCGAAAGGAACAGCTTAAAATCGACAAATTCGAAATAGGTAATTGCTATTTTAGATTACTAATTTTAGGTGGAAAGACTGGGCCACCTAGTTAACTAATGTATTATATTCAATCTGTAAGCTTAACTATGTTCTAGACTGTTGCATTATTATGTACCAGAGGTATTCACATACACCGAAACAAAAGATACAACAAATTCAAAGACTCAGAGCAAGTATTTGGAGATCACACAAACAATTGTTTCTTGTTCTGATTAAAACCACAATAATCAGCATAGTTCTTGTAACTTTTTTTTTAAAACTAAACTCCATCCGCCGCGCGAGGCGCATACGCTCTTAAGTTGTCGCCTCGCCACTGCCACTGCACCTAGTGTTGTAGGAATCTTACATGGGACAAAAATTCATATGATCAACAAATTGTTGTTCTTATGATGAATGATGTTGTTTGTGTCAGTTGTTTGAATGTTTGTCAAGTCTCCCGAGATAAAGAAATTATTCCTAGTGTGTGAGTCACCTTTTAAGAGATAAAAGATAGATATAAATTAATATTGCATATATACATATGTCTGTGTATGTCAGCATGCAGTGCTATATACATAGCACTGCATGCTGATGCTGACATAGAAAACGAATATTATCATACGTGGATAGAGTGGGCACGAGCTCTATGCCTGGCTCCCATGTCACGGTAGCACTGAGTGACAGCACCTCCGACACTAAGGTCACGGTACTCGCGGTACATGTTGTGGACACCAGAACGTGATTCATAACGTAACCAGATACCAAAGTTCTTGATCTTCACAGGGCTCTTCTCTGGGATTTCCTGGAAATTATAACCAAAATATTATAAATATTTATAAAATGGTTGCAATATGTACTCAGAAGTATATTAAACCCTGAGATGTCTTCTAACCAATGAAGTAACTAACTCTATTTACAATCTATAAACATGTATTTCCATTAACCATCTATCAATAATGTTTATACTTACAGTATTTAAATTTTGGTGAAAAAAATTAAAATTAGAATAGAATCAATTACAAAACCTTAAATCAATTGATTTGTGGTGGCACACTAGCGGCCCGACACATGCATTTTTTGTCATGTCTGACATTTTAACAATTGATAGGTTAACATGTGTTTAATAGACTCGTATCTATTAAATACATGTTAACCTGTCAATTGTAATAATAATTATGTTCCATGACAATCAATTAAGACTATGATCACATTTTGGGGTACATAGAATACAAGAAATGCTTGGCTAACAGTGGGTAGTTCTTTAGGCCAGTGCCGGTGTACTATTATTTATTATTCTACAGTATGAGAACTTGTTACAATTTTGTTATTATTCAAACAAAATGTAAATTACAATTCTTCTAAACTATCTCTGTATTACAAAAACAGTTTCACTTAATATAACTACCAAATCACAGCAATACTTCAAATTTACGATTGTAAACAGATAGCTTTCTAACTCAATATAAAATTCGTCTATAGATACAGCTAAAATAAACAAGAAAATTTAACATTTACAATAGGTAGCACCCATAGCATGCTATTGCGTGTGTAATGAGTATAGGCGCGAGAACGAAAACAATAATATTTGATTTGGCAAAATAAGACTATAGCGTTTTTCTAATGACAATTATCAGGAAAATAGTACTGTTAAAATACTAACCTTGATAGAGACAATTTCACCAGTGGTCTTCTTGAACTTCTTTAATTGACGCAAGAAATACCAAAAGCGGGACTTTGCGACAATTGGGTCAGGGGAGAAGATTCTCATTTTGTATAGTGGAGGCTTTGGCTCGCTCTCCGAAGGGAGCTTGCGGCCGATGACCTCGTATTCCTTCAACTGTAAACATAAATCTCAAATGTTACTTGCCCAAAGAATATGTATTTTCTGTAAAGCAACGTTATTATACAATTTTTTACAAATATTCCATAGTAGTCATAGTAATATTCGTAACATCAACATAAGAGCTTTGCTAATGCATTATTTCGGAAAAGCATCAACATGACATAACCTAAAAGCATACTCATTTGTGTCAATAACTGCAATTGGGGCAATGTTTAAAGCTGGACAGGATTTTATAATAAGGAATTTGAAACAAATATCATCAAAACACTTTTATAAACGTAAGTAACGACGAAGTATTCAAAAAAATAACTTGTCGCATTGCACTGACAACGTGTACGGCTGGCTCATCCCGACATTTCCACATTCACATGATTAAAACACTATTTTTATAGTTTCAAGCACTGATATTACATTTTCAGCTAATACTCGCTAAATTTTGCGTGATTTTTACACTATTATCACAAAATTGCGGAACTCACCTCTCCTTTAGCCTTCATTTTCGGAGGTTTTAGTCTAAAAGAATCTGTCAACGGAAGCGGAACACTGACGCGAAAGAAATAATGGCGCCGTCAGAGTTGCCAGATATATTCTTTTAAATCTGTAATGAAAAAGTAAATTCAATTTTATTCCAGGATAATATTTTCAATATAACATTTTACTGCTTGAAATTAACAATCTGAAGTAGATAAAGAGATATTTCTGAAAAGTCGTTCCAATATAAGGTTTCTAAACCAGAAATTGATACTAAATATTCCAGTACAACTATCAAGGCTATTTGTACATTGGTATCTTGAAGTAGATAGTATCTTGAACAACGAATCTAACGATCTTTAGTGCAATTCAGTATATTTTTTTTTTTTTTTTTTTTTTTTTTTTTTTCCTTATTTTTCTATAAGGGGTTTTTATCCACAAGGATACGCCAACCCCATCGTACCTTATCATATACAACACAACATTATCTTAATATTTACCAGATAAGGGAATTATTGACGATTATTGCGGCAAACTTCAACTAAAGCACACAACCCCATTGCAATTTCAGACTTTGGATTCGCCAAAATACTTTGACAAAGCCCAACATCCAAAGTATTCAATTTGAATTTTCTGATCAATAATTCCCTTTCATTCCTGTTCCTGACACAATCCATCAGCAAATGCTGCACGTCTTCAATTTTGCCACACATGTCACAGTTAGGTGATGGTACCTTACGCATCAGAAAAGCAAACTTTGCTGATGGATAGTGCCCAGAACGAAGTCTTAACGCTAACTTAACATAATTTCTGCCAATATTATCATCATCAAACCACGGCGTACGAGAAGGCTCATCCTGAATTACTTTATACCAGATACCTTTCTCTTTAGAAATATCATTAAAATGAGTTTTCCATTTCTCGAAACAAACTAATTTAAATTTCCTTATGTATTCCCAATAATCTGGTATAAATGTTATTACATCACCCCTCTCAGCTGCAAGTTTTGACAAACGATCAGCCTCCTCGTTGCCCCTTAGACCTATATGCGCAGGAACCCACTGCAATACCACCTTAATCTGCTCTTTATTGAGGATATTAAGGAGTTTGAGAATATCGTAGGCTATCGATGCACCTCTGCAACCAGAGGCGCACCGAGCCACATGCTGTAAAGCACTTTTGCTGTCAGTGAGTACAACAACTTTATCCCAATTTTGTTTAAATGCATAGAGTACAGCTTGATATATTGCAATAAGTTCGAGAGACATGATACAAATATTTGTACTAATTCTAAAGCAGCCTTGGCTACCTACATTCTGGACATAGAAAGCAGCTCCACCATCATAACTATTCTTTGATCCATCTGTGAAAATACTATAAAAATCGCTATACTTCGAACCTAGTTCTGACACCACTTCATGTACTAAAAGTCTAGGATTATAACATTGTTTTGAATATTTAATGCATTCTAAATCAATTTGAATGCATCTATTAATTTGTATAGCTGATACCCATATATCTAAAGTGTACATTTTAAGAATTTCATGAGATGACACTTCGAGCTGACATAATTCATTAAAAGTAGTAGCAAGCAGGGGTTTCTTTTTGTTTGTCCAGTAACTATTATTAATAATCGCACCCAATTCGGAAAATATATCTAAATTAATGTTATTAGACCAAGATAGTGATTTGAGAATGAACTTGTAAGCAAGATATTGTCGCCTAACGAACAGCGGTGGTACGTGCAACTCGCTCTCCATCACATGAATGGGTGAGCTCTTTATAAAACCGCCTACAATTCTGAGTGCTCGGTTTTGTAATTTGTCCAATTTGGATGTATGCATTTTGGCACTGGAGTCGTATAGATAACAACCATAATCAAGTCGGCTTCTTATCAAAGCTACATAAATTCTCCGCATATGTTTAATATGCATACCCCATGAACTTCCTGCCAATAACCTTAATAAATTTAAATATCTAGTACATTTGTCAAAATTCAGTATATTCTTATGATTCTTATCACATCACCTCTTTTCATTCCTGGCATCATATCCACATTTACTACTAATTTCATATTATTCAGAATATCCTAACTTAAAAATCTCAATCAGTCTACCAGTCCCAAGAAACGAATCCTTCGATTTCGGTCTCGATGTTGAGTGAATAATCCTATATTTTAATGAAATCTTATAAAGTATTGTTAAATGATATAAGTATGAGAAACACAAACTAGAGCCTAAAACAATGTAGCAAATGTAATAGATTTTTCGGCGACACATACTTATTATTTTCGTTATTTTACATTAATAAATATAATTATTTAACGTCTCTATTGATTTTGTTTTAATATTTATTTAATATTATGTCGTTTTTGTTGAAAAGAGGTTGACATAATAAATAACTTGGCTATAAAATACAAATATGCTTCATTCGGTAAGGATAAACCCATGTGGGAAACGGACTTACAGAATTGTAGCCTTAATATCACATTTGGGCGGCAATACACGTTAAATTATCTAATTTGGTTCATAAATTAATTAATTAGATCTACCGATTCTTACTAACTTAATACACGTCCTTTTATCCGACTTATTATGAACTTATGTAGTTGGGTCCTGAGAAGTAAATAATATTAACGTAACTAAAACTTCAAAATATGAATGAGTGTGTTTAGCAGTGTTTGTTTTAAGACTGCGCCGAGCGAAATGTGTCAAAACAGGCAGTCACAGTTAAATGAATAAAATAAACACTTTTTGTTTAATACAAATATAAAATATACATTTACCATAACAATGACTGTGTTTACAATTATTACGTGTAAAAAACTTAAAATCAATATTTTCGCCTACAAAATTACGTAAATTTGCACAAAAAATGCAAAAGCATAATCTCGTGTTATGTGATTTTTAGATTATAACAGTAGAAATCTATCCTATTTTACAGCTTAAACGAAACATAAATAGTAATATTACAATTTGTTCATCCCAAATATTTAAGTTATTGGTTGACAATAAAGATACATATTTATCAAAAAAGCACTTCAAATCCTCCATACAATTTTACTATGGCGGCCGCGCGCTGATTTGAATATGCGCCGCACGAGCTCTGTCATTATCTGTCTTACGCTCGGCGCAGAATGTGGTTACGAATCTTACGATATCCAGCCTACAGATTTGGCAAGATTCACCGAGAGTCATTTTCATTTAGCGCTGGCAACTACTAAGACAATAAATTAATCCGAAACTTGAATGAATTATAAGTATTTACGAAATGAATATGAGATATTTTTATAAAAACGTTACTATATAGAGAGACGCCTTTGTATCACCGAAGGTGACAAAGATGTATTACACCCATATTTAGCTTTTTATGTTAAAGGGGCTAAAGTAATCTTTTACCGCGGATCAACGAGATTTAAATAGTGTCTGACCCTTAATTTCAGCTATTCTGATGTTCTTATTCTATTACATCAATATGCGCATTAATAAAACGTTCCGCGGTCGAAGTCTTCCTTCAAGGGACGGGCAAGTTCAGTCCGGCTTTTGACAATAATGGAACACCGTAGGCTTCGGGAGTCGCGATCTGACTGCTGAGAAAATATTTAATAATCTACCTACGTAAAATTAAGTCATTTTACAAGCTGACTAAATAGTTGTTAATGTAACGATTGATTAAATTATTATGTTTAAACGTTAGATCAATAACTAGATATAAAATTGATTCTAAGCTTTTGATTAAATATGGTTCTAATAATAATAGTAATTGGAAACTAGCGTCAGGCATTTGTCTAACACCTGCTAGACTAGTTCCTACTTTGATCTTTTACTTATTTTCAATTGTGTTCAGTATGTTGTAAATTGTTTATTGATATATATACTATAGTGTTGTTGCAAATTTCAATGGAATTATTGTTCGTATAATAGTTCCATGGCTCACCACTAGCCAATAGGACATTGACAATTTGAAAATGATATTTTGTCAAATTTCTTGTCGTAGTTGTCATTATTACACTATTCTTCGTTGATAGGTTAATAGTCATATTTTATCACGTCCTCTGTGCATGTAAACCACAGATGTAAACCGATGTAAGGGTATATCTATTGCTTAAATTATTGTACATGTTTGTACTGTGTTCTTGAGTCTACAGTGCAGACATAAATCCGTTGAGCTCTGACTGATTTTAATAGAAATCACAACATTTATGTGAAATATATTATGTGATTATGTGACTTGTGATCTGTAGTCATGTTCCCAATAAAATTATCGCGCGTAGTCAAATACGGAATTGGCGCTGTAGCTATCGGAGGTTCTATTCAAGTTTTCAAACAAGATGGGGATTCTTCAGCTATCGTTAGATTCACGAGAACAGCATATACTGCAGTGGACATTGGCAGAACATACAAAGGTATGCTGTATAGTAAGGAATGGGATAAAGACTCCAAAGAATATTTGGAGCTCAAGAGTCAAGCTCATCAAATTGGGGCAGAGAAATTGCTTGACTTGTGCAAAGCCAATAAAGGTGTGTATATAAAAGTTGGACAGCACATAGGTGCACTGGACTATTTATTACCAAATGAATATGTGACGACAATGCGAATATTGCACATGGATGCACCAAGGAACACTGTCGAAGAGCTTTATAAAGTTATTAGAGAAGACTTGAAACAGGAGGTAAGTACCAAGTCTTGTGATCCCATTTTATAAATAGTTAACAGATTATTAGAAACATATTGCACAATAATTTATTGTTTTAGCCTACTGAGTTATTTGAAGAATTTGATCCTGAACCATTGGGTACTGCTTCACTTGCTCAAGTGCACAGAGCCAAACTAAAAGATGGAACAGAAGTTGCTGTTAAAGTGCAACATCATTTTGTGAGGAAAAACATAAATATGGATTTGCAATGGATGGAATTTATTATACTGACCATGTCTAAAGTATTTCCTGAATTTCAAATGCAGTGGCTAATAGAAGAAACCAAAAAGAATATTACAAAAGAGTTAGATTTTCTACAAGAAGGTCATAATGCAGAAAGAGTGGCCTCTCTATTTAAAGATTACAAGTGGTTGAAAGTACCAAAAATATTCTGGGATTACAGTACTGAGAGAGTTCTTGTTATGGAATATTTTAGTGGAGGTCAGGTCAATGATGTCAAATATATTGATGTAAGTGATTTCCTTGTAAAATATTTAATGTATATTCTGATGTCACAATGTTTATTGATGTGTGTTTATGTACACATTAGGCAATAACTATTACTATTGAATGACCATCATGACATCATAACTAGGTAGGGTTGTGCCTAATTACTCCTGTGTACATGATGTAATTCCATGTAAATTATGTAAATGATGTAATTACATAACAGTGACTCATTTAATTTAAATTTAATATCTTAACAATACCTGTGATATTGGATATTTCTTGTGTGCATGTAGTCTTTTTTTATTAATTTAATGTATTTCTAATACATATTTTATAAATATATTAGGATTCGCCACTCCTTCTCCATATAAGCTTTAACTGTGCCAAATTCCATACTCTTCAGTCTGCGCAATTTTCGTAAGAAGGGGTACTAAGTTTTTGCTTCACATATTAATATATAGATAGTGTAAAATCATATTTTTTGTAAAAGTGCTTAATTTTAAAAGCATTCACAATAGTGCAGTTTTGTTTTAATTTTATTGTTCTAAAAGCCTTATAAACACTTATTGAGTGCATCTACCCCTGTTCCTGTGAGAAAAACATGAGGTTACAAATTACTGTCAATTTTACGTGTGGCCAAGTTTCCGTGCCGGTGAGTGATGATGTTGTTGCTAAATAAATGCTTAATATAATTTTGAGACCATAGAACACTGGTTCTATGGTCTCAAAATTATGTTAATAATAATTAAATTGAAATTTATTAATTAAATTTAAAAAAATTATATTGCCTAATATGTTTAAAAGACAGTTCTTTTAAACATATTAGGCAATATTAAGAAAATATATATTAATTAAAATAATATATAAAATTAAAATTAAAACATGTCTAGTACATATATGTGTTGTGAACTAGTTATTCACAATACATATATACTAGACATGTTTTAATTTTAATTTTTGTGTCTATTAAGCACCAGTACATGGTGATAGCAATTCTCTGTTAATTTATTTATTATTTCTTATCTGTTTCCATTGTCTAGTACCCATAGTACAAGCTTTGCTTAGTTTGGGCTAGATGGTGTTGCATTTATATGATAGAATATTATTATTTATTTAAATTTGGAATAGTTCCAACATGTTGTGATCACAGAAAGCACTTAATGGAATAGTCATGTGCCTGTCAATAATTTGATGTCTGCTGTTCCTTTAGTGTAGGATTCAGCCTCTTATATATACAAAGAAAGCTAAACTTAAGATTTCCTAGGATAGAGTTGTGTAGTATCTGTAATAAAACAGATATAGAATTACAATATAGATTTAGACAAAACTTATTGTGTCATATAATACTCACTCTAGGACTATGGATTTTTATGTTTGTATTAATGCATGGATTATGCAAGAGGTATATGGTTACTTTGATATGCTGTCACCTCGCTGGATGTTGTGATATGGAGAACTAAAATTCCACAGAGGACAATTATTTGTGTGAACTAAAATTGATTCTTCTCAGCCTGGTTATACTTTGCCTCTAATAAAACCATGTTTGTACAGTCCCCTGTGGCACCAAGCTTATTCTTAAAGATGTTCTTTAAAAAAGAAATGTTGCAGTGCTATGGTTAAATGCTACAATTACAGCTGGTACACCATAACACTACTATCTTTGGAAACTTTAGGTTTAGAGTTTAAATTAGTTGTTGACCAAGTTTGCTAAAGATTTATCCTGTTTTATGTGAAAGATCTACGAAATTTTGTGGTTACTATAATTTCTATAATTTTCTAGGAACATAAGATCAACAGGTATGATCTTTGTAAGAAACTTGGAGACTTGTACTCTCACATGATTTTTATCAGTGGTTTTGTGCACAGTGACCCACATCCGGGCAATATTCTTGTGAAAAAAGATCCTGGCGATAAGGAGGTCACTGTCTACTTGTTGGACCATGGTTTGTATGCTGTAAGTTGTATTTAGTTTATTTATTTATTTGTTTCTACTCACTACACTACTTAATAGCTAAGAATTGGTTGAGCTAGCTACTGAAACTTGATACTGTGTATTAATTGGTAAATCTAAGCTGCTTGTATTAAAGAAAATATGCAAAATCAATCCTGTATATAAAGAGCTCCACTGCAGGGCTTGGGTCTCTGCATAGTGGAGAAGGGGTAGGCCATAGTCTACCACGCTGGCCCTGTGTGGGTAGGCAGACAATCCCTCAAAAATACAGGTTTCTTTAAAGTTAAAGCGAGCAATATTTAACTATTAAATACTCACATAACATCAAAAAGTCAAGAGGTGCGTGCCTTGCGATCGAACTTGAGACCATTGCGTAGCAGTCCAATTGTCTTTTTCTAGGCTATTGCTGCTTGTAAATAAATTGCTTATCCCTAAATAGTAAAACAATGTCGCCATCCGCGTCTGTCTGTTTAGTTCGTCTAAATTACGCAACCGAAGTAGGAGCTGTTTTAACTAATAATTCCACTTTAAATTGTCAATCTTAGAAAAAAGGGGATGTGTTATATTAACATATTAAAAAGTATAATAAAATAGTTATTTGTGTTACTTATTTGACCAAGTATTCATCATAATGCAGTTAAATAAACTAGTAAGTTACCATGTATATTTATCGTACATTATATAATTTATCTTAGTACATCATATACCTAGATAAGAAAATGTTTGGTAGATATTGCAGATTTAAAATTAACCGCGACAAAAATAAGTTGTTTGCGTAACGAGTCTCGTGTAACCTAGTTGTAAAATAGTTGTAAAATTAACTGAAATCAACTGTTTATATCACAATAATTTATTTTTAATTAATATGTATAGTAAGAGCTGTCTAAACAAATTAAATATTTTAATTTGTCTTAAAGTATGTAAATATCTTGCATGTAAATCCCTAAAGAGCCAAAGGAATGTGTTGACACAGATAAAAAGTGGCGTGACTATCAGCTACTAGGTACCTCTATGCTCTTGTGGATTTCCGTAGAGAACCCAATAAAAAACTGTGATTTAGCATAACATTTTCTATGATTACCGTTAGTCACAAAGTCTGCTATACAACTTTGAAATACATATGACCAAACGTGTGTATCATATACACATGATGATACACACGTTTGGTGTTCACTAGGGACTCTATTCTATATTGAACCTCGCGGGGTGATACTTCCCCGGATGGGCCAGCTCATACGTAGCTTATAGAAGCAAGTAATATTATAGGTAAATGTGAGAATGTTCGGATGTTTGTTACTATTTGATAACTAAACTACTGGAGATGAATCTTAGTTTGGAGATATCTTGAATAACGGGTTCCGCTATGAATGGCCTATCCGTGTCGGAATTGCAGTTAATAGATAGTAAGTAATCAATAATCTAATTTTCAGCAATTAACAGAGAAGTTTAGATATCACTATTCCAAATTATGGCTGTCGATAATTGACCGGAACAGAGATAGCATGAGAATCCACGCAGAGGCTTTGGGCATACGTAAGGAGTTATATGGGTTGTTTGTTTGCATGGTTAGTGGAAGACCATGGGATTCAATTATGAAAGGCATCGGAAGGACTAAACCTAGTTCCCAGGAGGTAAGTTTGAAAGAAGACTACATTGAACACTGCATTTAATGAATATGTTACTATAATTATGTTTCTCACTTTAGCTTATAAGTATGTACTAATATGATATCTTGCCACTGACATCATTAGGCTATGGTAAAGTCAGCAGCATAAGTCGATACACACTTTCCTCATTTCGATTGCCTCTATTGTTCAAATTGATAACAAAAGTTAGTTTTATATATGTAGTAGTAACAATAATAAAACACAGCATAATAAATATAATACCTACTTGATTTAAAAAATTTGTTATATGTTCAGCTACTTATGTTGCTCACTGTACCTATCGATTTCTCGAGAATCTATGTATTATTATTTGCACTTAATATTGTATATTATATTTTTTCTAGAAAACGACATTCCAAAATGAGGTGCCAAATCTTTTGCATTACATCACGCAATGCTTAGAGCATGTGGATAGACAAGCGTTGTTGGTGTTAAAGACCAACGACCTGATCCGCAGCATAGAGTATGCTCTTCAGATGCAAGATCGAATGTGTGGTTTTGTTGTCATGAGCCAGTGCTGCGTACAAAGTGTATACAACCTTGAACATAAGGTGAGTGAACATTTTGCATAAAATGGTAATTTGACAAACATGTCCTATTTACGAAACATCTCATAAATTTGTATTAAACCTCTTTGAAGGTTAAAATGTCATAAGCTCTGTTTACAATGTTGAATAATAAGGTCCCGTATCATGACAAAAAGCAATATACTACAAAACAAAAAAAATATTCATCTCTTTAAAAATTGTTAGATCAACAAGTTGAAGTACTTACATATATATATACACAGTAGATTCTAAAAATCTTTGTTTCCTAGATATTATTGGATATATATTCCTAGATAATATTTAATTTAACTGTTTTACTTCGTAAATAGGAACAAAAAGAATGATGTATTGTAATATTTTCAGTACAATTATGGTGTGTAGGTACTAATAACATTTCTTATTGTTCCAGAATGCAAATTCTATGTTTCGAAGATCATTTTTAAACCTTAAGTTCGGCTGGTCACTGCTGATGTTATATTTCTACAGCATGTATCTAAGTTTGCATTTTAAATTGTTAGGTTAATAGTGAATCCTAAACTGTTGGTATTGGTTAGATAATTCGCAAGTCTGAAATAAGTCATAAGTAGTTCTCATTTTACATGTACCTCTTTGAATAATAATTATTTATTTATCTATCGGCTTTTTATATTTAGCTTGTGTTACACTGCTAGAAAGTAATCCACATGTAATTTATGCTTCTCTTATAGTAGTTGTTTGAGACTCTTTTCTATTCAGCTTATATTAGTTACATTCTTACAATTATAACTTCCATTACAGCTGTTGGAATTGGTCTCAACAAATGAAGATGAATTTGATCTTATTATAACTTGAAATATAAAGAGCTTGTAATAAACTTGATGTATTGCCTGTCAGCATTGATGTATAATAAATACCAAGTATAAGAAGGCGATATATTCTTACTCTATCCCTAATTTTCGAATGTAGTCCAGTAACTTGAAAGATTTTCATCAATTTTTTTTAAAGTTTCTGCTGATGACATAATTTACTTGAAGCCCTACACAGTGCTGTTTAGCGAAGGAATCATTTAATATTTTATTGTTTTTGTTTTACTTATTAGTATCTTATTATACCGATGACCAAAGTAACATAAGCTTAGTATGTTCGTAGTGTAATTTTGGGGTTGTGTTTAGCTTATCACGATGTTACAATGAGTGAAATCCAACGTAGTTGGTTAATAATGTCTTCTTATAAATAAACTGCTAACAGTATCTAGTCTAATATTGATACCTCAGGGTAGCCAGAGTATTATGATTTATTCATAAATTGCATGCACTACTGATATTTACAATTTGTACATAGTAATCAAGTTACATTTAATTTATACTGTGTATAGTAAAATATGTCATTGTTACGTCAAAGATGCTGTAAAATTTTTGAAATAAAAGATATATTTATTGTATGAGTTGTTTTATTGCAAACAATTAGGTGCACAAACAATTTATTTATGTCTGTATTTTGTATTCTAAGTTAGACAATTTGTTATTTAAAGTAGACAGGTCACTTTGTATTTTTAAGAAAATGTTGGTAAAGTTGTCACGGCTCTTTCTTCCATTGACTCTGAACAATGAAGAACTGGAGACGCCGGACGTTAGTTCAGACTTCTTGAAGTCGGTTAGTAAACTACCCTCTTGAAGTTTATCCTCACGAACGCGCAATTTGTTCAATGCCATTGTCTCATTTGATATTGTGGATGCAGCTGTAACAGAGAGACTATATAAACAGACGACGGGTTAACCTACACCCCGATGACTTGGAATATTAGATGAAATAATGGTTAATCACCATTATTAGCTGGATTTATTTTATAAACTAAGTCGTTTATCGTCTTTTATGACGTTTTTATTTATTTGACACCGTTTATGGCTATAAATCATGTAATTCCCCGTGGTACAACCATTGATACAACTAGTACCACAGGGATATTTTTTTCCGATGGACCAACCGTTTGATAGTACAACTAAAAACATTCCCTGTGGTACAACTATAATTCAATAGGTTAACGTGGATAAGAATATAAAAGAAGTAAAATAAGATAAATTATTATTTATTTAGAGTTACTTATATAAATTAGGAAGGTTACATGACAATTTCTCACTGCCAATGGCATGTTGAACTAAAAAAAGGAACTAAGTAAAATCAAAAACCTTAACATAACTGATTTCCAGGGCTTAAATTTGGGGTACCTAATCTTTGTAACTACTGACCCGTCGCGAGTACCATCAGCTTTTTTTTATTTTATGTCGTGGGAACTAAGTTACCGGAAACCCAACAGTCAATGAGGAGGCTCCCCTCCTCATTGGCTGTTGGGTTTCCAGTAATTTACGATGGTAAGTGATAATACAGTTTCCACCTCTTCAGGTAAGGACTTCTTCACTTTAAGGACGGTAGGGCATTTGTTATTCCTTGAGTGTCGCAGATGTTAATGGGCGGCGGTTATCACTTACCATCGTTGTGAACCGTATGCCCACTGCCCCTATACCATAAAAAACTAATAATGTTTGCAAAAATCAGATTCATCTTAATTTTTCTAAAGCAAAACCAACGTCTGTCATATCATTGATTAATTCCATTTGGATGTTGCGGAATGAAATCATCATTCGCTATAACATTCTTGGTTCTTGCCTATCCTAAGTTTTTAAAAAAAATTTTTTTTAGTTTATTTCTGCTAAGCATGCAAATCGCTCTAAATATTTCAGGAGTCGTATAAGTGTTACTGTGTTCTTATTGAGGCTTTTGCTGAGTTCAGAATGATAAGATTCGGCCACAATATTACTACGGTGTCTCCGCAATAACTGTGTTGTTTGTTGTTTATCCAAGAGCGTTCAATATACAGTAAAGAAATTAACATTTCATTGGGACATTGCTTATCACATTCCGATTTTATATATGTATTTCCAACCTTCTAAGATCTTGTCAGCTGGCAGCAATGGCAGTACTGAAGAGAGACACAATTCGCTTTTCAGGTTTGTTTTTTGTATGGCCAAATTCTTTACCTTTTCTCCAAATAGCTCTTGACCATTGATAGTAATGCCCTCGTATTACCACGTCAGGAAATTCTTCGGTCATAGCATTTACTGCTTTTAATGATTGTTTTTGGGTTTCCAATCAGGAAGTTGAGATTTGATTGTATTGAATAATATTTCATATGCTCTTTTTGTCAGTCAGTAAAGCGTAGAACAGTGGAACTACGCTGGTAGTGTTATTAGAGCTGTCTATTTCTCCATGTATCGTAAACAGCTGCACAAATGGAACACACTTAAATGTGCCGCCCCAAAAAAATCTGATATATTTGCAATGATTCGTCTTGTTTCACAAGTGCAGAATACCATAATTCTAGACCCAGTAAGAATAATCAGCTAAAAGAAATTGGTAATGCTGTATGGGAATTTCTACTTCATTAGCCGATTTATATACGGTTTTACTAACACCGGCTGCATTGTTTCTGGCATCATATAAATAATGTTTTACACTATTTAACGCAGGTAAGTTCGTAACTAAATCAAATCCCGAATCTTTCAGACATTTTAGTGATTTCTTATAAATCCTTAGAAATGCTTTAACAGATTTTATTATTTTCTATTTGATCTCGTAAATATAAACGACATAATTACGAATAAAATTTGGAAATGCTTTAACAGATTTTATTATTTTCTATTTGATCTCGTAAATATAAACGACATAATTACGAATAAAATTTGCTTTACAAGAATGGTCATATTCTTTGATGATGTTATTGCTGATCTGTTAACAAAGGAAATGCCTAGGTACGTCAAAAATGTATAACTTTTGTATAAGTATAAACTGAAAATTTATGAAATAGGTAAGTACTTACATTAATCGTAACTGACCCCCTGCATGTCTCTTTTTTATATAAAGAACAACGCCAGAAACTCGAACAATTCTTATCAATTTAAATTTTATAAAATTGCTGTCCTTTTGGATAAAGCTCTTTTCCTCCTTTTCGGTTTACAAACTGCAATTCCGACATTTTTTAATTACACTCGATAATCACAGAATATGTTAGAAATAAATATATATAGGTCATCTCTTATAAGGAGGTCAAGGTATTGGCAGAAAATCGAGAAAGATGGCGTATACTCCACCAAGAAAATAGCAAGAATCTTAGTATAAAGAAAGAAGAAATAAAATTTATAACTATGTGTATATTGAAAATATTTGACCAAATAATTATATAGTAGATAATGATGTGAAGATGGTTGGAAACTCTTTGGTTCAATCTTCATTTAAATCCTCCTTATATTTATGTCCGTGTTTACATGCAACTTATGTATTTTTATAAATATGTATAGTTGATCAATAATATTGATAACCTTCTATCTAATTTTAGTTCTAGCATATATTGGTAGTACCACTGAGAAGTTTTTAGCTGTATTATCAAACGGTTGGTCTATCGGGAAAAAATATCCCTGTGGTACAATCAGTTGTACTAGTGGTTGTACCACGGAAAATACATGCTATAAATGACGTTCGAAAAAGAGCTTGGAATTGGAAACGTTCTTTATGCTCAAACACCTACCTACTACTCCTCAAACTACTACTACTTCCGACAACAGAATTTTTCTGTTCTGTGGTGAACCTAAATTATCGTACTTCGGACTGCTTGATCTCGAAGTCGCTAATGTTTGCTAAATAGGTACCTGTAGGTATAAGCTACATGCTTATTTTATAACAATTGGAAAGTGCTTTCTGTCGTGCAGAATATTTATATGTTGGAATAGAAAGTTTATATCCATCCTGTTTGTTTATGCTGATCATGACTGCAAAGAAAGGTGTTTAATTTTCGTTTACTAGTAAATCGTGAGTACCTATTCTTCCAATTAGTATGCATCGCATAACAATCTATTCGAACTGTTGTATGTATTGACGTGAAAATCTTTTTAGTTAGCTCGACTAGACTCATAGCCTTTCAACAATGAATAGAGCGCAAAATAACGTGAGTAGATCGCCATAATTATGAATACTGTTCACAAAAATATTAAACTGTAGGTAAAGTTTTATGCAGACTTTAAAACGTCCAGGTTCAAGGGTGAAGCGTCGTTGGCCTCGCTTACGTAGGTTTATAATGTCATGGAGATGCCTGTGGCAGAGGGGAATTTCCACTTCGTTAATTATTTTGCTCAATATGGCCGTCAAGTCACAACAGTCACAATAACGTCATACCATTTTGGCCGATCATTCGTTGATCATTCCTTTAATGTGTGCCTTTGTACACCGTAAGAATATGATATGAATTTTAATGAGAGTATTTTATGATTTTGGTGGCGTGGTTCGCTGGAATAATAATATATAATATTCTACCACATACACACAACACCGTCTAGCCCAAACTAAGCAGAGCTTGTACTATGGGTACTAGACAATGGATAAACATACATATATACTTTTTTTTTGTAAATACATAGATATTATACATAGAAACACCCAGACCAACACAAACATCCATGTTCATGCACACAAATGTTTGACTTGTGCGGGAATCGAACCCGCGACCTCAGGCGTGGCAGTTGGTTACACTAACCACTACGCCATCGAGGCCGACAAATAATCTGATACAATGTGAGTAGCCATAGATAGATGATAAATAAAGGCATAAATCGAAATAAATTTAGGAGTTGTTGATTACGGGGATCCAAAGATCACGTATCTACAGGTACAATTTACGTAATTATTTTGTATGGCTCATCTTGGCACAGTCACCATCGCAAACTGGAAATCTCTTTACGTAGTGAATTAGTCGAATTTGGTTGCAAAGTAGAATTGGTCGGTCCGCCGTTTAAAAGATACAAGGGGGTATTGGTGGTTGTGCCACAGTAAGCGCTCATCTTGGCACAGACACCTTGTATTTCCAAAACTACAGCACAGAACGACGATTTAACTATACCAATAATTAGTCGTTAATTAGTCGACATTGATCACAAAATGTCAGCATTGTACGAGCCCCCGTTTAAAAGATATAAGAGGGTATTGGTGGCTGTGCCAAGATGAGCGCTCATCTTGGCACAGCCACTTCAATATCTCGGGAACCACAATACCTAGCGAAAATCTAATTGCACCAATAATTAGTCGCTAATTGGTCGACATTAGTCACAAACTGCCAGAATTAGTCAGTGCTTCTGAAAAGAGAAAATTAAGCTTATTTTTTTCGACGCGACGTACGCGTATCGCGTACAAATTGACTCATTGAAAGAACGATTGAATGAAGGTGATGAATCTTTTTATGTTTAAATGACAAGTATTTGTAGTCAAGCTATGAATAATTTTGGTTGATAGTTATGAATATTAAATAAAATATTGTGAACAAATAAAATTATCACTAAGCCGATTATTAAAAAATCAATAAATTTTTGTCTTGTAGGACTTCATAAACAACAAAAAAATCCTTGGCGCTATAACGTTCCCTTTCAATTTTTGAATTTTATTTAGTAGGTATATAAACCGTTTTTATAAAAAGCTAACGGCCACTCCTACAACTAACAAGTAAAAGTTATCCGAAAGATACATAAATCGCATGCTGTCTTACTCATGTTAGGTTAAAGAAGAGAGATCGTGAGACTTTTATCTTATAGATAAATGCTATCTGGAGGTGGTAGTACAAGTCCTAAGTGTATTAAATTTGAAATTATTATGTATGTGTAATGCAGTACAGTAGGTAAGTATGTATATTTTAAACAATTAGTATTTATATTTGTCCTTTAATATCTAACGAAGATTGTTACTACTTATGAAAAAATATTGAATCATTTAAACACTATCTTTACCTAATATCAATCTAGGTTATATATAGGCATCTATTTGGGTACATTAACTAATACCTATGCTCCCAGTGCAATCAGAATTTTATGTACCTACTCAACAGTATTGTAATGTTACATTTGGATAACCAATGTCACATTAAAATATTTACTTATTTTAGTAAATTTATTACTCATCTTATCCATCAGTGGGTAGCTTCACGACATTCACAAGCGTATCTTATTACTTACTTTAAACAATAATTGCAATACTTATCTTCAGTTTTAAATCTACCTAGAAATTTATGGTAAAGAAAATCTTATCTCGACACAAGTAACTGGAATTGGGTTCGGTAAATGGCAACGGTTTGTTACCTATCAATAACCTATTTATTTCAATGATATCTATCTAAGAATAAGATTATGATATAATTATGACACGAAAGTCAGCAGTGCCATTATTACGTCAAATGTCGATTCTATTGGAGTTCATAAAAATTTCGATGTTCTAACCGCAGTACGTAAATAAAAAAAAATAAAAACAATATTCTTTATTTCGGATAAGTAACATCCATATGGGTTAGTAAATAAAAGATAACTTATACCTATGTTATTAAACTTATTATCTATTTGGAAACCAGGCTGTTGTTCAAAATACACTTTTGAACAACATCACCTAACAAAGGGGAATCATACCTCCCCGCTATGGTCTTCAGGATGGAGTTGGAGCTACCCCGCACTCTGCAGAGCAAAGAGGCAGATTTCTGTCTGACGATGGCGTGGAAGCTATCGACATGTGCTTGTGCAAACATACCTGATGCACTGCAGAACTTAAAAAATGCTTGTTATGGGTAATTAAACTGTTTTTTTAACAGGAAAAGGTTTCAAAGTAAACAATTGCATTGGCATGACAGTTAGCAGTGCCTTTACTTGTTCAGATGTCAGCTCCACTAAATTCATTATGCCTTTATCGTTCTCTCAGCAGGAACATTTTTTCCATTGTCATTGTATTGTATTGTCAATATCAAGTCTTTGGCATTGAATGAGATATCAAAAGAAATGTCTCAAAAGACCAATAAGAATGCTCAGGGAATATACTAATTGAACTTATGACTGTCCACTTATTTGCAGTTCCAAATATATAGTCTATTATCAAATCCATGTGTGTATATTGATACTTTGAGAAATCAAATTTATTCATACAAAGATGTGGACATTAAGTATATTATATTGCCAGCATTTCCCTTTCATATTAAATTAAGGTTAGTTATTTTTTATTTATTGAATTAACATGTCTGTAAATGTAGACTGATACAAGATGCGCGATGTTTTCTTAGATCTGCACAATTGCAACAATTTAGATTTTAAAGATGAACAGACTCAATACATTCTTCCATTCGTTCATTCAAAATGTACGCGACTGTCCGTCGACCGAATATATGTGAAAATAAGCCCGTTTTTCTCTTTTTAAAAGCACCGACTAATTCTGGTAGTTTGAGACTAAAGTCGACCAATTAACGACTAATTATTGGTGCAGTCAGATTTTCGCTAGGTATTGTGCTTCCCGAGATATTGAGGTGGCTGTGCCAAAATGAGCGCTCATCTTGGCACAGCCATCAATATTATATCTTTTAAACGGGGGCTCGTACAATGCTGATATTTTGTGATCAATGTCGACTAATTAACGACTAATTATTGGTATAGTTAAATCTTCGTTCTGTGCTGTAATTTTGGCAATACAAGGTGTCTGTGCCAAGATGAGCGCTCACTTTGGCACAGCCACCAATACCCCCTTGTATCTTTTAAATGGCGGACCGACCAATTCTGCTACTTTGCGACCAAATTATTCGACTAATTCACTACGTAAACAGATTTCCAGTTTACGATGGTGCCTGTGACAAGATGAACCATAAAATTATTTAAGAGATGGAAGAAATGAGTTCTTGGGTGTGGTGGTGTTAAATCTGATAATCCATGTTTCGCCAGAGAAATGAATTATAGCGTAAGTAATCATATTGAGATGACTAAAACAAAGACTGTTTATAGGAGTAGGCACCTAGTCCATATTTATTCGACAAGTATGTACTGTTCGGTATCTGGCGATGTTCGTTGTTTGCCGATCTTTTTATCTACCTAGGCACGTTTGAGGCGTATTGCGCGGTTTTTGGGAGGTAAATTCGCGTATTGTAAAATTATATAGTACGATCACTTGCTTCGCAATTTAAATGCGTATGTGCACGTATGTACTTACTACAAATTCAGGACAACTTGAAGTATATTCGATTTAATTAGGCGTTACAGTCAGCATTATAAGATGATATAATATTAAGATTACAAAATTATTATTACAAATGCATAATTTTATAGCAGCTGTATTTAAAAGACAGTTGATTTAATCACGGCTTTAAAAATTCATAATGTTATATATGTTGTATAATGTTTAGCTGATTGTACTGCGCTACATTCGGCGACAATTAAAAGCATTTATTTAAATTTTGATGTATCGTACCTACATTACATTTAATAAATGTATCGTAACGTAATGAGTTGGAGAGCATGTTCTTTAACGCGTAGGTATTACACACAATCTTGTTGAATTATCTCCTCTAGTATCTACCTACGTAGTTTGTGTAAGCGCGTTTGTTGGTGCGATGTATTATAGCGACTACCTATTGATAACAGAATTATACTTACAGCAATCATAAGGGCGCAAAACCTCAATACAATCGCGGTGCTTCACATCGTATGTCGAGTCTGTGGTCACATCGTATAACGTCTTGTTGCCATGCTGCGAGCGTTCGTCGCCGTTCTCAATTGTCAGCAACCTATTGTGGACTGTGGTCGAAGCTGGACATGTCAGAAATTTATAATATATTAATTTGAAGATGGTGCATTGTTGTTAACAAATAAGTTTATAACATCTGTATTCTGGCCATGTACATTTATAATTACTTGTGAATAATTAAATATGGAGATACGTGCTTAGGCCAATTCCATGCGTCAACAAGTCGAACTCAAAAATAATTAGAGCATTTTTAGGTCTAAGAATGGAGTAAGTACTTATTTTCTTTATGTGATATGAAATGCTCGAGCACTCCGACTCACCCTAGTTCAACGTATGACTCATCATGGCACAGCCACCATCACAAACTGGAAATCTATTTAGGTAGTGAATTAGTCGTTAACTAGTTGAATTTGGTCGTGAAATACCAGAATTGGTCGGTCCGCCGTTTAAAAGATACAAGGGTGTTTTGGTTGCTGTGCCAAAGTGAGCGCTCATCTTAGCACAGACACCTTGTATTGCCAAAACTACAGCACTGAACGAAGATCTAACTGTACCAATAATTAGTCGACATTGATCACAAAATATCAGCTTTTTATGAGCCTCCGATTAAAATATATAAAGGGGTATTGGTGGCTGTGCCAAGATGAGCGCTCATCTTGGCACAGCCACCTCAATATCACGGGAACCACAATACCTAGCGAAAATCTGATTGCACCAATAATTAATCGTTAATTGGTTGACATTAGTCACAAACTGCTAGAATTATTCGGTACTTCTGAAAAGAGAAATTCGTGCTTATTTTTACACATAGATTCGGTCGAAGGACAGTCACGTACCTACATATGGACTTATTGAATAAACAAGTGGATGATTTTTCTATATTTACATACTTATGATGCAATTAATAAAAAAATAATTAACAAAATGTAATTAAAAAAACGCCGATTTTGCGTTGCAGATCAGTTTTAGCTTTGCTTTGATGTATAAATTGAGAAAATGCATAGATAGAAGCCATTGTTTTCTCATGTTAACAACAGCAAGTAGCTAATTATGTGACTTCTGTTATAAACCACAAAACAAATTATTCTTAGGTATCATTGAACCAGTAACCAACAGTTGCCATTTACCGAACCCAATCCCAGTTACTTGTAGTGAGATAAGTTTTTCCATAAATTTCTATTTGGATTTATAACTAAAGATATAGATACCTAATATATTGTAATTATTATATTTAAAGTAAGTAATAAAATATGCTTATGCACGTCGTGAAGCTACCCACTGATGGAAAATAACGTTATAGCGCCAAGTTTTTGAGTTAGTTCTGGAATAAGTCCAGAAGACAAAAATTTTATTGATTTTTAATCAACGGCTTTAGTGATAATTTTATTCCATCCATCCAAAACTTAAGTGCTTTGCACTTGTCGGTGTAGCAATCTCCATCTTTCTCTTTCCAATGCTATCTCTTTCAGTTCCTTGTAAGTTTCAACGTTCACAACTTCTTTTCCTTCTTGCTTCTTTCCTTCCATTATGTTCGTGATAAAATTATCATTTTGAATTAGGTGGCCTATCATTTTACCCTTTCTGTTCTCTATGTGTTACAAAATTTCACGTTTTTCATTTACTCTTGTCAATATTTCTGTATTAGTAACTTTTTCTGTCCAGAGCACTTTCTCCATTCGACGCCAGCACCACATCTCAAAAGCATCCAATCTTTTCCGGTCTCTCTGTCTTATGGTCCACGTTTCGCAAGCGTATAGAGCAATGCTCCAGATATAAGACTTAATTAGTTTTTCCAGATAGCTTTACAAATTTTTGAAGTGCATAGATGTCTCCTTTTGTGGAAGGTCTGTTTTGCAATTAAAATTTTTATGTCGTCTGATGGTCTTGTATCTTCTGTTATTACACTAGCTAGATATTAAAATGGTTTTACTTGTTCTATTGAGTTATGGTAAATTTTGATGGGGTGTACCTTAAATTTACATGTCACGAGGACTTAAGTTTTACTAATGTTTATTTTCCTATGAAAATTAGAAAAAACTATATCTATTGATTTTGTTAAGGAGGTTTTTGAGGTCGTCTCTACTATTTGTAAGTGCTGCAATATCATCCACAAATCTTACAAAAACGATACGTTTGTCATTTATACTGATGCCTTCGTGGGTGTCTTCCAATATATTTTGTACGGCTGATTCAATAAAAATATTAAATATAAGTGGAGACAAAGAGCATCCTTGTCTTACACCTTGTTTCATTTTTGCAAATTCTTTGTGATCATTAATTTCTATATCTGTTTCTTGATTTCTGTATAATTCATATATTAATCTCGTATCTTTTTATTAGTTCACAATATTTTATTTGATATTCTTAACTATCAATATTATTAATAGCTTGACTACAAATCCTTGTCATTAGGTACATAATTTTTTTTTATATTACTTCTACACATTATTCACCTTCATGCATTCGTTATTTCAATAAGTCAATATGTGGATTCCCGACTGAACGTCTCGAAGAAAAATAAGCTTAATTTTCTCTTTTTAGAAGCACCGACTAATTTTGGCAGTTTGTGACTAATGTCGATCAATTAACGACTAATTATTAGTGCAATCAGATTACAGCACAGTCACCAGTAGGTATAGAATGTCTTTTAAACGGGGCCTCGTAGAAATCTGATATTTTGTGATAAATGTCGAATAATTATCGACTAATTATTGGTATAGTTAGATCTCCGTTCGGTGCTGTGGTTTTGGAAATACAAGGTGTCTGTGCCAAGAATAAGCGCTCACTTTGGCACAGCCACCAATACCCCTTGTATCTTTTAATTATATTTATTTATTGGTAACCAAACCATTAACATTGAAAAATTGACAAATCATTGACCTAATATATAAATAAAAGTAGGGACTTCTCGTATGTCTAATAAGTACAAGGTCACTTACATTGGAATCGGTTTGCCGGCAGCCAAACCTCCAGAATGTATGGATGTTGCGGGTCATTGCCTTTTCGCAAGTCAGTTAAGGGCATAATTGTGCCGCCTAATTTTAGTACAATTATTTCTTCGCAGAAGTCAGGTAGGTCAAGTAAATGCCATACTTTTTGACGCAACATTGATATTGAAGCGGACGGTCTGACGGCTATGTATCGAAGTTTATCTTCCAGAACTAAAATATAATGTTTTTTTATGTATTTAACCTACCTATATGATATTACGTAATAGCAGCGATAACTATATGATCAAATAAGTAGTACCTACCTAATTAGTTGCTATAGCTAAAGCTTCTGTTAGGTACCACTAGGTACTCTTTTTTCTTTCTACTATTCATAATTGTTTGTACCTTATTAAAAACTGCCGGATAACCAAGTTAAAATGCGGATTAGGTGACAGTAAAAAAATGCAAGATAATACAAAAATCGAAATATATTTTTATGTAGGTACAGTTGTAACGGAAGTACCTACCTAATAATATCTGAATATTCTTTTTTTGTTAAAAACATCTCCCAATATCTATGATGATCTTTAGGACATCGCGCATCGTGGGGAGATAGGCATAGGATCATAGGATAGACAAGCTAATGATGAAAGTAGATTCTGTGCACGACAATATTTATGTTTGCCCTAAAGCTAAATATATTAAATTAATATACTACGTTGTATTCTCAATTTATTGGTAAGAAATACTCACCACCTAAATCATATCGCCGAATGATGACAAACGTGATTACATCTTTTTTGAATAATTTTATAGGCGCTTTTAAGAGCTTAATTAGTGACATTTTACTTATCACTACTATTGATCTTAAAAGCACATTTTCTAAATAAACTCACCATATAATTAACGCATTTTTTAATTTCAGCTCCTTTGGTTTCTTTATGTCAAATTGACAGTTATTTTAAATAAATCCACTTCTATCTTATATCTACTCTATGGCTTGAAGGCAAGTACAATCAGAATTATAATAGTCTGGTTATTGTTATTTTCAGCAAGTATACTAAGTAACCATCTATTATACCCACTACAGGAACACGGCCATGCTGTGCAGGACCAGATTTAGAGGCGGGCTAGCCTCAATGTAGGTTAGCCTCCATAGGTGTATTTAATGAAATTACTTCGAAACCCGGATTATTTTTCCTTTTGCCACCATATTAGGGTATCCATTTCTTAGGCTTTCAAACCTCTAAAGTCGGCTCTCGTACCTACTCATAGGTACCTAACCCTAGCTGTTTGGGTCGCTAATTAATTTACGCCTTTAGCTCGTGGTCAATATTTGACTACTACTTACTGAACATTTCTTGGCAGTAAGTTTACAATAACGCTGCTAGACCCAGCAATCAAACCGAGACTTGAGACTAAGCAGTCGCATTCACTACCGCGCTATCGAAGCAGTATATTCTTGTTGCAAACATTAAACATAAAATCGTTTAAAATAAATCTCGCACATTCTCGCATCTGTTTCTCAGGATTTGGTTACCAACATTAAAACAATGATGTGTAGGTACCTACTGTACGTCATGACTCTAATTTAGAATAGCTATCTGCCACTGAGCACCACGTTCCTTCTGTGTTCTCAATACGTACCTAACCGCAATAAATATGTTTATTTTATTTTAGAGACAAACAAACAGGTGTAACTGTTTTTCCCTCCCTTTTTTTATATTACTAAACAATTTACAAATAGGTAACAAGAATTATACATATGTGTAACCCACAGCGTTATCCATATATTCAACATTATGAACTGATTGAGGTTAACACGAGCAAAGTTCAGCGTGTAGCAAAGGTGTGCATTTCTTGTGACTATTTTGTTTTCGTAAAAATAAAAATTCTCTTATGTCGTTGTTTTTTTAATGCTATCCTATAAAACGACTAAAAATAAGATGATGATGAAATACGAATGTCATCTTGGAATTTTTTGTTTAAGATGAGTGGTTTATGAGATAATCGGCTTTTTTAATACGACGATAAAATTCTAAGAGACTGAGTCGACGGAGCTCCGCTCCGCAGGGCTCCTTTTTCTGGGTGGTTAACAAAAAAAATAACCATCGAAGGGCCTCTGCCTTCTAACCTAACCTAAGAGAATCGGTGTGCTCTGAGTCGTGATGTTTTTGTTTTGTTGTATTACTAAATCGTTGCCTAACTTGGGTAAAAGGAATCAAAGATGGATAAAGGAAAGAAAAGTTATGAGTCTTCAAAACTCTTAATCATCGCACGAAACGCACTGAAACTGTTTAAGAGTGGTACTTTACCGGGTCAGTCGGCTCATTTGTGGAGGTAGTTATTTGGTAACGATCACACGTTAAGTTTTAATGCATAATATAACAGATGTACCTACCTACACATGATTGCGAATGTGGAATGAAACTATTGTAGCAACACTATACAGACGAAGAAGTTTCGAGGACAGACAATAGATGGCGCTGTCCACAATAGGCGCTTATAATCCGAAATCACGCAGGTGAAGTTTACACAACAACTAAAGGCTCCCATATACGGATATACCATAGGCTACGGTGACCACTTACCATCAGGTGGGCCGTATGCTTGTTTGCCACCATATTTGTTTAAAAAACGCGGAACGATTTGTCGTTACGAACCGTCGTTTCAGACCGATCGCAACGACGAATCGTTGGAGTACCTCTGTCCTAATCGTTAAAGATTTACTTGATCGAGGGCGATATCGTGATCGCAACAGAAACCAATACAATCATGAATCGATATTCATGATTGTATTGGTTTCTGTTGCGATCACGATAATCGCAAAGAGCCATACACCTTCGATCTATCGTCCCGTCACGATTAACGGGACGATAGATCGAAGGTGTATGGCTCTTTGCGATTGGCGATTTTTTGCTTCAGTCTCAGTCTGCCTACGACTTGCATCGCAAACGCGTAGCTAGCGCGGCGCCACGTAAAATGACTACATGGAGTAATGATAATGTGATTGACGTCATTGAATTATTGAAAGAACACCACCACAAGAACAGATTACCTATACAATTATTATTAAACATACCTGAAAATCAGGTAGAGTCTCAAGAAAACAGTTTAATAAGTTTTCTTGCAAATTTTAAATCTAATTAGTAACTATTTTGTTGATGTGTCATGTGTATGACGATTATAGATAGTAAAGAAATAAAAAGATAATAATATTCTACTAAATTAAATAATATGATGTAACTATTTTATTAAAGAACTTACCTTACAATATTCGTGACACGTTTCGTAAATGGCTGCGCAAGTTTCTGAGATCATTTTCCCCAATAGCTGAGGTGAAATTAACGATGAGAACTTTAAATCTTCATATGATCGCCCAATAGCTAGAAAACGCAAAGTTGCAGTGAGACGCTCGTGATTACTGACAGCTTGTCTCATATTTGTATCGCGATTCTGTATTTTTGTGACACTAGTTTCAATAATTTTAGGTACGTCGCGTCGGTTCGGTCATTCTCATATAGTTGTGCCAGTCTTTTGGGTGGAATCTTAATTCGTTTAAAATATTTACATGTGTATATTGATCTCGCTTTAATAGCCATTTCTTAACACAAACTTTCTAGATATTCTTTCTTCTGTAGCCGGATTAAACTTGCCGCTACATAGGTAATTAACAGAAGTTCGTTATCCATTTTGTATGTATTGAATTTCTGTGATGACACACGTCTTTTTTCGCGGGCTCCAATTCGAATAATCGTAAACGAACGATCGCAACGACCAATCGTTTCGTGTGTTGAGTGGCAATTCGACGCGATGGATCATCACGATTTTCTTCAGATCCATCGTTACGACGAATCGTTCCGTATGTGGATACAAGTGCCTGACATCAACAGACGGGCCGCGGCCCGTCAGGCACGATCACCCAGCCTGGTCGGAGGATTCCCCCTTTGTGTTTGAGGGACATCACATCACGTTCCTCCACACTATCAATGTTGAGACGCTTTATTTGTTTTTTAAAACCTGCTTCTCCCTAGCAGTACAGAGTTTAGAACGATGGTCGACGGACGTTAACAGGCTCGCTTGAGTGAAACACAGCTATTTAGCTGTACATGTACAGCTAAAATCTATATTGCATTTTGAGCGACAGCTGCGCTGACTATAACCATAACCAAAGTTACCCGATGCCAAATCACCGGCTTATGGTTCGCACCATTTTAACATCTGTTAAAATAAGGTCACGAATAACAGTAACATTAAGCGGTCAACTTTGGCCCCGTAGGGTTAAAGTTACACTTTGTTACGTCATTCTTACCTTTAAGTTGTATTAAGTACATGACAAAATACCGTCATTATGAAAGCAATTGCTAGTTCTAATGCAATCTCTTGTTGTCTTTTGATCATAGTATATTATCAACTCTGAAAGGTATCGTCACTGTATCGCCTTTCGCCTCGCCGTCAAACAGGCGTCAACCTTTTTTTTTTTTTTTTTTTTTTTTTTTTTTTTTTTTTTCCCAGGAAAAATGCTTCATGCACTGCCCGCCGGCTAGGGGACGGCACCGGCGGGGGAGTGTGGGACTCCCAGCGAGACGCGCTGGTCTACCCACTAAAAAACCTGGGGTGTTCCCTCTCTCATCCAATAGGGGGGGCCAGTTGGGAACTTAGAGGATTCATCCATAGCAGGCCCCCCCATGTGGATGTGGGCCGGGTCAAACGGACCCGGCCACCTCTCGTCCCCAGGGGAGAGCCTGACCGCTCTCCCCTTTCGACGGTAGAAGGCGCGCGGGAACACCGCGCGCGCCCTCTCGGGGTTCCTAATTTACGGGTGGCAGGGTCCCCTCAGGCCTTGCCACCCGGAACCCTTAAGTGGGGGGCAGGAGAGCCACAAAAGCGCGTCTCCTGCGCCCTCTCCTCCGGCGAAACAGGCGTCAACCTAACGTAACCAAAGCGGATCAACAGCTCCGGTACGTCGACTCGGCTACGGCTAGGCGACGCCGCGCTCACTTAAATCATATTAATATGGATATTTTCTCAGTTCTTCAATGATCCCTTTTCATCGTTATTTTTGCTTGAAATCTAACCTACAAATTCAATAAAATACGCGCGCAACACCACTGTTAATTATCTTATGAATCAGCACGCTCGGCAACTGGCGCTGGCAAAAGTAGTGCATGGAGAGACGTAAGCGCGGGGACGACGAATCGTAAGCGCGAGGACTGCAAGCTTGTCCCGAGGCGAGGCGATTACATTACGATTTCGATTAGTGTGCGTTGTAGGGAGCACGATAGTGGCGGTAAGTCCCGTCTTTGCGGAGTGGCTGGAGAGGCGGCATGGCGCCCTCACCTTCCGGCTGACACAGGTAATGACTGGCCACGGTTGCTTTGGCCAGTTCCTGTGTCGCATAGGCCGGCAAGATACGCCCGGTGGTCACCACTGCAGCGACTGCCACGACATTGTTGAGGACACGGCGCTGTACACTTTGGTGGATTGCCCCGCCTGGGCATCGCAGCGCCGTGAGTTGATCGCGGCAGTTGGACTGGTTGCCCTCTCACTCCCGGCTGTGGTTCAGTCTATGGTCCGGAGTGAAAGATCGTGGAATGCCGTCGCCTCCTGTTGTGAGGAAGTAATTTCCATCAAGCTCTCCCCAACCGCAGAACCGGGCGCCGAAGGGCGCGACCTGATCTCCAGGGTCCCTAAGGTTTGACCTGGGGGTGGTGGACTGCGTGGGCCTGCTCGCCACCCGATCAGCACCAGGTTCGAGAGGCGGCGTGCGTGTCCCACGCGCGCCTCTGAATCGTATTTTTATCCCCCCACAAGGGGACAGTAGAGGAAGTGTCTTATGTAGTGGTCTGCCGTTTCACACGGCGGGCCGAAACCTCGACGGGGTCGCGATAGCATGTGAAAGCGATTCGCGCGGCCCCGCCGTCTATGGTTATGTCGAAGAACACCGTGGTAGGTTTAGTCGGTATTACCGGGGTATCTTTCCCTCGGTGACCCCGACATAACCTCTCCGTCGCCCCGCGGAGAGGTATGCGTCAATGCATGCAAAAAAGGGTGTTTCATACAAAGAATACTGCACGGCTTTAGTTGATACAATGCCGATCCGTTTTCGAGTTGATATGTGTGCTATTACCTTTTACCTTCCGATACCTTATGAGCAGATGAATGTAGATGCATTGGCGTATATTTTTATTTTCCATCGGCGGAGCCGGCATCCACATAGCAATGGCCTACCTATACTTTGATTACAAATTTAATATAATGACTTCAAAAATTTTTTTACTTTAGACTGATTTTTGCAAGCTACAATTAATTGTTAATCTATACTAAAATTATAAACAGGGCAGATTTGTATTTTTGTTTGTTATGAATAAACTCAGAAACCACCAGACCATTATTTTACCATTGGAAAGCTACTTTATCCAGAAGTAACATAGGCTATATCATCTATATCGCGCTACGAGCCATGGTTGCAGAGCAGTAATCATAAACGAGGAAGAAATCGCAGGGAACACCTAGTGTTTTATAACGTTATTTTCCAGAAAATAACACTCATACAGTTCTTTTTTTTTACCTTGTAGAATGCATTGACGCATACCTCTCCGCGGGGCGACAGAGAGGTTATGTCGGACTCACCGGGAGAAAGATGGTGAGCGATATCTCGGTAATACCGACTAAACCCACCACGGTGTTCGTCGACATAACCGCGCCGGCGGGGCCACGCGAATCACTTTCACATGAACACTTATCCTAGGTGCAACCTATTCTAAGTTAGTTTAGTAAATTATAAATAAAATTATTTGTTTATATATTAACTTCTGTATTACCTATAAAGAATCGAATCAGAGTTTAGAATAGAATACATTTTTGCTTACATTTCAGATGTAAAAATAAAGTAAGTATTAAACTCGCTAAAAATAATACTAAATGTTCAAATACAACTATAAACATTTATTTTGAAATCATGTGACATGCTTGCTGCGCACATTTATTTCATTCAAATACTTAAATGTAGCCTTAGGCTTTATTTAAATACATTTATGTCGTAGAGATAATATCGTCTGTTCGTTTTAACTAAGCTTTTGTGCTTGTATAGCATACATTAGGTGTTGGAATCTGGAGAAAGCCCATCTGTTGTTGACCGGGTTGAATTGAATGCCATATGTAGATTCCACGTGACAATTATCTGTAACAATGATATTCGTTTAACAAATTTATGTATATTGTTTCATTCTAACTTGTTGAGTCGGTGGCGTTAGTGTATAAGCAAATGAAGACATTGGTGTAACTAGGTTCACTTTCTAGGGCAGGCCTAATCCTTAAAATGACAATGCAAGACATTCAACCATCAAATATTGAGTTAAAATTTAACCATCCAGGGATGGCCGCCATGCAGTTTTGGTCTGTAGTGGCCAGACTAGCCCTCTCTTTTATACGCCAATAAATTATTGTGTGGGTTTCCGATTCTGTCTAGTCTCACCAGGACAAAGTCTAAAAGATCTTCTACACGGTCGGATCAGGCGCCCAACTCAACCACGGTCACGTCAAATATGGTTGAGTTGACGCTTAAATTGATCGTGTGGTCGTTGGTCGGACAACCAAATTGAGTTGACATCCAAACGACCTTGATTGCCAGCGCTGCGCTCGCAACAAAGGGCGAATAGACGGCGTTGTGATGACAAACCAATCGTGTGGAAGCTTGTTGCCTGACCGCGCGCATTCATTTGGATCGAGGCGTCGCGCGAGGAGGACGCGTAATGGCGAGCGAGAGTGCAACATTGTCGGAGTTTTTAGAACTCTGCAGAGATCTTCCCTGTTTGTGGGACTTAAGTTCTCATGATTATAAATAATATCAGCCCTGTATTCAACTGTCCTGCCTGCCTCCTGCCGCTTCTCACTGTAAGAAGAGTTAAGCCATAGTCCACCAGGCTGGCATAGTGCGGGTTGGCAGACTTCACATATCTTTGAGAACATTATGGAGAACTCTTAGACATGCAGGTTTTTCACGATGTTTTCCTTCACCGTTAGAGCAAGCGAAAATTAACTATTAAATACACATAATAATATAACTTGGAAAACTCAAAGATGCGCGCCTTGGGTTCCAACTCGAGACCGCTGCGTGACAGTCCAACAGTTTACCATTAGGCTATAAATAAATCTACCTGTATACTACCTTACAATACTACAAACAAATATTAAATCTAAGGAATTAATAAAGCGAAATTTGAAAATAATAGTTAGAAATTATTAAGCGCCTGGAAAATTATCTAACGTTTGCTATTGCCAATTTGCCATGCGCTTAATAATTTGTTTAGAATTCAAGGTAGATTTGATGCATTCTTATTTCATGCTGATTTGTAACATTACACCCACCATTCTGATGCACACAAAAAAACGTATGGAACATAAATGCGTAGGTACCGCTTACAAAAGGAAAGCGAAGAAGGTAAGTAAAATTAATATTATTATATAGTACCTACATAATAGATTATGTAAGTAGGTATTTATTAAATGAAGGTTTTTATAGACAATCTTTTTATTAGGTAGATAGACCGTATGAGTACTGTTTTGCGTATTTGAAAGGGGTGCCCCACCGACGTGCGTACTGCTCGCCGCTCACGTTAGAACTAAAGTTGTTTACCAACCACGCGATAGTGTAGAACCGCCGAGCAGTTTTAGTTGACTTAAGTAAGGTCACGGTGGTTGGGCGTTTCACCCGACCGTGTAGAATAGGTTTAAAAGGTGCCATGCAGACTAACTATAGACACATTTGAAACAGATGTGGCAAATACATCTAATATTATTTTTATTAACAATAATTCGTAGTATTTAACGTTATTATTGTCCTTTAGAGAGGTGAGAGTATAACAAATAATTAGTTTATCGTGAAGAGTAATTTGTTCACAATAGCAAAATTTGTCCACGTTGTTTGTTACGGAAAAAAAATTGCCACGGTAATGTTTCAAACAGCAGAATCTGTTTTTCTCGAATAACTTTACAACTACAACTTAAACAAATTTTGCTGTTAGTGAACAAATTACTCTTCACGATGAACTAATTATTTGTTATACCTACTCTCACCTCTCTAAAGCACAACATTTTGCTGCGGTAACGGTAACGGTAATTTTGATGAATCCTTTTTGTAAAAACAGCATCAAAATTGGTTGAAATTGAGCATTCAATATTTTAAATGGCGGCTATGAGTGGGTAGTTTGTGTATCTTGGTTTCACTACATAATAGTCTACTAATTTTTTTTTATTTGCGATGTTTTTGGCAAATAACCCTTCTACAGTTCTACCAGATTTTAAGGCTTCTTTCTACATTATTAATTTTTGAGAGTATTCATAAAACCATCTTCTATTTTCGTTTTTAGACAAGAAAAGTGTTAACAGATAGTTAGTTATGTTGACGTAATTTTATTAAAAGCATCACGCAACAATCCATTGCTACGGTATTTACGCTTTCTTACGTGTATTGATATACTTACTTCTTTCTAAAATAAAAGTGAGTTCGTTTGGCGATATAAATTTTTCATACTGATGGGCGCCTTGTGGTACTAATTTCAATACATTTTCGCTTAGGAAAATAAGAAGAAATTGTGAAATTCTCGTCCTGTTTGGCGTTGTAAAGAATATTCTGCCGCCAGGCTTTAACGTTTGTACACACGATTTGACAAACAACTCTTGGTTGTTCACGTGTTCAATAACTTCTGAGGCTACAACACCGTCGTAGTAATTGACAAATTCCTTTGCGTGATCCTGTAAATAATAATAAAAAAGACCGTTCAGTACTTAGTGTACGTTAGCATATTTTTCCAAAATAATTTTTAGAACTTACAAGAGAATAATCAATTGTAAAGAATATCCACGTCTCCTAAAACGCCGTGTGTATAGGATTGAGGTCCCTAACTTAAAACATCTTATACAGGATGTTTCAGTCCATTTATAGATCACTTCTTATAAAATAGGGTAATTAGCTTATGTGATATTAAAATATTATCCGTAAGTGACGCAAAAAGACAACAGACACAGACTGGCTCCTTACACTGTCATATTATCGAACTGAAAACTAATTAGTGCACCTGATATGATCACTTCTGGTAATTTTTTTTATTGAGAGTACTTATTATATATTTTATAAGTTTATAAAAATATTATATAAATATAAATATGTATAACACAATTAAATACATATCCTAAGATATAAATTTTAGATATTTATTCTTTTAATTTAAGATTCATGATATCGACTGAGCATACATTGGACAGGCTTGCCTAGTGTGGGGCCACTGGATACGAACAAAAGGAGTTATTTTCTTTGGTAATAAATTTATTTTCATTTTCATTTTATTTCAGTTATAACTTACGATATATAGCATAACCAACCTATGATTTTGCAATACAAGCAATAAACACTATTTTAAACTTGTGTGACGAACTTATTAAGTTTCATAATGAAAAAGCTGTCCTATACGTCTTAAGAACTTTTTAGAAAATATAACTTGTCGGCCTCGATGTCGTAGTGGTTAATGTAACCGACTGCCACGCCTGAGGTCGCGGGTTCGATTCCTGCACAAGTCAAACATTTGTGTGCATGAACATGGATGTTTGACTTGGTCTGGGTGTTTCTATGTATAATATGTATGTTTATCTATTGTCTAGTACCCATAGTACAAGCTCTGCTTAGTTTGGGCTAGATGCTGTTGTGTGTATGTGATAGAATATTATTATTATTATAACATTACCTCTATTGTGGTATAGTAGTAATTTGGTTTAAACTCAGCTATTTTGGGATCCACATCTCTGTGTGCCAATGCCACGTCAATTAGCTCTTTGCTAGCGTCGATACCTGTGACTTTAGCACCAAGCCTTGCTAAGCCCTGAAAATATACATTGGCACATTTTAATTATTAGAATTTGGAAGCTTTTCCATATATGTTTTCTTTAACTTAGTCTGAAAATAAGTTTTCAAATTAGCTAAAGACACTGAAGTTTAGCCATAAGTCGTATACAGTCTAGCTGTGGCTAATCGCATTGAAAGAAAATTTTCAAACATTTAAAAATCTGACATTTATGGACTGTCACTTAGGTTTCGGACTAAAAATAATTACTATGTGCATCTATGTACGTTATCCCTCAATAATAATAGTTTAATAATAAAAAAGTAACCTGCAATACACCCATAATAATTACAAAGTTAAGTATTAGGAGATAGAAATTTTGCTAGCGAAGGAATTAACCTATCTTTTCTTGTCTTAGGTTCTCAGGCCACAGCATGCTTCATGCAACTTAATTTCTGTATCATGTATAGACTACATGGATGGCGCCAGTGGTTTATGTGGTTGTCCCCACTTCTGATGGGCAGTCATATTGGCATGGCAACTACTTAATCATAAAACAATTAGAAGCCCACACGGGACAACCATTTGTGTAATCCACAAATGATTGTTCTGAGTTATAAGTAAATTTATAAGTTTCCCACCACTCATGGTTAATTATTCCTAGTGTGGGAACAGTTCTTCTTCTCTCTTAGCCTTTATTATTCCCAAGTCACTTGGGGTCCACTTTTCTGGTCTAACCGGATTTGACTGGATATCAGCTTTTACACGGAGCGGCTGTCACCTGACCTCCGCAACCCGAAGGCTAACGATACCCTAAGGCTAGACCATTGTCAGAATATTAGAGGGTACTGACTTTTCCAATAACGACTGCCATAGATGTTCATGGCAGCCGGGACCAACGGCTTAACGTGCTCTCCGAGGCACGGAGCTGGCGATAATTGTCAATTAATACGCACATAATTTCGAAAAGTCATATATTGCAGTCTGTTGGTCTCCCCACTGAGCTATCGCTGCTACTAATAAATGTGTGGAAACAGTTGTAGAAACAAAAAAACAGTCACACTTACTTCTGATAAAATGCCACCTCCACAGCCCACATCTAAGATAGTCTTATCTTTTAGCGGAAACAGCTCTCTTTCCTCGGCTGTACATTGCACTAGGCCATCCCTCACAAAAGGTACTCTGTAATTAAAATATTTTATTAGTTACTATTGATGATGTAAAATCACCCATTTTCCTTGAAGTCATTTATTCTTATTTTGTCTTAATACATGTTTACATGGGCTCACACATGTACATCCCTAAAGGGTTATTACCAGTGATCGGAATAGGTAGAGCTAATGTACCTAAAGTTCAAAGAACAGAGACAAAAAGTGGAGACTTCCTTACGACTAAAAATATTATATTTCTAAACAATTTTAGCTTTTTATTATAAACTTAAATATTATATGTTTTTTTACATCTAAACAAAACAAAACCGTATTCTTAGTATAATTAGTAATTATACTAAGAATACGGTTTAATTTAGGGCAGTATTAAATACAGATATTGCACATTAAAAACTACAAATTCACATTCACATTAAAACCTACCCTAAACTCTAAAACATAGCTTACAAGCAAATTTTAGATTGCATGGTCTGGGTAATATGCAACCATAAATATATTACTTTTTATGGGGATGCCTTGACATAAATGTTAGTCTTATAAAGTTGCACATTGTACTGTGTAAGTACATACATATTTGTGAATGAGAGCTACATGTGCTGTCTAGTCAATTCATGTTTTGTAGGACTGGTAGCATTGATAAATTTTGGCTGTATAGAATCTTTTCACTGTGTGAAATTTTGTAAGAGTTTATAGTATATAGGTTTCACACTAAAAGTGGGGTTTACTGACAAACTGGTGGTCGTAGACAAAAAGACTCCATATGATATTCGTCTTAATTTTATACAATAGAATTTAAAATAAAACATCCATATGTAAGAAATGTTGTGCAGTTGCATATCCATTGCAATAAAAATTATTTCTATGTATTATAGGCATCCTCCTATAGCAGTCTAGATATTTTAGTTATTATTATAGTGATAACTTACCTTATTGTATTGAAACTGTGTAATAATTTTATTTTTCCATTAGGATCCCACCATTCTTTTATTTGTTTTGAAAATAAATCTACATCTAATTGGTCAATAGTAGACGTTGTATTCTGTTTATTTACTGTAACAGAACTTGCTGAACGTCCAAAACCCCAGATTGGCATTTTAGAAATTGTGCACCTGTAATAATTAATTTTATTTTCATAACAAAAGCTATCGTGATTTAATTGGATTAAATAAGTTATAATTAAAACATCAATTATAACAAACATACACAGACTTATCAAAAACCCTCTTCCGTATATTCCAGGACCACATCATTATATTTGTAATTTATAACAACGCTGACAAATTAAAATTCAAATATCGTTTGAAAATATCTCTATGTTTGTACATAACCTCTTGTTTTGTCAAATGTCAAATGTTGACAGATAATTTATTTTTTATATTCTGTGGCAATATACCTACTTTTGAGCTGAAAGCTCTGTCTGCAAGTTAGGTATGTAAAATGCATTCTTATTGTTTAAAGTTCGATTGATAATATTACTTTGTTTGTGGTAGAGATAGATGTATATCTATTAAAATTAAGCTAAATATGTGACTTGTTCTGTATCTTCTCTAACTAAGCTTTCGATTGCAATCAATGTGTAGTTCTTAATTAAGTTATTCTTCCATCGAGGCGTAGCTTTCCATAGTTTTCATTTTACCGTATATTTTTATTAGTTTGTCTAAGAAGCGCACTCAGAAAAAATTTGGAAGACATCGTTAGAAACGTTTTACGCTCAGAGGCACATTAGAATTAAGGTTCCTCACATATACCTAGTAACGTAATACTTCGATAACCTGGTTCGTCGTCACGTAGCTATATAAAAACCCGTGCTAAGACTACTGCTTGTAGAATTCACTTCTTTAGACTCAATGAAAATATCCTAGAAGTTATTTACGACAAATTATATATTATAGGTATAACTCAATACCTATCGTCCAAAATGTCGCTTAAAACAAATAGCCTTTCACCCCTCGTTATGTCACTTGCATAATAAAACGCGTTAGGATATTATTAAAATTTAAAAAGTAGCTTACCAGATTTAACAGAACTCACTATAATGCATACACTATACTGATGGAATTAATATAGAGCAAGAGCCCACGACGACCAGACCTTCGTTATTTTATAAAAGGTGAAAGTTTATCTGTGCATGTTCCCAACACAGGTAAGAACGATCAGCGAGTATGGAGTTTGGATTGTGGTTACTTAGGCAGGTAACAGGTAGTAAAGATGTATAAAATAGTATATCAAATATGTCAAAGTATAAAGCTCAGTTTTTTTAAATATTTTCTTCAGTATAACATTCGAAATCACGTCATCCATTGCCGAATATTTAGTACAGTTGCATATGTTATTGACGGTGCTCTCAGAGAGTCCCACGAATGGCTCGGGGCCCACAGACAGTTGCACCGAGCTCTTTCTGGCTAATTCATCAGCCTCCTCATTGCGCTGCACCCCTGCATGCCCCGGAACCCACACCAGTCTGACTGTGTTCTTCCTGCCAAGTTTGTTAATAAAAAAAATATAGTATATAATAAAAAATAAAAATAGTCTATGTAGCGCCTTTATCGCATCTGACTCCAAAACAATGTGTGGCGGCGTTAGATCAAGCAGGACTTCTAATGCTGCCGTTGGCGTAGTCGGAACGCTCCCTATTATAGCCATGCAGGTCAATCGCTGCATGTTGCAGTATAGTTGTTGAGTATGGGTCTTATCATCATCGTGTATAGCCACTTGATGACCTTGGGCTTTAGCCCCCAGGTCTTTCCATAAGTAGAACGAATCATGCCGAAGACCCGCTGGGCCTTCTCTATGGCTTTGTCTACATGAGCTTTCCACGTTAGTTTGTTATCTAAGGTCATGCCTAGATACTTCACCTCCGTGGACCATTGTAACTGCGTACCATACCACACCATACATGGAGAGAGGTTTGAAGGAAATCAACTACCAAGTTATGTCAGTGATTCGCTCAAAACTCAACCAGGTATGTGATTATTATGTCAAATTATTGTACATATTTTTAAATTATTCTTAATTCTATAAACTTACTTAATTTTTCAGAAACTGATGGAGAATGCGTTATTGACGACGATCAAGCCTCGGACTGGAGTGATGGTGACGAAGATAATAAAAATATCGACAACAATGATGAAAGTGAAGGAATGATTTAATATTATTTTTTTACATGTAATAATTCTTTTTTTGTATTTTATAATAATAAAATAATATTTTTACTTGATATAATAATAATAATAATAATAACCCCTCTGGGACAGTCATTATCTCATCATGAGACTAACGTGATATCGGAGGGCACAGTACACTAGCTTTTAAACTACCACCTTCGCCTTGTGATATAAACAAAAATGTATCACCAGGTTAAATAAAAGTGCATAAACCGCAGGGCAGCTTGTAGCGAGCTGAATGTGAGTGGCGACAATTCGGTCCTGAATGCATCAAAGAGTCTGTTAGGGCCTCGTACCCAGCTTGCCGTTACTGGTTGGCTGGGGTGGAAATTCAAGAGCGCCCGTAGGACTCTCAACTCTGGCTTGCCTTGGTCGGCCGGTCAGAGAAGGACCGCTAGAGTTACATGCTTGGGGGTGGAAGTGTCATTTTCAAGGGCATAACTACGGGGAAACCCGCTCCGGGTCTCCGTTGTCACGAGACCCATGATGGTGAAACCGGCGCCGCACCGCTCGACACCCCTAGCTACTCGCACCGGTGTTGCCCTCTTCTGCTGGCTTGTATGCCTGTTGTGGGTATTCAGGGGACCCATCTAGTGAGCTGGCAAATCACCGTCTGCCCATTTGATTGATGCTATTAGAGTATTCAGGGCAGACGCCGTTTTATCATCAATAGTTGCCAATATACCAGTCTATCAAACACCCATACCCATAGCCCATATATTAGAATTCATACGTAGCAATAGTCCTACGCCTGCTGCGGCTAGTGCCGCTGTAGGTCTTCCATCCCACCTTTGATTAAAACTCTCGAAGGGCGCCTCTTCACGTTGGACCCATGTCTCCGTGTAAGCCTCCCAAAGGGCCGGGTATTTTCCTAACGTATTGAGGAAATACCCGTGAAAGAGAAACAAAAATAATAATAATAATAATATTCTATCACATACACACAACACCATCTGGCAGCGCTTGTACTGTGGGTACTAGACAATGTGTCTGGAAAGATGTAAAAACCATTAAAACTGTTCGGCTATTGAGGTAACATTTTTTTATAGGTACCCAAGTAACATGTATAAAATTCAGCTTTTATACTATAACGAAAGTATAGTTATAATTTATTAAAGTTTAGGGGTGTCTGGCAGGGGTTTGCAAATGTACTAAATCCGTCCGGTAATGGATGACGTGATTTCTAATGACTGTTATTCCGAAGAAAAATTAAAAATTCTGAGCTTTATACTTTAATAAAGAACAATGGCAGAATTTTGTCTAGTGTTTTTTGACGTCCGTAGATTTTATTTATAGCAAAGAAATTAAATTAATTTACTAAGATTTATCAAATATTCATTCATTTTTTTAAAAGCCGTAAAACTTATTTATGTTAATAAAAGTATTTTAAATGACGTATGTACGAATTACGAATAACCTTCAAAATGTCATGTGAATCTTTATTAATATACACTGTAATTCTTCTATTTTAATTAAACTGATGGTAAAAAATGTTTGTTTGATTATTACGACAATTGTTATATTCGTACACAGTTCGTAACCTAAACAATTCAAACCACAATGTCTAATTTTTTCGGCTTTCCCAAGTGAAAATAGTTTCACTTATAGCGTCTAGAACTAACGCCGAATCTTTTGACATATTTTTCATTACAGGACGCTGCCATTTGATCCCAGACATTTTTTAGTATGGAGACCTGCCATTGTTCTTTGAGGTACACACGGCTACACAGACACAGACACCCTATATTCGCATAACTACGCTACATACAAAATAGAGAATTGTCGGAAAGGGACAATAATGGTATAGAGCATAACAAAAATATAACGCACGATTCGCAGCGTTCAACTTCTAATAGTTCAAAGTCCAAACAGTCTAGGTTGATACGTCGCTGTGTGTTCTATTTTATACATCTTTACTACCTGTTACCTGCCCAAGTAACCACAATCCAAACTCCATACTCGCTGATCGTTCTTACCTGTGTTGGGGACATGCACAGAGAAACTTTCACCTTTTATGAAATAACGAAGGTCTGGTTGTCGTGGGCTCTTGGGCTAATAGAACCAGTCGTATTTATAGTCTCTGTGATTTGACGTTCATAAAAGACCTTCATAAATATTAAATAATAATTAGAACCAGTCGTGTTTATATATTTGAGTTTAAAGTTATAAACCTATATTACTAACTTACTTAGCTGTAATTACTTGCGATTTAGCGCAGAATTTTGGTACACGAAGTAAATGTACGAAATATCCATGAGCAATAAAGTATAATGTATGAGCATTATACTTTACATGTATGCAGACGTGCTTGCATTACGTCCCATAGCAAAATGTGTAATAATTTTGCCACAGAAAAAAAATAATTACGCTGATATTAGAGAGGGTAGTACTTTCCCGGTCGAGTCGGCCCATCGGTACTGAAGTCTACAGCTAATCTCATAAATACCCATAGTGCATCTCGCCCAGCAAGTTCCCTTTTCCACAGAAGTAAGCGTGTAGAATAGCCACAAAATACGTGATTGTCGTTGACAAAAGAAACTTAATATGCTATGTTAAAATAAAAATAATATACTCCTCTGTCATTTACTACATACTCAGTTAAAGTATACTTAGCAACATAAGTTATTGAACATTTAAAAGAGAAAGTATTATTCTGCGTTTCAGAGCTCAAAATTAAATTAGCTATATTAAATAAAAAACCTAAAATTTTCTATAAGCTTAAAAGAAAGAGGCAATAGAAATCACCCTTATATGTCGTTATAATTGGCAATCTTGTGTATAATTATATTTTTAAATTTCAAATTCAATTAACTACCTTAGGATAATTTAGTTCACAGTCAAATGTAGCTAATACGCCGGCGTCTATAAAGTAATCATGTAGATAATAATAAATCACCGAACGCGAAATTGCCATGACCACAGCAAAATATTTTTGTTCTGCTTATAATATTGTTTTGCAGATAAATATGCCAAGTAGCTTTTGGACAGGTTATAGACATAGGAGCGTCGCTGGGAAAAGCATGTACACTTACAAGATGACAATGCAGAAAAAAATAATCCTAACTAATATTATAAATGCCAATGTGAGTTTGTTTGTTACGCTTTTACGCCTTAACTACTTAATCGATCATCATGCAATTTCGCATTCACGTTGTCAGGCATACAGAAAAGGACGTACCTTTCATCCAGAAAAAGGTACTTTCACTAACGTAATCTAACCTAACAAACACTTGCGCGAGCGAAGCCGCGGGCAAAATCTAGTATAGAATAAAAATGTATCGTAACTTCTTTAGATTTGCAGCTTTTCAGAGCACACACGTATTACTATGCTATGCTATTTACTATATTTAATGTAACTCCAACAGTTAAATTGACAACGGCACAAAATGTATCTATTACTACGAGCACTAAGCTCGCCTAACTTAATTGTATACAAACAATTATAACAATATCGACCGATAGCGTCAGCGTTATGTAAAATTCACTATTTATATAAATACTTACAAAAATTGAAGAACGTGTAGTCAGTTAAAGGTCGCAGTCGGTACTAGATAATAAGTTACATTTGAATAACAATAGGGTGACATCGAATAACCTCGACAAAATATTCTACGTTATAAAATTCTAGAGTTGATGAATAAAATAATTAAAATACGATAATTGAATATAATATCATAATTAACTAAGCTCAATTGCCATTTGAAAATCCTATTAAAATCCGGTTTGTTTTTTAGAGATGAGCATGTCATAGTAATTAAGTATATAAGAAGGTGGATACACGAGCTACTTTTTGAAATTTTTGACTCAACGGGACAATGACTTCTTATATTTCTGTGCAACGTTCTGTTTAATACTTTAAAATAATCTTCTTCTCTCTTAGCCTTTATTATTCCCAAGTCATTTGGGGTCGGCTTTTCTGGTCTAAACGGATTTGACTGGATATCAGTTTTTACACGGAGCGGCTGCCACCTGACTTCCGCAACCCGAAGGCTAACGATACCCTAAGGCTAGACCAGTGTCAGGATATTAGAGGGTACTGACTTTCCCAATAACGACTGCCATAGATGTTCATGGCAGCCGGGACCAACGGCTTAACGTGCTCTCCGAGGCACGGAGCAGGCGATAATTGTCAATCAAAAATACTTTAAAATAATGATGAACAAAAAATAATTTTGAACATGAATAATAAAGACACAGCAGCTCACATTCACATGTAAGGTACTAAAAATATATTGCATAATTTGAAATAGCCTGTAGGTGTGAGCAGTTCCTCCTATATAGTCTAATACCGAATAAGTGAACTTAGATTCATAGATTCACGCCTGTTTCCCAGAGGGGTAGGCAGAGACTACGGATTTCCAAGTGAACTTTAAGAGATAATTTCTTTTAGTTGCTCTTTTTAAATTTAATAAAATGTTATTTCTCACTTGGGCTTTTATTTAATTAAGAAGCGCACATGCATATTGACTTTTAAATGATTTATGAGTTTTTGAGGCAATACTCATGTATATATAAATTAAATTTTCATATATAAATTAGCTGGCTCCTGTTAATTTTATTTAATAATTAATCTTGCTTTTAAATTGCATATTTCTCTAATAACTCTCCTCTGCAGCACGAAGATGGTTTGAATGTCGTGATCATTTCCCTACAATATAAAACCGTAAGATATCACTATACTGTGAAATTAGCCATGGTATGGGCCAAACTCCATGTATTTTTTTATTATTGCTGACGGCCTATGTTGCTGAGCTGGACTTTTCGATAATTTACTAATGAGTAACACAGCAGCTTAGAACCTAGAGCAATGCCTACAAATTAAGTGGTATATCTGTAGATATCTAGATATAAGGACGATGTCATAAAACATCTGTAATCGTGGTTGTTTACTTGTTTTCGTTGTCGCGCGTGCAATGATTTAAGTGATAGTGCTAAGATCGCTGATAATTGTTCATACAAACACAAACAAATTTCTGATATAAATTCATGCAAAAAATATGACATATTATCTCAAAGATTTAAAAAATATGGGGATAATACTAAAAACCAATTAACAGTTATCAGCTATACATTTATCATTTTGTAAATTACTCGTTTCATGATTGTTTGCCGAACTCACTAGTGTTCCAGTCCTACATCTGGGTTATCCTCTATAATATTAATTTCGGTTTGACGTAGCTCGACCTCCTAAAATTGTAGTCGTGTTGTTTTTAAAATGTGGTGGTCGGTATTGCTATTGTTTAATTTACTTTTGTGTTTGATATACTCTCTTTTAACCCAAAAGTATGATTACTGGAAGAAAAAGAAGGTGCCATATTTACAACCGCAACTGATTTTTGGTAATTATAAGGAATTTATGCTACTGAAGACATTTGTGGGCAATGTTACCAAAAAAATATGTGAACAGTTTCCTGATGAGCCCTACATCGGTGTATTTTATGGAACTGAACCAACACTGTTAGTTCAAGATCCGGAATTACTAAAATTAATTTTTACGAAGGATTTTTATTACTTTCATGGTAGAGAAGTATCCAAGTACGCAAACAGTGAAGCTATCACGCAAGTAATATTTTTTAATGCAGGCGATCATTGGAAAGTGATCCGCCAAAATCTTACACCATTATTTTCATCAGCTAAGATGAAGAATATGTTTCCTCTCGTTGAGAAATGTACCCACGCCTTCGAAAAACTGCTTAAATTTGAGTCAAGTACTTTAAGTTGTATTGAGACAAATAAATTAATTTCAAGATTTATGACGGATTGTGTCGGCACATGTGCTTTCGGTATCGAGATTAATTTAATGGAAAATGACGATGAAGGAAACCCATTTAGAAAGATGGGTGAGTTGATACTTGGAAATTCTGATATAAGAGGGTACAAAAATATTCTCCGTGCTATTTGGCCTAAGATTTTTTATGCTTTAGGTTTACAATCATTCCCACCGGAAACGAAAGATGCTATGGTTGAATTAGTTACCAGCGTATTCAAATTACGTAACTATAAACCAGCCTCTCGAAATGATTTCGTTGATTTGATCTTATCTTTGAAGGAAAATGACTACTTGGCTGGTGAAAGTATAACATCCATGAAGACCGGTGAAAATAAAAAAGCATATGTCAAATTTGATGACGAAGTTATGGCTGGACAGTGCGCGGCGTTTTTTGCAGGTGCATTTGAAACTTCATCGACATCGCTCACTTTGACTTTATTTGAACTCGCCAAATCTCAAAAGTACCAATCTATAGTCCAAAATGAAGTTGACGAGTACCTTCGCAAGCACGACAATAAACTTGAATACGATTGTGTGACAGAGTTGCCGTTCCTTGTTGCATGTTTTGACGAAGCTTTGCGGTTGTATCCCGTTTTTTCTAATCTTACTCGTGAAGTAATGGAAGACTACACATTACCTACTGGTTTGCACTTAGAAGAAGGAATTCGGGTCCATATACCAGTTTATCACATTCATCGTGACGCTAGGAACTTTCCTGACCCAGATCAATTTAAGCCTGAAAGATTTTTGCCAGAAAACAAACATGAAATCAAGCCTTTCACTTACTTGCCCTTTGGAGAAGGCCCGCGGCTTTGTATAGGTAACTACTGTTTTATACATATTTGAATATTGAAATTAAACTGCTATATACGGATTTTATCGCGTTGTTTATTTGACACTTTATTACAAAATGTTGAAAATTGTTACACTACTACTACTATTCAACTTTACTAATTTTTAAGCTAATTAAATTATTATTAAAACTATTTAAGGTAGTTGGCACTTGACGGCCAAACACCAGCTTGGGATCCAGTAGTAAAAATAGTCAAACCCAAGAAGAAGCAAACCACAGCTAGACTTCATGATACTTTAAGCTCATTCTGCGTAAATAGAAACACCAATGATTAAATTATGTTCGGGTACTTTGAAATAACTACACTGGAACATTGAGACAACTGCCATCTTAGTCTCCCCGTGACCATGGCTGCTGAAAAGCAACCGAAACGTCGGGGAAAGTGTAAAAATAAATTAAATCTAAATAGTTTTAATAATAATTTAATTAGCTTAAAAATTAGTAAAGTTTAATAGTAGTAGTGTAACAATTTTCAAAATTTTGTAATAAAGTGTCAAATAAACAACGCGATAAAATCCGTATATAGTAGTTTAATTTCAATGAATAATATTCGCGTAAATAGAAGACAATATTACATATTTTAATAGTTTAAATCGATTTAACTAGGAAAGTTACTTTATTACTAATTTAAAATTCCAGGTATGCGTTTCGCCAAAATGCAAGTTCTCGCTGGGCTGATAACCGTGCTGAAGAATTACAATATCAGTTTGGCCGATGGAATGTCCACTACAGTCGATTTTAGTGCACGGATGTTGGTTAACCACACGTCTCATGATGTGAACCTGAAATTTGAACCCCGTACAAAGATTATGTAAGTCGTGTGAGTGTAAAACTTTGTCACCGATTTCTTGCACAACGTCCACTTTATCCTATATGTTCTTGTTGTTTCAAAAATAATAATGAATAACATGGTCTCTTTGCTAATCGTATTTGACAATACCACAAATCTATAAACCCACAAATAATAATCAGTAGAACAATTTGTAAGTTTCATTACTATTTGTTTAAAGCTGTAAGAGTCGAGGGCACTTTATTTTCCATCTCATTTGTCACCATAGGACTTGAATACACAAGGTAAAGTTTATGTATTACATTCTCAAAACTTATAAAATTAACCGGTCGTATACCGCCGGCTCGCATACCAGCCGGCAGATTTGTACCCGTCGTAGGCCGGTGGCTCGCATGCGAGCCACCAAATTGGCGCCAAAACGCCGCGCGCCGCCTTCGCTTAAGCGACGCCAATTTGGTGGCTCGCATGCGAGCCACCGGCCTACGACGGGTACAAATCTGCCGGCTGGTATGCGAGCCGGCGGTATACGACCGGTTAATATTGCGGGTTTAGATTTTAGGCGTATATAATTATCTCTACTGAAATATACTATAGAGATATCATGTTCATTACAGTTGAAGTGTATGTGTATACTTAGGTAATTGTAGTTTAAGTTGTTAACGATAATATTTTCATTATAATATTGCTTAGGTTCTCTAATAAATATGTAATTGAAATATATGTATAGAACGCGTATGAGGTTAATTATGACAAAAAATGGAGTGCCATCGATTTCTAAAATACGAGCAAGTCTCAGTTTAGGAATCGATGTGCCCCTTAGTAGTATGTTATTGTACAACCATCATAATGTATGCTTTCTCATATTTTGTATTTACATAATATATTATTTATTATACTTTTTTAAGCAATAAAATAAAATAAAATATATTCAAATATTAAAAAAAAATATTTAAAAATATTTAGTTTACATTCAATCATATTAACAAACCGTCACATTTATTATATTAGTACCACGTAGTACGATGTTTTTTGCCTTATACTTAGTACTGCTGAGATTGCTTATCTGCTTTATTTCCTACTAAAAATGTTACGGTTGTGTGTCGTGTTTAAAATTGCAAGATAAATCAATACATAATCTAAATATTTATATACAAAAATACACATTATATGAAACATTGCCATGGTATTGAATATTATAAAACTTGGTGCTCGCGCGGTTTTACTCGTATTTATAGTTAGGGTGCGTTTCCAATGACGCGGGGCTGGATGGAGTGGAGCGGAGAAGAGCAGTGAAAAGTAGCAAGTGTTTCCATTGAAGCGGAGCGGAGCGAGGCGGAGTGGAGCTGAGCAGACCAGAGCTGCAATGATCTTGTAATCTGGTGTCTTTCACTATGATTTCCCACGCCATATCTTTGGTTTAATTGCATTTGTATGTTGTCAGTCGTGTATCCCATAAACATAGAATTTTTTTGACACTTTCAATTAGTTTCTCATCCATTTTGATTCACATACAATGTCGATGACGTGTGAAGTGACGTAATATCGCTAACTAAACTAAAATGGAGCGCACGAGTCCTTTTCTGACAAGTTTACACTAGCCGCCGCGCCGTACCATCCCGCTACCCTCCGCTTCGTGCGCTCCGCTCGGCACCACAGCCTGCTCGACTCCGTTCTGTTCGGCTCGGGGCCGCATGTTCATATATTTTATTTGAAAATCCGCTCAGCTCTGCTTTGCTTTACTTGCACTGTTTCCATTGATGCGGAGTGGAGTTATCGAGCACTGTGATTGGCCAGTTCATGGCCCGCTCCTCTCCACTCCGTCCAGCTCCGCGTTAATGGAAACGCACCCTTATTATCTGCTCCGCTCACCAGGCTCGTAGCGTCATCTTATCGCCTATAACATTAATCAGGCGATTTTTAGTCAGTGAGTGAACGTTCGAGCGACCTTTGAAGATTATAATATATGTACGTAGATATGCACTTTTTAAATAAATTATAGATTCTGTTTATCAACCTTGACAATTTTATCAAAGACAATTGTCTAATGAACCCAATTATAAGCATGTGCTATTATCTAATTTGAGCGGATGCTTGACGGTCATTATATTGTAAAAAATAAAAAATATAATGAAATATGAAAGTGGTCTGTTTTTTTTTACAACAGTTATACGTGCACTCCGTTCGCGTCACAAGAAAAACTAAAATATATTGTTCGTTAAAATGTATAAAAATATTAAGTTACCGAATACCGTTGCTGTATTTAATGAAGGTTTACAGAAAGACTTATTGAGTCACTTCATGACTGAACTAATAATAATAATATAAATATTTATTGAGACTAAAACATGAATCCCACCAAACTGCCTAACAGTTTGTCGGCAGTGTATTAAATCTTTAATAATTATTTTTATGAAAAAGACCTTAAGGGTGCCTTTCCACTAGAGATGTGCTAGTTAGCTAAGCGGTGCGTGACGTAAAGGGTGAGCTATGAAGTTACGTGTCTGTTTTCACCAACGCTAACTGGTGTAGATGCGGTTAAGATGCGCTATGAAGATGTTACATCGTCAATTGTTTGAAACAACGTAAAATATTCTGAATGTGTCACGTGATATTTTTATATGATTGAATTCAGAATCTATGCCTTCTTGATTGGAGTCCTCTTTTATGAGTTCTTCATCACACATTGCGCGATATAAACGAATTATGTATGTACCTATAAGTATGACTAGGTGATGCATTTGCGTTAGTGGGTTTAAAACATATCCGTAACTTAGTAACGTCACTCATACCTGGTGGAAGGCAACCTAAAGCTTTAAAGATAATAACTTCACAATGCTTGGCGTGACGAAAAGGTACAACTACCATATACCATATAACGACGTTAGACTTCTAGATCTTATTATTACCGTCTGAATTCTGTTTGTTTATAACTTTTGTAACTGTTGAACTGGCTTTCAAAATGTACTGTTCGGGTCGAGCATTGAAATTTTGTGGCAATAATATATGCCCCCGTGAATGGTAATAGGGCACATGGAATTGCTTTTTCCTGGCCACATGTGGTTGTCATACACTTCTGCCAACCCTTTCAGGGATAAAGATGTGATGCATGTATGCTTTTTCTGTGTGTTGAATAAAATTTAACGTTAGCAAGTAACAAGTTTATTAAATTCTCGTTACTATATTTAAATGTCAATAAGAAATACTGCATAAGTCGTTGTAATTATAACTAGACTAGCGATGCGCCCTGGATTCGCACGGTTAGCACAAAGTCTTAACAAATTATACACCAAAACCCTCCTCAAGTATTACTCTACCTACCTATTGGTGAAAACCGCACGAAAATCCGTTCAGTAGTTTTTGAGTTTATCGCGAACAGAACAGACAGACGCGGCGGGGGACTTTGTTTTATACTAGGTATGTAGTAATAAGGTCTCGTAGTCAAATAATTCAAAAATGTTGTATAAGTACATAACATTCATAGTTACCCTACTATATTTTTGATAACATTTAATGCATATCTATTTTTAGAATACCGGATCTGTCTGACCCATTCGGGTTAGAATATACCCAGTGCATTCGTACCTAAGTAAATTTTTGTTAGGTGTAAATTGACGATTTGAGCTAGCACAGACTGCATTCCAAATGGTACTAAGTGATAACGTGGTTGGCCGAGTGTCGATGGTGGGCGAGAGAGAGGCCTTTCCTCTGCAGTGGGACAATACAGGCTAAAATAAATAAATAAGATTCGTTTAGTGTTATTACCTGTATTCTTTTTTATAGCTTATTTTCTTCCCAATGTTAGTAAAAAAGATATACAGTATAGATTTTGAACTTTCAATATACCAAAATATTGTATATATCTAAACTTGTCAATTTTAAGTAAAATATGTTTCAAAACTTAGTAAACGTGGATTTTTTGTAAGGCTGTCTTTAATTTTTTATTAACTTACCTACCTTTTGAAATCTGAATATCAGCAAATAGCTGTCCAATGCAAATTCACCCACATTAATGATTACTGCCCTGCTCAGTGGTTCGTAGCAACTAACGTCCGAGTGGTGTTATATAGCCTATATTACTTCTGTATAGAGAAGCTTCTGAATAGGAAAAGAACTTTTAAAATTGGTGCTGTCGTTTTGAGGCTATGATTCCAAACAAAAAAATATCCCTCTTTTCAATATGAATATAGATATAGATAGTGATGCCGCATTGGTATTGTTTAAAGCCACGAAACGGGTTATCAAAGGCATTGAAATTATCGAGCACTAGGTAACAATAACAACTGATAAATAACATACAAAGTAAAAATGTAGGAACGTTTTTCTACAAGAAACATGTTTTTAAAATATTTTTGTTATATACATCATAATATGTACCTACTTCTTTATTAGTCTAGAGGTCAATTGAATAATACATCAAAAGATATGAGTGCTAAATTCGATAGTTTAAACATCAGTTAAAACTATCGAAGTTAGCACTCATATCTTTTGTATTTCTCATAACGATGTTTTTATGTTCTGATGTTGTAGGTATAAATATGTTCTGTGCTATAAATACAGTGCATTAACCTATTAAGTCGCAGTGGCACACCGGTGGCCAGAAACAATAGCTTTTTAATGATGTCTGGTATTCTAAGATTTGACAGATTAAATAGTGTGTATGTCTATGACTTTATATTATCATCGTAGCACATCAGTAATTAGTGTAATTACCCAGTCTTTAGTAAGTTTATTCAAAGGTCAGACCAATAAAAAAATATAATTATCTTATCGAGATGCGATGGTGAATTTTAAGTGCAATTATCTTATTTTTATCTATAAATGTATACTTACTAAAAGTTACTACCGAAGTTTCTAGTATAAGACTTATAATGCATAATCAACGTATTCTGACGTATAAAGTTACTCCAATAACGAAAGAGTTCTATACCATGATTATACTCAAGATACGTAGGACGGGAACAACTAGAAAGATTTGCGAAAATAAAAAAATTTGTTCTTTAGGTAAATATTTTTTTATTAAATCTTTTCAAAGTATTCTCCATCAGCTTCAGTTTTCGAAACACTTATTCCAGTCCGCCGCAGACACCTCGTTTACAGCCTGCTCGAAAGCTGACAGCGCATCTTCCCGGGACGAAAAGCCCTTTGAGTTGAATATTTATTTTCAAGAATAAATAGAAGTCACATGGTGCTAGGTCAGGGTTGTAAGGAGAGTGACCCAGGAGTTTGATCGGCGTGCTGTCCAGGCAATTCCTCGTTTTTGAGCGCGGTGTGCTGTGTTTGGTCGCTTACTGCTCACAACAGAGAAAACTTCTGCCAAGCATTTAGTATTATACCATTCGGCGTTGATGCTACTTTGGTTCCGTAGAGGAATTGACACCAAGTAGCCAGTCAAATGGAAAAAGATCGTGATCAAAATCTTCCCCCCACTTTTAGATCGCTTCACTTTGGTATTGATTGCGTTGATTCGTTTTGAAACACCCAAACCGTCGACTGACGCTCCGTTTCTGGATCGTATTGATAAATCCAGGATTCATCACCTGTAATGATGTCGTAAACACGCCGAGACGAGCCTGCTTCAAATTTGTTTATCATATCACGGCACCATTCCACCCGGGCCTGCTTCTGAGTATCGGTGAGGTTGTACGACACCCAGCGTAAAACTATCCTCCTCATGCGAAGTTGCACGTGTAGAATCTCGTGAAGACTCCCCGATACAATCTGCAGTATGTGCTGAATCTCCTGATATGTAACTCAGCTACTGTCTTGGATTAAATATTTCACTGCTAGCACGTTTTCTTCCGTAACAGCCGTCAAAGGTCGACCACTTCTTTCTTCATCCCCCAAAGCTAGCCGACCGCTCTTGAATTCGTTATACCAACCAATGCAAGCCATTTGAAGTCTATCGTACGATTCGCCTAGTTTCAAGCGACACTTGAAATCATTGATTTATATAATTGCTTGAAATCGTAACAGATCATAGCGCGAAAATGTTCCCGACGCAGATCCATTTTCAAGGAGGCACGATAATTTAAATTAGGTCGCAAGAAAATGTGGAGGGACGTTTTGAAATTGGAACCTATCTATTTTTACTTATAAATAATCATATTTTCAAAATAGATTATAACTGGCCAGTCTCTCCCACATGAAAACTTTTTCTTTATTCGCAATACTTTCTGCGTGGCCTGGTATGTTACATTTTGGTTATATTCATAGTATCTTAACATAACTAACGTTTAAAACTGGTTGCGTAATCTATAGGTATATACGATAAACTGCAAACATGTTGACAAGTTGCATGAATGACACTACTCATTTATTTTTTATTTACACTTATGAGTTTTTCCTATCTCTTATTAGTAAAAAAAGGGATAAGTAATATTTAAACAATAGTGCTTCAAATGTTCTGTAGTAATTTTATTAAAAAAATAGTTGTAAAATATTGCATATTTGCATTTTCATTCCTTGGGTTTTATTAACCTTATAATAAAAATTGGTGCATTTTATAAATACGCATGAACGCATTTCAGGTGTTGTTTCTCAATCTTATTTGCTTGAATCTTATGACTTGCTTCTCGCCTTACTTACCGTGGATTAAAGACAAAAGGTTCCAATTAGGCTGTTTTCAAGTCTTCACAATGGGCTTGGTACTAACATATCTGCCTATTTTTTAAGTATAGGTAGTATTATTGGTTTTATAAATTGCATGCAGCGAGGTGTCTCAACAATTTTGCGCATGCATGAATAATGATAATAATTATATCAGCCCTGTATTAAACTGTTATACAGCCAGTTGAGAAGGGTTAGGCCCTAGTGCAGCCGCTGACCCAGTGCAGGCTGGCAGACTTCATATATCTTTGAGAACATTATGGAGATTGCACAGTCAAGCAGGTTTTCTCATTATGTTTTCCTTCACCGTTAAAGCCAGCGAATTCACTATTCAATACGCATATAACTTCGAAAAGTCAGAGTTGCGCACCTTGAGATTGAACTCGAGACCTCTGCGTGGCTGTCCAACGGTCTCCCACTAAGCTATCGCTGTAAGAAAAAGCGCGCACACGCTGTAAAGAAAAGCGCTGTTTTGCTGTTTTATTGCGTGCGCTGAGCGTATGATAGAGATAATACATGTTTGCGCAAATGAAATAGAGTACACAGACTTTGATAATTTCTAAAATAAACCGTAAATTAACATAATAAACAACCTACAATGTGATAGCTTTATCCCGAACTGGAGGTCAAGGCCAAACCATTTGGCACCTTTTGTGGTGGAGATCATTTGTAATGTAAATATTTTCAGATACGACTACTGATAAGAAAAAGTCTAGAATAAATGAGTTGAAATCGTCGGATTCTCTGTTCCTGGAGTATGGCATCTTCGGCAGGGAGGCGAAGTACGGTGTGAGTATGGTTCGTTTTTAGTAAATTTATATCATGAAATGTAAAATTTATGATTGGATAATTAATTTATCTTAGAATGTATAAATAAAGCCTTTTCATATGATACCCTATTCGATATGGTAAACCACTTCTAGATATTCAGTCCCTCTTTCGAGCCCCTTCTGCAACAAAAATAAATATGATATTTATTGGCGTCAAAACAATCCTAAATTTCAAGTTGATGGAATTGGTTTAACAATCAAGTTACTGGGATATTATAAACCGTTGTGCAACGCGAGTGAACTCTCATGGTCCGATAGAACGCGACCGCATAGAGATCAGGTGCTACACCAACGGCTTTGTGTGTTTTCCGAAGCACGGCGTAGTATAAAGCCGCCAGCTTTCTATTTGGAAATAAGAAGCTTTATACAACCCACTTTATATAGCTTTCTTCTGCCCATTTTTTTGTTAGTTTGATCCATAAATTAAGTCGGTAATGAGAGTGTTGTGCATAATGTTTCTTTATGTGCAGCACTCGCATTCGGCACCGCTACGTTGCGAAGGCAGCTTAACAGTATTTTAAAGGAAATACTCATTATAACGAGCCTGCCTATACTCCTCGAGATGGTCTTTCTGATGATCTTATATGAGTGTATAGGCACAGTTTGCGAGATTCGCAAATATGGTTTTGAATGCGCTTTGCATCTCTTGTTCTTATGTTTCTGAAGTTTTGTACAATACTGGAATTATGCCTCATTTGGGAGCTGTGTTTCAAATTCTGATCTCTATTATTATTTTTTTTACAAAAAAAACGGTAATATTGAAGCAAAGGGTACTTTTAAATATACTCTACAGAGTAACTTATTTGCTCTAATATTAGGTTGAGATAAATTTATTGGTTACCTATATTTGTAATTTCGTATTTGTTTATGTATCTTTTAGTCCCACAGATATATTAGTCGAAATATTGTCATGTTAACGTTTTTAAATAAAACATTTTATTTTTCTTTAGTTACCGTAAATCAAATAAAACAGATATTTGATAAAGAGGTACGAAACATCCAGCCTTTGTGAAATTGTTAGGCACATAATAAATAACTACGTCAAATTTTTTTTTATTAAAACAAATGTGAACAACAAAGAAGTCTAGATATCTACTCTTTGATATAGGTATTGTCAGGTATCGTAAATATAAGTATGTCAATGTCAAACATATTTCAATATAATTATAAGCGCGTTTTCTTAAAGTACGATATTTTAAAGTAATTATTTACACAGATTCATTTGTAGCATATTCATTTGTAAATATATATAGAATGAGTGCTAGTAAGAAAACGTCTAAAATTATGCCGGCGGACTTATCGGCGTACCGCAAAAGTTCATTCACTCTTACATTTGTGGTGGAGGTGCTTGGTATTGAAGTGTTTCACGATTGTAACGAAGGATGGTTGGATCTCTCGGCTGGTGCAGTCCAAGGAATGAAATTACAATATCAGCTGGCGCCTGGGCAGAATTTCGTTATAGACATACTGATTTGGCCTCATACTGCTCTGGTTACTACACTATTTATATGTAGAATGTTTACCTAATGCAAAACTATAATATCATTAATATTTGGTTAAAACAGATTGGTATGAAAGGTCGAATGCTATGTCTTTGTCTCTATAGATTCTGAACTCAGTGTATATAGCAGTAAGTAGCTACATGATCAATGTATTATTATACTAATATTGTCTCTCTCTAACGGTTAAGTATAACACGCAGACGACTGTAGTGCAGTGGAGCTAATTTTATTTAATATTATGACGATTAATCTAAATTAAAATACAGAATAGCACTACAGAGCAACGAAATGAGGGCTATTGCGCTTGAAGTCACCGCTAGAGGTGCTGGTGGAGTAAGGTCTCTAGAACTCATACTCTATAGTTACTTCAACGGTTATCATAGAAACCGACAATTAGTACCATCAAATACGACTTTTGACAGCAGCTGTGTCAGGATTGATAGGACCCTACTTGCTAGTGGTGCCGACTAGTGTCCACAAAAACGATAGCCTCCATTGTGCGGCTGTAAGAGGAAATCGTTAGACTCGTATCCTGCGGTGTAGTTTCGCCTTCCATTCAGTGCGGTTTTACCAATGGTCGATAGACGGTGCTACCATAAACCAAATAATAACTAGGTAAATAGGCACTATAACTAGAGAAGTTGTATGGGCAGCTGCGGTGGTAGACGAACGAGGTATTAGTAGAGCTTATTAGGTAACTACTAATAAACTAGTGATTGGCACTTTACACTTAACAGTATAAAGCTGTATTGATTTTGGAGACTTCGTGTAGACAAATTTTTAAGACTAATGCTTACATTTCCTGTTAGCTTTAAAATTTGTTTTTAAATCTTGCAAATATTAAAACGATCATCAGGAATTATAAATGTGTGTCCAGATTGGGCATTGTGTTTTATTGTATCCAGATTTATGTTGTATAATGATTGGCAAGTACTTGAAAGTTTAGTTAAAGGAGTTCATTTATATACAACGGTATAGCTTAAATGTTAGGTCTACCAAAAGTTTGTTGTAGCTATGCGCAGTAAAATTCGTTAATCTAAATCTGTTTGTTTGTTTTTATACGCAGCTACTGCATGCGAAGCTAAAGGACTGTATTCAACCTGTCAAATATTGGAATGCTAGGCACAATTAAAAAGCCTATTGTGACTGGCCAGTATTGTGCCGCTGCGATATTGAGGTTAATGTATATGCAGCACAGTGGATAATAATTGCCTAAGTTCTATGCAGCAATACTTTTTTATTAATTAATTTATATTAATTAATTGTACTGCACGGATGGCGTTGTGGCTTAAGTAGTTGCCTCGTACTTGACACTGTGCCGAGTGTTGTGGGTTCGAATCCCACACGGGACAAAAAAACTGTGTGATCCACAAATAGTTGTTTCGAGTCTACGTGTTCTTTGTGTCCGTTGTTTGAATGTTTGTAAAGTCCTCCGCGACACAGGAATTATTACCTACTAGTGCCGTAGTGGTCTTTTACATCGAAGATATATAGGTATAAGATATTTTATGTCTATTTGGTTGACTTAACTTTCAATTGTTTAGATTTTTTATGGATCGAACAGTGGATGGGTCCGAACTTGGCAGTTCTTGGAAAGGAAGTGGCTGGCATTTACGATTAGTCACGCGTTCCCTGTGAGAGTGGCAAGCTATAGAGAATTTATCGCCAATGTAATACCCTACTTCGGACTCGGCCATGTTAGCGCCAAGTAATGTACCTTTAATCTTTAATTTATAACAACGATAATAATAATGTCCTTCAGTCCGAAATTCGGTCACGACAGCCAATCTTGACGTAGACTGACTGCAATCTGCGCAGGAGACGATCCGATGGTTCGACAATCCGTCACGACTGGAAAGTGATCCGGCGCAGGACCAACGGCTTTACGTGCTTTCCGAGTTGTCGGTGTTAACTTCCTAACTCCGGGCTGATATTGAGATTTCTTAACGGAAACACCCCATCAATTTTCTTGGCCGGTTATTCAAACCCGATACCTCATGCACAGCAGTTGCATTCACTACCGCTGCGCCATCGCGTAAACATAAGGCAATAATATACAGAATAGTGATTAGAATCTTTAAGTTATATTTTTGTTTAAATATTTGTTAAATATACAGCTACTATATTATATCAAATTAGTATTGTTTTCTAAGAATGGACTTTTAACGTTTATTTTAGTGATATAACTACATAATTAAAATAATAATAATATACACAAATTATTGACAAGAAATATATACTAATGAGAAAATAAAACTTCAAAATTAAAAAGCGTCATAATATTCCTCCGCATCGTCGTCAATTGGCAAAGTGCCCAGAAGACTGGCAGCATTGGCACGTTGAATGGCAATACTTATTCTTTGTGCAAAGAAAATACCAGCCCTCTGGTCACGTGAAGCGTCGATGAACCGCTTAGCTATCTCTATAAACAGACCTAGCATTTGGACCCCATGGCCCCAGCGTCTCGACACCAAACGGCTCAAATATGTACTCACCAATAAGGTTTTGATATTTACGCCGTTTGGGCGTCTTCGCTGATGTAGCAGCAGCACCAGCACAACCCGCTGTGCTAGAAAGATGTGATGGCGCAAGGGTGTCGACACAAGTTGCGTCCCACACCAAAGGTCTACGCATTTTCCATGGCAGTAATGATATACCATCTGGTTTCTTGCCATCGTCGCGTACCAAGCCATGAGGTTCAAGCTGAGCAGGAACGCCAGAAGTGACAAGAGCCCGACGGAGTATGTTATTCAGGTTGGCGTGTCGTGATATACGACCAGCACTCCTGCTGTATGACAGGCCATAGTGACCAAGACTATCGACGGCTTCTCCACAAAGACGCGCAAACAAGAAGCAATGTGGAAGGTCGTATCGTCCAATATGGTACCTATGTTGGACAACGGGAGCGCCTGAAGCAAAGGCCCGACTCCCACTCTCCCACAGCCAGCAAGCGGGCACGTTCAGCAGCACAGGACGATATATTTATGAGATTTTCTAGAACTATGCTACATAATGGCCCATCCTACTATCTCTGAGAGAGTTGGTTTTCGCTTGGGCAAGCAAGTCTCCAAGCGTTCACGGCGTCGGTCATGCACAGTAATTCAGAATGAATCAGTGTAGGTGCCAAGATTTTCCTGGTCAATTCCTTCGTGCTATGGACCGAAGATAGGAACGCTGGTAAACTTACATCAGTAATTTTTCGAATGTCGAGGCCGCCCAAGCGAATTGGTAAGCTTGCTTGTAGCCACGCCCGGTCGTTAATGGCCACATTTAAAACTTTAATAAGAGTGTTCTGTATAATTTTATAAATTTTTGCTAAAAGTGTCAATTGGTGGCATGCATAAATTTAGAGACGAAAAGACAGTATCGAATAATTGTAAAAGCCGAATGTAAACATTAATTTTAAATAACCTGTCTGACGTTTCACAAACATTTTGAATTTTCTCTTCTATAAAACTATCAAAACCTTCATCTAAAATTGGGGATCCAAGGAGGCAAAGAGAGGTATTATCTAAAAGTTTAATATTAAGTGCCAAACAATTGAATTTAGATAATACCAATAGTTTATTGATGTTATTACCGACAAAAATTTCACATTTGCTTGGATTAAGTTCCAAACCTATTGATAGAAATTTATTTTTAAAAGTGCTAAGTCTTGTAATTCTTTATCTACATCTCCTCCTAGGGTGCCATCGTCTAGGTACCAGATATAAAATTTTGAATTTAGCTGCTTAATGATGGGGTGAATAGCTAAACTAAAAATTACTGGCTGATTCCAAAAGGTTTTTCTTGTAGATTAATTTTGATGGATATCTGTAACATTGCCGAATGAACTTATAAATTGTGGTGTTTCTAATTTTACTTGTGTCAACAAAGTATAACAATACAACTACTTATGTTGCTGACTATTGGAATCATTTTTAGAGTTCTAGTATTGTAACTATAACCAAGTTAAAGTATCGATGAATTATATTCATTATTTAGATGTCGAAATCCGCGGATGGTGTGGTGGTTTAAGTGGTCGCCTTGCCGCTGCGTCGAGTGTGGATTCGTGCCCCACAACGGTTGTTCCGAGTCAAATATCAATTTGTGTCCATTGTTTGAATGTTTGTAAAGTCCCCCGCGACATAGGAATAATTACTAGTCTAGATGTCCTTCTAAGAAAAAAATATAGAGACCACTAGAAAGATTTTACTTCCTCCAGTATTTTAAGATTTGCTTCGATGGCGCGACGGTAATGAATGTGACTGCTATGCATGAAGTCTTCGAGTTCGATTTATGGATTGGGAGCATGCTTATTAGGTTTTTCGGTTAAGTAGTTTTCAGTAACAGCACGGTGTGTCGATTGTTTGTCACCTAGTCGGGAATCTGCCCGACCATGGCAATGGATTTGCTACGAGCAACTTAAAAAATGCTGACGAAATGTGGCTGACATACATATTTGTTTACTTAGTTCGGGGACATAGGCTATGTCTTAACATTTATGACGTCAATATTAGGCTATTTGGCACTTATCTATATATTATATAGATTCGATTGATAACATCTACTACCCGTGGTACTCTCTTCTAGAAAATAAGAAGGCTATGGCGACCACGTGTGATTTTGTCTCTATCTTTTAATAAAAATTGCTTTTGCCCTTGACTTTGGACGTGTAGAATTTAGATTTAGATTCACCAGATTTAAGTTAGACTTTCAATCCAAGATACAACTGTTTGTAAACCGCATTCAATTTCGTACAGCAGTTTTAGTGTTATGTTATACAGGCAGATAGACAGAAAAAAATAATTGTTTCGGCTTCTGTAGCTCTTATAAAGACGCCACACGTTAATATTTCTTAAATACCGTTTCTGTACAGACATGGACTAGGTACATTTAATGAAATGTATGGATAGGCTTTGACTACTATCTAACTTGACATTAAGGAGCAATGTGCTAGTTTAGAAAGTATTCGGTCGTGACTTGCCTTCAAGTTGCGACTTTCTATAATATAAGCATTGTCAACACTAGAAAACAAAGGCATAAAGTAAATTTTTCGCGGCACGCATATACGCATTGATGTGGAAGTAAAGCACTTATGCGTGCTAATGGAATACCGTCATAAGATAGGCGGTATAATTGAGTTTGTCTCTCCGAAAGTTGTTTATGAAGCTGTCCACGCCGTAACTATGGAGTATGCCATTATAATATGAGCCCTATATTAAACTGTCCCACTGCTGGGCACGGGCCTCTTCTCAGTGTGAGAAGCTTTAGGCCAAAGTCCAACACCCTGGCCAAGTGCGGATTGGCAGACTCCACATATCTTCGAGAACATTATGGTGAACTGTCAGACATGCAGGTTTTCTCAAGATATTTCCCTTCTCCGTCAAAGCGAGCGATAGTAAACTATTTAATACGCACTTGACTTCGACAAGTTAGAGAAGCCAGTTTTGGAATCAAACTCGAGACGTGTGCGTGGCAGTCCAGCGGTCTCCCCGTAGGCTAACGCTAGTAATGTCTAATTCTGTTAAGGAACTAGAAAAACAAACATATTGTTATGTATACATAATTTTACGTGTTTTTCAGCGTTAAAAATGAGAAACCTACAGAAGTTTATCTACCGAAATTATCGTTTGGTCAACGCAGGCAGTTCGCGCCAGTCATCGAGACAGAGCTGACCCTAGAGCAATACATGCTGGAGTTAATTTGGAGTCTAATTGTGCACTATATACCGACCTCGTACTTGGACACAGTATTTGATGTCCCAAAACCAGTTACAGGTATTAACTAATAGATATTATAAATGCGAATGTGAGTTTGTTTGTTACGTTTTCACGCCTTAACTACCTGACCGATCATCATGAAATTTCGCGTACACGTTTAACGTTTTCACGCCTTAACTTCTCGACCAATTCGCATAACTGTTGTCAGGGGAACAAAAAAGGACATAGGGTACCTTTCATAAAAAAAGTACTATTATTAACCTAACCTACATTTATGCAAGCGAAACCGCGGGCAAAATCTAGTACATAATAAAATCGGCACAGTTTATTCATTATCGTGCTACTGCGCACGAGCTTTTTGCCTAAATACTTATACCCCTTACTAGTGCAAATAAGATTAGGCATATGTCTGATAGAAATGTACGCCTTGGATTGACATGAATGTGTTTAACATACAAATAATAATAATTTATCCTATTAAAATAGTAGTGGCCACTCTCGGAACATTTGTGGATTACACAAGTTCTTGTCCCGCATAGGGTTCGAATCCATAACACCCGGCATATTGGCAGTGGTGGCCACTTAAACCACTAAGCCTTAATGTGATTGATGGCTATTTAATTCACGAGGACGATCCTCGAAGATACCTGCCTGCTTGTTCCACTTGTATTGCTAGCCACGGCTTCACTCGTGTAAATGTAGGTTATGTTAATTTGCCATCCCTCAGGAACAGTTCTATTTTTCTGGATAAAAGGTACCCTATGTCGTTTTCTGTACCCGTGACAACATGTATGCTAAATTACATGATGAGTGGTCAAGTAGTTATGGCGTGAAAGGGTAGCAACTACATAAACATATTCACATTCGCATTTAGAATATTAGTAAGGATCTTTTTCTCCCTAGCCTTTATTGTTCGTTTGGGGTCGGCTTTTTAGTCTAACTGGATTTGACTGGATATCAGTTTGTACACGGAGCGGCTACCATCTGACCTCCGCAACCCGAAGGCTAACGATACCCTAAGGCTAGACCAGTGTCAGGATATTAGAGGGTACTGACTTTTCCAATAACGACTGCCATAGATGTTCATGGCAGCCGGGACCGACGGCTTAACGTGCTCTTCGAGGCACGGAGCAGGCGATAATTGTCAATTAATACGCACATAATTTCGAAAAGTGATATATCTTCCGAAAGTCAGAGGTGCGCGACGTGGCTTCGAACCCGAGACCCTCTGCATTGCAGTCTGTTGGTCTCCCCACTGAGCTATCGCTGCTATATATATAGCATATTAGTAAGGATATAGCTATAAAAAACCGAGCATATCTGAAACTGTTTAAGACTACGTGTTGAACAGAAATCCGGGACTGTCCTTATAGACTAATTAAAAGTGTGGTGACCTACGCTGGCAGCCGTCAATCCTGTGCTATAGATAGTGTTCACGTAAACGTGAATCTGCAATAATAGGCCTAAAAGCCTACAGCGTAAATTATACAGAACTAGCATACGGCAAAGGTGCGGCACAGGCGCAGCAAAGACATGGCATGCTTCAAATTATTTCCATACAAAATGTAAGATAGCGGCGCATTGTACCATTACCACACCATAATACTATTTGCCACTACGAACTTTCAACAAAACTCATACTTACCACGAAGCATGACCTCTTTCAATAAAATACCACCACACTTAGATTTTGATTTGTTTTGTACCAATCCCGAAACAGTAAAGCGCATCCATGCTCAGCGATTCTTTAGTTGTTAAATTTATTTTATTGTTATGCAACATGTTTTAATATTAACAAACTGCGGAAGCTTGTAATTGGCAACTTGTTTATATTAAATAACTGATCTATACTATAATTAGTCAGTAAGCTACCATAAACATTAAATAAAAAAATTGTGAGTGAAACACAAGCGACATCCAGCAGGATGCATCCCAGCAGCACGCAAGAGCCACATCACTTATTATATATATAGTACTTATGAAGAACAACGCACCTTAAACATATCTTCGCCTCTTCCGTATAATTATTATCGCCTCTTCCGTATAATTATTATCGCGTCTGTGCCTTATCCGTTCCATAACTTCTTTTTAATTAGAGGAATTGCTCCTGATGTATAACCCCTCGCCACAAGCGGAGGCGAGAGCGTTATGTCAGGCTCTCCCGAGACTTCGACCCTACCGACTAAAACCAGCACGGTGTGCCAGCTCGCTGCTTTGTATCGTGGGTGGGTCGCTGGAACTAAAACTACACCAGTGACCCACCCGGCAGTGCCCAATGCAGAGATTTAGTGTTTGTGGGCGACGTCTCCTTTTCTGTTCCACACCTGCGCCGTGCCGCTTCCCTTACGCCTTTTCTAAGTTATTAGCGCCTTAGGATTTAAATTTAGTATTAATTTCTAGTTTATCAGTGATGATAATGTTACAGATATAAGACACCAAGACGTAGTAATTGAACGCGTTCATCATGCGATATTGAATCGTGTTATACCGAAAGAGGTAGTTGAGTCTTCTTTACACGTCAAATCTAAATTGAAAACCGATGTGAAAGACAAGAAAAGGTTTGCAGAAGTTGTTAAGTTTGAAATAATATTATCTGGAGATGCAATAATATCAGGTATAAGTTAACGTTACCTAAGGCTTTCGTAGCGGGACTTCATATTATAATGTCCTCCAGATCGAATTTGGCGGCCAGTCTTAACGGAGACTGGCCATCTGCGCAGGAGATATTATAGTGCACAAGTGTGTACGCAAACACAAGTGCACTCTCTGTTCCCTAACTCTCATGATCCGATGGGACCGTAATCTGAAACGACAGGTGAGAGATCAGGCGCAGCACCAACGGCTTTATGTGCTTTCCGAGGCACGGGGTCTCTAACACCGCCAACTTCCTAACCCCGGGCTGCTATTGAGATTTCTTAACAAAAAAAACCAATAACTTTTTCTTGGCCCGACCCTGGATTTGAACCTGAGACCTTATGCAGTCGCATTTACTACCACTGCGCCACGGAGGCAGTTACGGGACTTCATATATTAACTATCCTTACTAATATTATAAATGTGAATGTGAGCTTGTTTGTTTCGCTTTCACGTCTTAACTTTTGACCGATTATCATGCAATTTCACATACACGTTCTCAGGGAAATAGAAAAGGACATAGAATACTTTTCATCTAGAAAAAAGAACTGTACCCAATAGGGTAGAAGTTTATAGCCAAAATCTAGATTAACAAAGCCGCGAAGAAAATTTAGTAGCTATAAATCATTGATACGCAGAAACCCAAGATGCATAGCTCTGTGCAATAAATGCTACTAATAAAAAGTAAAATCGAAAGTTTAAACAAATGAGAGACAATAGAATCACAAAAACAATCTTAAATAAACATAAACTTAGTCAAACAAAATCAACGAACTAAATAATATAAAGGACATTGTTCAGCTGCCATACATTATTAGCCTAAGAACCAACAGCCACAAAAAATATATGGTTAAGGATGACCACATTCAATTAAAAGTGAATATAAGTCATGGACACTTCTGAATATTGCATACTAACTGAAATACTTATGTACCGTTTTTGAGATTATTATTTTATTTGATTAGTGTGTTTGGCAATGCGGGTCGCATTTTAAATAAGGATGTAATATGGGCCATTATGGGCTAGTTAGGTAGGTGCCTTAAGACTTACAACTGCAATCAGTCAACCAATCAACTAAACAAGGTTGTTCTTATGTCTAGTTAATCTGGTACAGCTATATTGGCATCAACTTAAATCAGAAAATAAACCCGCAAGCGTCATAAATTCTAGATTTGTAAGTTTAAAAAATAATTTAGTTACCTATACTAAATTATTTTTAAACCTCAATGCGATAAAAAAAGGAAGATAGTCATTGAGTTGATATTTTATATGCAGCAATGCAGCAGCCGATAGCTCTGCGGCCCACAATGCAATTGCAGCAATACTGTCTTATTGCATACCTGTTATTTCGGTTAGCATCTACTAAAATGTAAACAAAATATACTATTTGACTTGTATGCCAAGTTGTCATGCCAATAGATTCGTAAATCAAAAAGTCGTAAATAAAATCGTTTAAAATAAAATGCCGCAAAATAAGATATATGTAGGTACTCAAAGTACACGCGCAATAAGTACAATGACATTCAATTGATGTTTGAAAAGCAACTGAAAATACAGATTAAATAAAACAAAAAATGTGTTTAGTTGACTTGGATTAGTGTTGATAGCTTGCACTATAGAAAAGCGAATAATACCGAGGAAGTGGTATTTGTTTAGTCTTTTTCATTAAAACTTATGATTTTTTTAAGATTTTGGTCCTATCTATGATAAAGTTCAATAATGGTATTTATAGAATAGCATTCATATTAACTATGTAAGAAAAATTACAGACTAGCTAAATAGGGAATAATTTCTCTGATATATTATAAAAACTGTAGGCATAGCAAAACTGCGTGTCTCAGACGTAAACAAAGGATGTCGATGTATTTAAAAACGCGGAAATACTTTTTAAAACGAAAATAAGATTCGAAAGTGTCTGTGAGATTGTAATGATTGATTGTTAAGTCATAAAATAAAATACAAATTATTGTTTAGGTGGAATCTGTGTTAATTCATAGACCAAATTGTTCATTTTCCTTTGGCGTTCAATATGAATTATTTTTCGCTTCGTCCAAAATTTGGATGCTTTTTTTAAGAAACTAAATTTAAGTTTATCTTAGGATTTCGTATTCGATTTTATAATGACTAACAAAATATATTATTATTTCAGTAAAGGTAAAAATATTGTTACATCTAACTAGATGTAACAATATTTTTCTTAATATTTGTAGTTACATAGGCTTACGATCCTTAGAAATATTTTGAAAGTGCCAAATATTAGGAGTATACTTTATTTTTCTTGATATGAAATATAAATAGTAATTACCTAGGTATATATTTTATTCATACGTTATAATCGAAACATCATCATTAAAATATTGAGCTGTAATAGGATATTTTATTAAAATTATTTTTATTGAATGCTGACCTAACGTAATTGGAAATCTCAAGCCAATTTATATACTTGGAGAGGCCGAAGGTCCTTATTACGTTCCCCTATAGACTACTTATGATAATAATAACTCTTAGGAGAGGATGATAAGAACCTTTGCTATTGCTTCTGAAAATGCTGGGTTAATTCAAGGGTTTCTAAGAGAAATTAAATATTGCAATTTATTTCGTGGGAACATCGAATTCCTAATTATTTAAAACAAGATTTTGCTCATGGATCCCTCGCGTTATTTTAGGTTTTGTCAATAAATTACTATACCTCGGGAACAGTATCCTTTTCCAGACGAAAGGTACCCTACGGCCTTTTCTGTACCCCTGATTTGTCAGGGGTACAGAAAAGGACGTGTACGTGTGATGATCGGTCGTATAGTAAAGGCGTGAAAGCGTAACAAACAAACAAGCTCACAATCGCATTTATAATATTGATTAGGATTATTAGTATAATATACGTACTTATGAATAGTTACACTCTGCACGGACAGCGGAGGGAACAAGAGGTCGCCGAGTGCTGTGAGTTCAAATCTCACAAGGGACAGCTTTTTGTGATGCATAAAAAAATGTACTGATTCTTTCTTTCTGACAGACATACAATTAACGGACACATAGCACTAGATGTACTTTGTGCCCGTTAGTTGTATATTTGTAAAGTCCTCCGCGACACAGAGCTTGAACTTTAAAAAGCATTCTGTATTAGGTCGCATTTAGAATACATTAAACAGAGCATAACAGTGTAATGTGGTCATGGTTAGGAATTTTAGATAATAGTTATAGAATCCTAAAATAAACTTTGATACATTGGTTTATCATTAAAACATATATAATTTAGGACTCTCACAATGATACGAAGATTCAAATATAGTTTCTTCATTCTTTAGACTAAAGGCAGTTGTTTTTCTCATCTTAATTTCATGCCAAATTTTTTTTTCGACAAATCTGAAAGCTTTATAATATAAATTATAAAGCTTTCTGATTAGCCCATAGGAAACAAATTTAGAACTATTCAGATTAATACTGTTCTCATAAATAAAATTATTTATTAGTCAACTTAATAATTCTTTAATGTGGCCACCTCTTTTTCCTGAAGAAGACCCGTAATGTCACTTCTGTTTTAGGAACAGGCAGAGTCATAGCCTTTGAAACAGTTGGCGATAAACCACCAGATATGGGAGAAGTTATTGTTCTGATAGCCAGTGCCGGTTTGCCAGCACAGGATGACAATCCAGTGGTCTTTATCAACATAGGCAAACTTACAGATATTCCAGTTAAGACACTGCAAAAATACAAGTAAATGATACAAAAGATAATGTAGTATCAGATAATTTTTTACAAATAGTGCACTTACTCTCTGTTTAAAATTGCAGCATAAAAGAAATTTATACTAAATGGAAAATAAATGACGAAGAACATTGTTCTATACCACAACCCGTAGTTCCATCTGTAAAAGATATTGATTTCAATGATCACCATGCAGTGCCGCTACCATTCAATTTGGCGTCAGAATTAATTAATAATTTCTTAGAAAAAGAATATCGTATCCAGGTTATTCAGTGCTTGTTATATATATATTATAGTTTGTTCCCTTACTTTCCTATGACCATATATCCACTTGTTTGTAACTATATCGTTCATCTAGTTATTAACCAATTTAATTCAACTATGTATCTTATTGCAGCTGCTGATAGCAACTCAAGTTTGTCAATATTATTTAAAACTTTATTTTAGATTCGAGGCATTAGAACACTGCCGATTAATGAATACAAAAAGCTTTTTGGCTATGCAAAAGGTGATCGGGATTTTGGTATCGCTGTGCCACCTAAGCTAATTAAAAAGAGTACTGATATTATTATTGCTACCACTAAAATAAACACAATTCAGCTGACTAAAACAGTTAATTCATTTATGAGAGGGGATTATCCGATATATCCACCTGAAACATATTTGAAGCATTTAGAACGAGATGGAATATGCACTAATGATATAAACGGCCTGAGGTTGCCTTTGCTACCCGAAATAGTAGTACCTCCAGGCGTAATCTTGGAAGCACAGATGACTTTGGAAGTATCTATTGGGGTGGTTGGGTGCAAAGCTGAAAAAATGGCAAAAAGCTATTCTAGATTATTCATTTTAGATAATAACACCGAAGCAGTTATGACACTATTGCTTTATATAACAGAAATCAACGAAGACGTAGTAGAATCTGGTGAGAGAGATGATTTGTTAACAGGGTTTGCTTTGGACACAGGAGCTAAAGTGTTGTTCTTTATTGAAGGTCCTAGAGACGGAAAAATTTTAGGTGTATGGGAGTTAACAACAGATTTTCACCCTAATATGAAATCTATATTTTCAACTTCGGCTAAACATCGCCATCGATTGTACCCTGGTGAGAACAACGAATAATGTTGCATACAGTGTGTAACACAAAAGGTGTGGTCATATTTAAGGGTCGCATAATATAGCCCACTAGAAGTAGAATAGAAAAATGTGAGAATTAAATCTGTATACATTATTTCCATTCAAAAACATTTATTTTTATGGACTGTACAATATCAGCATAATGTATTCGATACTAATAGCTGACTCAGGTGATCTCCATGATCTTAAAAGAGACCAGGCGCAATTTTGGTACTGATTGAAATAGTTTGTTTCGATGTTAGAATAATAAATAAATAAAATATTTGAAACTCTCATCAAGTATAAAATAATTTGTTTTATTCGGGGTTATAAAATAGCCTATATGCCATAAAATAGGTTATTTACATTACGACCCTAAAATAAGACCACACCTTTTTGTTACACGCTGTATATAAATTTGTTACGATTAAAAAGGTAAATTTTTATCTGTTTTATTTAGAGTTACGAACGGCTGCTATGCCGTTTAACATTTTGAAGATGTATGTGCCGCTGTCCATTGTCCTGGCCTGTCCCCCGATTTATGCTCGTCCTGCATTACCGCTGCCCACTCGTCAGGTAAGTAATCTATATCTGCCTTTACTGTTATAAAACTCTATAGATATTCTTGAAAACTAATTGGGTCGCCTATTAATTTTATACAGACTTTTATGAGGGACGGGGATTCGGCGATAAGAAATTGAAGTGGAGATCATACTCCAAGCGACTACCGTATTTAATCTGTCAGTTACAAGCCCTTGGTTTCACAAAAAGAGTAATATCTTAAACACTTACAAAACTATCCAACAAAATATCGTGGATTTCTCCTAAGATGCAAACATCTAAACTCAGACAAAGAAAGATTTTCAAGTAGCAGGCAACATAATATAGTAAAATATAATAGAGGATATTCCAAAAATAATGACAACACAGATTTTATGAACTAAATACATATGTGTTTCCAGGCAGTACTTAAGTTTGGTCGTCTATTAGCCAGTAAGATTCCAAGTTTTCTGAGTGCAGATGATATGCCTACAACCGCAGAGCTAAGAAGCTTCATACTAGAACTCTGTGTCGCACCTCGTCCACCTTCATTTACCATGAGTACTTTAGATGACCCACCCCCTAATCTTCGTAAGTATTATCAATGTGGGTTTTTGTGATAGTCACTTCTAAGTTTCAATATTCTAAGTAGTGGATTCTTACTTACTTATCAGATATGGCACAGTTCTGAATTTAATAGTAGCCTGTGTTAAAAACAATTTTAAGTATACCTATAATATGTATAATATTCATCCGTCCATCCAAAATTTAAATGCTATGTATTTGTCGGTGTAGCAATCTCCATATTTCTCGATCTGATACCAAATCCTTCAATTCTCTATATGTATCTACATTTGCATTTTCTTTCAATTGATCTGTGTACTTTCTTCTCTTTCTCTTTAATTCTATTGCACCTTTCATAATATTGTTTATAAATTTGTCATGTGTAAGTAAGTGACCAATCATGTTTCCTCTTCTTTTCCCTATATAGAGAATAGAGAATATTCATAGATATATTATTTTTATTTAAATTGTAGTGAACGCTAAAATGTCAGTACATACACAATCGATTCCCTCGCAATGACTTGGTTACGATGGTTTTATACTTAGTATAACTTTATAATTTGCAGTAGCAAACATTGCCACACCAGTTAGAGAGACCGTTCAATCAGTACAAAGGATCAACTGGGAAACCCCTGGAAAACGAAGTGATTAAAGAATACACTAAATTACTTAGTATGTCCTTATTGTTATTTCATTTTTAACACCCCTTTTTAAAATCATTGCCGTCGTCCTAATAGAACGAAATTACGCGGCTGACCAAAAGTGTGTTTCATACGACCATCAAGTGAATGTTTATATGGTCATCTTTCCGGCCTTAGCATGTTTCTTCATGTGTTCGTACAAACTAGTTCATCGCTCATGCATAGTTCGCTATCTAATAATCAAACATTTTATCGTACCTATGGCAACGAGGACACATGTTAGATACCTGTGTGTTTTTGAGGATTGGTACGAATAAATTCATGCGTACTTGTGATGGTTGCGTAGTCACGATTTTAGTACGACGCGCGACGCCTTGTATTTGTAGATATAATTGTATATAAAATCTTTTTGCTCACGCCACACGAATTTTTGATGCCGAATGTTTGCAAAATAATTGCGATGGCAAACATTTTCAAACATCCATGTTTCAAAAAGGAAAAATATAACTTTCAGCAACGTTATTACTGTTGTCGTTTTTGTCAGCGGGTACTGCCAAAACATATAAATATTCATGGTCTCTGCGATTTGCCGCTTCGGCACAGTTAAATTCCAATTTATTACGAGTAGCATCGGTTCCCTAAACGGCTAGTCGAAGTTCGTCCAATATCGTTGCGTGCTACGTTACTTATATACCTCAACTAGGTAACTTACACAATAAAATAAGCCAAAGTTGAAATTTATTATGTTCACAGCTAAAATTGATTGTAGTAAAAGCTAACTACTTAGCATTGTTGGAACACCCCAAGTTGCGTCACTCAAATATAATAAAAGATGTAATTTTACGTACTTATTTAACGTGGCAGGTTGTTTAATGTAAACTTTAAAATTACGCAGCTTCTCGGCTTTGAAGAAGGTAAACAAATTGCTGAAACTGTGGTATGAGTTTCAGTGTTGAAGCGTTTCATCAAGTAAATTGAAATTGATGTAATTATTTTGAATTATATGTATAGTTTTGTAATTGTTCTCAGAGGGTAATATTAATAAAAAACATACTATGTATGGGTGAAAAATGAAAATGGTATTACTTACAGGTTTCCATTTAGTTACGTATTTTCTTTGTATATACAATTTTGCTGTGTGTTGTATCTGAGACTGAACGGATATGCAAGCGTAGCCGCGGACAAAAACTAGTAGAATATAATGCAAATAACTATACCTATAGTTTACGTTATTCCAATATAGTTCATATTGGAATATTTAGTTTATGCGCTAAATTTAGAGCTCAAAAGGTTACCCTTTTGTCGTATGGATCGTCTAGGCGCAATACGCTCGAAAATAAGACTTCTCAGAAACAGATAAGCGGGTATAACGGGTAATAAATTTGTGTGTCATAAAACAAAACAATAAAATCTGTCATCTTAAGTAATGCCGTCGTGTTTTAGGCTTATCTGTTAACGACGACAGAAATCTTCGTTCCCGTGAAATTGGTAAGATAGTAAAGTAAAATTTATCGCTCCGCTTGTCACCGAAATAACCTATTCTTGTTACTTAATTAAACGTTATAGTCATATTTCCTTCAGTATCGTGTAAAATTGATGTCATCTCATATTATTAAGGCAGGAATATGCTAGCACGTTGTTTATTCGTAGGTATTTACTTTTTATGGGTTTTAAGTGGTATTAGTATATTCTTTTTATATAACTGAGCTAGCGAAAAACTATTTGACTTGCCTGATGGTAAGCGGTTACTGCGTTCAGGTTCAAAATGTACGTTTCCCAAAATGTCCCTTTTCCAAAATGTCCCCTGGTACCAGAATGTCTCTTTCCCAGAATGTTAGCCTATAAACACTTGCAATGCAAGGGGCACAATAATTTAGATTGAATGAAAGGTACCAATGGGCGAGGTAGGTCATATACCTAGTCCTCCTTACAACTTAGTCATCGGAAAATGCAGGATGTATAGTAACACTTACTGAGTTTCGTCTACGTACATAAATAATCGTCGTAAATTAACTAAGTCTTGCGATGGTTACTGTATGATCTTACGATGGTTGCATGTAAGAAGGAGCTACTTTTCCGGGCGAGCTGGCTTATTTCTACCGGTTCCAAATATTTGCCAAGGGGGGTTCTTCCACATAAATACATATCTCGGTATGTTATATTCTGGTAGTAGACTATATTCATATATCCTTACAATAAATTTTTGTTTTTCATAAGTTACACTCGTGCTTTATGCATGTTCAGCACAAGAGAGAAATATTTTTGATGACAACACAGTGCCTCCTAAGGGAACTTTGTGAACATACCTAACAAAAGAGTGTCATTAGCTGTGTCATTCGTTAAATATACCTATAAGATATGACTGACCTATACCTAAATTTCACTGACAAAAAACTCAACAGTACATATTATGTAGCTGCTTTTTTACGTCGACTAGGATAGTAGGTACTTCTCCGGTCAAGTTGGCTTATTCATGCTGAAATCAGCGAGACTGTATTATTCACCTACCATTTATAGAGTTTCAGTTTTATCGTCGTAGCCGATCAACATTTCTCAGTTAATTTAACAGAATACTGAAGTCTGGAACTGTTTTCTGATAGTCGACTAATCGTTTACTGTTCATCGCAAGTAAAGATGATTAAAATATGGGACCCCGTACTAGTTGTTGGTTTATTTATTTACCTATTATCAAATGAAATGAATTTATTTGCTTGAATGTTGTATACATAAGTGTTAAAATTACAACAAAGATATTATATATCCAGCATTTGCCATCTGTGGTTCATGGCATGCAAATATAAAAAATATATAAGACTATATAATTATAAAAGAAAATCTCAGACTTAACAGAGTAAAACATCTTGCAACAAACTATCTTAATAGTTGTGTTTAGATCTTAGTGATTTTAATTATTTTAATTGGCAAACCCCAAATGTTACACTGAAGCAGTATTAATTGATACTTGTGGTAACAAACTTAAAAATAATGTGCAAGTAAACTCATTTATTCATACTAAGATTATTAGGCACTTAAAATTTCAGGTGATGAGCGTTACTTCAAGTGACATTAAAACTTCATCGTTGTTATTTAATATAACATTTGGCGCACCTAAGCGAAATGAAGTTGATAATTACACATAATTTACTTTTACAACTTTATAAAAGTTATTTGAAACACCCGGTATGTTTGTTAGCACGGTTACGCTTGGCAATGTGTAACTTGCGTCGTGTTATAAGTCGGCCAACTTTGACAGTATCATTGTGTTGTGTTCACACTTAACTCATTGTTTAAACATGTTTGTGTTTTAAGTGTTTGCACGGAATGCGACATTAGATATTCTGGTTAACAAAACGGTTTCGCTGCAACATGTCTGTCACGCTATGCGGCTTTAATTTGATTCAAAATATAAACATCTGGGGCATGGTGGAAACTTGTTTCGGTTTCTGAACTAAACATGAATAATACGCTGTCATAATTATTATGGTAGGATATCAATACTGTTGCGATTTTGATTAAATTCTGGGTTTTTAAGAATAATGCGGAGTTCAAATTCGGCTCGCTTTTTATTCTTTTATTTATTTCTTTTATGTATTTATCATAAAGAATCCACCAGTATACAAGAGAAGCAAAGAATGTAAGAAGTAGTATGATTGACTTTGTTGTAGTGGATGAAATATTGAGAAAGAATATCCTAGACACTCGGGTATGTAGAGGTTATTGGTGACCATACCGAACATTTTTTGGTTATGAGCCGGATACGTGGCCTCTTCAAGGATGGCGACACCGTATACCTACCCGAATAAGTGCCCAAGAACGAATAAAAGAAGAAAATTTACAAGATGAAGTATTGAAAGACGAGTATAAAAGTCAATTGAGGAAAAGATTAGAAAGATTTTGTGACATTGATGATATAGAAGAATTATGGCAGTCGTTTAAGCATGAAGTGGTTGTTGTAGCGTCAGAAGTATGCAAGGGGTAGTACATGAGAAGAAGCAGGCATGGTTAGACTGGCTATCTGTCAAAGCCAATGAAAGAATGCAAGAAGCAACGAATGAGGATGTGAATGAAGCTAGGAATAACTTTATAAGAATGAATAAGGTAGTGAAAGATGTAATTAAGAGGGAAATAGAGGAATTGAAAGACAGACGAGTTTGATGTTTGTTTGTTTGTTTGTTTGTTTTTTGTGTGGTTAGTGGCCAATACGAGTTTGATAGAAGATTATCTGAAGGTTTCCGGACTAATGTAAAGTTTGCCTGGACATCCATTCGCTCGGTAGAGGTAAAACCGTAACCACAGAGCTGAAATCAATCAGAGATAAGAATAGAAGTTTATTGAATGAAGAAAAGAGTGTTCTGAAGCGATAGAAAAAATGTTTTGAAAGTTTATTTGAAAGAGAGGAATGGCAAGAGCAAAGTTTCGAAATGAATGTTAATGATAGTAATGATGAAAGCCCTATTAGTATGGATGAAATAATGAAAGCATTGATAAGCATGAAATCAGGAAAGGCTGGTCGGTATAATAGGATTACAGTCGAAATGCTGACAGCTGGACAGAATCTCATAATAACTCAGTTGTGCTGCCTTTTTAACTTGTGCTGGAATACTGGCCGTGTGCCAAGTGATTGGTGCAAGGCCGCCTTTATACAAGGGAAAAGGCTCACAGCAAGATTGCAAAAGCTATAAAGGCATTAGCTTGCTCAGCGTCGTCGGTAAATTGTATGCGAAAGTGTTAATTGAAAGGATTGTGAAAGTAACCGACGAGAAAATATGGGATTCACAAACGGGATTTAGAAAGGGTATGGGATGTACGGATCAGGTTTTTTCCGTACGGAGCATAGCCGAGAAAGTTTTGGCCCAAGGTCAAAAAGTCTATTGAGCATTCGTGGATCTGGAAAAGGCTTATGATAAAGTGGTGAAGAATGAACATTGGTCGGTATTGTCCATGTATGGAGTGAATAGCAACCCCACGCGAGCTCTGAAATCTCTTTATGATGATTCCAGAGCTTGTGTTAGGATAAATAGAACCTACACAGAATGGTTTAAAATCTAAATAAGGTGTTAGTCAAGGATGTGTAGTGTCACCTTCGCTGTTTAACCTATACATGGATAATTGTTAAAAAGATTTAAAAGATTGTGAATGGGATTAAGAATTAATAAGTTACTTATCAAATGTCTTCTTTATGCCGATGACCAATTAATACTTGCGTCTTGAAGAGTTGCAGGCGATGGTAAATATTATGCATAGTGCTTTTGAGAGTTAAGGAATGAAAATAAATGTAAGCAAGACGAAAGTAATGGTATTTGAAAAGGAAGAGTACGTGACGTGATGTGTAATATTATGATTAATGGAGAAAAGTTGAGCAATTGAAAGAGTTTGTATATTTGGGTTCTACGTTTACAAGAGATGGTAAACATGACGGAGATTTTGAAAGGAGAACGATTGCTGGCAACAAAGTAAATGGAGCTCTACGCGCTTTTATGAACAGTCGAAATGTATCCGAAAAGGCACGTTTCGCTGTTCATAGAGGACTATTAGTGACCACACTTATGTTTGGAAGTGAAAGTTGGGTATGGCAAAAGAAACATGAGAGCAGAATTAATGCTATAGAAATGAGAGCGCTGAGAAGCATATGTGGTGTGACTCTCAAAGATACAATAAGAAATAGTGTGATTAGAGAGAGATGCGGCATGAAAGTGGATATAGTGACAAGATTAGAAAAGGGTATGTTAAGCTGGTTTGGGCATGTAGAAAGAATGGACGAGGAAAGACTGACTAAGAAAGTTTATAAGGCTAGTGTGAATGGAACAGTCGCAAGAGGAAGACCTAGGCGAACGTCTCTCGATCAAATCGGAGGCGTTCTGTTCAAAGGCCAAGTTAAGAGCACCTTGAACCTACGGTCGTGTATGAGGAATGTGATGAAAGTGAATAAAACCAGAGAAGTAACTCAGGATCGTAGCAAATGGAAATCCGTAGACTCTGCCTACCCCTCTGGGAAACATGCGTGAATCTATGTATGTACTACAGACCTTTTTATTCTCTATTACTGATCAAATTTATATATCTTGTAAGGAAATTCAAAGGATAAGTTTATTAGTTTTAGCTATACGTAAACTCTGAAAAATACTATTATACTTGATACTAGTAAAATAAGCACTTATATAAATCTTTATTTTATTCCTCATCAGCTATTGATTCGACAGTCGCTTGTTAATCCTTAGTAATAATTCTCAAAACTTTTCAATAAATCTCGTTAAACAACGACTTTTGAGGGACGCGGGAATCTTAGAGTGATAGCTAAACATCCTCTACTAAGATTAATTTGAGTTTTTCGAAGTAGATTTATGGGAAGGTTGGATCTCGCGATCGCACGGGCGCGCGCGTAGACCGTTCTATTCGGCCGATCATTTGTCAGTGTCTCGGCTTTATCTGATCCGAAAACTGAATGAATTTTGGCAAGCGCCTTTACAAAATGCGTGTAGCATTATGCCAAAACTCGATAGATGTATGTGGTGTTAGAGGAATTTGTTGATTAAAATTATTTAGGCTTATATTTTGCTTTTAAGTTGTCGGTTTCAAGTTGTCTTTGTTACACCAAAACGTATAAGTAGGTACAATAAGGTACAATCAAATTTAATATGAAACACAGAACGTCAAATGCTTAAAAAACATATAATGTAAATTACCGAGTCTGTTGTTAGGGACTAAAATAATCTATCTTTGTACATAAATTGCCTATATCATAACATACGTCTTTTTATTACTTTTAAATTAATTGTCTCAAGACGTAAAGTAATCAAATTTAAAGTGTTTGTCAAAAGAATTTGTTAAATAAATTGTCGTAAGAATTTATGTAGGATCCAAATTAGAGATTAAATAACAGAAAAATGAAGTTTTTATACTTGGTAGTGTGCAGGATTCTTTGTGTTCAGTGTGTATGTAGTGTAGAGGCTGTTCTATGCATCTGATGACGAATTAAACGCAGATAGCGAAGTGATGATTTTACTGAGAGACCACTGAATTGTACAAGGTTGTGACAAAGAATGGTTAACATTTATTATACAGCATTACAAACTAATTAAATATTATTATAAGATAGTAGGTTACACGAGTGTACATTTATTCTATCGAAAGTATAAGTACTAATTTCTAAAAAGGAAATGAGTGACTCTACGATGATGTAATGTCTAAGTAATGGTGGTAGGCACAGTAGTACTTGTATTTTACGGAAAATGTACAAAATATATTCATTGTCTAGTTAAATTCGCCTTGGTAGCACTTGTAATACGATAAACGAGAAACTTTATGATGTCCCAATAGACCCGTGCACTAAAACTATTGTTGCACTGTCTGCATTTATCAAGGTTTCTGTGCATCGTTTAGTGCGGTATGCAAACAGCGCCTTATCATATTCTCAGTGCTATTTGACCCACCTACTTTATTTCTTAAGCCTCGCATGTATTGGATTGGAACCTAGTTATCAGTAAAATTACCAATCTGATGTTTTAGAATATTACGGCACTATAACACTCTCAAGAGAAAATATCAGTTCAGAGAACATATCTTAAATCTCAAATAACAAAGCTGTCAAAAGGGGAACGTCCATCTGAGGCTACGAGTGGACAAGAGGCTAGAGAAAAAATACTTTCCAGTTGATTTTGTCGTAAAACAATATGTATTTACTTTGATTCAAATTGACGCCACTGCAATATACAAAAAATAGTTAGAAAGAGTAAATCTATTAAAAAAAACGATAAAGTAAGTCAATTGGAAAACAAGAAGTTGTGAAATATTGCCAGCTTCATAACATATTTTTAACAAAATGCAATTATTATACAATTACAATAATATTATTATAATTGTATAATTGGAAAACGCACGGTAGGTTGTTGTGCTCATACTATGACTGTGCTTTGGTATATAGGTTGGGCAAGATATGAGTCCAATATGGCATATATTGGACTCATATCTTGCGCTTCTGCGCCTTTTCTAGATGATTTGTTAATAGTATATGACAATGAAAAGAATATAGACGTTTAAAATAACAAATGTTTTTTTTTCATACCCTATTAAGTACACCTCCTATCATAATTAAATATTAGAGTATTGAGAAAAGATATGATTTTGAATTATCTCACAGCCAGACACATTTTCGCATAGAAAAAAAACCTCAATACATTTGTTTTTTATAGATATTTCTAAAATAGTGGCGTCAATTTGAATATATTTTTTAGATATATAATACTGTTAAGATCTTGAAACACTAAATTTTATAGAAATTTTTGATGTTCATCTGTGGCCTGAGACACTATGGAGAATAGGCATTCCCCTTTAAAGTTAGAACTAATCAAGTAAGTGGAAAAATAAAATTATTTGTTAAGTTGCTCGTGTATAGATAAAGATGGTAAATAGAAACTTAAAATAATAGTAAGGGTGTCTTCCGAGACAGGGGACCTACCGGAAATACCCTTCTCAACCTTTTACGTGACGTGCGTGCGTATTATCTGATTTTTATCACAATTAATTTAGCTTTACTACTAAAATGTCACCGGGGAATATATGGCGATGGCTTAATTCCCAATTTGTGATGAAGGATTCATAGTGTTCTACTATATTAGATTTGCAATACACATTTTGGGAAACTGATCTATCTGCTAAGATTATATCGACCTGAATTTCGAAAGTAGTATATATTATTTGTGTGTATGTGATAGAATATTATATTATTATATTGGGCTCGTTTTCTACTGTCATAAAGTTATGTACAGTATTTAAAAATAATATTAGCGGGCCTCGATGGCGTAGTGGTTAGTGTAACCGACTGCCACGCCTGAGGTCGCGGGTTCGATTCCGGCACCAGTTAAACATTTGTGTGCATGAATATGGATGTTTGTCTTGGTCTGGGTGTTTCTATGTATAATATGAATATATTTGCAAAAAAAAAAGTATATATGTATGTTTATTCATTGTATAGTACCCATAGTACACGCTCTGCTTAGTTTGGGCTAGATAGTGTTGTGTGTATGTGGTAGAATATTATTATTGTTATTATTATATTACAATTTTGAAAAGTCTTTTACCATAATATTTTCTAAAATGAAATAGGTAGCAAAAACCTGTCTCTAGACCCACAGTTTAACAAACCAGATGCTCGCGTAAGTTAGACTGTCTCTCAGTCATAAACAGAATTCTAGGCAGTCTGTTACCCGCGTATAAATTAATTTAAATCATCGAATATGGGTGAAACCTCTCACACGAACGAGAGTCAAAATCTGCCTAGGTTGTAGGTATGCATGCGTACGTCCCAGTCATTTAAAGGAAAATTGTGCTGGTTTTAATCGTTCGTCCTGTTTTATACCTGAGAGTTTAATAAATCTCGCTCGTCCGGGTGACACGATATACCTAAAGTTATAATACCCCATGATGAAAAAAAAGGTGTTTAACTCTTTGACAGGATTGATTCCTTACATGGACTGTCGTAGCTGTATATGTTATTGATGTGCTAAGACGCATTGTAACTTTTTGTAAAAGGTTACTCTTCTATAAGTACTGTGACAGAGTTCGTTTAACCTCCACATATATTAAATTGTGCGGTGGCAATTGTCTCACGCAATTCTTCATCTATATTTGCCCACTCAAAAAACTATTCGACAAATCTACTTATTTAACCTATTAATACATGTTTTATTGACTACTGTAATAGTGTAAGTAATTATAAGTCGATTGATTGAATCTCTTCACAAACTAATAGATGCGTTCGCTACGCGTTATACAATTTTTTAATCCCATAAGAACAAAAATGATTCGTAAATCATTACTCCGAGTGTGTCGTATGTATTAATTTAACATATTTAATGTATTTGATAATTTTTTTGTGTGAGAGTTCTATTATGAGACGAAACTTTATCTTATAAAAACAGCTAGTCCGTAGGCAATAAACACGTGGCTACAAAATATACATATATATAAACTTTATGCATCGGTGATTAGCTCGATGACCTAGCGATAAAGTTCCAGGAGTGCTATTTGTCTAAGTTTGGCGCAACTTGAGCGAAGTTCTCAGGAGGAAGCCGTCAATTAGTCAACTTTCATGATTACTCGAAGATGAATGAAATTTAGAGTTCACGTTTCTTGGTTCCATAAAGATTATTTTTTTCTGTCAATAAGATTATTAGCAAAATCAAAATCTTTATTTATTTAGGTCACAAAGTATCGCTTATGTAAGTAACGTCAAGGGCAAATTAAGCTATACTAGGAATTTACTTTTACATTTACCTATTGACACGTTCAGCAAAGCAAGGGCGTAGAATCAATGACAAGAACGGGCAATAAACTCAGGGCCACTCTTTATAGGTAATCTTCAGTTGTACAACACTGCTTATTTTATAAACTATATCTGTACTACCCACGATTATGAATTACCTTCATTTTACGTTACACACAGTTGTTTTATTTAATTATAATAGTAACAATAATATAACTGCTAAATTCTTAATTTCTTGATGGCAAAAGTCACTTGGCATTTTGTGAACCATATTGCAACTACTTACAAAAGTAATTAGTTGCAATATGGTTTTCAAATTACTAGTATTTTTGTTAATCCCTCCAGCTGAACTAAACACAAGCATTGTTGGGAGTGGCTTCAAGAATAGTTGCGTCTGTAATGTAATACAAGGAAAAGAACTCAACCACTATATTGATAGCTTGACCATGAAACTATAGCCGATTAGAATAATCTGTTGCTATACCTTATTAAACTACTGATTCATGCATATCTCTCTGAAGGTCTATTCATTGTACACTTTATTACAAAATTCGAGTAATAATTGCACTATGACTGTAGGGATGGCTGGCACAGGGATTTAAGTGTATGCCTCATTACTACTACTTACTGTGTCTAGTATCGTAAGTTCGATGTCGTCATGGCATAGTTGTTATGATTTCCAGTGTTCCCTGTTTGTAAAGTATTCTATGTATGTATCTTATGTGGGGGCCAGTCAGTGCAGACCGGCGACACTTCGACCCAGTGGGATCTTTTGTGTCGACACTCTTCCAATAACGACTACCATAGATGTTCATGGCAGCCGGGACCGATGGCTTAACGTGCTCTCCGAGGCACGGAGCAGGCGATAATTGTCAATCAATACACATAATTTCGAAAAGTAAAGTACTCTATAAACAAGATTAAATGATTTATTTTCGTAAATTGTTGTTATTAAACGCATGCTATACCGAACTGTTAAATGTGTTGGGTTTGGAGGGGTTCAAGTCGTCTCGCGCCAGAATTGACCAACCAGCATTCACAGATATTTATTACAGATATATACCTATTGCACAATTTATGTCAATCTGAATGCTTTCCGCTTCCATTATTTGAATGTAAAACCGTGTACGTCCCAGTAATTGGCCTTAACGTAGCAGATATTTTTAGTCTTATAAAAAGAAAACTTAGAATTTCATAATACATACACATACACAGTTGCTGTTGTAAATTAAAATTATACGAAAACGAACTCAGGCTTAAAAGCACAGCCTTCAGTAATAAATCTAACATAACCAATAATTATTATTTTACTTTGGCAACATGAAATATTGCTTTGTTTGTTTAGCCTCGTAAATTACTATTTCTAGGCAAAGTTTTATAATTTGGTATTCGATTGTTTAGTTATATTTCAGTACTGTTCATTGGAAGGTAATGTGTAATTCAAGTACGAAACTGGTCCAAGGTCAGGACATCTCATCCAAGTTGTTGTTCAATTTTATGTTTATTGTTTCGATCCTAACATAAATGTGGTTTATGTGGAATTTATTTAACGGTAATATATTCTGGAGTAAGGTTATAAATGAAAAGGTAATACCTACCTAGTCGTAAAATCGAAAGTAGAAATATAAATGTTTTAAAAATAATTTAGTCCTTTTGATAAATATATGTCGGAGAAGTATTGTTCTCAATGTAAACGTCATTATTAGTGGTTGCGGGTTTAGTGGGCGTCATCTGGGTAATGTGCGAGCACAAAACACAACGATGCCGGTTTTACACTATTTTTATTTAGAATAAACAATATTTTCACTTCACAATGATGTCAAATGGAAAAATAACAGTTAACACCGAGCAGTGGGTTCAGGGCATTGATCTTACTTTATTCTTTACACTCTCAACGTTCCAACTCGATCCGTCGCTATCACTCAAATGTATCTCAATAACTATCGGCCTTCCTAAAGTAAAGATGGCGCCTCGACCCCACTCAAGCACGCACTCTGCTCTGATTGGTCGTTACGTGAATTACAATATTCAAAAATTTTATTAGATTAATAAGGTTTTTGAGCTTTAGAATAATTTATCAAATCAAATTAAATTAAGAATTTTAAATGTAATTAAAATGTAGACAATTTATATTGTGAATTATACGTGCAAACAACAATCAACCCGACTCATAGCTTCCTCCGACATATATATAAAGTTGTTGAAGAAATAAACGCGATCTGACATGTCCCGACTTTTTTTTTAGATTTACGAAATCAATTTAATTCTAACTCATTCTATTTGGTTTCGGGTTTAGGTTTGGAAAATATGACTTGTGATAGGGATATGAACATAACTATATTATCTGGCAATGATCCTTTTCGAAGACGTATCTATGGTTTCTAAAAGGCAGATTAAAACATTAAAACATACACACTTAACAGCTGATGTTAAAAGCAAATAAAACACTTGGTATGAGTTTGATTTTTACATGTCGTTAAAGTAAAGTAACCTTTTATATATATATTTTTATTCTGTACTCTTGTATTTTTTAATTCAGCTTCTGTTAGGTAATTTTGAGGCGTACAAAATTTGACAAACATTAAATGCACGTATTTCCACATTTTTCGAGTGACAGAGCAACGAGGTCAAGTAGAGGAAAACGAAAAATTTACAGATCAGCATTTATTCGAATCTGAAACGGTTCTGGCAGGCACGATGCCAACTGCAGTGTTTGAATGGAACAATTGCATAGTCACCGCGTTTCACAGCCTTATGAATCTAGTCGTATAAGTCAAATTCACAACTTTTTACGTTAAAATGTCAGGAAGCAATTTGCACAACTTGTTATGTGCACAGTGATGCTCACTGGTGGTCTCGGGACGAGATTTATGAAAGTGCACGTTAAAAACTACCAATACACACCTGCCGATAACTTGAACCTTATATTTGCATGCATAAAGCCTATTTTCTATTGTTTTAAGGAATATAGTTTTATTCCACAGGCAATATACTGAGGAGCTGAATAACGGTCGGGTTGTCTGCGATTTATGCTTGGCAAAATCTGTTATTGGGATCGGGCATAATAGAGACTATTTATTACCTTAAGTAGGTGGTTAAACTCAGTGAATGTTTACGTCAGTCACCTGTAATATAATAAAAGCCTATTTAAATAAAAATAAAAGTTTGTTTACTGCGTGATTTCATTCGCGCTGGCGAAGTTTGTACTAAGCTTAACTATGTAAATTTAAGGCGTAGAAGTTGTGTCATCTTTGTCGGTACGATTATACAAATTTCGGACCAAATGTACATTTCCCAGGGCTGCCATATCCATGATAAAGGAGGACAATTTATACACCGCATACGGTTGAGCGCCTACCCGACTCCAGCCATTTCTGTCTAAACGTGTAACCCTGTGGTTACACGATTAGATGCAAACTGCCTACATCTCTATGTAGCACCATCGTTTATTTTGCTCAGAGATTCTCGATTACACCGTTTCCACGTTGTGTCTGACTTTTGCTGCTATTACAATGTTAAGTGGAAATTTGTATTTACCTAAAAGTAATGGTAGAGTACTTTGTGAATGTTACCGCAAATTGTTGAATTTTGTGAGAAATTACGTTCTAATGGGTAACTTTTTTGTTGTTAGTATTTAACGCGTGGAATAAAGCAGTAATACCTAACATAAATCTCGAAAGTTAAATGCTCTTTGTGTTTTTACTAATTAGTAAAATCGATTTCTAATTAAGATACGATCAGTCTAAATATCGATTCATGCATACACCTAAATAGAGATTCATACGACTGAGCGTAACTTACTGCTTTTTAAGGTTGCAAATTGCTAGTAATCTTGTTAACCCCTTGAACCAAACTAAAATGGTTGTGTTAGAAGTAGGTTCACATCAGTAGAGCAATGGGTGTGAATGAGACCCATGATCCCTAGATTGCAAGCCTTTAGGCTCCATTGAGTTACCGTCTCTTTAGGCTTGTGTATACATAATTTATTTTTAGAAAGACAACTCCTGTACTAGGCATTTATGCATCGCAGGAGACTTTATTACAAACATTTCACAAACATATCACAAACAACGGACACAAAGACTCAAATAAATTAGTATAATAAACAATTATACTAATTTTTACTATAAAGGTAACTATTATTTATAGGTAGCTATAGCATTTATAAAAATAAATGCTGTATGTACCTATAAAGACAATACACAAAGTCCCCCGACTCTGTACCAGTGACCCCACTATACATGAACGAGAAGGTGGGCAAATCGCTGCCTCCTCGCTCCCGTCCGTCTGTGCCGGAGAGGTTCAGCAAGGAGATTGTTCTCCCTGACCCTCTCCGAATACACATAGGCCTAGATTAAGCTATTTCTATTGTTTATATAATATTGTGTAATTATCGCAGGCAATTCCTATAAATAAATGAAATAAATTCTTATCAGGCATAGCGTAAATTTATGCAACGGGGTCACGAGGCAGTTTTTTATTATGCATTGATTTGCTGTGAGCCCAACGAAGAACAAGGAAAATAGTAAAGATATATGTGTGATTATGTTTAAAGTTTGTGACATAATCATACCTTAAGCACTAAACGTATTTGGATTTCATTTCCTGGTTAAAAACATATACATCGTTTTAATATCGGTATGTGGCCCATGGGATTCACATGTCATAAACAAACCAATAAATGTTAAGAATACCTCCTTTGCCAACTAATCTATACTAATGTTTAAGAAGAGGACCGATTTTTTTAGTTTGTAATGATGTAACTCAAACTACAGGCCGATTTTAAAAAGTTCCTTCTGGATAAATAAAGCTTCTTTACACAGAAGTATCATCACGTTTCGAGCAACGGAAGTGGAGCAGTTATCTAAACCAATGTTCAAAGAATTTAATTAATAAAAAACCTCTATTAATAAGTTAATAATAAAGATTTTTATTGAAACTTGGATAATCGGGTCTTTAATATCTAACAATTTCCAAATTATTATTGCAGCGCTATTTCTATGCTCATGATGTTTTTTTTGTTGATACAGATAATATGTTTGGAAGGGGACGATAGAGCCACAAAACTAAAATTTAACATTCTCAACTATGTTAATAAAGAACTCATGCCTATTGATCCCTTTTTAAACATACATGTTTTACTTTTGGAGGATGGGATCTCTAAACTTTACTGCAGTAAGTTTTGAGTAATCTGTACTAAAGTAGATTACAGTAATTCAGCAGCATGAAATATTGAAGTCTTTAATTTTTTTTAAAGTCACCTTATTCCTCGAGAGGGCTCTAGGAATATTTCATTTGTCACGGGGGTTCAAACAACGGACACAAAGAACACCTAGACTCGGAACAACCAATTGTGGAACGCATTAATTTTTGCCCCGTGTGGGATTCGAATCCACAACACTCGGCACAGTGGCAGCGGTGAGGCGACCTATAAATCTCTACGCCATCCGTGCAGTCAAGAATTGTAAGTCAAGTATTAAACAATAGTATATAAAACTATAAACTATTGTTTACGGCCAGACCTAGCATCATACATTTACAATTCAAAGCTTTCAATGCTTTAGTTTCTCAATAAAGTCAAACCAATATAGAATACCTTAAAGTAACGAGGATCTAAACGTCTTTCTGCATTCTCACACACAATAAATGTTTTATTTTTGAAACTTTTGTCTATATACGTGAGAAAATAGTGGGACGCAAAAAGAATAATAAATTAAGGTAGACGGGACGACGTGTTTAATGCGCCATGACGGTAACCTTTCAGTCGCATTCAAACTGAGGTAGAGTGAACTTTTTAAGCCTTGTTCACAAGAAAGACAACACGGATAGAGGATTCTGCTTTCTTGTTGCAGAATAATTCTCAATTCCTTTTTTTTATGTACTTTATGAATGGATAACGTGAACTTCGGATCTAGTTGCGTTGATCATTAAAGTAAATAAGTTTTATTTACAGTTGCTTATTGTTTTCTTTTAGGATACTTTTAGCTGCGCAGATTATGCTCTTGTTCCTGGTAGATGGTAATAGATTGATACTGTAATAACTTATTTTAAGGTTTGATATATAGATACGCATATAAGTTTGACTTACTTTTTGCCAAGACAAATTGTCGCAGTAATAAGTATAGAGTTTAAGAAGACGGCTGATTTTGCTCTATCGGCGCCTCTGAGCCAGAATTTCTATGATACCCTACCATCACTGCAAGCAATAGCAGCAGCCATTGTAAATAGTAATGTATAATTATGTATAATCATCTCAGTCTCAATACGTCCACTGCTGGACATAGGCCTTCCCCAAGGCTTTTCGCCTGCCCACCCCTGCCACCTCTGGGGGCCTACCCTTGTTGCGTCTTCAGGTGTGTGGCCGCCACGCCAGAATCTTTCTACCCCAACGTCCATCGGCTCTGCGCGCTATGTGCCCTGCCCACTGCCACTTCAAATCGGTTATCTGGAGAGCTATGTCGTATGTAAAATGTATATATTATAAGTATATAAAACTCCAATTAATATATACGTATAACTGAAATTCAGCATCACAGACGTGTCTTTAGTGCTGAATTTAGTATCCTTACGGAATATTATAAATGCTAATTTAAGTTGTTTGTTACACTTTCACGCCTTAACTACTCGATCGATCATCATGAAATTTCGCATTCACGTTGTCAGAGGTACAGAAAAGGACAAGTGTACCAAGGATACGGTTATATCCAGAAATAGTACTGTTCCCGAGTTGACAACATCTATATTATCAAGAGCAAAGCCGCGAGCAAAATTAATTATAATAGATAAGTAACATGGGCGGGACGTTGATCAAAACTGAATCATTAATCAAGGTCTTGAGAACAATGTCGTCGAAAATTAGCCAAGAATTACCACACATACCCGTTTCTTTTTTTTTCTGCCATCAAACAGTTTTGCCTTTTGGCAGAAGTATTAATTGTTGTTTGTACATTTGATGTATTAATTGTGAAAATCAATTTTCTTCTTTTTCTTTAAGTAGTAGTTTAATGGCGAGCTCAATTTCAGCACGGGCGTTAAAATTTTAAGGCATCGTTACAATATATTTAAGAGTCATTGAACAAGCAACAATTGGACGCCCAATATAAATACTTTAGCAATAAGTTATCAAAGAACTCTTCAAACTCGTGAATTGAACATTTTCGAAGGAGTTTCATTATTAGTTATTTATAATATAAAAGCCTATTAAAACTTAAATGTTAATTATTATAATGTAATATTATATTTTAAAATAATATTATATTACTAGCTGACCCGCGCAACTTCGTCTGTTTCACATAAGAGAATCTCCCCGTATTTAAAAAATTTTTCATTGATGCTCCGCTCCTATTAGTCGGAATGTGATGTTATATAGTCTATAGCCTTTTTCGATAAAAGGGCTATCCAACACAAAAAATATTTAAATATATAAAATTCTTTATAATTTTAGTATAGATATAATAGTATAGATTAATATAGAAGTATAGATAAAATGAACATAGAAATAAAAAAAAATACACATTTAAAGTTCAAAAAAGCTTACGACTAACAAACATACAAAGTATTACGTCTGAAATGGTTGGCACAGGTGTATTATACCGAAATTTTTCAGTTATGGTTTGAAGTTACACGTAATAGAAGCCGAATTTATTGCTGTCTACCGGGTTCAGTTCTAGACTTCAGAGAATCTATTGATTTATGCTTGTGTGTTTTGCCCGTGGCTTAGCTCTCGTTAATGTAGACTTACTTAGTCAACTTCTATACCTCAGGAACAGGACTTTTCTCCCTGGATGAAAGGTACCCTATATTCCTTTTTTTGTATCTCTGACAAAGTGTATGCGAAATTTGATGATAATCGGTCTACTAGTTAAGGAGTGAAAGCGTAACAAACAAACAAGCTCACATTCGTATTTATAATATTAGTTAGGATTACCAAGACTTAAAAGTACCGCAGCTTTTCATTGCTTCTGTGAGAATACTAACAGCTAATATGAGAGGGATACGCTTATTATAGCTTAATAACTCTAACCAAGTGCATCCATTGTAGGTCTTAACGAATATGTTTTGTGATGTTTCTTGTAAGTAAAAGAAGTTATAATTAATAACCAATACGCTGATGATTACGGGCGGATTAACGGCCGAATAATAGCCTTTAATCGCCGATTTCAAGCATATAATGTTGTATTATGTTCCTGCGTTAGAACGGAACTTTATGATCCTTGATGTGGCAACGCATTGACCACATTTGGAGTGATACCCTCCCATAGTGATCATCTTTTATTGATACCAGAGATTTTTGGAAGTGTTCTTCTACTATTTGTGACACAATCATGTATTACCCACTGCTTTCTAAAAGCATGGATACCTCGCTATAACTGAACAACACTTTTTCAGTATAGATACTTTGTTACGCGACCTTAGTACGATGAAGATACATATGACGATTTACATGATAAATCTATAGACGATACTAGCTACTTTTAATCAATGTGTAAAGTAAAAGTATGAAAGATATAAGAAATAAAGTCTAATCACTTTAAATATATAATGTGATAAAACACAGATCGTGCCTTCATAAATGTTAACATAACATTTATTCTTTAAAAGATCAAATTCAATCACTGTAATTTAATTTGTTATGTCCGTTTGAGTAATTTTCACGATGTTTTTACGTTTATTATTTGCCACTGACATTTTCGAACAATTACGGACGTGCCACGAATATCACCGAGGTGACATTTTATAAATTATTCACAATACCGATTCTCCATTTTGAGAATATATACAGGTATATTTAGTCATACAATATACTTTTTTAGAGTTTAGAAAACTCTTACACAACAGCTTTGTCCGTCCGTCCGTCTGTCTGTTATACAAATTTCAACTCAAGGACCGTAAGAGCTAGAGACTCGCGGTCAGCGCCATTCGTCTCAGCATAGTCGATATACCCCCGAAATGACTATGACCTTTGACCTCTGACCACAAGATCACGTGGTATCATGTGACCTTTGCATATTACTTGAACCATTTTTTCGAACTCTAAGATTTACGGCAATTCATTGCCGATTCTCACTTGTATTGCCCTACATTTATTTAATATCCATATTTTCAATTAATGATTTTAAAGAGTAGGTACCTAAATAAGAATAAGAACCAAAGATCGAATTCAGTAGCGTTCACACATCTTGTGTCCATTTTAACATTTACAAACAAAACCTTACGTACCTATATGGGTAGTTCTTTGTTCATTCTTCGACTGATTTATTTGGGCAAAATTTTTTTTCATGTTCAGCTCTGTAACACATGTTCATATGAAAATAGGTATACCAAAGAACATAATTCTATTTGAATAAGTGACTCGTTTCTATAAAATAGTTTTCAAGATATCGACGTTCAAATATTTTGTGCTCCGATGAATCAGAATTTGTTATAGATGAATCAGAAACGGGGAAAAAATGATTAAATACTATATCTGTATTAAAAAAATAATCATATTTTAACACCTATATACAATAATCTGTTTTTATAAAAACAATCATCACATAACGGAAACAATCTGGTGAATTCAACAATAATTCTTGTAAAACACTTCTGAAACTCTAACGTAGTATATAATAATTCTTGTATTTTAGGGGCAAGCGAGAATATTAAAATATAAAAAAAAAGTTGTAATACTTTAATATTCTTTTAGGTACTAAAAAGTTATTATAATTGCTACAATATATTATTCTCTCTGATTATTTTTTCCGTGTACAACTCACTAGTCATCTTTATTATACTTATTGACTTAGCTATATTCTTTCATAATTAAAAAATCACAGGAATAAAAACTTATTTTAATAATGGCACTTATGACATCAGTGTTAGTTAGGCACTCTTAATATTAATTAGAATTAACAATCATATTACTGTATTTATTATTAACAATAAAGTAACAAAAATGAGGTCAACTTTAATTAAATGGCATTTTTTAAATTAATCTTCCTTAATTACTATCAAAGAAATATACTTATTATACGTATGGCAACTAATAAGTAATGAAGTCAAAGTTAAGTACAATAAGAAATATTTCCTTGGCTTTCTGCAAGGGCGGTCCCTAGCTAGCTAGTTTTAATGTCATCCTCGAAAGCTTTTTCTTGTTGACGAGATCTTGAATTTTTGGAAGAAGATGGAGTAATCATATCTTCACAAATGGCGTGAGACACTTTTGTCCGTTTATCATATTGAGGCATTTTAAACATAAAAATTTGCTGATGATAGAGCGATCATCCACGCTTTTCTGATAAAGGGTCGATAGGACACCTCTGGTGAATTTTGGAGTTATAAGTTTTTCATCCGTTGATGAAGTCTCTATCCAAAAGCTGTCGTCATCATACAAGTGAAGTCTATGGTGTTTTGACCATGCGAATCAGGCATAGATTAATCAGGATTTTGCCTACAATAATGCATAACTCATCATAGATACAGACTTCAGTATTGTCATTTTTCTACACGAATCTAAAACTTAAAAGCGTCACTCGAAACACAAACTGAAGTTGTAAAACCATAAAATACATTTTATAAAGTAGGCATTGTAATCAGTATGCCACCTGAAACAAGCACAGACAAATCAGATATTTACCTTTGTATCACTAGGATCTAAGCCAACCAGCCGCACGCACACCTTCTAGCTCGTCCGTTGCACGACTGGGTTCCTACCGCGCGGGAAGCCAGACTCTATTATTACCCGACCAAGTACGGTCAAGCGCAGCTTATACCATATTAATCAGTATTATACGCCGGACACTTCTTATTTACTTATTTATAAACACACTAAGATATTTATAACTACTACACATTTTTTTTGTAAGAGGTCAATTTATTTCCTTCGATAAGATAATAATTTATATTGATTTATCAAAGGGAAAAAGCGACATCGACCATTTTGTTCCGGAAAATAGCAGATGGATGCGCTATATAAATCAGAGGAACGAAGTTCAAATATTTTTATTGTGTACCTAGACAGCAAATATTTCAAAAATCTAATTTGCCCCAGTTAGGGATAAAAACAGTACAAAAAAGAAGTTACAGGTCGTTTTGTTAGTTGGCTACAGAAATATACCCATAGAAATCGAAAATGCTGTAATATGATTATTCTCAAAGTTCGGGTAACATAAAATTGGTTTAAAGGATTGTTTGGCGGTTAATTAAACTTTTTGCTCTCCTCCATGGTTTGAGTGGTTTCCCGAGTTCACTGCCGCACGAGAAATATAACCAAATATAGTAAATAAAGGTCACCTTATGTAAAGGTACATACATGGTAATAACAGTGATGGCCTTTATAAGGATATGATATTGATCTTACGATATTTAGTATTAACAATGTTGGCAAACTAACACTGTGAAATACTGAAGAAACTTTTATTTTAGAGTTATTCGTGTATAGTAAAACCTCAACTCTCAATCATACCTTCTGTAAGGATATGTATGTTTGTTTTTCTTAAGAACGGGTAAATATAAAGAGTAGAAATTAATTTCAAATATTATTAAGTTCAACTTACTCTATGCAACAAAAATATATGACTTCAAAATTATTTAAAAAAACGTTTCGATCGGCGAGTAAGAGCTTGGGCGGTTTACATTCCTATCCCTCACATTCCTTTCTTTGCATCCCATCCTTATTTAGTTTTTCCTAGGTACGCTTATTTGCTTTGTATAAAGTATAAGCATACAAACAGACACAGTCACAGGTACAGAAAAAGTTCACATTTCATTTCATCATCTTATGTTCTATAAGATGCGTTTTCTAGGAGAAGTGTAGCGCTAAACTCAGTTTTATAGTGATTCTGTGTTACCTAAAATTCGCCTCAAAGTTAAGTGGTGGAAGTGGCGGCCTATTGGACTTTGCACTACCGTCATGAATCCAATCTATCAGAAGAGCTTAAATTGCTTAAAGGAGTTAAAAAAAATACCAGTAATATGCAAACCAAACGCGAAAAAAATAGATAGAATAATATAAAAGAAATAGCAACATATAATTCAAGGTTATGGCATCATTACAAACACCCATTTTTTATGGCCGGAATATCGGCGAACATTAAAGGCTATCCGCACATAAATTCGTTGAGCCAAACGTCCATAACTCGCAGTGTTCGGAGCGTTAATAAATTCAGCTAGCACGGAGCAAAGGTCATGAACCATGACTGCGATTTGAAACATACGAAGCCTCACTCTAAACTAGCCAACCCTCGTGTTTGCAATTCTCTTACGGATTCAATCAAAACAGATTTGCTCCGGCCATGATTGCAGCAAGGGTACTGTGTGGTGTGCAAATAGTGCGTGCTTCGGTTAAACATCGGTGTTGGTAATCGAAATAAACCACGTGTCTTTTGGGCTTTTGTTATTTGTTCAGGAAGTTTGTCTGAAGTATTGCTTTTAATAACCGTTTTTATATTGGTTTGTGTTGTGGATTGTGAACGAGCAATGTCTCTATCTAAAAGCCTAGATCTAAATTGTACTATGAATATAATAAATAATAAAAATCGTTTATTTCTCACCGAAATCGAGATACACATAATAATATAGTTACAGAGTAGCAATATAAAACATTAACAATAGTATTTCGGTAGAGGATCGCTGGTGCCTGTGGTAGATATAAAATTACCTGTATTACAGGTCACCAGGTCTCCGCACGAAGCCAGATTATACAAACATAAACGAAACAAAACATAAAAATGGTAACTAAAAGCTATACTAAAAAACCAAAATAAAGCTAAAAAGACCATGTAAACATTGGGAATATGTTGAACTATGTGTGCGTGTGTGCGTGTGTGTGTGTGTGTGTGTGCGTGCGTGCGTGCGTGCGTGCGTGCGTGCGTGCGTGCGTGTGTGTGTGTGTGTCAGTATATTTTGGTGCGTTTAAAATTTAACAGTAAATCCACAAAGGCCACAGTATTTAACACGTTACATCAAAAATGAATTACCATAAAGTGTTGCAAATCACGTAGCACATTTTCTGTTTGTCACACATGCAGTACGTTCGTGTTGGTTAATGGTGACTGTGCATAATCTCATTAGGTGTTATGCTCACTGAATTTAAGTGCCCATTAACTTGAGCGGACAAACTCGACGCGATTTGTTCATCATAGTTGCGAATAACTAAACGTGCAGCTCAACTACGACAACTGTTTCATTAATACTTAATGGTCCTAATTTTGTTTATAAGAGTATGTGCATATAAACTGTATAAAATGTACTGTAATGTAAAAGTGAGTGGAACATTTCTAATGATTGATTTTCAGACTGAGCACTGCTCTAATAGGTTCGTCAAGAAATTCTCGGAAATCGAACGTATTTCAAAAAGAGACTAGATAAAGTAAAGTTTAGAAACAGTTCGAACTTCAACGTTTCAATCTCATTTATTAGCGTTCTGCAGTCCACTGCAGGTTTTAGTTTGCTACCAATTTAAAAATACGCGCTGCAAATCCTGTACTCTCACCACTATACTAAAAACAACTAATTACTACAAACCTAAAAAGCTAACATTCGAATTGAATACCACTTACTTAAACACTAAATCTTATTTGTGCGCATGTTGGTGTTGCTCAAACCCCTTGACATTATCTCAATAACTCATGAGGAAACATATTCCATGGCGCGCTATGAGATATGACGATAACTGAATTGATTCTAAAGTATTCGTACTTTGCTCGACTATGACGTTAATATCTCTTTTATAAAAGATTGCAATGAGCAGAGTCAGACTATCTGTCTATATTATGATCCGGGTCTGCATACGAGCCTACAGTGAAGCTAATAGCAGCTTACAGCTTCTTGTTAACGTAAAATCAGTACCTAAATGATTATTTTTACCAGTTTGGGTTGACTGACTCGTGTTCCTTTGTTTGCCATTTACATTGCAGGGCCGCGGGATATTTTCGGATGACTTCGCGGTCCTAGAAGGCACCGGCCCGATATATGTACTGGTCGGAGGGCCTACATTTTGCTTTTACGAGGATTATAAACGGCACACAAGTAGTAGAAACTGCTTGTGTGCTGCTTATAGTCCTCGTAAAAGCTTAGGCTATACACAAACAAACCAGTATGTGATCTTGTGTGTGTTTGGGTTGCGACTTAATCGACAAAATCGATTGTCAGTCTTGAGATATTAGATTAGATATCCATCCCTGATATGGAGATACCAGTACTTCAAGATAATCTGACAACTTGCCATTTTTCTTTAAAAGTATAGCTCCCGCACTAGGAATAATTCCTGTATCGCGGGGGACTTTACAAACATTTAAACAACGGACACAAAGAACATCCAGATTCGGAACAACCATTTGTGGATCACATACATTTTTGTCTCGTGTAAGATTCGAACCCACACTCGGCACAGTAGCACCACTTAGACCATTAAGCCATGTGTGCGGACAAACAAACTATGACGGATGACGGAAAGAGAGAGAAAAAGAGAGCTTCTAGTGCCTGAATATCTCCAACACTTTCACAAGGACACTGACTATCACGACTCTTATACTAACCGAAAATAAAGCCTTATACTACTCAAAAATATAGAAACTTGCTTCTACATGAATGGTATTCAATAAGTATAAGGTATTTTATTTCTCACATCACATTCAGAGTTAGTGCTAAGAACAAATGAACTTATGATAAGAGGGTATTTCATAAGTCATTCTATTTATTCATTCATATCTGAGGTAGTCGTGAAAATTCATTTGATCCCGCTACGAGACACCCGCAGAAGTATTAAATTAAGTTACACGACATAATTATGCACCACATAAAAAATCGATAGTCTTTTTGATATTAAAATACTTATCTTCGTTTGACTACGGACTATTGCAGTTTCCGTGATAGCAACACGACGAAATTGCGTCGTGCTCGGAATTAATTCTCTCGAAGCAGAATCTCTAATGAGCTTATTATAGACTTTATTTTTCATAACATTTGGTTTCACTATATATTATTGTACTTAATTTTTTAACGTGCAATAATGTTGTTAGTTTATTTTATTAGAAATATTAGTTCTTTCATACACTTTTCCTATTCATCAGTATCCATTTGTTTCATGTAATTTGAATCTATGGGGTTAATAGCAAAGAATATGGTTCCAATAATAATATCACACAGTTTCCATAGTAATAGACGCATTATTTATTTTCGACAAAAGTTATAATGAAAGTATCACTATCCGAAATTGTCGACACTTGTATTATTGCCCTAGAAGTTTCGAAGTCGAGGCGACTTAAGCATGAATTACTTCCGTGACCGTCGAACGCTAGATAAACACAGTTATTACTGGTCCGAGGGCTGATATAATTCAATTGTATGCAATAGACTTTTGCCTACAAATAAAGTTCCGTCGACGCGTCTAATAAAAACCAATTGCTCGCAAATTATAGAAGTAACACGAAACTAATAATCGTTCTCTTTATACAGAAAGTTGTTAGCACAATATTGTTACTGCTTTTATCGGACTCTTATCTGCATTGTTTGGTCTGTATGTTTAGTAAAAGTTGTTATCGAACACTCGCAATTCGACTCTGATTACAACTGTACTTGGAGAGACAACATAAATATAACGTGCCGTGTTTATATAACATTTCATCTGATTAAAAGTTGTCCAAATCCTCTTGAAACATCTTATAAAAGTTACGGATGCTTTGCAACGCCCGGAATGTTCTTGCGAATAAATTTGATTTAGTTATCAGACCCTAACCTGCCTTACAAAGGACGTGACCTGCATACATTTAATATAGATTCAAGCGGAAACGCTTTACCCGAGTTCCATATAAAAATATAGAAATGAGCCCTTACATTATAACTGAATTTGCTATTCAACGCGCATATTGAAGTGCTACAAATCTTGTATGAATTGGAATTATAAATATAATAATCAAAAGGGTAGTATTTAACTGTTCCTCGATTTTTTGCCTTTGTTTCACCAAAAGCACTAATTGCACAGCAAAATATGCTTACTAAAATATTCTAATGAGATCAAACTAAGTCGACGGGCTCCTAATTTTGGTTGGGTTTAAGAAGGAACCCTTTTTTTTTTTTTTTGAGGGTGGAAATGCTCCTTGTGCATACCGCCCCACCTTGGGGTGGTGGGACGGTTATGTCGGGCTCACCGGCCTACAACACGGCCGGCATACCGACTAAAACCCCCCTGTGCACCGTCAATTCGCCTTGACGGGTGGGCCGTTGGAACCTGATACAACATCAGCGGCCCACCCAGCGACTGCCCATGCCTCGCGGGCACCAACACTGGCGGTGGCGTCTGGGTGCACCAGAGACGCCGCCTCTACGCGGAAGAGTGCGGGTGGGAGAATAAATACCCCAATCTCCCACCCTCAGCTTCGTTAGGGGGGCATCAGGCGCGCATCGGCGCGCCGACGCCGCCCAGTTCGCCGGCGACGGATCGGGTCAGCGAGGAGACTTTCCTCCCTGGCCCGCTCCGCCGCCTCCTTCTGCGAGATAATGTCCTCGCAGAAGGATGCGACCGCACACCAGTTCCTGTCGCTATCGGCCAATTACTGTTTGTTCACACAAATGTTTTCTAGTGAATCTTTTAATGAATTACTCCATTTTCCACTTAGCTTGTCAATGGTTATTCACGTGTGAATAGAGGGACAAGCCTTTGCCACAATCTGTGTCCAGATTAACTGACAGATTTATTCATTCGGATCTCCTGGAGCTGGTTTCGAATTGCAAGTTCCATGCTTTATGCAAGAATGTTAACGCGCGCAGAAACTTTAACATGTAGACTGCTTGTGTGGTGGAATAACAAGATTAGTATATAAGAAGCACGTAAACGAATGAATAATTCGTGTATCGTGATCTATTCTATGTTCTATTGATTACAAAGTTACCCTAAAAAATCAAGATCATTTGACATAATACGAACGCGTAACTTTCGTATTTATTACTACAGAAGATTTTATCGGAATAGAAAATTGCCAATGTTATTTAGCATTCCTCTACGGTGATTGCTAAACATATTTTATTGGGTCTAGATTTTGCATAAAGTAAGGATCAACAAACAAACACTTTCGAATCTACATCGAAGTTAGGTTGACGATGTTCATGACTAGTTAACTCCACCCCTCTAGTTAGAAAACGATACTAAATTGCCGATCCCTTTATGAAAACATATATTCGTCCCGAAGCGAACATTACCGGTACTACTATTACTTAGGTCCTGGACTTAATTACGGGCTAGCTTAATAGACTTGTTCATAAATTACAGAGTAGTTTGACAGACAAGATCAAAATACCGCTGTCGAGGTCGTCCCGTAGGTACAATAGGACCGTGATGTCACACTGAGATTATCCTCAGTGTCAGTTATTTAGGACAAATTTAGTTTGGAGACATTGTGTTGTAACAATATGTATGAAGTTGAGATTATTTAGATAAGTAGTTACCGACTATGGTTTTTTACTCAAATATCGAGCGCAGCGATAATCTAGCAGGAGACCGTTGGACTGCCACCCAGGCATCTAGAGTTCGATCCCAGGGCACGCATCTGTGACCTTGTGAAGTTATGTGCGTATTTGATAGTTAATTATCTCTCACTTTAATGGTGAATGAAACCATCGTGAGGAAAGCGGCATGTCATGTCAGAGTTCTCTATAATGTTGTCAAAGATATGTGAAGTCTGCCAATCCGCACTAGGCCAGCGTGGTGGACTATAGCCTAACCCTTCTTACACTGAGAAGAGGCCCGTGCCCAGCAGTGGGATAGTTTAATACAGAGCTTGTATTATTATTATAGAGCGCAGCGTCTTTTTATCCAAAATCGTCTTAAGAAGCATAATACAGTGTTATATTACATATTACCACAGTATATCTGAGCATAGTTTGATCAAATATAGCAAAAACCGCAACGTCATCAACCGTAGCGTAGCCTGGCACAACGCCAACTAGCGTAGCCTCATAGGTTATTAATCGACTAACATTTGCACAGACTTTCTTTTAAATAGTTGTTCATTTTTTCATACTACGCTTCATTATTTTATCCACGTTGCTAATGCTTCTTTATTATTCTTTTTAATGAGAATAAATGTGATACACTTGAACAAGTTCATCACTGCGTTTATAAAGTAGATACCTATTGGTTGTGGATGTTAATATGAACGGTAGCTATCATAAGAAACAATAAATTGCTTTATAGTCTTAAAATAAAGAAAACTTGTTGTCCGTCATAATACAATAAAGCCATCTTTCATATTTGCGATTGTGAATACGAAAAAATCTAGAACAGATTTGTCACGAGCCAGCTACTGTTTTTATAAAAGTACTAACATCTGCCCGCTCGGACTGCAGTACGTCGATGATTTCATTTACATGGAGTCACTGTAACTTCGGTTTCACTGAACAGAATTAGTTACAACGTGGCTTAGATTTTAAATAGTACTCTTAGCTTCTAAATTCTGAAACTGCATCAAAATCCAGTTCGTGGTTAAGACTGCACCGAGCGAAATGTGCCAAAACAGGCAGTCACAGTTAAGTGAATAAAATCAACACTTTATGTTTAACCTATACATGGACAATTGTTTAAAAGATTTAAAAGATTGTGAATGGGGATTAAGAATGAATGAGTTACTTGTCAAATGTCTTCTTTATGCCGATGACCAAGTAATACTTGCGTCATCAGCAGAAGAGTTGCAGGCGATGGTAACTAATATGCATGGTGCTTTTGAGAGTAAAGGAATGAAAATAAATGTAAGCAAGACGAAAGTAATGGTATTTGAAAAGGAAGAGTGCGTGACGATGTGTAATATTATGATTGATGAAGAAAAAGTGGAGCAAGTGAAAGAGTTTGTATATTTGGGTACTTTGTTTACAAGGTATGGTAAACATGAGGGAGATATTGAAAGGAGAACGATTGCGGGAAACAAAGTGAATGGAGCTCTACGCGTTTTTATGAACAGTCGAAATGTTTCCGAAAAGGCACGATTGGCTGTTCATACAGGACTATTAGTGCCCACACTTATGTATGGAAGTGAAAATTGGGTATGGCAAAAGAAGCATGAGAGCAGAATAAATGCTGTAGAAATGAGAGCGCTGAAAAATATATGTGGTGTGACGCTGAAAGATAGAATAAGGAATAGTGTGATTAGAGAGAGATGCGCCATGAAAGTGGATATAGTGACAAGATTAGAAAAGGGTATGTTAAGCTGGTTTGGGCATGTAGAAAGAATGGACGAGGAAAGACTGACTAAGAAAGTTTATAAGGCTAGTGTGAATGGAACAGTCGCAAGAGGAAGACCTAGGCGAACGTTTCTTGATCAGATCGGAGGCGTTCTGGACAAAGGCCAGATTAAGAGCACCTTGAACCGACGGGCGTGTATAAGGAATGTGATGAAAGTGAATGAAGCCAGAGAAGTGTGTCAGGATCGTAGCAAATGGAAATCCGTAGTCTCTGCCTACCCCTCTGGGAAACAGGCGTGAATCTATGTATGTATGTATGTACAAATATAAAATATACATTTACCATAACAATTAATGTGTTTACAATTACTCCGTTTAAAAAACTTAAAATAATCAATATTTTCGCCTACAAAAATATATAAATTACATATTATACATACAAATATGTAAAAATATGGAAAACGTAAGCTCGTGTTACGTCATTTTTAGATTATAACAGTAGAAATCTATCCTATTTTACAGCTTTAACGAAACATAAATAGTTATATTACAATTTGTCCGTCCCAAATATTTAAGTTATTGGTTGACAATAAAGATACATATTTAATAAAAAAGCACTTCAAATCCTCCATACAATTTTACTATGGCAGCCGTGCGCCGATTTGAATATGCGCCGTACGAGCTCTGTCATTATCTGTCTTACGCTCAGCGCAGTCTTAATAATGATGCTCGAACAAACATGTAGAGAAACAGACAAAATGTCCAAATACTTTTGTATAAAATTCAAATCCTTCAAAGTCGACATAAATTAGCTTTTCAATAACATCTCTCTTACTCAGACACAACCTTGTTACATTCCTATACTAGTACAGATACTACTTACTACTTATAAAGGATATTAAAGTCACCAAGTAATTAACTTCAAAATTAAATACGTCACCAAAATCTGTAGCAGATATATAGCACGTATAAATAATGTTGCAAGCCCACAAGAAGATTCATTTCATCCGTGTTGCCAGCCTCCGTTGTAAACTATCCGAGTACCAAATAGTCCGGAAATCGGCACTGACTGTGAAAAATGTTCCAGACCGGTAGCCATAGTTTCCTGTTGTTTTTACAAGACATGTCGAGTAGTTCACCCGTACGATTTATGGGTTGCTCAAAAAAAATAATAATGTTTCTGGTTGTACAAGTAAAAGAATATGTATCTATAGGTACATATTATTGTGATACAACTGCCTTGGTGGCGCAGCGGTAGCTTTTGCGATGGATGTGTATGAGGTTCCAGGTTTGTACCCAGGACCTCATACTCAGCGACCGGGGCTAATAAAAAAATATTGAGTTTTATTGGAAATTGGTGGTATTAACTACCTCCGTGTCACGAAAAGCATGTAAAGCCGTTGGTCTTGCGCCTGATCTCTGTCTGGACGTGTCGGGTTGCGGTCGCAGTGGATTATGAGAGTTGGGGAACTGACCATGTACTTGTGTTTGCGTATACACTTGTGCTATATAATATCTCCTGTGCAGAGGGCCAGTCTTTTAAGATTGGCCGCCCTGACCGACATTCGGTCTGGAGGATCTTACTTATTAACTATATTCAATCAATCGTAAATTATGACAAACAAATGTTTTTTCGTATTTCTGTCTTATCTGTTCTGTGCATTTGAGCACCCTCATTGCTAGCATGCTTAAAACAATTATAACGTGGTTTTCATTTATGTTTGCGACCTTGAATAGCATGAAGTATTTGTTTCATTTAAATCAATTAACTAATAAAAATATGTCATATACTTATGTCAAGTGCAGGTATATAGTTGTTCATGTTTACTGGATTTGTAATGTACTTGTTTTCTGGTTCATATTATTTTTTGCATTTGTATAATTATTACTTAAAACATCGGTCAGGTGCGAGTCAAACTCAATCAGCGAGGACTTCGTAACCCAAAAGTAAACCTTTTCAAAAATCCTTGTTAGTAGCACGGTATTTGGCGCCTGGTATTGTGTTCGGTAGACGGCATTAGGCACAACGCGTATTACTTAGGATCTAAAGTCAATCTGGTGAAATGTGGGTGTAACTAATACACCTCTGCATACCCCTTCAGGGATAGGCGTGAGACTATGTATATATATAAATATAAATTGTATGATGATCGGTGATCGGTCGAGTAGTTAAGGCGTGAAAGTGTAACAAACAAACAAACTCACATTCGTATATATAATATTAAGTTGGGATTACGATATAAAAGTAATAGGTAAGTTAATTGTACTACTTCTGTTGTCTATGTCTTTTGTATAAAATGTATGAAATAATTATCCAATAAATATTAATGAAAAGCACTAAATAGGTAATCAGTGATAGAGTACATTGTATTAATATATGATTAATTACAAAGTACCTCATTCCTAAAATTATTATTGAAAACAGAAACTTATGGTTGTGAAAATATTATCGTTCGGTAATACACCCAAAAGTTAATATGTACGCTTTTAAAATAAATTTCGGCAATGAAATGCGAAATTGTCTTCCGTTTAAAATAATGTGCAATAAAATTTGCATTTCTTGTAAAGAAGCTTTTAATTCTGTGTATATCTTATTAAATTGGATCTTTAAGTAAATGTAGTACACAATTTACTATAAGATATACATTTAGCTTATTTGCTGTAGGGAATGGAATAGTAATGCGTAAAAGTAGTCTCTTTTTAGAATAGGAGACGTCTTTGCATAGCCGACTACGCTGACTAAGAGTGTACGACAAAAATGGCTATGTACCATATAAAGATTCAAATGGTTGTTAAAATATTGTACAGTTTATTAGAAGCATAATATAACTGTTGCATCATGTAAGTCAGGTTAGATTAACTTAAGGTAAACTAAAAAAGTATTTTATGGCTCGGCGTAGCTATAGTGAATTTGGTAGTTGTATTCCTCGAGTTGTATTCTGAGTGTTTTTGGGGTGATTTTGGTGTTTTTGGGCAGAAATTCTCAGTAGCGGTATTATGTCTGGAACTGTGCTCGGCAGACGGTATTAGGCTCACTTCTATTACATCCACGTTCATGCATATCCACCACATTTCGCACATAACGTGTGCGTGTGTGTGGTTCAGGTCCAGACCAAAATCCATAGCTGGAAAATATGGTTGTAGTATACCTGTACCTTCTCCTTCTGGGATATGCGCTAGAAATTATTGTTGTCTAATTTTTGTTATGTCGATAAAATAAATTTTAATATATATAATTTAGAATAAAATAAGTTTACTTTTGTTATTTTGATGCAAGTTTAGGGATGTTTTTGTTTAAATCACTATATCTATAAAACTCTTCCGTTACTGAGTGACTGACAGTAAACGCACAGCCGAAACTACTGAACGTAAGAAGCGTGGTTAAAAATACACACTACCACAATAAAATCCGTCCGTTACGTATCCTGTTTTTATACAGATTGATTCCGTTGCTCTGAATATTTTCAGCATTCATGGTCACGGACATAAAGGTATTTATGTGTCTCCATATCGTAGATGTCATCACAAAATCCATTATTATATATATGTTTAAGTAAACACTGAGCTGAGTGTTTTGTGTTCGATACCCACACGGGATAATAAATTGTCTGCTCCACATAGAGTTCTTCCGAGTCAGAGCGTTATTTGAATGTTTGTAAAGTCCCTGCAATACAATAGTACCTTCACAAACATTCAGAATATCAGGTAATGTAATATGCTTTATATTTGTATGTCGTGCCTGTTATTTTACAAATATAAGTGGTGTATCAAATCTTGTGTACCTTTTAGTAGGTTACCTGTAACACGTGTTTACGCTAGCATTTCATGTTATGACAATTTATGGCAAAAATCGTAAAAGGTAATTTAATTGCCTCTATCCATCATATTTGTTATTAATTATTTATGTACATGTTTCTCTTCTTTTAGCCTACGAAAGATGGGTTATGTGTATTTATGTATATCCCTGTTTATGTAATTTAAACATTCAAGAAAATTGCTATAGACAATCATGGCATGAGTCAACAAACTTTATCGCCATCGCTGGGAGTAATAAGGAGTCGTTTTGTGTAATGAAATGACAACACTTGCTTGTGTACACGACGTATCTATTAAATGTAATGATTCGACGTCATCAAAGGATTTTTGCTTTGGGTAAAATATTTCGTAAGAGATATAATGTTCTATATAACGATGTTTTGCATTTGTATGCGTTCTTTATAGTATTCTCAATATATCTATATATATAACACTCTTCCGTTACTGAGTGACTGACAGACAACGCACAGCCGAAACTACTGAACGCAAGAAGCTGAAATTTGGCATGTATGTTCCTTGGAGAGTGTAGGGGAGCACTAAGAGAGGATTTTTGGAAATTCCACCGTGAAAGGGGTGAAGCCCGATATTCACACGGGAACGCGACTTACGCGGGTGAAACCGCGGGAAAACTACTAGTTTATAATATTATGATAACGTTTTAACATGTATCAAGAAATGAACAGGGATAGTTGTTTTATTCGATTAATTCTCAAAAAACGTAAGCGCCCGTAACAGGTATCTAAAGTATTGGACTTAGCAATATGACTTACCAAATGAGCCGTTAGTTGAGGTTGTTTCCTAGTAACCATTAGAGAGTTCCACTGTCTCCTCCCGGTTCATCAGTCCTCAGTCCCTTGTTATCCAGGATTGGACTAAATGAAGCCAAACATGAGGTGTTTTCTAATAAAGTATGTTAAAATCGGCTGCATACATTTGTAGTTAGTTTTCTGTAAAGCTAATACAAGCGTGTTAAAAGAAATACTCTTATTTGAGAACTAAGAGAGAGAGAGAGATACTAATTAATGAAAATCAACACAAAATGGAAATTACTCAATTTCTCTATTTACTTGTAGTCTTACTGCAGACTTCATAATCCTGTTTAAATAAAATTTAGTATTTTAAATCGTCGCATCTGGCGCTTGGTGCGTATTAAGTAAATTAAAGAAGCCACTAGAGCGTCGTCTCAGAGATTATTATCTTAATTTGTTAATGCAAATGTTTGTCTTGTGAAGGTTCTAAGCCTACCGGATGGCCATTGTGAAGATATTTTGAGTTGTTTGAACGGGCCTCTTTGTAGCCTAATAAACTGGGGACAATTTAGTCTTACATTGTTTCTGAGTTCTGACTTTTGATAGAGTAATTGATGAAAGGGTTGTGTTATCTTGATGAAATATTATGAACAATATCACACGAAACATGTTTTATGACGTAGGTTGAGACAGAGTACCAAATGAGTATTACTCTGAGTACAGTAAATAAATACGTACCAGCGTAAGTCCTTTGATGTCGAGTAAAACCCGATAAATAAATATCTAGAGCGCGTCTCGTCTCGCAATCCCTTCTTTCACTACAGCGATTGCGTGAATGCTTGACTTGTAAGCAGCTCACGTTAATTTAAGGAATTAAATATTAATTAATAAGCTCTATTTTAAAAGAAGACTATTGGAATAATTTTTAGTGAGATTAAGAATTATTTCTGTGTCGTGAAAGTCTCGACATCATAAACTTCAGTAGCCAGTAGAGGAAGACCCACTTCTCTACGAATACTCAAGTTTATGATATAGCGTTCCCACTCACCCAACATTTCGGTTATATAGTGAGAACAGCTGTACCTTCCAGTGCCCGAAAGCACCTTCAGGGACCAGTTATAGACAGATCTTGTTCCCAAATCCTGAGACCTGGTTCTCGTTATAGCGAGCTACCTCGTGCCCAAGTGGCACTACCTATTGTAGAGATAAATACCGGAGCAATAAAGCCGCTCACCACTCGCAAACTCTGAGAGTTGCTAACGATAACCGACAGTGAGAATTCACTTTCATTTACTTATTCTATAGCGATATAACACTCTAAACGAAAATAGTAAAAAAGTAAATATACTTTAGTGCCGCCGTTTTATCTAACCAACAAAACGCTGGAAAAGAATTGTGTTCGGTAATAAACTCAGGTTAATATATTTAGACACTGGCCATAATTTTATACTCGAAAGCACACGAGGCTTCGAACCATTTCATTAGTTCTTCCGGCCCCGACAGATTACGGAAAGAGGGAAAGAATAAAAACATATTTTCACCTCTAGCATTTATCTTGGTAGCTAAAAGCATTGTAACGGATTATAAGGCAGTGAGGCTGGAAAACTTATAGTTTTCCTAAATTAAGTATATTATGTTATTTTTGTGAATATTATTCATTGTAACTGTAACTACTTACCTATTTGTTATGTAGTAGAAAATAATAAAATTGTGTATACAGTATCTAGACTTCATAAATTTTTTTGCGACTAGCGGCCCGCCCCGGCTTCCCACAGGTAGTACAAAACCTTAACAAATTCTTACACTTAAACCTTCCTCATGAATCACTCTGCCTATCGGTGAAAACCGCATGAAAATCCGTTCAGTAGTTTTTGAGTTTATCGCGAACAGACAGACATGGCGGAGGCTCTGTTTTATAATAGATAGTGATAGTGAAGTACTACATAGTACTTTTTTATCACTACATTAAAAAACTTGAGATGGCTCCTCTAGTACATACTACAGGAACCATCTCAAGATTTTTTGCAACTGTTTGTGTTTTTTGTAACAAGTGCATGTTCTGTAACTTACTATAATCTAATCCAGGCGACTACTGAAACGACATGTTTGAGTGCAATATTAATGAAGCGGTAGCGTAATACATGTATGGAATGTTTTAAATATTAAAATTTTGCAATCAAACATGTCGTTTTAATAATCGGTTAAGTGCATTAGAGAGCATATAATCTAACTAGTGTTACACAAAATTTACTTGAGGTGTCATTTCTAGTGCGTTGTACATTAACTCAATGATTTTAATATTGTTTTATGGTGTAGTTACACGATAGACGAAATATGCTACGTAGCTACGCCATACCTAATAACGAATAACGTAGCTACGTAGCAGTGATGTTGCGAATATTCGCATCCACATCCGCATTCGCGGAGCTTCCGCATCGATTTGGACATCTGCACCTGCATCCGCATCCGCAATAATCAACGCGGATCTTAATGCGGATCCAGATATAGCGTAGGTTACGATAAGAAAGACATCAGTTTTTTAATAGTACGTGTTTAATTTATGAACCTTTGCAAAACAGGCTTGAACCAGCAAAGGCGGTAATATTATATACTTTTTATTAAATAAGATGAACAAATTTCATCAAAATCCACACCCGCAATTGCAGAGCTTCTGCATCGATTTGGACATCCGCATCCGTATCTGCAGCCGCGGATATGAAATTTCAAATATCCGTATCCGTATCCGCGGATGTCAAAAAATCTGCATTCGCAACATCTCTGCTACGTACTAGATTTCTTCAGGATAACCCGTTTAGCTAAAATAGAAGCTAAAGAAGAGCTTTGAGCTTGGGGAACAACCATATCATAAGGTTAGTAAGTGGTGCTGTTATTAAATCACTCCAATTTTGAATAATTTTTTTGAATTGTATAAAACTATCGTGGCAAATAAGCAAAGAGTTTGCCGTATGTTAAACGTTTACTGTCGCCGTGCGTATTGCTTGTAACGCTTCGTAAGGAACTGAAATTAAAGAAAGTATAAACGTAGAAAATAAAAGACTGTCTCACTGAGGGAATAGAAGATTTGCAGCACGAATGATGTACTGGTTTACGTGGTCACTTTGCTCCTGTTCCTACGCTAAGTGTTGTGGGTTCGAATCCCACACGGGACAAAGTTGTTTGAATCACAAATTTTTGTATCGAGTAGTGAATATTTGTAGAAGCTCTACGATAAAGGAATAATTTTATAGTGCAACAGAGGCTTTATTAAGAACAAAATAGAGGTTTGTATGTTGACTCCGGTAATAACGACTACTTTTGTTTGACGAAGACGTGCTGATTATGCTAATGACAAGGTTTTGAAGTTGCGTGGACATTGACTAAACGTCAAGAATCTTTTGCTACTGCATATTTACCTTTTTACGATAATCTGATATATTAGTATATGCATTTTCGTTTGCTTTTATTAGTTTGTAGATTTTTTTATACAAAAGCTCAACAGAATTTTCCAGCATCACAATCTTGAGAGTCTTATAAATTTTACAGCTTGATTGAGATCGGCAAAAGGACGGACGAAATTTATAACTGACCAGTACGGCATTTCATTACATGTTTTGTTACTCCTTTTTTACGATACTTTAAATATCGGTCGTATTTTATAATACTAAGGTATAATGTCAGTTAAAGGCAGCTTCTCTGTGCTATAGGTTAGAATACAGCTTCTTCCTACATGTAAATGAACTGTTAACATAAATTACCGCATAAAGCATGATTGCTTTTTATTATCAAGTTATGCGTTTCAATAAAAGTCAAAGTCAAAGTAAAAAAGTAAATATATAGGTTAGTGAGTTTACTAAGTTACTGAAGCTACATTTAGGTGCCGGAGGGCGCGAGATGACCTCCAGCCACCCTGAGGATTGACCTGGGGGTGGCGGGCTTTGTGGGCCTGCCCGCCATCCGTTCAGCACCAGGTCCGAGAGGCGGCGTGCGTGTTCCTCTGTGTCGAGTCCGTCTCCCCTCTAGGGGGGACAGTAGGGATAATTTGTGAGAAGTGCCTTTGGGTAGGTCTGTTCGTGTAGTAGCCTGCCGTTTCATACGGCGGGCCGAAACCTCGGCGGGGTCGCGACCGCATGTGCAAGTGATTCGCGCGGCCCCGTCGATAGTGGTTTTGTCGAGGAACACCGTGGTAGGTTTAGTCGGTATTCCGGGAGGTACATTATCTTCTTAACATCTTTCTGTTACCCCGGTGAGTCCGACATAACCCCTCCGCCCGCCCCCGCGGAGGGGTATGTTTCAAGCATTACCCCACGTAAAAAATAAAAGCTACATTTAGGTTAATAATAATATAATAATAATAATATTCTACCACATACACACAACACCGTCTAGCCCAAACTAAGCAGAGCTTGTACTATGGGTACTAGACAATGGATAAATATACATATATACTTTTTTTTTTGTAAATACATACATATTATACATTGAAACACCCAGACCAAGACAAACATCCATGTTCATGCACACAAATGTTTGACTTGTGCGGGAATCAAACCCGCGACTTCAGGCGTGGCAGTCGGTTACACTAACCACTACGCCATCGAGGCCGACGTTAGTTGCTAGGTTCAGGCAAAGGGTAGAGCCTATGAGAAGAAACCTGCAAGAATCTCACGGCTACTCTTTTAAATCGCCAATTAAATATAATTTCAGTATTTTACAACTCATATCAACAAGGTGTTGCAGCCATTATACCATATGCTACTGACTTTAAAAAACTAAAGATGATAACAATAATAACTTAATGATATTATAGACATTAAATAATTTGGGTCTAGTTATATTTCCAATATAAATCTAAAATAGGCAGTAGGATGGCATGATGGCACCATACATTTACACTTTGTGACAATCCAAAGGCAGTCCGTTACTAAATGCGGTTGTGAATTTATATTTTTCAATAATAATCAAAATGAGATGCAGAATACTTGATAACAACACATATAATCACGAGGTACCTCTACATTACTAAATTTACTTATAAGTAATACAGATCTTTGAATCCTGAATTCAACAAGCAACTAGTGCCATGAGCTTTTGTCATTTAAGTAGTCGTTGACTGAATAAAAACCCTTCCGAATGAGCTGTATTTTAACGGCGCTTTTAAATTTAAGCAATGGTTAATTAATTATATTAATAGGTAGTTTATTAAAAAAACGTATACCGAGTCCCACAAAAATTGTGGATCAATAAATATTATTTAATTATTGATCCATACTTTTTATTATTTAAGTAAAAATGTTTATTATATACCTTTATTTAAGTTGTTTATTGAATTATTCCAAACTCTAAAATAAAAAGTTGTTCTAAAATTTACATAAAAGTAAATAAGATGCTAGCGTTTCAAAACGGGTAGTAGGAGTAAAGGTCAAATGACAGAGAAAGGGAGCACGATACAAAACCGTGACGTAACCGCAATTTGAACTTTGATGTCCGAGGGAGATAGCGAGAAATTCCCACTAAAGCCCTACTTTTTCTTATATCTAAATTTAAAATATTAATTACTCCTTTATTTTACAACAAATTTTGATGCAGTTTGGACGAGAAAAGTCTTTTGATTGCTTTTTGGTCTGGAATAAAGCTTGTGCTTCATTCGCTTTTTTTGTTTGAGTGGTATTTGTTTGCCTCAGTTTTCTTGCTATCTACACACCAAATATTGGCAGCGAAGGTGACTGACGATCATGTTCGTCACTTTGGTATAATAAATAACTCTATCATATATGAACACCTGCCTAATAAAAACAGCTCACAACGCATGTGTAGACAGTTTATTCTTACCTGAAGCTTCGACTAAGGGTTGTTCATCTTCCGATATAATTCGGTACACACAAATAGAAAAACTTTTTTCATTTGTCGACCAAATAAGGAAGCAATAAACAGGAGGTCAATTTTAAGGGCCTCGTTCTAAGGACCCTTTTATTTGTACGTTAATGGGTTGGTTTTAATTTATTTAATTGCGTTAAGTTTTGGGTTACCAAGGTTCGTTACATACAGACCTTAATAAGAATTTAGGCAAGGTTGGGTATGTTTTTATGGTAATGTTTAAAAAACAGGGTTTTTATACGCCGGCTACAAATAGGTTTGTAATTTTTATATTTATAAACCTAATTTTATATTTTTTTAAATAATAAGTATTCTGTTACTATGTATTTACCTTTATCTATTACCTATAAACTCCTCTTCAAACCAAAGAAAAATAAAACGAAAAAATTGCCACTGCAATTTACTTATATAACACAGATTAAATAATCTAGCACAACTATTTTTTAGAATATGTTTTATGTATTAAATGGTGTCCTAAGGCGATTACAAACTTTAAAGTGAAACTATATAGTTATCTTTATTGTAAGTCTAACCACGTTGCAACAGAAATGAACAATTCAGAAACATATTTATATAACCTATATTATATCAAAAGGTTGGCAAAGAAATCACCATCATATAAAATCGTAGAAGCCACGATTACGCTTCAGGCAGCTTATACTGGTTAGCGCGCTGAGCGAGCAATCCTATTCACAGTCTCCATATGTATTTTCTCAAGACACTGAACAGCGAATATCAAAGATTACAAATGGTAGGACTCACGGGAGTCACTAACCATAAATGTCACAGCGACAGAAACCCTACAGCATGTTGAAACATTTTATGGTCTATAAATCCGAGCGTAGAACCCCCTAAGTCCATGCTTGGTCAGACGTTGAAACGTTTTATTCCTGACATTAAAAGGGTGAAAACCTTTGAGTTACAAAATTATGCTTTATAGGATTTTAAATGCACGACCGTGCTTAGCAGTGGCTTTTATATTTTAGAAGTAGCTCAAGAATTAAATAGTGTTTATTTCTTAAATTAAATGCGTACGATTTTCACTAAGACAGGTTTTTTATTAATTACAAGCTTTAAAAGTCAACTTGACTAATATATTAAACACATTATCTTTTTCGACAGATTTTATCTTTAGGATTATAGGATTATAGGATTACCTCCTTTTTTTTTGCTTCTTATGGCGGTCGATCTGCCGGAAAGTGCCTGGTTGTAAGTGGTATAAACCTCCTCCTATGAAAATTTTAAGGCTCTTTTATAGAAGGGCAAAGCATAGCGCTCAGAAATCTCCATAGCAGGTATTTTATTTCAGAGCCTTCAAATACGTTGGAGAAATGAGCACTGAAAACGCAACTTGCTGGATGAAAATACTTTCAGGTGGTAAAGACTGCTGCGGTGTCGCGTAGTGCAATGGTGAAATAAAAACTTTATTTATTATCATGTTATACGTTGAATTAAACTACTATATTTATACGGAATGCATCGCGGTGTTATCATTATGACTTGCTGAACTATTTATAATAATTTAGAACTTCTATATTTAAATTTTCTGCGACGTTTGGTTTTCGTGTCTGCAGATTATGTCATAAATTATAAAAAATATGTATTTATAATAAACGGGATAAAAAGACGATGGTTCAATTGAAATTTATTAATTTTATATTTAAATGAAATGCTAATGAATTCAATGGGCTCAAACTTTTGGGTTTCAAGTGCAACGTCTAAATTAAATAGCTGCCTACGCTAACACAACGTCATGGTTTTAACGATATGCGGTTTTCTGCAAAAGCCCCTTAGAAAGCATTAAATCATTGAAATAATTCCATAATTCTAATATCCAGGGGAACATAAACCTTTCATCCAGAAAAAAGTACTATTACTAACTTAAAGTACATTTACGCGAGCGAAGTTGTGGGTAAAATCTTGTGAGTAATACGTATTTAATTTCTCTAAATTAATGAATTTAAAATATATTCATTCAACGCTGCTTTAACATGAATAGCTGCGTTCCAAAAATATTCAGAAAATAGATGCGTAAAGGTTTAATTACGCACGGATCAACAGGATTCGCAATATGAGACGCTCCTTTGATTTATTGGTATGAAATATGATTATGATAAACGTCACCCTGCAGGCTACAATATAACAATATATTACATGTATGATGTTGACACTCGAGATTTTAAGATAACACGTCCAACCTATGAGCGGTTGTTGATGTATTTTGGTATAAACATATATTGTACTAGCATTTGCTTTCCTCGAGAACAGTACTTTTTTTCTGGGTGTAATATACCCTATGTATGAAGTTTTCTGTGCCCCTGACAAAGTGTATGCAAAATTTAATTTAATGAATGTCTTAATTTAAGGTTTTTAAATATATTATGGAGAACCCTAGCAAAGGACATTGAATAGTTTATGCTACCTATTTGCATAAATAGCCTGTAAGTGACTCATTACTCGTAGTGTGATACTTTCTATCTTCTTTCTATTATCAAGGATTACATTTTGAAATAAATATTCAAATAAGTTTGTTTATAATATAAACTCGTATAATATCACATTCAGTTATTCTCATCGAGTGCTCAATAGTCTCGAGAGCACAAAGTCCAAGCTAACAAGCGCTGGTTGAAAACTTCGCATTCTTTCAAGCAGGTTGCGAAGAACCCGTAGCCATTCCGAGTTTTCTTACGATGCATTTCTTTTCATTTACCAAGAGCGATATACAGGTGTCCCAGAATATGTGAATCAAATTTTAACGGGAGATTTCTAAGGTAAGGACCTTTCAAAAGTGCCTCGGAGAGCACGTTAAGCCGTCGGTCCCGGCTGCTATGAACATCTATGGCAGTCGTTATTGGGAGAGTGTCGACACAAAAGATCCCACTGGGTCGAAGTGTCGCCGGTCTGCACTGACTGGCCCCCACATAAGATACATATGGCATTCGGGTAAAAATTAAAAATCAACCTGTATAACTGTTTGCCACGCACAAACTTCGACTCGCCAGAGCTTTATGTGGTAATAGCAAGCTGGGTATTTTTAGTCCAACGTTGATTCACTAGGTTATCGCTATACAACAGAATGAGTATAATATTTATACTAAACAATTTTCAGAACATCATTACAAGCCTAGAATAATTGAGAATGAATTGCAATTTTCGACGAAACGTGCTTGAATAAAGTGAGTTAGGTTGGAGTGTAGTTTAGATTAATCTAGCTTTTCCTGCTTACTTTTAGAAAGTCTAGCTAGACGCGATGAGTCGGTCGAACGTATTCGAAGGATTTACATAAACCAGATTTTCTTTGAAGAAACATACTTTACTATCCCGACGTTTTGATGATAGATAGCGCACGATCTAAGTAATTTAACTTGCTCGTCACGTACTAGACCATTTAATTCGATTTGACGATGTCACTATTTGTTGTTCTATTGGCTCAGTCAATGAACGGTAGGAAATGGATTAAGAAATATATACGGGTACGTGCAAAGGAAATTGGATGAAGTATTAGATTAGATCTATATATATAAAACTCTTCCGTTACTGAGTGACTGACAGACAACGCACAGCCGAAACTACTGGACGCAAGAAGCTGAAATTTGGCATGTATGTTCCTTGGAGAGTGTAGGGGAGTACTAAGAGAGGATTTTTGGAAATTCAACCCTGAAGGGGGTGAAAGGGGTGAAACCCGATATTCACACGGGAACGAGACTTACGCGGATGAAACTGCGGGAAAACTACTAGTACATACATATAATTATAAAGATATATACGTATATCGGCTCCAGAATTAACAAATTTTGTATAGGAAGGAATCTTCACATATGTATACATAGTAGGTGTACGACTTATACCTCCTTTAAGAAAAATTTAGTAAGATAAATGGATGGTCTCCCCGTGACCATGGCTGCTGAAAAGCAACCGAAACGTCGGGGAAAGTGTAAAAATAAATTAAATCTAAATAGTTTAATAATAATTTAATTAGCTTAAAAATTAGTAAAGTTTAATAGTAGTAGTAGTGTAACAATTTTCAAAATTTTGTAGTAAAGTGTCAAATAAATAACGCGATAAAATCCGTATATAGCAGTTTAATTTCAATGAAATATTAATAAATATTAATAAATATTAAAAATATTATATTCGCGTAAATAGAAGACAATATTATATAAATGGATGACTTATTTCTTTTATAAAAGACAACTTCAGTAGCAGGGATATTTATAGAATAGCTTTAAGGTATAGCCATAGAAACGACGGACACAAAGAACTTTTTATTCCGTGTCAATCGAAATAAATCATACGATAATCCCACTGCTTGAATCATAGTTCATACCATTCGTTCCCAAAGTGGTCCAGGTGGACCCCCAGGGGAGACTCGACGGGGGTCTATGTTGGCGTGATAAAAAAAGTAGGTCCATGAAAATTTATTTGCTTTCACTAATGAAGAACTAAAATGTTGGCTTGAGTTCACCTATCACTGTAGGCAGATAATATTTAAGGAAGCTCAGTGACTGTTACTTGTAAAAACTTGCATATTCCATATTTAGTACCAGTGGTCTCGAACCTATCGACTTTTCGGTAAAGAATTTCTGAAAAACAAAACATTCTTCACCAATACCAAGTCAAGCAATATTGCTTGGCTTGGTATTGGTGAAGAATGTTTTTTTTTTAATGGTAGTGGTAATTTTTCTAATGGTAGAAATGTAGCTGCAGGAGTCCACAGGAGCCTGCAAATTTTTTAAAGTGGTCTATGAGAAAAAAAGTCTGGGTACCTCTGACCTATACGGTCAGCCACGACATAACTATTCTAATTGCCACCATAGGAATCACACCAATTTAGTCGCTGTGTATCCGAAGTATCCTAATATTATAAATGTGAATGTGAGCTTGTTACGCTTTCACGCCTTAACTACTCGACCGATCATCATGTTTCGCATACACGTTGTCAGGGATACAGAAAAGAACATACACAACCTTTCATCATTCAGAAAGAAGTACTGATACTAATCTAACCTAACCTACCTTTACGCGAGCGAAACCGCAGGTAAAATCTAGTGTTTGATCAATCTATGTTCACATCTATAATAATATTATAAAGAGGAGTGTTAGAAACTGTATCAATAACTAGTATTATAATTATACAAATATATATTGCTATACTGTATAATTGTATAAGTTATATTCCACTTCTAGTGTAATTTAATTTGTAGTTATAACATAAAATACCTGATGTTAATAAATAGTTATTAATTATATAAAATATGCTAAGGATTTATAATAATTGTTATTGTTGTTAACATTTTATAATAAAGGCGCCTATTTTATAACAGTTTTGTTTTAGTTACTATCGAAGTAATTTCGATACTGTCGGCTGGGAATAAAACGAGCAATGATATGAGTAAGCAATACTATCGCAAATTGTTCGACTATCGATAGGGCAAAACTATCGATACTATCGATAGTACCGATAGTATCGATACTATCGAAATACAATCTGTCGATAGTATCGATATTATCGATACTATCAATGGTGTTTGTACTGATTCTATCGGTTGTATCGATACTATTGATCTTTAGCAATAGTATTACTTATTTTTATCAATCGATACTATAGATAGTATCTAAAGTATCGTCAAGGTTCGATAGTTTCGATATGACTATCGATAGTATGACTGATTTTCAAGGCCACAATAGTATTACGATACTATCGATAGACTATCGCTATCGCAACAACACTATTTATGCGAGCATAGCCACGGGCATAAGCTAGTGCCATAATACGTAAAGGATATAGCTGTGGTCGTATTACAGTTGTGACGATGACCAAAGCAGTTAATGTTTGTTGAGAGTTGGCGTTTATAGTCAGTTGCACTCACAGATCGATAAGCGACTTTCGAAGTTGCCCCTTTGAGCGTCACCGCAGTTACTGTTGACCGTACACAATAAACAATGATCTCTATTATCTTTGCTGTTCGGCGTGCAATGTGCTTGGATATCGTTTTTTAATTTGTGACATTTGTAGACCACAAATATTTATTTCGAGATTTTGTTGCACATTTTATATATTGATTGAAATTAAACTACTATATACGGATTTTGTCGCGTTATTTATTTTACACTTTATTACAAAATTTTGAAACTGTCACACTACTACTAGATACTATTGAACTTTAAGCTAATTAATTTATTAAAACTATTAAAACTATTTATATTTAAGTTTACACTTTCCTCGACGTTTCGGTTGCTTTTCAGCAGCCATGGTCACGGGGAGACTAAGATGGTAGTTGTCTCAATGTTCCAGTATCGTTATTTCAAAGTACCCGAACATAATTTAATCATTGGTGTTTCTATTTATATTTCTATTGTAATAAAGTGTAAAATAAATAACGCGATAAAATCCGTATATAGTAGTTTAATTTCAATGAATAACATTCGCGTAAACAGAAGACAATATTATTTTATATATTGTTAAGGATTGGTAGCTGCACAAACTAATGTTAGCTATTATTATAAATGTGAATGTGAGTTTGTTTGTTTGTTACGCTTTCATGCCTTACCTTCGACCGATCATCATGAAATTTCTCTTACACGTAGTCAGGAGTACATAGAAGAAAATAGGGTATGTGTCATCCAGAAAAAATGCTGTTTCCGAAGGATAAAAATTTATTGACAAAAGCGAAGCTGCATGCAAAATCTTACATATTGCTAAGGATTAGTAGCTGCAGATAATAAATAATGATATAAAGTAATTTATTAATACCTAATTATCAAATGTTGATGGTCGGCGATTTATCAGAAATAAAATAGGTCCACAGAGAGAGGGTATTTTCAACGTGTTATTGTACACATACTGTTTGAATTAATTGAAATTAAACTGCTATATACGGATTTTATCGCGTTGTTTATTTGACACTTTATTACAAAATTTTGAAAATTGTTACACTACTACTACTATTAAACTTAACTAATTTTTAAACTAATTAAATTATTATTAAACTATTTAGATTTCATTTATTTTTATACTTTCCCCGACGTTTCGGTTGCTTTTCAGCAGCCATGGTCACGGGGAGACTGTAATAAAGTGTCAAATAAACAACGCGATAAAATCCGTATATAGCAGTTTAATTTCAATGAATAATATTCGCGTAAATAGAAGACAATATTATGTTTGAATTAAGTTAAAAAATAGACCGGTCTTGTTATTCACCAGGCATTGTCAGAGTGAAAGAGTATTTTAGGAATTTTTATAACATAGCTGGAGTCTATAAACGTTTTAAAGGTCGTAACGTTTAAATACCAACCGGTGGTACAATATTGATGTCTATAATGAAGCACATTCCCTAAACAAACCGACAGTAGAATAAGGTGGCTTGTGTCATGTTGGTAAAAAGGTAGAAAGCAAACAAGTAATGTCACTCAAGAGTTCAAAAATTCACGTACATGTTTTTAATTAAAACGAACATTTTTGTTTGTCGACTTGTTTCCTGCATTAATCGGGTCAGCTATCGAGAGGTATAATATGAAACATCAACTTTTTCTTTTTTGTTGCAATAAATGGTATTTTCTATAATTAACTGTAGTAGTTAGCTAATAACTACTTTTGGTCTCGTGGCATATATTTGTAAGTGTATTTGCAGGCAAGTATATTTTAAAAAAAGTTGTCTTTGGATAAATTATATTTTTCTTTTAAATATTATATTAATGATGTTTTTTTTTCGTCCTGTACTTATGTCTCGATTCGATTTTTGTTTGTTTGTTTTTAAGGGTGAAAATCAAAACGAATAAACCGATTTTAAAATTTCTTTTAAAATTAGATGGCTTTATTATCACCGAGTTCCAAAGGTAATATTTAATTTTTTTAAATGTACTGTTAATAACATAACCTAACCTTAACTACTTTTACGCGAGTGAAGCCACGGGCAAAAGCTAGTAAAATAATAAGATTTTAACTAGCTATAAGTAATTGTTGATTAAATATTTGTACACCAGACATGGTAGAATATAAGGGACAAATTACGTAATTCTAATAACACCTTTATTGTAACTATATTCTCACAAATAAATGCTTTTTCTTTTTTTTAAACGTGTGGATTCCGATTTAATTTCGGGACGGGTGTTATTTCATTCAGCACTGCCTAGTCAATTTTGAGTATAAGCGCGGAGTCTATAAACTTGCCCTGTATTCGGCAATAGGCTAGCTTCTTATTAAGTGATATCAAGAAACGTAACGAAATGTTAGTGTCATATACGGTCTCTCCTTCTAGAGAATACGGACGTAATTCTATATAGTGTATGTATTTTAACTGATATCGATTGCAAAATTCCCAGCAATTTTATAGCGTAATATATTTTGAAGTGTTGATATTGGAGTGAGTATCGACGTGCCATCATTAACTGTTGCGTCACCGTATTGGAATAATAGATGAGATCACAATAAGCACTTAACTGTCGATGTTCTATTTTATGCTTTACTTTAGTTATACGAGTTAAAATACAGCTGCCGCTTGTGGCTTTACTCACTATATTTTAATATACGTTTATTTTAAAATATTGTGTTGTAATAAATTTTCGCGTATATACATACATATAATGGGGCTCGCATTCAATTAAAACACCACTTATTTCAGGTCATCAATCAACTTGAGTGTCCACTGGAGACTCTAGTAATGTACATACGTCGGTATAGTTCTTTTTCTTCTTTTCGAGTCAATGCTCTTGTCCCCTTTTGCGGTCAAATGGTCTTGACCCAAAAAGTGGCGACCGCTATGGCGGCAGCAGTGGCGATGTTGAGGTCGGCTCTTGTGCAGGATGTATGTAGGTATAGTGTAGGGGCATTATTATTATTATATGCTGTTTTTACTGCTCCCTACATATTGCGCCTGCACTTCTCCACTGAGGCGGAGGACATCGCGAAGTACGTGTGCCAAAAGCTGAAGAACGTCCTTAGAGTGCAGCTGCTGGAGTCGCGCCGCAACGTCAACTTTAAAGCGTTAGTCGTGCGCGTACCCAACTGTTACCTGCACAAGGTGTTGGACGAGAGCATTTGGCTGCAAGACGTGGTATTCCGTTGCTTTCGCGGACAAGTACCAGTCGAGCGCACAAATATTTAGTATGCCAAGTGAGAAGTTTTACTAACATAGTATTAAGGTGTATTTACTAACATTATAATTTTATATGTACATTTCGGTTAAGGTATTTATCCATGGGCCTATGCAGCCTGAAAATAAATGATTATTATTATTATGATGTTTATAAAATATTTCAAATCTCAGCTTTAATGCTGGTGAGTGTGAACCTATCACGGGCTTATGCCAAGTGGGTCAGTTCATTGAATATTGTTGTAGGTGTCTGTGTAGTGGATGTTAAGAATCACCAGGCTATCGAGCAATTAGTGTCGATAATAACGGATATCTGTAGTTTTATATATCAATTTTTATGCAAGTCTAATTCTTTAAGTGATGTATGAAGTGATTTTGGAATGACTTCTGTAGATGATATAATGACTGGAATAATTTTAACTGTATGCTGATGCCACATTTGTCTTATTCCGTCTGCTAATGGTATATATTTTTGTTTTTTCTAATGTTTTCAGAGTTTGGTATTGATATATCTATTAAGTATGTGACTTTTTCTTGTTTAACCTCTGGTATGCCGGAACGTGGATCTGCGCGAGACACAATGCTTTTTCTATTATGTCTGGTATTCCGGCATACAAGAGGTTAAGTGTAAGTGTGATGTCTGGTCTATTATTTGTGGTTGTTTTGTTTGTTATAATGTCTCGATCCCAGTAAAGTTTTGCGTATTCGTTGTGTAGGACGTTCTTTGGTTTATACTTATAATATGGCTCCGTTTTATCTTCTAGTTTATATTTTATAGCTAAGAGGGAATGAATTTATTTTGCAACATTATTGTGTCTTTCAGTGTACTGTTTGTTCGCTAGAAAGGGCATCCTCCTGTGATATGGTCTATTGTTTCTTGATTTGTATTACATAACCTTCATCTGTCTAATACTACTGTAGGGTCTTTTATTATATATTTTTGATAGTTTTTTTTAATGATTTGGTCTTGAATTGCGACCATAAATCCTTCTGTTTCCTTATATATGTTTCCTTTATACAGCCATGCACTTGATGCTTCCTTATCTTTATATTCCTGTTGTAGTTGGTTTGGGTATTTTCCATGTAAAGATTTTTGTTTCCAGCTTGTAATTATCTGATCATCTGTTATGTATTCTTGTATTATTATTATTATTATACCTATGCCATAAGTTGTCGCTGATTTTACGCCGAGGATGATAGTGTTTTTCTGTGAGGCAATTCTTAGTAGCAGAATTGTTTTTATATTATAATTTACAAATAAGGAATTATTCCTGTGTGGATAACATTATACACATTCCACCAACGGACACAAAGAACACCCAAACAGAGACAGAGACAGAGGTAAGGTAACCATTTAAATAAGCCAGTCAAGAATTTGCCAATGTGTCCGAAAGACGATTATATGCCAGAAGTATTTAAAAATCTGTCTAGCCCCTGGTGTGCCGCTGCGGATCAATAGGTTAATAGATAACTGCAGTATCCCTGAAATATAATAATATACCACGTTAGCAAAATCGAGGCTGAAAACGAATCCTAAACGTGTACCTAATGTTCTTATTTTGATGGGAATACTTTAAATATTGTTGTACTTGTACAAGAAATGTTTTTGCAGGTTTAACGCTGTACATATTAGTTATATATAGACAAAAGAAATATAACGATTATGGAACAACAGATTAATATTGTGCTAGTTTTGGCAAAAAGCGTTTAGCACATTTTATAACTACCGTAATGAGTCACAAACTGACAACAAAAGGTTTTATTACCGTCAAACTATAATTAAATGTTAAGAGGTTATTAACGTGCAAACCAATGTATAACATTTTATACAATGTAGTTTTGAATGTAAACAATTAATATGAAGCCATTTTGAACCGTTAAACATATTACTATTATGTTATTTTAAAACATTTACATCAATTGGGAGACTAATTAAAGTTTAATTGCTTTTAAATATTTTATCGCGGTTCGTTTTGATTTTTAACTTGATTAATACCTATTACGTCTTTTATGGATTTATGTAAAGGAATTTGTATCAGGTGTACTAGGGGACCACTTGAAAGTAAGCGGTAATCGACATCAGGCATGGCCACCGTAAACCACATATGAGGTAAAGAGGTCTACTGCCTGATGGAAAGCAGATACCGTAGCCATAAAAGACTTATGGATGTCTTCTATCAAAAGAAATTTAGCAAATATCAACTATTCTGGCATGCCCTACCCTAAATCCAGGCTGATTGCCAGTGCCTCACTTCGGCTCTCAATGGCCGTGGTCTACCGGTGCTTGACCTACACAAGATGCTCACTGGTTGATCGACTGTGGTGGAAGCCCCACTTCCGGTCATTTAACAAATCGTGTTGTTCAGGGTATCTCCGAGGTATAAGTTAATCACTCGCTCCATCACCTTAGGGAGAAGCTTTAAGCTATGATTATATTTATATTTTCTTAAAAAGACAATAAGGGTTTTGATTTCTGCGTCACGAGGGCATTTGAAAACATTAAAAAAGAACAACCAGACCCTAAACAACTATTTGTAGACCCCATAAATGTATTTTTTTGCCGGCCTCGATAGCGTAGTGGTTAGTGTAACCGACTACCACGCCTGTGGTCGCGGGTTCGATTCCCGCACAAGTCAAACATTTGTGTGCATAAACATGGATGTTTGTCTTGGTTTGGGTGTTTCTATGTATAATAAGTATGTATTTACAAAAAAAAAGTATGTAAGTATGTTTATCCATTGTCTAGTACCCATAGTACAAGCTCTGTTTAGTTTGGGCTAGATGGTGTTGTGTATATGTGGTAGAATATTATTATATGTATGTCCCGTGTGGTGATCGAACCCATAACACTCGTCGCAGTGGCTGTGGCGAGGCGACTAGTTAATCCACTACGTCATTCGTTCACTTAATGCGCCCGATGGCCGCATGTTAGCCGCGTACTAGTATTCGTTGGCCACATCATTCAAATTCTTCCCAACAACGAAACTGCGCGGCGGCCAGTCGGTCGGCGATCGGTCGCTGCTAGCATGACGGGATTCTTTGATAAATTAACTTTCACTTTAAAGGTAGTTGCTAAAGAGCTTATTTTACCATAACAGTAGATTTTTCAAAACACGTTCGTGGTGGCCGCGAGGTAGGAGCGCGCCCACCACGCGGCTTCTCGGCGGCCCATCTAAAGCTCCCGCGCGGCCGCCTCGCGGCCTCTCGGTGTTCCATATAAACGGGCCCTTATACATTTATGTAAAATCCTGATACTATGCTATATATGTACATATGTGATGTTTTTGTATTTATTAAACCTTTTTAAAGACAACAATTGTTAAGTCTTTTAGTTCGATTTAAAGGAAGCATCGCATACATATTAGGTTAATATTTTTTTATACAAATAATAGTGTTTTGGTGGCACCAAAACACTATTATTTGTATAAACAATCTATATTAATAGTATAAAGCTGAAGAGTTTGTTTGTTTGTTTGTTTATTTGTTTGGTTAAACGCGCTAATTTCAGGAACTACTGGTTCGAATTGAAAAATTATGTAAGTGTTGGATAGCCTATTTATCAACGAAGGCTATAGGCTATATACGCTACGACCCACAGGGGCGGCGCAGTAACTATAAACGCGGGTGAAACCGCGGCCACATCTAGTATTAATTAAAATTAAAGTATTTTTCACAGCGTTATTTGTTCGGTTCTCCACTGTGCTAATTAAAATTTGCTTGAAAAGGGTACCCATGTACAGGTATTTGGAATAATACGTGCAGTCTTTATGCAAATTGCTAAAGAGTTTTATGTAGGTACTCTAAATGCTTTAAAAATAAAGTAAAACAACGAGAGTAGGATTCATTGGAATGCACAATATTTTTTCGTTTAGTCTGCAAGTATACTGATACATATTTCCGAAATAAAGAAAATACCTATCACTCTATGCATATATGCATTGGATTTGATTACTTGTCCTGTGTCTACAGTCGTACCATCATATAGTTTATATACCTATTCCACAAGGAAAAAGGTAATATTATATTTGTAACGTTTTGACACCCAAATGCTTTCTTGTTCAATGATGACTATGACTATATTTTTTATTGTGTTTATAGTGCTCAGTGGTTAGATGTAATTTAAGTTGTTAATACCTAGTAGTCAAAGACAAAAGTAATTTGTTCACTTAGGTTACAAAGTAACACTTATGAACGCGAAGTTTATTTGTTTATTTAGATTTGGTGAGTTTAGTAAAGTTACTGAATTTACTTTTAGGTCAGTTGCTAGGTTAGGTTAGTCAAATATATTGTGATATATTATATCTATGTACATTAAGAACATATATTACGACTATTGATTCGAAATCGTGATGTTATCACGACAATTTATAGTCATGTTGATGGCACGTAGCGATCTAATCTAAATGGTTGATTATATATTTACCTTTATATAATAACGAAGGGGTGTAAAATAATCATAATATGTAAGTCATTATTTATAAGGCATATGTCTTATATTTGACTAGCTGCTTTCCGTAGTTTCACCCACGATTGTATTTACTGCTCTGCTCCTGTAGCACGCAGCGTTACGTTATATAGCCTCTACTCCTCGAACAGGCTGTTTTTAATGCTAGATTTTCATTTCCTCTTTTATTACATGTTTATTAATATATCAGTTAATTGATGTGTCCAGGAATAGTATTCATATTTTTAAGGAAATGAATATTTTTGACTTTGATCTTGTCTATGTAACCTCTGGATAAAGTAGCTTTCTAATGGGGAAAAGATAATTTGAATCGGTCCAGTAGTTTTTAAGCTTATGCACTGCAAATTAATAAGCTTAAAAACTACTGGCCCGACCACAATTTTTGTGTAGATGGACATGCAATCTACTACAGTGTAGGCCAAACCGTAACGTCCGCATATACTTGCAGTATGCTGATTGGTGAAGTGTTTCCACCCTACAGAAAAGTGCAACCACGTAACCTTTGATCTGCCGCTGGTAGCATAGCGATATCTTTTACATGTCTGCTATTGAATAATTCTGTTGATGTTCCAAGAGTCCATAACCTTTGTTGCCCGCTTTTCAGGTGAGCGGCATTCCATTTCGGTTGCAGAAAAGTAAGTGATTCAAAGCAAATCGCCGGATCTACAGTGAAGTCTCATGTTTGTAAATACATAGTCTCGCATGTATATCACCGATGTGGTACATAAAGGTGTTGTATACCCGAATTTCACCTACTATATTTTTGCAACCAATTAGGAAACATAACAAGCATAGTTTCTGACTATGTGCAATCGAGAATTTCTGGTGAGTAACCAATATTAGCATTTGCGGAATGGTTTGTAAATCACTATTCTCATTTTGATTAGAATTAATCTCAAGTAAGGTCATATTCCATTTGTATTATTTGGTTCTTCTGATTGTCATTAATTACTAGATTTTTAAATTTACTTTTTAATTGTAGAGTTTATGTACCATGTCTACTGCTAAGTGCAACTTTGTTGCATGCTGGTTTCTTGTAAGTGAAATCATTTACAATTGTATTCAGGTTTTTATAGCATTAGATGTGTATTATAAATAATGCAGTGCTGATCCGGGGATCGCGCACGAGACCTCATGCGAGACCATATGACAAATTTGTAGATGTATCTAGTTTTAGCATTAGTTCTGACAGATTGGCTGTACTAATAACCCGCATCAAATATCCACGACAACTAGAAAAAGGCTTTATTCTCATTACAATACATAATACACTGTCGGAAAGACAATAGTATTAAAAATATAAGCATAATAAAAGTAATAGACGACGTTTAATGAGCTAATTTCTATAGCTTTTGCACCGATAATGGAAGAAGCAATTTGAAATATTGCAGCTAGAAAAAAAGGTGGGAAGCATTATCGCTAAAATTGCCTTGAAGGGAACATTTTTCTAGCGGAAATTATTTCTTCGTAGATAGTGGAAATAGTTTTTTGTGAGAAATATTGTGATTAATAACCTTATTCTGCAGTTTTCTTTTAAGTCATTTAAAACATAATTGTAATAGTGTATGTAAGTATTAGTTTCGTTACACACGAGCTATTGTCGTTTATTGGGCACAGGTTTAGACTCAATTCTGTTACTGAAAATTTCTTGCGAGAAATACCCAATATTAACCCTATGCTTGATCTAGGAATCGAACCCAAAGCCTCATGTATAGCACTCGCAACCGCGGCACCACTGAGACAGTTACGAGAGGCATTTGAAAAGTTGCTAGCCTAACTAGGAATATAGGATTCTAATTTTTATTTATTTTGCTACATAATTATGCTCTCCCAATTGCAATACATTTTTTCTTTCAGTCATTAAAAACACCTGCATATTTATATTTTTTTTGTAATAATATTCCGTCACATAGGTACACACAACACCATCTAGCCCAAACTAAGCAGAGCTTGTACTGTGGGTACAAGACAATGGTTAAACATACATATATACTTATTTTTGGAAATATATACATCTAATCTAAACTAATATTATAAAGAGGAAACATTAGTGTTTTTGTATGTATGTTTGTAATGTTTTCACACAAAAACTATTGGACTGATTTTTTTCACCATTAGAAAGCTGCTTCTTCACTGAGTGACATAGGCTATATTACATTTTCAAAAAAAATAAGAACTCTTAATAAAAATGCAATAATAGAACCCAAGGTGTGAAAAATTTGTCATAAAAAATCTGTCATCACGTGCGCTGCGGAAACTATTGATGTTAGAACAAAAAAATGTTCTACAGTATTATAGAACATATCAATATCTACAAAAAAATCCGCGATACCATATGTCCAACTACTGTAGTTATGCTACTATAACTACTTTTTTACATTTGAAAAGTTGATAAAAGTGCCGACAATAATCAAACCATATTATTCATACCTCTGTATTAATCATTATCCCATTAAATGATATTTTATTGAAGACAATTTCAATACCCGTAAAATACTTTTTAAATTATTAAAATCGGAAATTTCATTCAAAAGATATAATTCTTTAGATATAGTAGGTAGTTTCTAAATATTAGCAGGTAGTTTTTAAGTATTAACTATATATATAGCTAACTACACCTGTATAGGTGTAGTTCGACTTATTAATTTATTTAGTTGTAGTTTTATATATTAAAATTAGATAACAAATTAAAAGTAGGTATTAGGTAATAAATTAAAGTCCACGCGGACGAAGTCGCGGGCAACAGCTAGTATTATATATAGAAACATCTAGACCAAGACAAACATCCATGTTCATGCACACAAATGTTTAACTTGTGTGGGAATCGAACCCATAATTGTTTCATTTTATCCCTTAAAATTTGCACTAATAGCAAACCTTTTGTCTACTTTGCTATTTATATGTTGTTTTAAAAGATATTTTATACATTGAAATTAAACTACTATATACGGATTTAATCGCGTTGTTTATTTTAAACTTAATGACATAATTTAGAAACTGTTACATTACTTCTCCCTTAGCCTTTTATTATTCCTAAGTCACTTGGGGTCGGCTTTTCTGGTCTAACCGGATTTGATTGCATATCAGTTTTTACACGGAGCGGCTGCCACCTGACCACCGCAACCCGAAGGCTAACGATACCCTAAGGCTAGACCAGTGTCAGGATATTAGAGGGTACTGACTTTCCCAATAACGACTGCCATAGATGTTCATGGCAGCCGGGACCGACGGCTTAACGTGCTCTCCGAGGCACGGAGCAGGCGATAATTGTCAATCAATACGCACATAATTTCGAAAAGTCATATAACTTCCGAAAGTCAGAGGTGCGCGACGTGGGTTTGAACCCGAGACCCTCTGCATTGCAGTCTGTTGGTCTCCCTACTGAGCTATCGCTGCTCTGTAAACAAAACTGTTACACTACTACTAGATACTATTAAACTTTACTAATTTTTAAGCTAATTAAATTATGAAAACTATTTATATTTAAATAACACTTTTCCCCGACGTTTCGTTTGCTTTTCAGCAGCCATGGTCACGGGGAGACTAAGATGGTAGTTGTCTCAATGTTCCAGTGTAGTTATTTCAAAGTACCCGAACATAATTTAATCATTGGTGTTTCTATTTACGCAGAATGAGCTCAGAGTATCATGAAGTCTAGCTGTGGTTTGCTTGTTCTTGGGTTTGACTATTTGAATTACTGGATCCCAAGCTGGTGGTACATTCCAACCATCTTCTCTATTGAAATTAGGATCTGTTTTAATTTCAATAGCCTCGCGAAGCATCCTTGGTAGGAATCAGTGTTCTTTAGCGAGAATCTGGTTTGTCAAATCTCAGGTAGTGCTTAGTCCCCTGTTGCACATGTTCACACACAGCAGACTTCAACGAGCGTTGGTGTTTTACATCAGCTATGTGTTCTTTCATGCGGGTGCCTATGCTTCTCTTGGTTTGACCAATGTATGAGAGTCCGCAGTCATAATCTATTTTATAGACTCCTGCATCTTGTAAAGGTAGTTGGCACTTGACGGATGGTAAAAATTGACTTATCTTCGTTGGTGGCTTGAAGTATGTGTTGATTGAAGCTCGCTTCAAGATGTAGCCAATCTTGTCAGTGACACCCCTTAGATAAGGCAGTATAGCAGGCTGGCGCTCGACTGTGGCTGGCTTTTCTCGGGGTCCGTGACAGCGGCGCGGCTGTTGGAGCTTGTTGTCTTGCAGTACTTGCTTGACATGTTGAAGCTCGGCGTCCAGGTGTTTCTTGTCACAGATCCCATGGGCTCTCTGAAACAAAGACATTCCCACGGTAGCTAACTGTTTAGGATGGTGGTGAGATTCACCGTTTAAGTACCTATTTGTATGGGTCTTTTTCCTATACACAGTGTGGCTCAAAGTATGATCAGGATTCCTAATGACAAGTACATCTAAGAGAGCTAACGAATTATTTGCCTCTAATTCCATAGTAAATTGGATGTTGTTATTAATGGAATTAAGATGTTCTAGGAATACACTTACACTATCTGTTGGTAATATTTTAAAAGTATCATCTACAAACCTTTTATAAATCCTGGGTGTGATGGGAGCAGTCTGTAAAGCTCGAGCCTCAAAGTCCCGTATATATCGGTAACAACAGGCGATACTGGGGAGCCCATTGCCACACCATCGACTTGTATGTAGAATTTGTCTCACAACAGATAGCCAGTTGTTAAGCAATGCTTAAGTAGTTCTGCACATTCCTCAGGCACATTGTACTCTATTAGCTTCCTTTTAGTTATTTCAATACAGTCATGTACAGGTATGCATGTAAATAATGACTGTACATCAAAACTAACCATTGTTTCATTGTTAGTGAGACGTAGGTGTTTAATTTCACTCACAAAATGGTATGATTTCTTTACACGTGCTCTCGAGTTGCCTCTGAGTGGTGAGAGTATCTGCGCTACGTGCTAAGCCAGTCTGTAAGTTGGTGTGTCGATCTGACTAACAAAAGGACGTAGGGGAGCGTTTTCCTTGCGTATTTTTGGTAACCCTTACAGCTTGGTGGTTTTACGCAAGCTGGTATTAATTGTTTAACGTCTAGATCTAGTTTTTCGAAGTATTTATTATAATATTGTCTTCTGTTTACGCGAATATTATTCATTGAAATTAAACTACTATAAACGGATTTTATTGCGTTATTTATTTGACACTTTATTACATAATTGTAAAATTAAAGTAAAAGAAAGTGTAAAATTAAATTAAATCTATATAGTTTTAATAGTTTTAATAATAATTCAATTAGCTTAAAAATTAGTAAAGTTTAATTGTAGTAGTAGTGTAACAGTATTCAAAATTATGTAATATGTGTCAAATAATTAACGCGATAAAATCCGTTTATAGTAGTTCAATTTCAGTATTTATTATTTTATACATAACAATAAATCCTAACTAATATTATAAATGCGAATATAAGTTTGTTTGTTACGCTTTAACGCCTTAACTACTCAAATGATCATGATAATATTTTGCATACACGTTGTCAGGGGAACAGAAAAAGACTAAGCGTACCTTTTAACCAGAAAAATTACTGTTACTAATTTAACCTAATCTACATATACGCGATTAGAGCCGCGGGTAAAATCTAGTAATTATATAATACTCACATAGCTTGTAACTTTTTGATAGCATTGCTAAAATTTATACTCAGTCCGAGATTCCACAGAAGTAACGACGAATCCTTGTACGACTAATTAATGGACTTCCTCACATGTGTAAAGCAAATGAACGCTTTTATATTAGCGAAGGAACAGCCCCGTGACATACGTGACCAAAATGATTTATACATAGAAGATGTTCTCTTCATGATGTGATTTTGAGAGTAGGATGTGTTCTCAAGACGATTAAATGGTGAACTTACAAGTAACGTCCATACATTTTCTGGGTAGAATATAGAAGTTTAGTCATATCCAGTTGCACTCACTGATCGGTAAACGATTAGCGAGGTTAAGCAACGTTGGTTGCGGTCAGTCTATAGAGCGGGTGACCGCTTGGTGGTATTTCATCTGAGCGTCTCCGTGCTTCGGAGGGCAAAGTCTGTCCCGGTTGTCGTCAAATTGACAGCAGTCGTTAGCCATGTCAGAGGCTTGAACAACTCTTGACAACAGGTTGGCCACTAAACACACGAAAAGAAGAAGGAGAAGAATATAGGGATAAGGGATAAGAATATATGCGCATTTCTCATTCAATTTATTTTTAAAGGCAACTCCCTTATTAGCGATAATGCCTGTGTCGTGGGATCTTTACAAACATTCAAACAACGGACCCAAAGAAAATCCAGACTAGGAACGACTGTTGTAACTGTTGTTGCTATAGATTGATGGACACACACAAAGTTTTGTCCCGTGTGGGATTCGAACCCACAACACTCGGTGGCAGTGGTGAGGCGACTACTTAAGCCACTACGCCATCCGTGCAGTGCATTTATAATATTAGTTAGGATTTATTGTTATGTTCAAAAGTATATTTAAAGACGCAGCATATGTAAAGAGAGTATAGTATAATTAATATAATTCCTTTCATTTAATTTATTCAGAAACAATCATAAAATTTTGTATGAATGCCTTTTTAACTGTTCATATTCAATAAATAAATACGTGATCAATTGAGAAAATAAAAACAAAACAATAACATATTGTGTTCAAATAAATCGTAACATAACAAAAGTAATATAATTATTATACCTAATAAATCATGCTCATTAGTGAGATAGAAAAATAAATGACATGATATACACAATAATTGTAAATGATAGTATTTACAATTATTTATAACATTTTAAGTCAATTACTTTTCATTATTATTAAGACAAAAGCACTACATATTATAAAATAAAGTTCCCCGCCGCGTCTGTCTGTCTGTTTGCAATAAACTCAAAACATACTGAACGGATTTTCATGTGGTTTTTACCAATAGACAGAGTGATTCATGAGGAAGGTTTAGGTGTATAATTTGTTTAGGTTTTATACTAGCCGTGCGAAGTCGGGGCGAGTTGCTAGGCATTATATAAATTACAGTCAATATTGAAATTAAACTGCTATATACGGATTTTATCGCGTTGTTTATTTGACACTTTATTACAAAAATAAATTAAATCTAAATAGTTTTGATAATAATTTAATTAGCTTAAAAATTAATAAAGTTTAATAGTAGTAGTAGTGTAACAATTTTCAAAATTTTGTAATAAAGTTTCAAATAAACAACGCGATAAAATCCGTATATAGCAGTTTAATTTCAATGAATAATATTCGCGTAAATAGAAGACAATATTACAGTCAATATCTTATATTAAAGTCTATAAACTCGGTTACATAATATTTGAATATAATGGCTACACTATGTACTATTTGTATAGATGCTGTATAGTGTGACTAATATAACTTGAATGCAATAAAGCAAATTAGTAATTTAATATCGGGTATGGGAAAAGCTGGTAGTCTTCTTAAAATATGGTTTTACTGCCTCCTTACTTCAATGGCGTTTGTGCTTAAACCGCTGGTGCAGTCACGGGCTGAAGTGAACAGAGCAGTCAGTGTTTTAGCCTTACTTTCAGTGGTATAATAATACACGAAATCAGATAACTCGATTCAAACCTAGAAAGATTCAGTTGTACGCGTTGAGCGCAAAAAGAGCCTTTCGTCAAAGATCTTTACATGCCAAGATTTTTAAAATCCTCAGAAATAGGTTTATAATCTCGGTTAGCAGCGGCTTGGCTGCGTTTGTCCACATTGCGGTAGTCAATGACTAGTATTTACTACTTTTTTAACAAAACAAAATACTGCTCAACTGTAAAAAAAACCTCGATGACGCAGCGGCAGTGAAGGCGATTGTTATGCGTAACCCACTGTTATGTCCATAGTGTAAGTACTTATATTTGTAACATTCGTATTTCTTGCTGAAGTGAATGCGATTGCTGTGTATGAGGTCTCGGGTTCGAATTCCGGGTCGGGCCAACAAAAAGTTATTGGGTTTTCCAGTTTAGAAATCTTAATAGCAGCCCAGAGTTAGGAACTTGGCGGTGTAAGACACCCCCGGGCCCCGGAAAGCACTTAAAACCGTTGGTCCTGCGCCTGATCTCTCTCCGGTCCTGTCGGATTACTGTCCCATCAGATCATAAACATTTGGGAACAGAGAGTGCACTTGTGTTGCCGCACACACTTGTGCACTATAATATCTCCTGCGTAGTTAGCCAGTCTCCGTTAAGACTGGCTGTCGTGGCCGAAATTCGGTCTGGAAAATAATATTTTTATCTATACTAATATTATAAAGCTGAAGAGTTTGTTTGTTTGTTTGTTTGAACGCGCTAATCTCAGGGACTACTCGGGTTCGATTTGAAAAATCATTTTAGTGTTAGATAGCCTATTTACTGAGGAAGGCTATAGGCTATGTAAAATCACGCTACAACCCACGGAGGCCGCGCAGTAATGATAAACGCGGGGACATCTAGTTATTAAATAAATGTGTTCGATGCCCAAGCAGGGCAAAGTGTGATTAGGTCTGACACAAATTCTCAGTAGCAGCACGGCGCGTTTGGATCTGTGCTGGTTACATGGGATCTAACATCATGTTGGCGAAATGGCGGCGTTATACATCTCTCCCTACCCCTTCGGGAAAAAGGCGTGAGACTATGTATGTATAAACAAAATATAATAAAGTACTACTGAATAATCCGCACTATATTGGTACAATATTTATGGAAGTTTCAACGAATTTCTATTACAATATGTATTTCAAAAACCGTTGTCGGAAAGCATCACAAAAGTAATTAGTTTTTGTTTTAGTTAAATAATATCTGTTTGTAAATGGTTGACCCACTTTCGAACGACACAAATAAACATAGACTTCAAACGTATAACAACTTTTAATTGAAATGTGAGAAGAATAAAATTATTTTTGATGAATAAAGTGTTATGTTTGATGACATTAATGTAATAAGTTATTGAGTAGTAATGACCGACCAGTACTGGATATATAACTTCATTACATAATGTACTACGCACATAACAAGGTAAACCATTTGTAATCCCGTAGTTGTTTTAAAGACTTTGTCAGTGTTGACAATTTGATAGAATTGAATAGAATTATTAATTTATCAAACATATTGATCAAACCGAATAAAATAATATAAAAGTATATAAGAAAGTTATTGAACTTTTAATAGCAAATAAAAAGATTCACAAAATTGGTAGCAATTATTTAGGACACAATAAAACACATGCCACTGCCCTTAGAAAAGCCGAAGATCGGGTGGTGTGGAAACAGCTGGTCTACGACTCCGTGAAAGCATTTCAGGACGCACACGACCTTCAGTAATGAAGAAAACGACGAAGTAAAAGACATGTTTACATCAACAATGTTTATTTTACTGGCCTTTATCCAAGACTTCGCTTCCTCAGTTCTAAAGACATACTTCCAAAAGTTTACGCCTATTTGGCGGTGCATAATCCCTCTAAAATACTTATTATTGTATTTTTAATAATAACGATAAGGATTTTAAATCATAAGTACAATTATGTATTAATCATACATCTATACAGAGCTACTACCGTTGCCTACTGATATTTACAGTACCAATGTCATCCAGGTATGTTGACAACCCCTTGAAGAAGGAATTGTTGTAATAATAATAATAACCATTTTATATCGTGTGGCATAGACGCATAGATAAATACCTTATGGACTAACATAGATACAATTTGTGCTAGTATTTATATAACTTATTAACTATGTTAGTAATAGCAGCGATAGCTCAGTGGGGAGACCAACAGACTGCAATGCAGAGGGTCTCGGGTTCGAACCCACGTCGCGCACCTATGACTTTCGGAAGTTATATGACTTTTCGGAATTATGTGCGTATTGATTGACAATAATCGCCTGCTCCGCGCCTCGGAGAGCACGTTAAGCCGTCGGTCCTGGCTGCCATGAACATCTATGGCAGTCGTTATTGGGAAAGTCAGTACCCTCTAATATCCTGACACTGGTCTAGCCTTAGGGTATCGTTAGCCTTCGGGTTGCGGAGGTCAGGTGGCAGCCGCTCCGTGTAAAAACTGATATCTAGTCAAATCCGGTTAGACTAGAAAAGCCGATCCCAAGTGACTTGCGAATAATAAAGGCTAAGAGAGAAGATTTACTATGTTAGTACTGCTTCACTTGCACTCTGATGTTGTGCGTTCATGTGACACTTGTCCGCGGAAGCGACGGAACACCACATCCTTTGGCTAAAAGTCCTTCGTCATGAATACGTGCAGAAAGCAAGTCGGCACTCGCACCACTAACGCCTTGAAGTTGACGTTGCGACGCGATTCCAGCAGCTGCACTCTTGGCATGTACTTGGACATCTGGCGTACATATTCCGCGATGTCCTCCGCCTTAGTGGTGTAATACAAGAGAGAGATGTACACCGGTGTGTTCGGTGCTGCAGCACCAGGCTCCTCATATTTTTTATTATGTAACTCAAATATTTACTTCTCCCCAAACTCTAAAGTAGAAAAGAGATTTCAAAATCTGCTCAAAAAAATTATATATAAACGTTACAAATTTGGCAGTAGGAGTAATTGTCAAAAGACAAAAAATTATGAACGGTACAAACCATGACGTCACCGCTATTTAAAAGCAGCTGTCCGAGGGAAATAGAGAGATATTATATATATACTACACACCTACTTTTTAAAATAATTATAATAATATTAACCCTGTATATAAACTGTCCCACTGCTGGGTACGGATCTCATCTCAGCGTGAGAAAGATTAGACCATAGTCCACCACGCTGGCCCAGTGCGGGTTGGCAGACTTCACATATCTTCAAGAACATTACGTAGAACTCTCAGACATGCAGGTTTCCTCACGATGATTTCCTTCACCGTTACTACTTTTTTATATCAAAATTAAATATTTATCACTTCTTTTTTTTGTATCCAACTTTGATACTGTTTGCACAAAAAGATCTTGTGTGTAAAATAATGTACTAAGTCCACCATAGGCAACTACTCTATTTTAAAGAATAATATAATTATATTTGTTAGTTAATTACTGACGAACATTAAATACATCTTTTCAGTACATGATCTACTACGTTAATTTAAAGACCTCGTTAGAGCAAAAATTCGCTGATTCATTGAGTAACGATTAGTTAACATCTTGTCGCTTTATACTCATTAATTTTCTTGTAAGGATGGTTAAATCTGTATTTTCTTATACCTACGTAGTATATACATTTATTTAGGCCCGATAGCTAAACAAAGGGGGTGTAAAAGATAAAAACCTAACGACGAATGCTCATTATAAATTCGAAATTTTAATATTATAAATTCGAAAGCAACTCTGTTTTTCTGTCTGTCTATCTGTTACATCTTGACAGCTAAACCATTCAACCGATTTGAAAAGAATTTGGTACAGAGATAGTTTAAAACCTGGGAAAGGACATAAGCTACTTTCATTGATGTAGGTACAACGCAGGCGGAGCCGCGCGCAAAAGCAAAGCAAGCATTAAAGCAAGCGATAATTAGCTATTAATACGCAAATCACATCGAAAAGACAGAGATGCGCGGTTCGAAATTGGGACCCCCGCGTGCTAGTCCAAAGGTTGCCCACTAAGTTATCGCTGCTTATATATATTACTAGCTTTTGCCCGCGGCTTTGCTTGCGTAAAAATAGGTTAGATAATGTTAGACACAGTACTTTTAAAAAATAAAATATGGCCTATGTTACTCGGTAATAATATATCTTCTAAAGTCGAAACTTTTTTTAAATCGGTTGGTTCCTTTTTGTTTGAAATCCTTATAAACAAACAAACAAGAAATCAAATCTCTCCTCTTGATAAAATTAAAGTATATAGATATATTTGAATGTTACATGCTATGGACATTCATAGCACTGTCTGAGGTTCAGACCACATACCAATCTATAAATTAGAATATTTAATCGTTATCCATTATAGGTAAAACTGTAAGCGGAATGGGCGGTCCTATTGATTTGGGGGACACATTAATAGTGATGTGGTTTGAATGGAATCTTTGATCGGTCAAATGGTCGCGCGGGGTTATCGGACGGATGGAAGAAATAAAGGTTATAATAATATAATAATAATTTATATTGCTTTTTAAATAACTATTATAGATAGAGTTTCAATAAGTGTCATAAATATCACCAATGGTATTTCCTAAATTATATTATAATCTAGCTTCTGCTCGCGGCTTCACTCGCGTAAAAGTAGGTAAGGTTATGTCAGTATCAGTACTCTCTTTTTTAAATAAAATACAGCCAATGTTACTCGGTGATAACATAGCTTCGGACACGTCACAATGGTGGCGGTAAGACCCGTTTTTGAGGAGTGGCTGGAGAGGTGGCATGGTGCCCTCACGTTCCGGCTGACACAGGTAATGACTGGCCACGGTTGCTTTGGCCAGTTTCTGTGTCGCATAGGCCGGCAAGAGACATTAAACCCGGTTGTCACCACTGCGGCGACTGCCGCGACGTTGTTGAGGACACGGCGCTGCACATTTTGGCGTACTGCCCCGCCTGGGCATCGCAGCGCCGTCAGTTGATCGCGGCAGTCGGTATGGTTGCCCTCTCGCTTCAGGCTGTGGTTCAATCTATGGTCGAGCGAGAGGTCGTGGAACGCCGTCGCCTCCTTCTGTGAGGAAGTCATGTCCATTAAGGAGGTGGTGGAGTGGAAAAGTGAGTGCTTAAACCCTCTCCTCAACCGCAGAACCGGGCACCTTAGAGTGCGAGATGGCCTCCAGCCACCCTGAGGTTTGACCTGGGGGAGGTAAGCTTCATGGGCCTGCCCGCCACCCAATCAGCACCAGGTCTGAGAGGTGGCGTGTGTGTTCCCACGCGCGCCCACAAGGGTGGGCGCGCACACAACACACAGTTTTACAGTAGGGCTTAAATATAGTGATGACCAAAACCTAGTCTTGTTGTGTAGTGATCTGCCGGTTTATACGGCGGGCCGAAACCTCGGCGGGGTCGCGACCGCATATGAAAGTGATACGCGCGGCGCCGCCGATTGCGGTTTTGTCGAGGAACACCGTGGTAGGTTTAGTCAGTATGCTGTAGGCTGTCCATTATTATCATCATTACCATCTTTCTCTTTTACCCCGGTGAGTCCGACATAGCCTCTCCGCTCGCCCCGTGGAGGGGTATGCGTCAATGCAACGTAAAAAAAGCTTTCTAAAGGTGAAAGAATTTTTTAAATCGGTGGAGTAGTTTTTGAGTTAAATCCTTACAAACATAAAATCAAACCTTTACTCTTTATAATTTTATGTATAGATAAAAACAGTTTACATTTTACGTAGATGACAATGGAACTATATTTGAACAGTATTTATGACGAGAACTGGCCCACTGTAGCACATTATTTTAGTAATTAGAATGTCATCTTGCGGCATTCGCAGACCCAAGCACATAGCTACCCAGCTACCAGCAAACCCGCATTAATTTAATTGACCTGTGGCGGTCGAGTAGCGAATACGTGTGGAAACTGTTCGGTTCAATAGTGTATAGTTATGATATTGTAATTCATTTTCTTGGTTACTGAGGCATAATTTAGTTCAGTGTAGTAGTCATAAATTAAGTACAAATACTTATTGAAGATTGATAAAGTACAAACGAGAGACATCAATTTGATAAACCATATCATCGCTTTACCGACATGGCTTTGCCTCACGAGTAAAACTTTTCTTTACATAATTATCCTAAGTTATGCAAAGATGTTTATAAGGGAAAACGACCCTCGCTTAAATGGTGATTATTATGCTTAACCTAATGAGTCGCAGCGGTCTACCGGTGGCCAAACACAAAAGATTTGTAATTATGTCTGGTGTTCCAAGACTTTACAGATTAATATAAAACTATGTGTTTGGTCTTATTTTTATCTGACTGTCTAAGGATACAGATCCAGTAAATGGCAGATTACTAAAGCTGTCCCTGCCAACATTGATTTTGTACCATACTGTAACTGTGATAAATGGTGCTTAGTCAGCAAAATAATGTTGCAAACGTACAAAATTAATCTTGTATTACTGTGTTATTTTTTATTTAGAACTTCGTGATTATTATTTTATTTATATTTTAGCCATATACAATCGCAATTTCATGATCTAAAATCCAATATATACGACGTCCTATCCCCGTGTGTATTGGATTTTAGCTAGAATTTCATTCGTCATTTAGATTTTCGTTCTGCCCGCTTTGTAAGCCGAATGTTATATACAAACGCCATTCTGTCCGAATGTTGGCTTAAAATAAAATAGGAAAATTGTAGAACCCTATTGCAGCGCCACCTATCGGGTCAAATTGTGAATCTTAACTGCCCAAAGACTCTCACACACTCTCACTCATTTTTTGACATACAAACTTTTTTTTTATTAAATTCGTTTTTGTCCTTTTGAAGAGTTCAGTGGCATATACACGTACAAAAAATCCTAACTAATATTATAATTGTTCCACTTTGACGCCTTAACTACAGCACCGATCATCATAAAATTTTGCATACACATTGTCAGAGGTACAGAATAGGACATAGGGTATTATTATATAATGTTTAGGCAACTGATAATACATTCAAATTAAAGAGTGCATCATGTGCACAGCATTTATTGTGGTTAAAAATACACACTACCACAATAAAATCCGTCCGTTACGTATCCTGTTTTTATACACATTGATTCCGATGCTCTGAATATTTTCAGCATTCATGGTCACGGACATAAAGGTATTTATGTGTCTCCATATCGTAGATGTCATCGCAAAATCCATTATTAATATATGTTTAAGTAAACACTGCGCTGAGTGTTTTGTGTTCGATACCCACACGGGATAATAAATTGTCTGCTCCATATAGAGTTCTTCCGAGTCAGAGCGTTATTTGAATGTTTGTAAAGTCCCTGCAATACAATAGTACCTTCACAAACATTCAGAATATCAGGTAATGTAATATGCTTTATATTTGTATGTCGTGCCTGTTATTTTACAAATATAAGTGGTGTATCAAATCTTGTGTACCTTTTAGTAGGTTACCTGTAACATGTGTTTACGCTAGCATTTCATGTTATGACAATTTATGGCAAAAATCGTAAAAGGTAATTTAATTGCCTCTATCCATCATATTTGTTATTAATTATTTATGTACATGTTTCTCTTCTTTTAGCCTACGAAAGATGGGTTATGTGTATTTATGTATATCCCTGTTTATGTAATTTAAACATTCAAGAAAATTGCTATAGACAATCATGGCATGAGTCAACAAACTTTATCGCCATCGCTGGGAGTAATAAGGAGTCGTTTTGTGTAATGAAATGACAACACTTGCTTGTATACACGACGTATCTATTAAATGTAATGATTCGACGTCATCAAAGGATTTTTGCTTTGGGTAAAATATTTCGTAAGAGATATAATGTTCTATATAACGATGTTTTGCATTTGTATGCGTTCTTTATAGTATTCTCAATATACCTATATATATAACACTCTTCCGTTACTGAGTGACTGACAGACAACGCACAGCCGAAACTACTGAACGCAAGAAGCTGAAATTTGGCATGTATGTTCCTTGGAGAGTGTAGGGGAGCACTAAGAGAGGATTTTTGGAAATTCCACCCTGAAAGGGGTGAAGCCCGATATTCACACGGGAACGCGACTTACGCGGGTGAAACCGCGGGAAAACTACTAGTTTATAATATTATGATAACGTTTTAACATGTATCAAGAAATGAACAGGGATAGTTGTTTTATTCGATTAATTCTCAAAAAACGTAAGCGCCCGTAACAGGTATCTAAAGTATTGGACTTAGCAATATGACTTACCAAATGAGCCGTTAGTCGAGGTTGTTTCCTAGTAACCATTAGAGAGTTCCACTGTCTCCTCCCGGTTCATCAGTCCTCAGTCCCTTGTTATCCAGGATTGGACTAAATGAAGCCAAACATGAGGTGTTTTCTAATAAAGTATGTTAAAATCGGCTGCATACATTTGTAGTTAGTTTTCTGTAAAGCTAATATAAGCGTGTTAAAAGAAATACTCTTATTTGAGAACTAAGAGAGAGAGATACTAATTAATGAAAATCAACACAAAATGGAAATTACTCAATTTCTCTATTTACTTGTAGTCTTACTGCAGAATTCATAATCCAGTTTAAATAAAATTTAGTAGTTTAAATCGTCGCATCTGGCGCTTGGTGCGTATTAAGTAAATTAAAGAAGCCACTAGAGCGTCGTCTCAGAGATTATTATCTTAATTTGTTAATGCAAATGTTTGTCTTGTGAAGGTTCTAAGCCTACCGGATGGCCATTGTGAAGATATTTTGAGTTGTTTGAACGGGCCTCTTTGTAGCCTAATAAACTGGGGACAATTTAGTCTTACAATGTTTCTGAGTTCTGACTTTTGATAGAGTAATTGATGAAAGGGTTGTGTTATCTTGATGAAATATTATGAACAATATCACACGAAACATGTTTTATGACGTAGGTTGAGACAGAGTACCAAATGAGTATTACTCTGAGTACAGTAAATAAATACGTACCAGCGTAAGTCCTTTGATGTCGAGTAAAACCCGATAAATAAATATCTAGAGCGCGTCTCGTCTCGCAATCCCTTCTTTCACTACAGCGATTGCGTGAATGCTTGACTTGTAAGCAGCTCACGTTAATTTAAGGAATTAAATATTAATTAATAAGCTCTATTTTAAAAGAAGACTATTGGAATAATTTTTAGTGAGATTAAGAATTATTTCTGTGTCGTGAAAGTCTTGACATCATAAACTTGAGTAGCCAGTAGAGGAAGACCCACTTCTCTACGAATACTCAAGTTTATGATATAGCGTTCCCACTCACCCAACATTTCGGTTATATAGTGAGAACAGCTGTACCTTCCAGTGCCCGAAAGCACCTTCAGGGACCAGTTATAGACAGATCTTGTTCCCAAATCCTGAGATCTGGTTCTCGTTATAGCGAGCTACCTCGTGCCCAAGTGGCACTACCTATTGTAGAGATAAATACCGGAGCAATAAAGCCGCTCACCACTCGCAAACTCTGAGAGTTGCTAACGATAACCGACAGTGAGCATTCACTTTCATTTACTTATTCTATAGCGATATAACATTCTAAACGAAAATAGTAAAAAAGTGAATATACTTTAGTGCCGCCGTTTTATCTAACCAACAAAACGCTGGAAAAGAATTGTGTTCGGTAATAAACTCAGGTTAATATATTTAGACACTGGCCATAATTTTATACTCAAAAGCACACGAGGCTTCGAACCATTTCATTAGTTCTTCCGGCCCCGACAGATTACGGAAAGAGGGAAAGAATAAAAACATATTTTCACCTCTAGCATTTATCTTGGTAGCTAAAAGCATTGTAACGGATTATAAAGCAGTGTGGCTGGAAAACTTATAGTTTTCCTAAATTGAGTATATTATGTTATTTTTGTGAATATTATTCATTGTAACTGTAACTACTTACCTATTTGTTATGTAGTAGAAAATAATAAAATTGTGTATAGAGTATCTAGACTTCATAAATTTTTTTGCGACTAGCGGCCCGCCCCGGCTTCCCACAGGTAGTACAAAACCTTAACAAATTCTTACACTTAAACCTTCCTCATGAATCACTCTGCCTATCGGTGAAAACCGCATGAAAATCCGTTCAGTAGTTTTTGAGTTTATCGCGAACAGACAGACATGGCGGAGGCTCTGTTTTATAATAGATAGTGATAAAGAAGTACTACATAGTACTTCACTATCACTACATTAAAAAACTTGAGATGGCTCCTCTAGTACATACTACAGGAACCATCTCAAGATTTTTTGCAACTGTTTGTGTTTTTTGTAACAAGTGCATGTTCTGTAACTTACTATAATCTAATCCAGGCGACTACTGAAACGACATGTTTGAGTGCAATATTAATGAAGCGGTAGCGTAATACATGTATGGAATGTTTTAAATATTAAAATTTTGCAATCAAACATGTCGTTTTAATAATCGGTTAAGTGCATTAGAGAGCATATAATCTAACTAGTGTTACACAAAATTTACTTGAGGTGTCATTTCTAGTGCGTTGTACATTAACTCAATGATTTTAATATTGTTTTATGGTGTAGTTACACGATAGACGAAATATGCTACGTAGCTACGCCATACCTAATAACGAATAACGTAGCTACGTAGCAGTGATGTTGCGAATATTCGCATCCACATCCGCATTCGCGGAGCTTCCGCATCGATTTGGACATCTGCACCTGCATCCGCATCCGCAATAATCAACGCGGATCTTAATGCGGATCCAGATATAGCGTAGGTTACGATAAGAAAGACATCAGTTTTTTAATAGTACGTGTTTAATTTATGAACCTTTGCAAAACAGGCTTGAACCAGCAAAGGCGGTAATATTATATACTTTTTATTAAATAAGATGAACAAATTTCATCAAAATCCACACCCGCAATTGCAGAGCTTCTGCATCGATTTGGACATCCGCATCCGTATCTGCAGCCGCGGATATGAAATTTCAAATATCCGTATCCGTATCCGCGGATGTCAAAAAATCTGCATTCGCAACATCTCTGCTACGTACTAGATTTCTTCAGGATAACCCGTTTAGCTAAAATAGAAGCTAAAGAAGAGCTTTGAGCTTGGGGAACAACCATATCATAAGGTTAGTAAGTGGTGCTGTTATTAAATCACTCCAATTTTGAATAATTTTTTTGAATTGTATAAAACTATCGTGGCAAATAAGCAAAGAGTTTGCCGTATGTTAAACGTTTACTGTCGCCGTGCGTATTGCTTGTAACGCTTCGTAAGGAACTGAAATTAAAGAAAGTATAAACGTAGAAAATAAAAGACTGTCTCACTGAGGGAATAGAAGATTTGCAGCACGAATGATGTACTGGTTTACGTGGTCACTTTGCTCCTGTTCCTACGCTAAGTGTTGTGGGTTCGAATCCCACACGGGACAAAGTTGTTTGAATCACAAATTTTTGTATCGAGTAGTGAATATTTGTAGAAGCTCTACGATAAAGGAATAATTTTATAGTGCAACAGAGGCTTTATTAAGAACAAAATAGAGGTTTGTATGTTGACTCCGGTAATAACGACTACTTTTGTTTGACGAAGACGTGCTGATTATGCTAATGACAAGGTTTTGAAGTTGCGTGGACATTGACTAAACGTCAAGAATCTTTTGCTACTGCATATTTACCTTTTTACGATAATCTGATATATTAGTATATGCATTTTCGTTTGCTTTTATTAGTTTGTAGATTTTTTTATACAAAAGCTCAACAGAATTTTCCAGCATCACAATCTTGAGAGTCTTATAAATTTTACAGCTTGATTGAGATCGGCAAAAGGACGGACGAAATTTATAACTGACCAGTACGGCATTTCATTACATGTTTTGTTACTCCTTTTTTACGATACTTTAAATATCGGTCGTATTTTATAATACTAAGGTATAATGTCAGTTAAAGGCAGCTTCTCTGTGCTATAGGTTAGAATACAGCTTCTTCCTACATGTAAATGAACTGTTAACATAAATTACCGCATAAAGCATGATTGCTTTTTATTATCAAGTTATGCGTTTCAATAAAAGTCAAAGTCAAAGTAAAAAAGTAAATATATAGGTTAGTGAGTTTACTAAGTTACTGAAGCTACATTTAGGTGCCGGAGGGCGCGAGATGACCTCCAGCCACCCTGAGGATTGACCTGGGGGTGGCGGGCTTTGTGGGCCTGCCCGCCATCCGTTCAGCACCAGGTCCGAGAGGCGGCGTGCGTGTTCCTCTGTGTCGAGTCCGTCTCCCCTCTAGGGGGGACAGTAGGGATAATTTGTGAGAAGTGCCTTTGGGTAGGTCTGTTCGTGTAGTAGCCTGCCGTTTCATACGGCGGGCCGAAACCTCGGCGGGGTCGCGACCGCATGTGCAAGTGATTCGCGCGGCCCCGTCGATAGTGGTTTTGTCGAGGAACACCGTGGTAGGTTTAGTCGGTATTCCGGGAGGTACATTATCTTCTTAACATCTTTCTGTTACCCCGGTGAGTCCGACATAACCCCTCCGCCCGCCCCCGCGGAGGGGTATGTTTCAAGCATTACCCCACGTAAAAAAAAAAAGCTACATTTAGGTTAATAATAATATAATAATAATAATATTCTACCACATACACACAACACCGTCTAGCCCAAACTAAGCAGAGCTTGTACTATGGGTACTAGACAATGGATAAATATACATATATACTTTTTTTTTTGTAAATACATACATATTATACATTGAAACACCCAGACCAAGACAAACATCCATGTTCATGCACACAAATGTTTGACTTGTGCGGGAATCAAACCCGCGACTTCAGGCGTGGCAGTCGGTTACACTAACCACTACGCCATCGAGGCCGACGTTAGTTGCTAGGTTCAGGCAAAGGGTAGAGCCTATGAGAAGAAACCTGCAAGAATCTCACGGCTACTCTTTTAAATCGCCAATTAAATATAATTTCAGTATTTTACAACTCATATCAACAAGGTGTTGCAGCCATTATACCATATGCTACTGACTTTAAAAAACTAAAGATGATAACAATAATAACTTAATGATATTATAGACATTAAATAATTTGGGTCTAGTTATATTTCCAATATAAATCTAAAATAGGCAGTAGGATGGCATGATGGCACCATACATTTACACTTTGTGACAATCCAAAGGCAGTCCGTTACTAAATGCGGTTGTGAATTTATATTTTTCAATAATAATCAAAATGAGATGCAGAATACTTGATAACAACACATATAATCACGAGGTACCTCTACATTACTAAATTTACTTATAAGTAATACAGATCTTTGAATCCTGAATTCAACAAGCAACTAGTGCCATGAGCTTTTGTCATTTAAGTAGTCGTTGACTGAATAAAAACCCTTCCGAATGAGCTGTATTTTAACGGCGCTTTTAAATTTAAGCAATGGTTAATTAATTATATTAATAGGTAGTTTATTAAAAAAACGTATACCGAGTCCCACAAAAATTGTGGATCAATAAATATTATTTAATTATTGATCCATACTTTTTATTATTTAAGTAAAAATGTTTATTATATACCTTTATTTAAGTTGTTTATTGAATTATTCCAAACTCTAAAATAAAAAGTTGTTCTAAAATTTACATAAAAGTAAATAAGATGCTAGCGTTTCAAAACGGGTAGTAGGAGTAAAGGTCAAATGACAGAGAAAGGGAGCACGATACAAAACCGTGACGTAACCGCAATTTGAACTTTGATGTCCGAGGGAGATAGCGAGAAATTCCCACTAAAGCCCTACTTTTTCTTATATCTAAATTTAAAATATTAATTACTCCTTTATTTTACAACAAATTTTGATGCAGTTTGGACGAGAAAAGTCTTTTGATTGCTTTTTGGTCTGGAATAAAGCTTGTGCTTCATTCGCTTTTTTTGTTTGAGTGGTATTTGTTTGCCTCAGTTTTCTTGCTATCTACACACCAAATATTGGCAGCGAAGGTGACTGACGATCATGTTCGTCACTTTGGTATAATAAATAACTCTATCATATATGAACACCTGCCTAATAAAAACAGCTCACAACGCATGTGTAGACAGTTTATTCTTACCTGAAGCTTCGACTAAGGGTTGTTCATCTTCCGATATAATTCGGTACACACAAATAGAAAAACTTTTTTCATTTGTCGACCAAATAAGGAAGCAATAAACAGGAGGTCAATTTTAAGGGCCTCGTTCTAAGGACCCTTTTATTTGTACGTTAATGGGTTGGTTTTAATTTATTTAATTGCGTTAAGTTTTGGGTTACCAAGGTTCGTTACATACAGACCTTAATAAGAATTTAGGCAAGGTTGGGTATGTTTTTATGGTAATGTTTAAAAAACAGGGTTTTTATACGCCGGCTACAAATAGGTTTGTAATTTTTATATTTATAAACCTAATTTTATATTTTTTTAAATAATAAGTATTCTGTTACTATGTATTTACCTTTATCTATTACCTATAAACTCCTCTTCAAACCAAAGAAAAATAAAACGAAAAAATTGCCACTGCAATTTACTTATATAACACAGATTAAATAATCTAGCACAACTATTTTTTAGAATATGTTTTATGTATTAAATGGTGTCCTAAGGCGATTACAAACTTTAAAGTGAAACTATATAGTTATCTTTATTGTAAGTCTAACCACGTTGCAACAGAAATGAACAATTCAGAAACATATTTATATAACCTATATTATATCAAAAGGTTGGCAAAGAAATCACCATCATATAAAATCGTAGAAGCCACGATTACGCTTCAGGCAGCTTATACTGGTTAGCGCGCTGAGCGAGCAATCCTATTCACAGTCTCCATATGTATTTTCTCAAGACACTGAACAGCGAATATCAAAGATTACAAATGGTAGGACTCACGGGAGTCACTAACCATAAATGTCACAGCGACAGAAACCCTACAGCATGTTGAAACATTTTATGGTCTATAAATCCGAGCGTAGAACCCCCTAAGTCCATGCTTGGTCAGACGTTGAAACGTTTTATTCCTGACATTAAAAGGGTGAAAACCTTTGAGTTACAAAATTATGCTTTATAGGATTTTAAATGCACGACCGTGCTTAGCAGTGGCTTTTATATTTTAGAAGTAGCTCAAGAATTAAATAGTGTTTATTTCTTAAATTAAATGCGTACGATTTTCACTAAGACAGGTTTTTTATTAATTACAAGCTTTAAAAGTCAACTTGACTAATATATTAAACACATTATCTTTTTCGACAGATTTTATCTTTAGGATTATAGGATTATAGGATTACCTCCTTTTTTTTTGCTTCTTATGGCGGTCGATCTGCCGGAAAGTGCCTGGTTGTAAGTGGTATAAACCTCCTCCTATGAAAATTTTAAGGCTCTTTTATAGAAGGGCAAAGCATAGCGCTCAGAAATCTCCATAGCAGGTATTTTATTTCAGAGCCTTCAAATACGTTGGAGAAATGAGCACTGAAAACGCAACTTGCTGGATGAAAATACTTTCAGGTGGTAAAGACTGCTGCGGTGTCGCGTAGTGCAATGGTGAAATAAAAACTTTATTTATTATCATGTTATACGTTGAATTAAACTACTATATTTATACGGAATGCATCGCGGTGTTATCATTATGACTTGCTGAACTATTTATAATAATTTAGAACTTCTATATTTAAATTTTCTGCGACGTTTGGTTTTCGTGTCTGCAGATTATGTCATAAATTATAAAAAATATGTATTTATAATAAACGGGATAAAAAGACGATGGTTCAATTGAAATTTATTAATTTTATATTTAAATGAAATGCTAATGAATTCAATGGGCTCAAACTTTTGGGTTTCAAGTGCAACGTCTAAATTAAATAGCTGCCTACGCTAACACAACGTCATGGTTTTAACGATATGCGGTTTTCTGCAAAAGCCCCTTAGAAAGCATTAAATCATTGAAATAATTCCATAATTCTAATATCCAGGGGAACATAAACCTTTCATCCAGAAAAAAGTACTATTACTAACTTAAAGTACATTTACGCGAGCGAAGTTGTGGGTAAAATCTTGTGAGTAATACGTATTTAATTTCTCTAAATTAATGAATTTAAAATATATTCATTCAACGCTGCTTTAACATGAATAGCTGCGTTCCAAAAATATTCAGAAAATAGATGCGTAAAGGTTTAATTACGCACGGATCAACAGGATTCGCAATATGAGACGCTCCTTTGATTTATTGGTATGAAATATGATTATGATAAACGTCACCCTGCAGGCTACAATATAACAATATATTACATGTATGATGTTGACACTCGAGATTTTAAGATAACACGTCCAACCTATGAGCGGTTGTTGATGTATTTTGGTATAAACATATATTGTACTAGCATTTGCTTTCCTCGAGAACAGTACTTTTTTTCTGGGTGTAATGTACCCTATGTATGAAGTTTTCTGTGCCCCTGACAAAGTGTATGCAAAATTTAATTTAATGAATGTCTTAATTTAAGGTTTTTAAATATATTATGGAGAACCCTAGCAAAGGACATTGAATAGTTTATGCTACCTATTTGCATAAATAGCCTGTAAGTGACTCATTACTCGTAGTGTGATACTTTCTATCTTCTTTCTATTATCAAGGATTACATTTTGAAATAAATATTCAAATAAGTTTGTTTATAATATAAACTCGTATAATATCACATTCAGTTATTCTCATCGAGTGCTCAATAGTCTCGAGAGCACAAAGTCCAAGCTAACAAGCGCTGGTTGAAAACTTCGCATTCTTTCAAGCAGGTTGCGAAGAACCCGTAGCCATTCCGAGTTTTCTTACGATGCATTTCTTTTCATTTACCAAGAGCGATATACAGGTGTCCCAGAATATGTGAATCAAATTTTAACGGGAGATTTCTAAGGTAAGGACCTTTCAAAAGTGCCTCGGAGAGCACGTTAAGCCGTCGGTCCCGGCTGCTATGAACATCTATGGCAGTCGTTATTGGGAGAGTGTCGACACAAAAGATCCCACTGGGTCGAAGTGTCGCCGGTCTGCACTGACTGGCCCCCACATAAGATACATATGGCATTCGGGTAAAAATTAAAAATCAACCTGTATAACTGTTTGCCACGCACAAACTTCGACTCGCCAGAGCTTTATGTGGTAATAGCAAGCTGGGTATTTTTAGTCCAACGTTGATTCACTAGGTTATCGCTATACAACAGAATGAGTATAATATTTATACTAAACAATTTTCAGAACATCATTACAAGCCTAGAATAATTGAGAATGAATTGCAATTTTCGACGAAACGTGCTTGAATAAAGTGAGTTAGGTTGGAGTGTAGTTTAGATTAATCTAGCTTTTCCTGCTTACTTTTAGAAAGTCTAGCTAGACGCGATGAGTCGGTCGAACGTATTCGAAGGATTTACATAAACCAGATTTTCTTTGAAGAAACATACTTTACTATCCCGACGTTTTGATGATAGATAGCGCACGATCTAAGTAATTTAACTTGCTCGTCACGTACTAGACCATTTAATTCGATTTGACGATGTCACTATTTGTTGTTCTATTGGCTCAGTCAATGAACGGTAGGAAATGGATTAAGAAATATATACGGGTACGTGCAAAGGAAATTGGATGAAGTATTAGATTAGATCTATATATATAAAACTCTTCCGTTACTGAGTGACTGACAGACAACGCACAGCCGAAACTACTGGACGCAAGAAGCTGAAATTTGGCATGTATGTTCCTTGGAGAGTGTAGGGGAGTACTAAGAGAGGATTTTTGGAAATTCAACCCTGAAGGGGGTGAAAGGGGTGAAACCCGATATTCACACGGGAACGAGACTTACGCGGATGAAACTGCGGGAAAACTACTAGTACATACATATAATTATAAAGATATATACGTATATCGGCTCCAGAATTAACAAATTTTGTATAGGAAGGAATCTTCACATATGTATACATAGTAGGTGTACGACTTATACCTCCTTTAAGAAAAATTTAGTAAGATAAATGGATGGTCTCCCCGTGACCATGGCTGCTGAAAAGCAACCGAAACGTCGGGGAAAGTGTAAAAATAAATTAAATCTAAATAGTTTAATAATAATTTAATTAGCTTAAAAATTAGTAAAGTTTAATAGTAGTAGTAGTGTAACAATTTTCAAAATTTTGTAGTAAAGTGTCAAATAAATAACGCGATAAAATCCGTATATAGCAGTTTAATTTCAATGAAATATTAATAAATATTAATAAATATTAAAAATATTATATTCGCGTAAATAGAAGACAATATTATATAAATGGATGACTTATTTCTTTTATAAAAGACAACTTCAGTAGCAGGGATATTTATAGAATAGCTTTAAGGTATAGCCATAGAAACGACGGACACAAAGAACTTTTTATTCCGTGTCAATCGAAATAAATCATACGATAATCCCACTGCTTGAATCATAGTTCATACCATTCGTTCCCAAAGTGGTCCAGGTGGACCCCCAGGGGAGACTCGACGGGGGTCTATGTTGGCGTGATAAAAAAAGTAGGTCCATGAAAATTTATTTGCTTTCACTAATGAAGAACTAAAATGTTGGCTTGAGTTCACCTATCACTGTAGGCAGATAATATTTAAGGAAGCTCAGTGACTGTTACTTGTAAAAACTTGCATATTCCATATTTAGTACCAGTGGTCTCGAACCTATCGACTTTTCGGTAAAGAATTTCTGAAAAACAAAACATTCTTCACCAATACCAAGTCAAGCAATATTGCTTGGCTTGGTATTGGTGAAGAATGTTTTTTTTTTAATGGTAGTGGTAATTTTTCTAATGGTAGAAATGTAGCTGCAGGAGTCCACAGGAGCCTGCAAATTTTTTAAAGTGGTCTATGAGAAAAAAAGTCTGGGTACCTCTGACCTATACGGTCAGCCACGACATAACTATTCTAATTGCCACCATAGGAATCACACCAATTTAGTCGCTGTGTATCCGAAGTATCCTAATATTATAAATGTGAATGTGAGCTTGTTACGCTTTCACGCCTTAACTACTCGACCGATCATCATGTTTCGCATACACGTTGTCAGGGATACAGAAAAGAACATACACAACCTTTCATCATTCAGAAAGAAGTACTGATACTAATCTAACCTAACCTACCTTTACGCGAGCGAAACCGCAGGTAAAATCTAGTGTTTGATCAATCTATGTTCACATCTATAATAATATTATAAAGAGGAGTGTTAGAAACTGTATCAATAACTAGTATTATAATTATACAAATATATATTGCTATACTGTATAATTGTATAAGTTATATTCCACTTCTAGTGTAATTTAATTTGTAGTTATAACATAAAATACCTGATGTTAATAAATAGTTATTAATTATATAAAATATGCTAAGGATTTATAATAATTGTTATTGTTGTTAACATTTTATAATAAAGGCGCCTATTTTATAACAGTTTTGTTTTAGTTACTATCGAAGTAATTTCGATACTGTCGGCTGGGAATAAAACGAGCAATGATATGAGTAAGCAATACTATCGCAAATTGTTCGACTATCGATAGGGCAAAACTATCGATACTATCGATAGTACCGATAGTATCGATACTATCGAAATACAATCTGTCGATAGTATCGATATTATCGATACTATCAATGGTGTTTGTACTGATTCTATCGGTTGTATCGATACTATTGATCTTTAGCAATAGTATTACTTATTTTTATCAATCGATACTATAGATAGTATCTAAAGTATCGTCAAGGTTCGATAGTTTCGATATGACTATCGATAGTATGACTGATTTTCAAGGCCACAATAGTATTACGATACTATCGATAGACTATCGCTATCGCAACAACACTATTTATGCGAGCATAGCCACGGGCATAAGCTAGTGCCATAATACGTAAAGGATATAGCTGTGGTCGTATTACAGTTGTGACGATGACCAAAGCAGTTAATGTTTGTTGAGAGTTGGCGTTTATAGTCAGTTGCACTCACAGATCGATAAGCGACTTTCGAAGTTGCCCCTTTGAGCGTCACCGCAGTTACTGTTGACCGTACACAATAAACAATGATCTCTATTATCTTTGCTGTTCGGCGTGCAATGTGCTTGGATATCGTTTTTTAATTTGTGACATTTGTAGACCACAAATATTTATTTCGAGATTTTGTTGCACATTTTATATATTGATTGAAATTAAACTACTATATACGGATTTTGTCGCGTTATTTATTTTACACTTTATTACAAAATTTTGAAACTGTCACACTACTACTAGATACTATTGAACTTTAAGCTAATTAATTTATTAAAACTATTAAAACTATTTATATTTAAGTTTACACTTTCCTCGACGTTTCGGTTGCTTTTCAGCAGCCATGGTCACGGGGAGACTAAGATGGTAGTTGTCTCAATGTTCCAGTATCGTTATTTCAAAGTACCCGAACATAATTTAATCATTGGTGTTTCTATTTATATTTCTATTGTAATAAAGTGTAAAATAAATAACGCGATAAAATCCGTATATAGTAGTTTAATTTCAATGAATAACATTCGCGTAAACAGAAGACAATATTATTTTATATATTGTTAAGGATTGGTAGCTGCACAAACTAATGTTAGCTATTATTATAAATGTGAATGTGAGTTTGTTTGTTTGTTACGCTTTCATGCCTTACCTTCGACCGATCATCATGAAATTTCTCTTACACGTAGTCAGGAGTACATAGAAGAAAATAGGGTATGTGTCATCCAGAAAAAATGCTGTTTCCGAAGGATAAAAATTTATTGACAAAAGCGAAGCTGCATGCAAAATCTTACATATTGCTAAGGATTAGTAGCTGCAGATAATAAATAATGATATAAAGTAATTTATTAATACCTAATTATCAAATGTTGATGGTCGGCGATTTATCAGAAATAAAATAGGTCCACAGAGAGAGGGTATTTTCAACGTGTTATTGTACACATACTGTTTGAATTAATTGAAATTAAACTGCTATATACGGATTTTATCGCGTTGTTTATTTGACACTTTATTACAAAATTTTGAAAATTGTTACACTACTACTACTATTAAACTTAACTAATTTTTAAACTAATTAAATTATTATTAAACTATTTAGATTTCATTTATTTTTATACTTTCCCCGACGTTTCGGTTGCTTTTCAGCAGCCATGGTCACGGGGAGACTGTAATAAAGTGTCAAATAAACAACGCGATAAAATCCGTATATAGCAGTTTAATTTCAATGAATAATATTCGCGTAAATAGAAGACAATATTATGTTTGAATTAAGTTAAAAAATAGACCGGTCTTGTTATTCACCAGGCATTGTCAGAGTGAAAGAGTATTTTAGGAATTTTTATAACATAGCTGGAGTCTATAAACGTTTTAAAGGTCGTAACGTTTAAATACCAACCGGTGGTACAATATTGATGTCTATAATGAAGCACATTCCCTAAACAAACCGACAGTAGAATAAGGTGGCTTGTGTCATGTTGGTAAAAAGGTAGAAAGCAAACAAGTAATGTCACTCAAGAGTTCAAAAATTCACGTACATGTTTTTAATTAAAACGAACATTTTTGTTTGTCGACTTGTTTCCTGCATTAATCGGGTCAGCTATCGAGAGGTATAATATGAAACATCAACTTTTTCTTTTTTGTTGCAATAAATGGTATTTTCTATAATTAACTGTAGTAGTTAGCTAATAACTACTTTTGGTCTCGTGGCATATATTTGTAAGTGTATTTGCAGGCAAGTATATTTTAAAAAAAGTTGTCTTTGGATAAATTATATTTTTCTTTTAAATATTATATTAATGATGTTTTTTTTTCGTCCTGTACTTATGTCTCGATTCGATTTTTGTTTGTTTGTTTTTAAGGGTGAAAATCAAAACGAATAAACCGATTTTAAAATTTCTTTTAAAATTAGATGGCTTTATTATCACCGAGTTCCAAAGGTAATATTTAATTTTTTTAAATGTACTGTTAATAACATAACCTAACCTTAACTACTTTTACGCGAGTGAAGCCACGGGCAAAAGCTAGTAAAATAATAAGATTTTAACTAGCTATAAGTAATTGTTGATTAAATATTTGTACACCAGACATGGTAGAATATAAGGGACAAATTACGTAATTCTAATAACACCTTTATTGTAACTATATTCTCACAAATAAATGCTTTTTCTTTTTTTTAAACGTGTGGATTCCGATTTAATTTCGGGACGGGTGTTATTTCATTCAGCACTGCCTAGTCAATTTTGAGTATAAGCGCGGAGTCTATAAACTTGCCCTGTATTCGGCAATAGGCTAGCTTCTTATTAAGTGATATCAAGAAACGTAACGAAATGTTAGTGTCATATACGGTCTCTCCTTCTAGAGAATACGGACGTAATTCTATATAGTGTATGTATTTTAACTGATATCGATTGCAAAATTCCCAGCAATTTTATAGCGTAATATATTTTGAAGTGTTGATATTGGAGTGAGTATCGACGTGCCATCATTAACTGTTGCGTCACCGTATTGGAATAATAGATGAGATCACAATAAGCACTTAACTGTCGATGTTCTATTTTATGCTTTACTTTAGTTATACGAGTTAAAATACAGCTGCCGCTTGTGGCTTTACTCACTATATTTTAATATACGTTTATTTTAAAATATTGTGTTGTAATAAATTTTCGCGTATATACATACATATAATGGGGCTCGCATTCAATTAAAACACCACTTATTTCAGGTCATCAATCAACTTGAGTGTCCACTGGAGACTCTAGTAATGTACATACGTCGGTATAGTTCTTTTTCTTCTTTTCGAGTCAATGCTCTTGTCCCCTTTTGCGGTCAAATGGTCTTGACCCAAAAAGTGGCGACCGCTATGGCGGCAGCAGTGGCGATGTTGAGGTCGGCTCTTGTGCAGGATGTATGTAGGTATAGTGTAGGGGCATTATTATTATTATATGCTGTTTTTACTGCTCCCTACATATTGCGCCTGCACTTCTCCACTGAGGCGGAGGACATCGCGAAGTACGTGTGCCAAAAGCTGAAGAACGTCCTTAGAGTGCAGCTGCTGGAGTCGCGCCGCAACGTCAACTTTAAAGCGTTAGTCGTGCGCGTACCCAACTGTTACCTGCACAAGGTGTTGGACGAGAGCATTTGGCTGCAAGACGTGGTATTCCGTTGCTTTCGCGGACAAGTACCAGTCGAGCGCACAAATATTTAGTATGCCAAGTGAGAAGTTTTACTAACATAGTATTAAGGTGTATTTACTAACATTATAATTTTATATGTACATTTCGGTTAAGGTATTTATCCATGGGCCTATGCAGCCTGAAAATAAATGATTATTATTATTATGATGTTTATAAAATATTTCAAATCTCAGCTTTAATGCTGGTGAGTGTGAACCTATCACGGGCTTATGCCAAGTGGGTCAGTTCATTGAATATTGTTGTAGGTGTCTGTGTAGTGGATGTTAAGAATCACCAGGCTATCGAGCAATTAGTGTCGATAATAACGGATATCTGTAGTTTTATATATCAATTTTTATGCAAGTCTAATTCTTTAAGTGATGTATGAAGTGATTTTGGAATGACTTCTGTAGATGATATAATGACTGGAATAATTTTAACTGTATGCTGATGCCACATTTGTCTTATTCCGTCTGCTAATGGTATATATTTTTGTTTTTTCTAATGTTTTCAGAGTTTGGTATTGATATATCTATTAAGTATGTGACTTTTTCTTGTTTAAGTGTAAGTGTGATGTCTGGTCTATTATTTGTGGTTGTTTTGTTTGTTATAATGTCTCGATCCCAGTAAAGTTTTGCGTATTCGTTGTGTAGGACGTTCTTTGGTTTATACTTATAATATGGCTCCGTTTTATCTTCTAGTTTATATTTTATAGCTAAGAGGGAATGAATTTATTTTGCAACATTATTGTGTCTTTCAGTGTACTGTTTGTTCGCTAGAAAGGGCATCCTCCTGTGATATGGTCTATTGTTTCTTGATTTGTATTACATAACCTTCATCTGTCTAATACTACTGTAGGGTCTTTTATTATATATTTTTGATAGTTTTTTTTTATGATTTGGTCTTGAATTGCGACCATAAATCCTTCTGTTTCCTTATATATGTTTCCTTTATACAGCCATGCACTTGATGCTTCCTTATCTTTATATTCCTGTTGTAGTTGGTTTGGGTATTTTCCATGTAAAGATTTTTGTTTCCAGCTTGTAATTATCTGATCATCTGTTATGTATTCTTGTATTATTATTATTATTATACCTATGCCATAAGTTGTCGCTGATTTTACGCCGAGGATGATAGTGTTTTTCTGTGAGGCAATTCTTAGTAGCAGAATTGTTTTTATATTATAATTTACAAATAAGGAATTATTCCTGTGTGGATAACATTATACACATTCCACCAACGGACACAAAGAACACCCAAACAGAGACAGAGACAGAGGTAAGGTAACCATTTAAATAAGCCAGTCAAGAATTTGCCAATGTGTCCGAAAGACGATTATATGCCAGAAGTATTTAAAAATCTGTCTAGCCCCTGGTGTGCCGCTGCGGATCAATAGGTTAATAGATAACTGCAGTATCCCTGAAATATAATAATATACCACGTTAGCAAAATCGAGGCTGAAAACGAATCCTAAACGTGTACCTAATGTTCTTATTTTGATGGGAATACTTTAAATATTGTTGTACTTGTACAAGAAATGTTTTTGCAGGTTTAACGCTGTACATATTAGTTATATATAGACAAAAGAAATATAACGATTATGGAACAACAGATTAATATTGTGCTAGTTTTGGCAAAAAGCGTTTAGCACATTTTATAACTACCGTAATGAGTCACAAACTGACAACAAAAGGTTTTATTACCGTCAAACTATAATTAAATGTTAAGAGGTTATTAACGTGCAAACCAATGTATAACATTTTATACAATGTAGTTTTGAATGTAAACAATTAATATGAAGCCATTTTGAACCGTTAAACATATTACTATTATGTTATTTTAAAACATTTACATCAATTGGGAGACTAATTAAAGTTTAATTGCTTTTAAATATTTTATCGCGGTTCGTTTTGATTTTTAACTTGATTAATACCTATTACGTCTTTTATGGATTTATGTAAAGGAATTTGTATCAGGTGTACTAGGGGACCACTTGAAAGTAAGCGGTAATCGACATCAGGCATGGCCACCGTAAACCACATATGAGGTAAAGAGGTCTACTGCCTGATGGAAAGCAGATACCGTAGCCATAAAAGACTTATGGATGTCTTCTATCAAAAGAAATTTAGCAAATATCAACTATTCTGGCAACCCTAAATCCAGGCTGATTGCCAGTGCCTCACTTCGGCTCTCAATGGCCGTGGTCTACCGGTGCTTGACCTACACAAGATGCTCACTGGTTGATCGACTGTGGTGGAAGCCCCACTTCCGGTCATTTAACAAATCGTGTTGTTCAGGGTATCTCCGAGGTATAAGTTAATCACTCGCTCCATCACCTTAGGGAGAAGCTTTAAGCTATGATTATATTTATATTTTCTTAAAAAGACAATAAGGGTTTTGATTTCTGCGTCACGAGGGCATTTGAAAACATTAAAAAAGAACAACCAGACCCTAAACAACTATTTGTAGACCCCATAAATGTATTTTTTTGCCGGCCTCGATAGCGTAGTGGTTAGTGTAACCGACTACCACGCCTGTGGTCGCGGGTTCGATTCCCGCACAAGTCAAACATTTGTGTGCATAAACATGGATGTTTGTCTTGGTTTGGGTGTTTCTATGTATAATAAGTATGTATTTACAAAAAAAAAGTATGTAAGTATGTTTATCCATTGTCTAGTACCCATAGTACAAGCTCTGTTTAGTTTGGGCTAGATGGTGTTGTGTATATGTGGTAGAATATTATTATATGTATGTCCCGTGTGGTGATCGAACCCATAACACTCGTCGCAGTGGCTGTGGCGAGGCGACTAGTTAATCCACTACGTCATTCGTTCACTTAATGCGCCCGATGGCCGCATGTTAGCCGCGTACTAGTATTCGTTGGCCACATCATTCAAATTCTTCCCAACAACGAAACTGCGCGGCGGCCAGTCGGTCGGCGATCGGTCGCTGCTAGCATGACGGGATTCTTTGATAAATTAACTTTCACTTTAAAGGTAGTTGCTAAAGAGCTTATTTTACCATAACAGTAGATTTTTCAAAACACGTTCGTGGTGGCCGCGAGGTAGGAGCGCGCCCACCACGCGGCTTCTCGGCGGCCCATCTAAAGCTCCCGCGCGGCCGCCTCGCGGCCTCTCGGTGTTCCATATAAACGGGCCCTTATACATTTATGTAAAATCCTGATACTATGCTATATATGTACATATGTGATGTTTTTGTATTTATTAAACCTTTTTAAAGACAACAATTGTTAAGTCTTTTAGTTCGATTTAAAGGAAGCATCGCATACATATTAGGTTTATATTTTTTTATACAAATAATAGTGTTTTGGTGGCACCAAAACACTATTATTTGTATAAACAATCTATATTAATAGTATACAGCTGAAGAGTTTGTTTGTTTGTTTGTTTATTTGTTTGGTTAAACGCGCTAATTTCAGGAACTACTGGTTCGAATTGAAAAATTATGTAAGTGTTGGATAGCCTATTTATCAACGAAGGCTATAGGCTATATACGCTACGACCCACAGGGGCGGCGCAGTAACTATAAACGCGGGTGAAACCGCGGCCACATCTAGTATTAATTAAAATTAAAGTATTTTTCACAGCGTTATTTGTTCGGTTCTCCACTGTGCTAATTAAAATTTGCTTGAAAAGGGTACCCATGTACAGGTATTTGGAATAATACGTGCAGTCTTTATGCAAATTGCTAAAGAGTTTTATGTAGGTACTCTAAATGCTTTAAAAATAAAGTAAAACAACGAGAGTAGGATTCATTGGAATGCACAATATTTTTTCGTTTAGTCTGCAAGTATACTGATACATATTTCCGAAATAAAGAAAATACCTATCACTCTATGCATATATGCATTGGATTTGATTACTTGTCCTGTGTCTACAGTCGTACCATCATATAGTTTATATACCTATTCCACAAGGAAAAAGGTAATATTATATTTGTAACGTTTTGACACCCAAATGCTTTCTTGTTCAATGATGACTATGACTATATTTTTTATTGTGTTTATAGTGCTCAGTGGTTAGATGTAATTTAAGTTGTTAATACCTAGTAGTCAAAGACAAAAGTAATTTGTTCACTTAGGTTACAAAGTAACACTTATGAACGCGAAGTTTATTTGTTTATTTAGATTTGGTGAGTTTAGTAAAGTTACTGAATTTACTTTTAGGTCAGTTGCTAGGTTAGGTTAGTCAAATATATTGTGATATATTATATCTATGTACATTAAGAACATATATTACGACTATTGATTCGAAATCGTGATGTTATCACGACAATTTATAGTCATGTTGATGGCACGTAGCGATCTAATCTAAATGGTTGATTATATATTTACCTTTATATAATAACGAAGGGGTGTAAAATAATCATAATATGTAAGTCATTATTTATAAGGCATATGTCTTATATTTGACTAGCTGCTTTCCGTAGTTTCACCCACGATTGTATTTACTGCTCTGCTCCTGTAGCACGCAGCGTTACGTTATATAGCCTCTACTCCTCGAACAGGCTGTTTTTAATGCTAGATTTTCATTTCCTCTTTTATTACATGTTTATTAATATATCAGTTAATTGATGTGTCCAGGAATAGTATTCATATTTTTAAGGAAATGAATATTTTTGACTTTGATCTTGTCTATGTAACCTCTGGATAAAGTAGCTTTCTAATGGGGAAAAGATAATTTGAATCGGTCCAGTAGTTTTTAAGCTTATGCACTGCAAATTAATAAGCTTAAAAACTACTGGCCCGACCACAATTTTTGTGTAGATGGACATGCAATCTACTACAGTGTAGGCCAAACCGTAACGTCCGCATATACTTGCAGTATGCTGATTGGTGAAGTGTTTCCACCCTACAGAAAAGTGCAACCACGTAACCTTTGATCTGCCGCTGGTAGCATAGCGATATCTTTTACATGTCTGCTATTGAATAATTCTGTTGATGTTCCAAGAGTCCATAACCTTTGTTGCCCGCTTTTCAGGTGAGCGGCATTCCATTTCGGTTGCAGAAAAGTAAGTGATTCAAAGCAAATCGCCGGATCTACAGTGAAGTCTCATGTTTGTAAATACATAGTCTCGCATGTATATCACCGATGTGGTACATAAAGGTGTTGTATACCCGAATTTCACCTACTATATTTTTGCAACCAATTAGGAAACATAACAAGCATAGTTTCTGACTATGTGCAATCGAGAATTTCTGGTGAGTAACCAATATTAGCATTTGCGGAATGGTTTGTAAATCACTATTCTCATTTTGATTAGAATTAATCTCAAGTAAGGTCATATTCCATTTGTATTATTTGGTTCTTCTGATTGTCATTAATTACTAGATTTTTAAATTTACTTTTTAATTGTAGAGTTTATGTACCATGTCTACTGCTAAGTGCAACTTTGTTGCATGCTGGTTTCTTGTAAGTGAAATCATTTACAATTGTATTCAGGTTTTTATAGCATTAGATGTGTATTATAAATAATGCAGTGCTGATCCGGGGATCGCGCACGAGACCTCATGCGAGACCATATGACAAATTTGTAGATGTATCTAGTTTTAGCATTAGTTCTGACAGATTGGCTGTACTAATAACCCGCATCAAATATCCACGACAACTAGAAAAAGGCTTTATTCTCATTACAATACATAATACACTGTCGGAAAGACAATAGTATTAAAAATATAAGCATAATAAAAGTAATAGACGACGTTTAATGAGCTAATTTGTATAGCTTTTGCACCGATAATGGAAGAAGCAATTTGAAATATTGCAGCTAGAAAAAAAGGTGGGAAGCATTATCGCTAAAATTGCCTTGAAGGGAACATTTTTCTAGCGGAAATTATTTCTTCGTAGATAGTGGAAATAGTTTTTTGTGAGAAATATTGTGATTAATAACCTTATTCTGCAGTTTTCTTTTAAGTCATTTAAAACATAATTGTAATAGTGTATGTAAGTATTAGTTTCGTTACACACGAGCTATTGTCGTTTATTGGGCACAGGTTTAGACTCAATTCTGTTACTGAAAATTTCTTGCGAGAAATACCCAATATTAACCCTATGCTTGATCTAGGAATCGAACCCAAAGCCTCATGTATAGCACTCGCAACCGCGGCACCACTGAGACAGTTACGAGAGGCATTTGAAAAGTTGCTAGCCTAACTAGGAATATAGGATTCTAATTTTTATTTATTTTGCTACATAATTATGCTCTCCCAATTGCAATACATTTTTTCTTTCAGTCATTAAAAACACCTGCATATTTATATTTTTTTTGTAATAATATTCCGTCACATAGGTACACACAACACCATCTAGCCCAAACTAAGCAGAGCTTGTACTGTGGGTACAAGACAATGGTTAAACATACATATATACTTATTTTTGGAAATATATACATCTAATCTAAACTAATATTATAAAGAGGAAACATTAGTGTTTTTGTATGTATGTTTGTAATGTTTTCACACAAAAACTATTGGACTGATTTTTTTCACCATTAGAAAGCTGCTTCTTCACTGAGTGACATAGGCTATATTACATTTTCAAAAAAAATAAGAACTCTTAATAAAAATGCAATAATAGAACCCAAGGTGTGAAAAATTTGTCATAAAAAATCTGTCATCACGTGCGCTGCGGAAACTATTGATGTTAGAACAAAAAAATGTTCTACAGTATTATAGAACATATCAATATCTACAAAAAAATCCGCGATACCATATGTCCAACTACTGTAGTTATGCTACTATAACTACTTTTTTACATTTGAAAAGTTGATAAAAGTGCCGACAATAATCAAACCATATTATTCATACCTCTGTATTAATCATTATCCCATTAAATGATATTTTATTGAAGACAATTTCAATACCCGTAAAATACTTTTTAAATTATTAAAATCGGAAATTTCATTCAAAAGATATAATTCTTTAGATATAGTAGGTAGTTTCTAAATATTAGCAGGTAGTTTTTAAGTATTAACTATATATATAGCTAACTACACCTGTATAGGTGTAGTTCGACTTATTAATTTATTTAGTTGTAGTTTTATATATTAAAATTAGATAACAAATTAAAAGTAGGTATTAGGTAATAAATTAAAGTCCACGCGGACGAAGTCGCGGGCAACAGCTAGTATTATATATAGAAACATCTAGACCAAGACAAACATCCATGTTCATGCACACAAATGTTTAACTTGTGTGGGAATCGAACCCATAATTGTTTCATTTTATCCCTTAAAATTTGCACTAATAGCAAACCTTTTGTCTACTTTGCTATTTATATGTTGTTTTAAAAGATATTTTATACATTGAAATTAAACTACTATATACGGATTTAATCGCGTTGTTTATTTTAAACTTAATGACATAATTTAGAAACTGTTACATTACTTCTCCCTTAGCCTTTTATTATTCCCAAGTCACTTGGGGTCGGCTTTTCTGGTCTAACCGGATTTGATTGCATATCAGTTTTTACACGGAGCGGCTGCCACCTGACCACCGCAACCCGAAGGCTAACGATACCCTAAGGCTAGACCAGTGTCAGGATATTAGAGGGTACTGACTTTCCCAATAACGACTGCCATAGATGTTCATGGCAGCCGGGACCGACGGCTTAACGTGCTCTCCGAGGCACGGAGCAGGCGATAATTGTCAATCAATACGCACATAATTTCGAAAAGTCATATAACTTCCGAAAGTCAGAGGTGCGCGACGTGGGTTTGAACCCGAGACCCTCTGCATTGCAGTCTGTTGGTCTCCCTACTGAGCTATCGCTGCTCTGTAAACAAAACTGTTACACTACTACTAGATACTATTAAACTTTACTAATTTTTAAGCTAATTAAATTATGAAAACTATTTATATTTAAATAACACTTTTCCCCGACGTTTCGTTTGCTTTTCAGCAGCCATGGTCACGGGGAGACTAAGATGGTAGTTGTCTCAATGTTCCAGTGTAGTTATTTCAAAGTACCCGAACATAATTTAATCATTGGTGTTTCTATTTACGCAGAATGAGCTCAGAGTATCATGAAGTCTAGCTGTGGTTTGCTTGTTCTTGGGTTTGACTATTTGAATTACTGGATCCCAAGCTGGTGGTACATTCCAACCATCTTCTCTATTGAAATTAGGATCTGTTTTAATTTCAATAGCCTCGCGAAGCATCCTTGGTAGGAATCAGTGTTCTTTAGCGAGAATCTGGTTTGTCAAATCTCAGGTAGTGCTTAGTCCCCTGTTGCACATGTTCACACACAGCAGACTTCAACGAGCGTTGGTGTTTTACATCAGCTATGTGTTCTTTCATGCGGGTGCCTATGCTTCTCTTGGTTTGACCAATGTATGAGAGTCCGCAGTCATAATCTATTTTATAGACTCCTGCATCTTGTAAAGGTAGTTGGCACTTGACGGATGGTAAAAATTGACTTATCTTCGTTGGTGGCTTGAAGTATGTGTTGATTGAAGCTCGCTTCAAGATGTAGCCAATCTTGTCAGTGACACCCCTTAGATAAGGCAGTATAGCAGGCTGGCGCTCGACTGTGGCTGGCTTTTCTCGGGGTCCGTGACAGCGGCGCGGCTGTTGGAGCTTGTTGTCTTGCAGTACTTGCTTGACATGTTGAAGCTCGGCGTCCAGGTGTTTCTTGTCACAGATCCCATGGGCTCTCTGAAACAAAGACATTCCCACGGTAGCTAACTGTTTAGGATGGTGGTGAGATTCACCGTTTAAGTACCTATTTGTATGGGTCTTTTTCCTATACACAGTGTGGCTCAAAGTATGATCAGGATTCCTAATGACAAGTACATCTAAGAGAGCTAACGAATTATTTGCCTCTAATTCCATAGTAAATTGGATGTTGTTATTAATGGAATTAAGATGTTCTAGGAATACACTTACACTATCTGTTGGTAATATTTTAAAAGTATCATCTACAAACCTTTTATAAATCCTGGGTGTGATGGGAGCAGTCTGTAAAGCTCGAGCCTCAAAGTCCCGTATATATCGGTAACAACAGGCGATACTGGGGAGCCCATTGCCACACCATCGACTTGTATGTAGAATTTGTCTCACAACAGATAGCCAGTTGTTAAGCAATGCTTAAGTAGTTCTGCACATTCCTCAGGCACATTGTACTCTATTAGCTTCCTTTTAGTTATTTCAATACAGTCATGTACAGGTATGCATGTAAATAATGACTGTACATCAAAACTAACCATTGTTTCATTGTTAGTGAGACGTAGGTGTTTAATTTCACTCACAAAATGGTATGATTTCTTTACACGTGCTCTCGAGTTGCCTCTGAGTGGTGAGAGTATCTGCGCTACGTGCTAAGCCAGTCTGTAAGTTGGTGTGTCGATCTGACTCACAAAAGGACGTAGGGGAGCGTTTTCCTTGCGTATTTTTGGTAACCCTTACAGCTTGGTGGTTTTACGCAAGCTGGTATTAATTGTTTAACGTCTAGATCTAGTTTTTCGAAGTATTTATTATAATATTGTCTTCTGTTTACGCGAATATTATTCATTGAAATTAAACTACTATAAACGGATTTTATTGCGTTATTTATTTGACACTTTATTACATAATTGTAAAATTAAAGTAAAAGAAAGTGTAAAATTAAATTAAATCTATATAGTTTTAATAGTTTTAATAATAATTCAATTAGCTTAAAAATTAGTAAAGTTTAATTGTAGTAGTAGTGTAACAGTATTCAAAATTATGTAATATGTGTCAAATAATTAACGCGATAAAATCCGTTTATAGTAGTTCAATTTCAGTATTTATTATTTTATACATAACAATAAATCCTAACTAATATTATAAATGCGAATATAAGTTTGTTTGTTACGCTTTAACGCCTTAACTACTCAAATGATCATGATAATATTTTGCATACACGTTGTCAGGGGAACAGAAAAAGACTAAGCGTACCTTTTAACCAGAAAAATTACTGTTACTAATTTAACCTAATCTACATATACGCGATTAGAGCCGCGGGTAAAATCTAGTAATTATATAATACTCACATAGCTTGTAACTTTTTGATAGCATTGCTAAAATTTATACTCAGTTCGAGATTCCACAGAAGTAACGACGAATCCTTGTACGACTAATTAATGGACTTCCTCACATGTGTAAAGCAAATGAACGCTTTTATATTAGCGAAGGAACAGCCCCGTGACATACGTGACCAAAATGATTTATACATAGAAGATGTTCTCTTCATGATGTGATTTTGAGAGTAGGATGTGTTCTCAAGACGATTAAATGGTGAACTTACAAGTAACGTCCATACATTTTCTGGGTAGAATATAGAAGTTTAGTCATATCCAGTTGCACTCACTGATCGGTAAACGATTAGCGAGGTTAAGCAACGTTGGTTGCGGTCAGTCTATAGAGCGGGTGACCGCTTGGTGGTATTTCATCTGAGCGTCTCCGTGCTTCGGAGGGCAAAGTCTGTCCCGGTTGTCGTCAAATTGACAGCAGTCGTTAGCCATGTCAGAGGCTTGAACAACTCTTGACAACAGGTTGGCCACTAAACACACGAAAAGAAGAAGGAGAAGAATATAGGGATAAGGGATAAGAATATATGCGCATTTCTCATTCAATTTATTTTTAAAGGCAACTCCCTTATTAGCGATAATGCCTGTGTCGTGGGATCTTTACAAACATTCAAACAACGGACCCAAAGAAAATCCAGACTAGGAACGACTGTTGTAACTGTTGTTGCTATAGATTGATGGACACACACAAAGTTTTGTCCCGTGTGGGATTCGAACCCACAACACTCGGTGGCAGTGGTGAGGCGACTACTTAAGCCACTACGCCATCCGTGCAGTGCATTTATAATATTAGTTAGGATTTATTGTTATGTTCAAAAGTATATTTAAAGACGCAGCATATGTAAAGAGAGTATAGTATAATTAATATAATTCCTTTCATTTAATTTATTCAGAAACAATCATAAAATTTTGTATGAATGCCTTTTTAACTGTTCATATTCAATAAATAAATACGTGATCAATTGAGAAAATAAAAACAAAACAATAACATATTGTGTTCAAATAAATCGTAACATAACAAAAGTAATATAATTATTATACCTAATAAATCATGCTCATTAGTGAGATAGAAAAATAAATGACATGATATACACAATAATTGTAAATGATAGTATTTACAATTATTTATAACATTTTAAGTCAATTACTTTTCATTATTATTAAGACAAAAGCACTACATATTATAAAATAAAGTTCCCCGCCGCGTCTGTCTGTCTGTTTGCAATAAACTCAAAACATACTGAACGGATTTTCATGTGGTTTTTACCAATAGACAGAGTGATTCATGAGGAAGGTTTAGGTGTATAATTTGTTTATGTTTTATACTAGCCGTGCGAAGTCGGGGCGAGTTGCTAGGCATTATATAAATTACAGTCAATATTGAAATTAAACTGCTATATACGGATTTTATCGCGTTGTTTATTTGACACTTTATTACAAAAATAAATTAAATCTAAATAGTTTTGATAATAATTTAATTAGCTTAAAAATTAATAAAGTTTAATAGTAGTAGTAGTGTAACAATTTTCAAAATTTTGTAATAAAGTTTCAAATAAACAACGCGATAAAATCCGTATATAGCAGTTTAATTTCAATGAATAATATTCGCGTAAATAGAAGACAATATTACAGTCAATATCTTATATTAAAGTCTATAAACTCGGTTACATAATATTTGAATATAATTGCTACACTATGTACTATTTGTATAGATGCTGTATAGTGTGACTAATATAACTTGAATGCAATAAAGCAAATTAGTAATTTAATATCGGGTATGGGAAAAGCTGGTAGTCTTCTTAAAATATGGTTTTACTGCCTCCTTACTTCAATGGCGTTTGTGCTTAAACCGCTGGTGCAGTCACGGGCTGAAGTGAACAGAGCAGTCAGTGTTTTAGCCTTACTTTCAGTGGTATAATAATACACGAAATCAGATAACTCGATTCAAACCTAGAAAGATTCAGTTGTACGCGTTGAGCGCAAAAAGAGCCTTTCGTCAAAGATCTTTACATGCCAAGATTTTTAAAATCCTCAGAAATAGGTTTATAATCTCGGTTAGCAGCGGCTTGGCTGCGTTTGTCCACATTGCGGTAGTCAATGACTAGTATTTACTACTTTTTTAACAAAACAAAATACTGCTCAACTGTAAAAAAAACCTCGATGACGCAGCGGCAGTGAAGGCGATTGTTATGCGTAACCCACTGTTATGTCCATAGTGTAAGTACTTATATTTGTAACATTCGTATTTCTTGCTGAAGTGAATGCGATTGCTGTGTATGAGGTCTCGGGTTCGAATTCCGGGTCGGGCCAACAAAAAGTTATTGGGTTTTCCAGTTTAGAAATCTTAATAGCAGCCCAGAGTTAGGAACTTGGCGGTGTAAGACACCCCCGGGCCCCGGAAAGCACTTAAAACCGTTGGTCCTGCGCCTGATCTCTCTCCGGTCCTGTCGGATTACTGTCCCATCAGATCATAAACATTTGGGAACAGAGAGTGCACTTGTGTTGCCGCACACACTTGTGCACTATAATATCTCCTGCGTAGTTAGCCAGTCTCCGTTAAGACTGGCTGTCGTGGCCGAAATTCGGTCTGGAAAATAATATTTTTATCTATACTAATATTATAAAGCTGAAGAGTTTGTTTGTTTGTTTGTTTGAACGCGCTAATCTCAGGGACTACTCGGGTTCGATTTGAAAAATCATTTTAGTGTTAGATAGCCTATTTACTGAGGAAGGCTATAGGCTATGTAAAATCACGCTACAACCCACGGAGGCCGCGCAGTAATGATAAACGCGGGGACATCTAGTTATTAAATAAATGTGTTCGATGCCCAAGCAGGGCAAAGTGTGATTAGGTCTGACACAAATTCTCAGTAGCAGCACGGCGCGTTTGGATCTGTGCTGGTTACATGGGATCTAACATCATGTTGGCGAAATGGCGGCGTTATACATCTCTCCCTACCCCTTCGGGAAAAAGGCGTGAGACTATGTATGTATAAACAAAATATAATAAAGTACTACTGAATAATCCGCACTATATTGGTACAATATTTATGGAAGTTTCAACGAATTTCTATTACAATATGTATTTCAAAAACCGTTGTCGGAAAGCATCACAAAAGTAATTAGTTTTTGTTTTAGTTAAATAATATCTGTTTGTAAATGGTTGACCCACTTTCGAACGACACAAATAAACATAGACTTCAAACGTATAACAACTTTTAATTGAAATGTGAGAAGAATAAAATTATTTTTGATGAATAAAGTGTTATGTTTGATGACATTAATGTAATAAGTTATTGAGTAGTAATGACCGACCAGTACTGGATATATAACTTCATTACATAATGTACTACGCACATAACAAGGTAAACCATTTGTAATCCCGTAGTTGTTTTAAAGACTTTGTCAGTGTTGACAATTTGATAGAATTGAATAGAATTATTAATTTATCAAACATATTGATCAAACCGAATAAAATAATATAAAAGTATATAAGAAAGTTATTGAACTTTTAATAGCAAATAAAAAGATTCACAAAATTGGTAGCAATTATTTAGGACACAATAAAACACATGCCACTGCCCTTAGAAAAGCCGAAGATCGGGTGGTGTGGAAACAGCTGGTCTACGACTCCGTGAAAGCATTTCAGGACGCACACGACCTTCAGTAATGAAGAAAACGACGAAGTAAAAGACATGTTTACATCAACAATGTTTATTTTACTGGCCTTTATCCAAGACTTCGCTTCCTCAGTTCTAAAGACATACTTCCAAAAGTTTACGCCTATTTGGCGGTGCATAATCCCTCTAAAATACTTATTATTGTATTTTTAATAATAACGATAAGGATTTTAAATCATAAGTACAATTATGTATTAATCATACATCTATACAGAGCTACTACCGTTGCCTACTGATATTTACAGTACCAATGTCATCCAGGTATGTTGACAACCCCTTGAAGAAGGAATTGTTGTAATAATAATAATAACCATTTTATATCGTGTGGCATAGACGCATAGATAAATACCTTATGGACTAACATAGATACAATTTGTGCTAGTATTTATATAACTTATTAACTATGTTAGTAATAGCAGCGATAGCTCAGTGGGGAGACCAACAGACTGCAATGCAGAGGGTCTCGGGTTCGAACCCACGTCGCGCACCTATGACTTTCGGAAGTTATATGACTTTTCGGAATTATGTGCGTATTGATTGACAATAATCGCCTGCTCCGCGCCTCGGAGAGCACGTTAAGCCGTCGGTCCTGGCTGCCATGAACATCTATGGCAGTCGTTATTGGGAAAGTCAGTACCCTCTAATATCCTGACACTGGTCTAGCCTTAGGGTATCGTTAGCCTTCGGGTTGCGGAGGTCAGGTGGCAGCCGCTCCGTGTAAAAACTGATATCTAGTCAAATCCGGTTAGACTAGAAAAGCCGATCCCAAGTGACTTGCGAATAATAAAGGCTAAGAGAGAAGATTTACTATGTTAGTACTGCTTCACTTGCACTCTGATGTTGTGCGTTCATGTGGCACTTGTCCGCGGAAGCGACGGAACACCACATCCTTTGGCTAAAAGTCCTTCGTCATGAATACGTGCAGAAAGCAAGTCGGCACTCGCACCACTAACGCCTTGAAGTTGACGTTGCGACGCGATTCCAGCAGCTGCACTCTTGGCATGTACTTGGACATCTGGCGTACATATTCCGCGATGTCCTCCGCCTTAGTGGTGTAATACAAGAGAGAGATGTACACCGGTGTGTTCGGTGCTGCAGCACCAGGCTCCTCATATTTTTTATTATGTAACTCAAATATTTACTTCTCCCCAAACTCTAAAGTAGAAAAGAGATTTCAAAATCTGCTCAAAAAAATTATATATAAACGTTACAAATTTGGCAGTAGGAGTAATTGTCAAAAGACAAAAAATTATGAACGGTACAAACCATGACGTCACCGCTATTTAAAAGCAGCTGTCCGAGGGAAATAGAGAGATATTATATATATACTACACACCTACTTTTTAAAATAATTATAATAATATTAACCCTGTATATAAACTGTCCCACTGCTGGGTACGGATCTCATCTCAGCGTGAGAAAGATTAGACCATAGTCCACCACGCTGGCCCAGTGCGGGTTGGCAGACTTCACATATCTTCAAGAACATTACGTAGAACTCTCAGACATGCAGGTTTCCTCACGATGATTTCCTTCACCGTTACTACTTTTTTATATCAAAATTAAATATTTATCACTTCTTTTTTTTGTATCCAACTTTGATACTGTTTGCACAAAAAGATCTTGTGTGTAAAATAATGTACTAAGTCCACCATAGGCAACTACTCTATTTTAAAGAATAATATAATTATATTTGTTAGTTAATTACTGACGAACATTAAATACATCTTTTCAGTACATGATCTACTACGTTAATTTAAAGACCTCGTTAGAGCAAAAATTCGCTGATTCATTGAGTAACGATTAGTTAACATCTTGTCGCTTTATACTCATTAATTTTCTTGTAAGGATGGTTAAATCTGTATTTTCTTATACCTACGTAGTATATACATTTATTTAGGCCCGATAGCTAAACAAAGGGGGTGTAAAAGATAAAAACCTAACGACGAATGCTCATTATAAATTCGAAATTTTAATATTATAAATTCGAAAGCAACTCTGTTTTTCTGTCTGTCTATCTGTTACATCTTGACAGCTAAACCATTCAACCGATTTGAAAAGAATTTGGTACAGAGATAGTTTAAAACCTGGGAAAGGACATAAGCTACTTTCATTGATGTAGGTACAACGCAGGCGGAGCCGCGCGCAAAAGCAAAGCAAGCATTAAAGCAAGCGATAATTAGCTATTAATACGCAAATCACATCGAAAAGACAGAGATGCGCGGTTCGAAATTGGGACCCCCGCGTGCTAGTCCAAAGGTTGCCCACTAAGTTATCGCTGCTTATATATATTACTAGCTTTTGCCCGCGGCTTTGCTTGCGTAAAAATAGGTTAGATAATGTTAGACACAGTACTTTTAAAAAATAAAATATGGCCTATGTTACTCGGTAATAATATATCTTCTAAAGTCGAAACTTTTTTTAAATCGGTTGGTTCCTTTTTGTTTGAAATCCTTATAAACAAACAAACAAGAAATCAAATCTCTCCTCTTGATAAAATTAAAGTATATAGATATATTTGAATGTTACATGCTATGGACATTCATAGCACTGTCTGAGGTTCAGACCACATACCAATCTATAAATTAGAATATTTAATCGTTATCCATTATAGGTAAAACTGTAAGCGGAATGGGCGGTCCTATTGATTTGGGGGACACATTAATAGTGATGTGGTTTGAATGGAATCTTTGATCGGTCAAATGGTCGCGCGGGGTTATCGGACGGATGGAAGAAATAAAGGTTATAATAATATAATAATAATTTATATTGCTTTTTAAATAACTATTATAGATAGAGTTTCAATAAGTGTCATAAATATCACCAATGGTATTTCCTAAATTATATTATAATCTAGCTTCTGCTCGCGGCTTCACTCGCGTAAAAGTAGGTAAGGTTATGTCAGTATCAGTACTCTCTTTTTTAAATAAAATACAGCCAATGTTACTCGGTGATAACATAGCTTCGGACACGTCACAATGGTGGCGGTAAGACCCGTTTTTGAGGAGTGGCTGGAGAGGTGGCATGGTGCCCTCACGTTCCGGCTGACACAGGTAATGACTGGCCACGGTTGCTTTGGCCAGTTTCTGTGTCGCATAGGCCGGCAAGAGACATTAAACCCGGTTGTCACCACTGCGGCGACTGCCGCGACGTTGTTGAGGACACGGCGCTGCACATTTTGGCGTACTGCCCCGCCTGGGCATCGCAGCGCCGTCAGTTGATCGCGGCAGTCGGTATGGTTGCCCTCTCGCTTCAGGCTGTGGTTCAATCTATGGTCGAGCGAGAGGTCGTGGAACGCCGTCGCCTCCTTCTGTGAGGAAGTCATGTCCATTAAGGAGGTGGTGGAGTGGAAAAGTGAGTGCTTAAACCCTCTCCTCAACCGCAGAACCGGGCACCTTAGAGTGCGAGATGGCCTCCAGCCACCCTGAGGTTTGACCTGGGGGAGGTAAGCTTCATGGGCCTGCCCGCCACCCAATCAGCACCAGGTCTGAGAGGTGGCGTGTGTGTTCCCACGCGCGCCCACAATGGTGGGCGCGCACACAACACACAGTTTTACAGTAGGGCTTAAATATAGTGATGACCAAAACCTAGTCTTGTTGTGTAGTGATCTGCCGGTTTATACGGCGGGCCGAAACCTCGGCGGGGTCGCGACCGCATATGAAAGTGATACGCGCGGCGCCGCCGATTGCGGTTTTGTCGAGGAACACCGTGGTAGGTTTAGTCAGTATGCTGTAGGCTGTCCATTATTATCATCATTACCATCTTTCTCTTTTACCCCGGTGAGTCCGACATAGCCTCTCCGCTCGCCCCGTGGAGGTGTATGCGTCAATGCAACGTAAAAAAAGCTTTCTAAAGGTGAAAGAATTTTTTAAATCGGTGGAGTAGTTTTTGAGTTAAATCCTTACAAACATAAAATCAAACCTTTACTCTTTATAATTTTATGTATAGATAAAAACAGTTTACATTTTACGTAGATGACAATGGAACTATATTTGAACAGTATTTATGACGAGAACTGGCCCACTGTAGCACATTATTTTAGTAATTAGAATGTCATCTTGCGGCATTCGCAGACCCAAGCACATAGCTACCCAGCTACCAGCAAACCCGCATTAATTTAATTGACCTGTGGCGGTCGAGTAGCGAATACGTGTGGAAACTGTTCGGTTCAATAGTGTATAGTTATGATATTGTAATTCATTTTCTTGGTTACTGAGGCATAATTTAGTTCAGTGTAGTCACATAAATTAAGTACAAATACTTATTGAAGATTGATAAAGTACAAACGAGAGACATCAATTTGATAAACCATATCATCGCTTTACCGACATGGCTTTGCCTCACGAGTAAAACTTTTCTTTACATAATTATCCTAAGTTATGCAAAGATGTTTATAAGGGAAAACGACCCTCGCTTAAATGGTGATTATTATGCTTAACCTAATGAGTCGCAGCGGTCTACCGGTGGCCAAACACAAAAGATTTGTAATTATGTCTGGTGTTCCAAGACTTTACAGATTAATATAAAACTATGTGTTTGGTCTTATTTTTATCTGACTGTCTAAGGATACAGATCCAGTAAATGGCAGATTACTAAAGCTGTCCCTGCCAACATTGATTTTGTACCATACTGTAACTGTGATAAATGGTGCTTAGTCAGCAAAATAATGTTGCAAACGTACAAAATTAATCTTGTATTACTGTGTTATTTTTTATTTAGAACTTCGTGATTATTATTTTATTTATATTTTAGCCATATACAATCGCAATTTCATGATCTAAAATCCAATATATACGACGTCCTATCCCCGTGTGTATTGGATTTTAGCTAGAATTTCATTCGTCATTTAGATTTTCGTTCTGCCCGCTTTGTAAGCCGAATGTTATATACAAACGCCATTCTGTCCGAATGTTGGCTTAAAATAAAATAGGAAAATTGTAGAACCCTATTGCAGCGCCACCTATCGGGTCAAATTGTGAATCTTAACTGCCCAAAGACTCTCACACACTCTCACTCATTTTTTGACATACAAACTTTTTTTTTATTAAATTCGTTTTTGTCCTTTTGAAGAGTTCAGTGGCATATACACGTACAAAAAATCCTAACTAATATTATAATTGTTCCACTTTGACGCCTTAACTACAGCACCGATCATCATAAAATTTTGCATACACATTGTCAGAGGTACAGAATAGGACATAGGGTATTATTATATAATGTTTAGGCAACTGATAATACATTCAAATTAAAGAGTGCATCATGTGCACAGCATTTATTGTGGTTAAAAATACACACTACCACAATAAAATCCGTCCGTTACGTATCCTGTTTTTATACACATTGATTCCGATGCTCTGAATATTTTCAGCATTCATGGTCACGGACATAAAGGTATTTATGTGTCTCCATATCGTAGATGTCATCGCAAAATCCATTATTAATATATGTTTAAGTAAACACTGCGCTGAGTGTTTTGTGTTCGATACCCACACGGGATAATAAATTGTCTGCTCCATATAGAGTTCTTCCGAGTCAGAGCGTTCTTTGCGTCTGTTATTTGAATGTTTGTAAAGTCCCCGCAATACAATAGTACCTTTACAAAAATTTTGGATATCAGGTAGTGTAATATGTTTTATATTTGTGTGTCGTGTGTGTTATTTTACAAATATAAGTGGTGTATCAAATCTTGTATACCTTTTAGTAGGTTACCTGTAACACGTGTTTACGCTAGCATTTCATGTTATGACAATTTATGGCAAAAAATCGTAAAAGGTAATTCAATTGCCTCTATCCGTCATATTTGTTATTAATTATTTATGTACATGTTTCTCTTCTTTTAGCCTACGAAAGATGGGTTATGTGTATTTATGCATATCCCTGTTTATGTAATTTAAACATTCAAGAAAATTGCTATAGACAATAATGGCATGAGTCAACAACCTTTATCGCCATCGCTGGGAGTAATAAGCAGTCGTTTTGTGTAATGAAATGACAACAGTTGCTTGTGTACACGACGTATCTATTAAATATAATGATTTGACGTCATCAAAGGATTTTTGCTTTGGGTAAAATATTTCGTAAGAGATATAATGTTCTATATAACGATGTTTCGCATTTGTATGCGTTCTTTATAGTATTCTCAATATATCTATATATATAACAATCCTCCGTTACTGAGTGACTGACAGACAACGCACAGCCGAAACTACTCAACGCAAGAAGCTGAAAGTTGGCATGTATGTTCCTTGGAGAGTGTAGGGGAGCATTAAGAGATAATTTTTGGAAATTCCATCCTGAAGGGGGTGAAAGGGGTGAAACCTATTCACACGGGAACGAGACTTACGCGGGTGAAACCGCGGGAAAACTACTATTTACGTATAAAACTTTCATTATGTGTAAACACAATTAGTTTTATACTTTATATAGTAGGTGTTGCCTGCGACTTCGTATGCATGAGGTTGGAAGTAAGCAGCTATCTAGGCAGTTTCGACAGCTTATCAAGATGAAACATGCAGAGGATTTTAAGATGCTATCAAGACTACTTAGAAAACGGCTTTAATTTCGTGCAGTTGTTTTTGCGTGACGAACATACAAACATACATACAGACAGACAAAAATTTTAAATTAATCGTTTTGGCTTTAATAGCTATTATAAAGATTCCTCACATTATTTTACTCAAAAATATCCTATGTTTAGACGTCGACTAGTTAAAATTGTATTTAATATATGTATGTATAGCCAATAAAGTCTACTAGTATGCGATCGCAGATATATTTTATTTTCTATTGAGGTAATGAAAGTAAGTTTATACATAATAATTAGACGACTCGATGGCGTAGTGATTAGAGTAACCGACTGCCACGCCTAAGGTCGCGGGTTCAATTCCCGCACAAGTCAAACATTTGTGTGCGTGAACATGGATGTTTGTCTTGGTCTGGGTGTTCCTATGTATAATATGTACGTAATTACAAAAAAAAAGTATATATGTATGTTTATCCATTGTCTAGTACCCATAGTACAAGCTCTGCTTAGTTTGGACTAGATGGTGTTGTGTGTATGTGATAGAATATTATTATTATTATTATTAAGTTCAAGTAAATTTCCGTCTCAAAATCATATATCTTTTTGCAAATAACTTCAGGCTGTAGAAAAATTAGGTACACTAGGATCAAATCACGTAGTGAGTAAGTATCTACTTTTACAAATCGCCAAGATTCAAGTCATCTGACGCCCGAGGCAATATCACAAACGGGTCAAAACGTTTAGTTTGTCAAAAATTTGTACATCAAAGATATCCTTCCACTCAATTCACGAAGTCTGAACGAATCCAGTATTATTGATACGAGAATTTGCAAATATACGAAAAATATTCTCATGGGGAGGGATTGCTAGTAATATGTACCTTCAAGAAATGCCTTTTACGACGTGGCAGTGGTATTTGGAGATACGAAATAAGAATATTATGTCGAACCTATTTCAGCGTCAGAATAGTACTTTTATATAAACATCACTCATAAAATAGAGACTACATAAAAATCGTTTATTGTAGTTTAGGTCTGTAGCAGATTAAATTCAGCTTATAGTTTTACTGAGCAATATAAGCTCTTGTTTTCAAACGACGTCTTAAAGTTAAAACAGATTTCCTATAGAATCACTTTGTTGTTCAATTAGTACGCTAAAAATAGAATATTGAAGCGTTTCCCTAAATTAAAGACATTGGCTTTTAGGGTCGTATTTTCTACAAATTGGTGAAATGTGTTTTCATTAGAAGCTAGGGTACTTTCTCTTGGTCTTGAATCTTGAAACTTGGTACGACGTAGGATTTATAGCGTAAATTAAAGAATAAATATTTATTTTAGTAATATAACGATGCCTAACTCTCACAGAGCGCGTTTACTTGCCTTTCTTTAACAAAGTTGTTACTTGTTTTTCAATATCTTTCGTTTGATTATTTATTCATGTCTACTTTTATGCTTACAATAGTACGTAACTTGTTACATCATACATAATGTTGAGATTAGTTTTGAAACTTTTGAAGTTATGTTTTTATAATATATTAATCTAATTCAACTTTTATTGATCGTGGTTTTTTCTAAGTATGAAAAACATAGCCATGTATAGATAAGGAAAATAAAACAGAAAAACGTAAGGATCAAACTAAGATTCTTTCCCTTTTGTGGAAGTTGGTTTGAAGCATATTATATTCGTAATTAACTTACATAATTTAAATAACTACAACACAGAAAATTTAACCTTTACTAACAAACGCTAAACAGCTAATTTATTTCGATTAGAATAAGTAATTCAACCATATTGAAACACAATGTTGTTAATTAATATTTTATGTTACAATTGAATAGTGATACAATAAATATTGAGAGTTGGGCAGAAATTGCAACTGGCAGAGTGAAACCACGCATGAACGATGTGTACTGTGGTTTAATGCGACACTCACTGTTGATATATCGTTTGTATACCTGACAAGATTAATTTATACGAATGTTGTGGCTTCATAACATGCGTCATTGCAACAATGTTTTTGTTAAACATTTTACGTGGAAATGACGATGATCTCCAGCCGCTCAGTCTATTGTCATACATCAGAGAGTGGCTGAGATGTCATTTGAAAAATTTTAAACTAATAGCTTTAGCTCTCTCTATCCATTTTATACTCGAAGGCCTCATCTTTTTTTTCGCCGCAATATTCGCTCCATTTCAGTCACTTTTTTCAAGACAGTGGTGCACCTGGCCGGGATTGGTCAAACTTCCGTTTGCCCATTTGCGGCTTTCTTTTTAAGACTCGTTTGTTTCAGCGGCTATCACTGCTGCAGGCATGACCATCATCACTTTGAATAGCTTATTTTGCGAGGTGTATTGGTAACGTTGGATCTTTAGCACTTCTAAAGTTTGTCTTTCAATGAAACATCAACATATGAGATGATCTTACTGGGTGGCTTTTAATTTATGGACTAGGCTTATCTAAACGAAACCAAATAAACTTATGCAGTTCGCTATATTGCTCTACACTTTTAGTCTTCAGCTATGACTGTGGCAAAAAGCACATTATGTTTCTTCTCGACGTGGAGAAGAGTTAAAGAAAAAAGTAATAAAACGAATACATTTCTATTTACATTTACAAGTGGATATAATATTAACAAGTAAGATTTATAGGTAAATAGACATTTAGAAACGGCGTAATTCCTTTCGAACTTCCACGTAGAAATGACATGACAGAATATTCCGAGTACCTAAGTATCTACTAATAGAGGTTATTAGTTGCTTCACTAATGACTTTGCTCAAGAGAAACGGATAATTCGCTTACTCACGACTTCTGACTTCTTAGAACTTTCACACTGTACAACGTAATTTATTATTCTACTGGGTACATTCCGAAGTGCATGCGCTAATGTCTGGGACTGCAGCCGAACGTGTTGAACTACTTCTTTAGGTCTGTTATATCTACTTAACTTAGTAGTTCCGCAGAGTATGTATGCTTCGTTTTGTAATTGATGTGAGGTAATTTACCGTACAACTATGGTTAAAAGATCTTAAATATAAAATTAAATAATTTAATCGGTGGTGTTTTAACTCAAAGAACACGAGCACGGGTAGTGTAGTGATTTGTGATACCTGAAAGAGGAATAAAATCTAAAGCTGTATGAATAAAACTTCAAGTTATGACTTTGCAGCGCTACATTTTTCAATCTTGAGAGACCAATCCTGCTAGAACGTTGGATAGCAACCTGATCGCAACACCTAAGTCCAATAATTGTGTATCTAAACTATCCAGGGAGCCAGCTAAACACACACAAAAAACTTCAACAGTATCAGTCTCGTTGTTTAGCAGCCCAGCGACATATACCTACACATACAGAAGACCTATATTTAAAGATAATTATTACATCTGGAATTCAAAGACTGGATATATGTTATACATGTAAACGCAACAATTCCAGTACAACATAGACAAAACGAAATTGAACTGAATCCATCTAAATATATTTTCTACTATAGCTTACTATATGTAGTTAAATGTAAGTTTATTAACTTATTATCAGGTAGATAATATTATTCAGAGCCTAATACTTTATAAAGACCGAAACCTATGTCTTCAGGTTTAATCAAATTAAGGGACACGACCGTACAGCCATTCTCATTGAGGTTCCTTTAATTGAAATACTAATGAAGGCATTTTAGGCGTATCGCTATATGCCTGTATGAATGAGGTTGGCTTTTGACCTTCTATATAATTATTTTCTTACGGTTATATAAAAGGATGGCTAGTGGCTACGTTAATATGTTGCGGAGCATTTAGTAGTTGGACGAAAAATTCGTACAGCGTACATGATGTAGACTTACGCCTATACAGGATTAATGGAAAAGTACCCATACTTTTACCCGTGACCTGACTTACAATATTTGGGTGAAGCAGCGATAGCTTAGTGGGGAGACCAATAGCCTGCTATGCAGAGGGTCTCGGGTTCGAACCCACGTCCCGCACCTCTGACTTTCGGAAGTTATATGACTTTTCGAAATTATTTGCGTATTGATTGACAATTATCGCCTGCTCCGTGCCTCGGAGAGCACGTTAAGCCGTCGGTCCCGGCTGCCATGAACATCTATGGCAGTCGTTATTGGGAGAGTGTCGACACAAAAGACCCCACTGGGTCAAAGTGTCGCCGGTCTGTACTGACTGGCCCCCACATAAGATAGATAGATAGATACAATATTTGGTCTATCACTTTTCATAATTCATTATTGAATTTATTCATACAAACATACAGACATTAAAATTGGTTGCTCTAATCGCACGTCTAAGACTTAACTAACCACTACAAATGGTCGCAAAAGAAAAAGCGGCGTCTACAAAAAGCATACCGCAGGGGAAGAGGCGTCGTGCGAGAGCCAGGGCGCATGCAATTTTATACTTGTTATACGTAATATTGAGTTTTGTTAAAAGTGGTAGAACAAAATTTGTTAAGTATGATACAATAAAAGACATATAAGGTTATTCGTAGTTAGCGTTTAACCCTGTATTGAAAGGAGAACGATTGCTGGCAATAAAGTGAATGGCGCTCTACGCACTTTTATGAACAGTCGAAATGTATCCGAAAAGGCACGTTTGGCTGTTAATAGAGGACTATTAGTGCCTACACTTATGCATGGAAGTGAAAAATGGGTATGGCAAAAGAAGCACGAGAGCAGAATAAATGCTGTAGAAATGAGAGCATTGAGAGATATATGTGGTGTGACTCTGAAAGATAGAATAAGAAATAGTGTGATTGGCATGAAAGTGAATATAGTGACAAGAATAGAAAATGGTATGTTAAGCTGATTTGGACATGTAGAAAGAATGGACGAGAAATGACGGACTAAGAAAGTATATCAGGTTAGTGTGAATGGAACAGTCGCAAGAGGCAGACCTAGGCGAACGTCTCACGATCTGTGAGACGTTCTGGACAAAGGCCAGGTTAAGAGCACCTTAAACCGGCAGGCGTGTATGAGGAATGTGATGAAAGTGAATGAAGGCAGAGAAGTGTGTCAGGATCGTAGCAAATGGAAATCCAAAGTCTCTGCCTACCCCTCTGGGATATATGTATTTAACCCTGTATATTCCTGAAGCGGTAGCACGCATATTTCGTTAGCTATGTTTTCAGGTCCCACGTAATGCGAGCGAGCCTATTTTCATCTACCGAGCACAGCTCTAGACTCTATGACAGAAATCTTAATAATTATTTGGCCAATTCGTAAATCAAACCCAAGACCTCTAGCCGTAGTATCTATTCACTACCGCTGCGCTATCGACGCAGTTAATAATAAACAAAATACATAATTATAGTATATAAAACAAATAATAAACAAATGTATAATGGCCAGCTTTTTGGCATAGGCATCATTAAATAAAATAAGATACTTAATACGATATTAAAAATCCATGTTAAACTAAAACTTTAAGACAAATAAAATATTTAAATATTCTATTGTCCAATGTTTATGTATAAATTATATTCAACCAAAAACAGTCAATAAATTGTGCAGTTCAAGTAAATCTATACATATGATAAAATTGTATCTTTTTACAGCAGCGATAACTCAGTGTGGAGGCCAACAGACTGCAATGCAGAGGGTCTCGGGTTCGAACCCACGTCGCGCACCTCTGACTTTCGGAAGTTATATGACTTTTCGAAATTATGTGCGTATTGATTAACAATTATCGCCTGCTCCATGCCTCGGAGAGCACGATAAGCCGTCGGTCCCGGCTGTCATAAACATCTATGACAGTCGTTATTGGGAAGTCAGTACCCTATAATATCCTGACACTGGTCTAACCTTAGGGTATCGTTAGCCTTCGGGTTACGGGGGTCAGGTGGCAGCCGCTCCGTGTAAAAACTGATATCCAGTCAAATCCGGTTAGACTAGAAAAGCCGACCCCAAGTGACTTGGGAATAATAAAGGCTAGGGAGAAGAAAATGATAAAATTGTATCTAGTCGATTAACTGGCCGATGTCTGTGCATAAGAGATGTTATAAAAATATTAAGGCAGGGATCTTTTATAAGACCTATAGAAGCCTAATCAAATATTTTTAGAATATTTGTTAGTCTGTATGTTAGTAAGCGCATCACATAAAGGCAATGCACGAAATTGAATGCGATTTTTATAATGTATGACTGGAGGTCTAACTTAAAACCTGGAGCATGTTTTATCTTGATACGCCGTCTAGAAGTCGATTGAGAAAGGAATAAAGTACTAGTACTTTTTTAAATTTTATGCATTCTAAGTCGCAGACAATAGCTAGTAGGTACATAATACTAAGGTATAATACCCCATTTATAAAAGCCGTAAGAAACTATAATTATCTAGACGCCGAAACGTCACCGAGTTGATTAATGGTATCGAGAACTTAGTCCGTAATCTGTGGACGACATTGTAAAATTAAACCACAAAATGTGAAATTGAACCGGAAAATGTAATTTTAAATTGGTTTCGCGTTAATTTTGCGCTCTAGTTGAAGTTTATGCATAACTCAATGTTCTGACAGGTTTTGATTAAGTAATAAAATATCATTGATTTAACGTTGTTAGAGATTCGAGCGGCTATCGTTATAGTATTAATTAATAAATAATCTATCCGCCAAAGGCTTTTGTATTACTTCGTTAATACTGGATAATAATGTCAATTTAGTTATAGAGTAAATATTTACTATAAGAACTACCTTTAATTTAAAATTTTGCCTGTCTCAGTGGTTTTCTTGCATAAGTTTGAGATGCAGTCATATTCACAGCTAATAGGAAAGTACCAGGTTCAATTTCTGGGTCGGTTAAAGTGTTAGTAGGATTTTCTATTGTGTCTCAGTAGCAGAACGGTAGACGGCTTTGGACTCGTCTGGTCTTTAGTACATGGGACAAACATATAGCCGGAGGAATGTCTAATACCTCTCTAACACTTCCTCCTTCGAGATTAAGAGACGTGAGTCTATGGACATAAATAAATAGTGTCACTCTTATATCCTTGAAGCAGATGCGACATACACATTTTACCTCTATTATTTGGAATTTAAAGGTACTCTTACTAACCATATAATGTTCTGGGTTAAAAACCATCGCTGCAGAAATGTGGATGTAAAATGCCACTGTCTACCGTGCGATATAGTGTGAGACTATACATGTACATACATATATGTATGTATAGTAAGGATAGTTATTACAGATTTAGTTCCCACGCAGAACCTACACTTGTGTCGTCCATAAATTGTTCCGAGTCTAGGCGTTCAATGTGTCAGTTCCCAGAATTTCTGCAAGCTCCCTCGCGGCGATTATCCCTAGAGCGCGCGTTGTCTTTTTTAGAAAGAAAATTAAAATAATTATCGTTTCATTATTCTTTAATCTATTTACGTAGCGTGAGTTCTGAATATTTTGAGGTCTTACTGAATTTTGTCTGTTGAGCGGGAGTAAAATGAATTACTGAATCCCAGGCCGGCAGTACATTAAATAATTGAAAATCGCGACCCAAAAAAATGTATCATGTATGGCAGGCTACATTCAACACGATACAAAAACGAAAGATTCATTATGAATGGGGTTGGAGGGCCATACCACATCCATGTAGGTTCTAGTTATAATTTATAACGAACATTTTTACTGGCAAAGCCTTCAGCTGCGATGAAAAGCGTATGTGATGAAAAACTTTGCCATTTAATTAGAGGCCCTGCAATCTTCCCGCGTCGCTTTGAGTCGTTAAATTAGTTTTGCATTTACGTACAACTGTGTTAAATATGTCAACGTGAATTTTATGTAGTTTGTTGTTGAGAGAAGGAATTTAAAATCACTCTAGTGATATAAAGTTTGGAATAGAAATAACACAAGCGAAAATAATTTTTACGTAGACAGCCTTTCTTCATTATTTCATATCACTACGAAAAGTAGTTTTTAAAACTAGTGCGGGTAAACTTTAATTAAATCACATAGAAATGGTAAACATTTGCTTGTACAACATCATATTAATGTACTTATGTATAATACTCGTAGTAGACATGTACTACAGTTTATATTATTGTCTAGTTAAAGACACATTGTAACAATGTGGTAAACTCGTAAATGTATGCTGACAACATACCTATTGTTAGTAACCATTTACATTAATCATATACAAGGAACTAATAGCCTGGTGGAAGCCGTTGACCTGCCAAGCAGAGGTCTTGAGTACGATCCCAAGCCGCACATCTCTGACTTTTTGAAGTGTCTCTTTCTAAACGGCCATCAGTTCTACTATAAGACATTTAAAGGTTATCCATTAATTACCGGACACCCTGTATAACCTTAACACAATGAATTCTGTGGCACAGACACAATTTAAAAAATCTATTGTTCGCAATGTCTGAACCCGCGGCGATGGCGATGCTGTATTTGGAACGTATTGAAAATTCATGTTAGCAATATAGCAATTTTAAAATACGTCCGTGTTATTCAATAAACCAGCATATAGCTATGTCAACCTATATACGTTAGGATACGTTGATGACAGGAACGAAATGGTTTTATTTATGTTACTTTTTGCTTCGTTGTTTTAAAATTGTCGTAAGTAACGTTTAAAATTGACAATTAGTTGAGATAAAAGATTTTCTATTTATTAAATGACAAGTTAGGACTGACCACATAGTCTTATTAGTCAAAATCGTATTGGTATCACTTCTACATCAATTTATTTAAGAAGGGATTGTAAGTATTTTTCATTAAGACTGCTAATTCTAAATGTTGTGTTGCCTAAACTATGTTATTGTGATAATGGTTTTGAAAAATTAATGCTTGTATAAAAACCATAAATTATTTATTCATTTATTTAACATAAACGCCAATAATTGTTCATAAATAATTATTTCTAATTCACGTGCTTCAAGGTTCCGAACAAGAAGTTTTATTACAAGAACAAGACTGAAAACTCGCAAGTCGTCTTCTTAAATCGATAGCGGATTCAAGAAACAACCGCATTCGCCAATAACTTATCAGAGCTTAAATCGAGACGGTTTAGGTAGTACTCTTGGTTTCAATGTTTGAGCTAATTAGTACGTCGGAGTTATTTTCGTGCTTAGACGATCGCGTGATACTAAACATAGGCTTTACAACTAAAGAGCTACAATTTTCTACAAATACCTACAGTCGAAGCATTTTATTCCATGCTTGAAATTAATAAAATATCTTGTCCTAAGATGACCGCTTACCATGGCTTCTACGCTTCTTGATCGTTACTGTACTGGCTTATTAAACATAAAACCCAAATAAATATTATAGTAAAAGCGTGTAAAAAAATGTAGCCAAATATCACTGCCAGGTTTCGACCAAAATGGCGAAGCATGACACGCGAGAATGGGGAAACAGCGTGATGGATTAATGCTAAATTGCTTTGACAACACCAACTGTTCTTAAATTTCTTTTGGCATAAAATGCGAAGCAAATTGTTATCAAAACTCTCCTTTTTTAGTAAATTAATTTCAGATTCTTTTGAATGCAACATCATTGGGTTCATTGAATTCGTTTCGGATGAAACATTATGAAAGGAAAGTTGTCTGTTAAATTTTCATTCGCCTACTGACTGGATGGCGCACCGGGCCAAAGGTCAGGCTATGTGTTGTGGGTTCAAATCCCACATAGTACAGTTACCTAATATTATTTGTGTGATTCATTAATAAAATTGCTCTACCTTTTTTTGTGCGTTAATTGTAAGTATCTAAAGTTCGTCGCGACACATGGCTGGAACTGTAACGCTGGAGTTTTCTTTTATTATGACCAGATAAGTAGTTAAAATTCATACAAATTGAATCACGGCGTCTTTAATGGTAAGCAGAAATAGAAGTCTATATTATTTTGTTACTGCCTGTGCATCCGTGTAAGTCCTACGGGATCAAATGTATCCTATGTGTTACTTTAAGAGATGGTCTGCGAGCCAAGTTTTATTATAATCTGTTTGATGAGTGACGGGCGAATCAAACAACTAGATGTCTAAACAAATATTTTAATTATAATATTACAATATAATATATAATAATATCAATAATATAAATTGGTCCACTACTGGGCCCAGGTCTCTTTTTAGTGTGAGAAAGATTGGGCTATAGGCCACCATGCTGGCCTAGTGGCAGACTTCACATACATATCTTTGAAAACATTATGTAGAACTCTCCGACATGCAGGTATCCTTACAATGTTTTTTCACTGTTCAAGCGAGCGATAATTAACTAGGTATTGAATACGCACATAACTTCGAAAAGTCGGCGGTGCGTGCCTTGGGGTTGAACTCGAGACCTCTGTGTGCCAGTCCAACTCCCACTAGGCTATCACCGCCTATTTTAATACTATTAGGATTATACTGAAATTGTCGAAATATGTGCAGGCCGAGGTTCATATGAAACAAAAAAAAAATATAACAGCTATTTAGGATCTTGCCATGCCCTTTATGAAATACTTTGGCCAGAAATAATATGTGTGCCTTTATAAGAAAAAACGTGTCTTTGGTAAGGCCAATGACTCGAGATAAAGAATGTAAAGAAAAGGTTAGCAGGTCTTTTTTAGAACAATGTAATAATATCTACATGTTTAATTCCACTAATTAATATTTTCTTTTTTCAATATTCTTTGTCAAAGTTTTCAGTTACAGTTGTAAGTAATAAATGTAATAATTTTTATTATTATAAATATGAATTAGTAACATTTAAAAGTTCACAACATAAACAAAGCTTTATTTAGCAGAGCAGTTTATTATCTTTAACATTTATTCACAAAAATGGCAAACTTACAAAAAAAATTATACGCGGTCAATAGATGACATTCTAAGCTGGAATGACAGTACATTTTTGTATCTATGTAAAATACTAATTTCACAGAATTACATTAAATAGATTACAACACAAATCAAATGTTGACATCTTGTGGACTGATCGGATCATACTTAGGATGACATGGCGTAACTACTTCTATTGCTTCTCCCAGGTTATTATCGCTCTCTGTCGATACCTTAATAACGTATGTTTTCATATTTTCTCTCGTCTCGTTGGACTGACTATAGTAGTTTGTAAGCATAAAGCTGTCAAGGATTTACAATGAGAAATTGTTTACCCTAAAGCACACAGGAAATAATAAAACCACGGGAATGCCATTTTGCCAACAGATACATAATGTTGTTGTGTTTGTGTGGAATGTTTTCTAAAGAATATATTTGCAGGTGAGTGCATCAGATTATTTTGTTGAAAGATCATTGGCGTTGGCGCAAGAGCTATGCCAACGTTTCTTTCAAGCTATCATAGAATCTTATACGTTATTGCGATATATATAACCCATTTTCACGTTCTTAGGAACACATCAGTCTTATTTCTGTGGTTGCTTATAGTTTCCATCAGGTTTCGTGTTCGATTCTCGGAATGTTTTACTTTGGTTTTTCTGCCAAGAAATAATAAATGTTTAGTAACTGTACGGAGTTTCGGTTTGTGCCCGGTATAAATAATACTACCATAACTGGCGAAATGTTTTTTTTTTCTAAAAGACAGCTCCCCATGAAGAATAATTCCTGTGTCGCGGGGGACTTTACAAACATTGAAACAACGGACACAAAGAACACCTAGGCTCGGAATAACCATTTGTGGATCCCGTTTGGGGTTCGAACCCACAGCACTCGGCGCGGCGGCAGTAGCGAGACGACCACTTAAACCACTACGCCATCCGTGATATTTCTCTGTTCTTTGGATATATCGCGTCTACATTTCGACAGCTATCGTTACAGGCAAAGGTATAACATTGTTTACTTTTTCGTAGATATAGACATGAGACCATTTATTTATATATGTTACAGTAACCACTTTTAAGTATTAGAGTAGTCGGGTAACTTGTAAAAACGCCACGATCTGTTACAATCTCACTAATATTATAGATGTGATGTGAAGATATTTGAATATTTGCGACTCATTGACGCGTAAGCCGTTGAATAGATTTAGATGAAACACGGCACGGATAGATCATTTTCTGGATTGCTACATAGCACTTTATATCTTGCTATAAATTCCTATAAGATTTACACGGATGCTGCCGTGTGCTGCCGCTTGTATTAAATATGTAGCTTGGTTAAAACTGAAAATAGGCTGTTATTATATATCCCATAATTCCATTTGAATGCTTCAGCCGTAAAGGAAAAGACTAATAAATTAATATCTTTATTACTAACGCAGCCTGATTATAACTTTACTTTATACTAGCTGACCCGCGCAACTTCGTCTGCTTCACATAAGAGAATTTTCCTCGTTTTTGAAACATTTTTAATTGATGCTCCGCTCCCATTGGTCGTAGCATGATGTTATATAGCTTATACCCTTCCTCGATAAATGGGCTATCCAACATTAAAATATTTTTTCGATTCGAACCAGTAGTTCCTGAGATTAGCGAATTCAAACAAAAAAAACAAACAACTTCTTCAGCTTTATAATATTATAGTATAGATTATTTAGGGGAACATTATGAACCAGTTGCTCAGCAGAGTAGAGAGAGACCAGCGATTATTAATTAGCGCTGTTTACCTACACATTACACTTATTCTGAAGAAAATTCAGCGTTGCTAGAATGACGTAGGTTTGACGGCTCTAGCATCTTGTACTATATTAGTTGACACATATTCTCTCCTAATTTCACAGTTATTAAATTATTTTTGCAATCTTTTGACCATGGCTTCTCTTGCTCGGAAACCATTATTTTTCTGCAGGATTGGTGCTCTATGTCCTTTTCTGTACCCCTGATATCATGTATGCGAAATTTCATGATGATTGGTCAAGCAGTTAAGGCGTGAAGGCGAAACAAACAAACTTACAATTGCATGTCGAATATTAGTAAGGATGCATAGTAATAATAGTAATAATTTACATAAAATGCTTACCACGTTTTGCATCCATTAACACGTTTACCCTCAAGGTGTTAGTATGTTGTTTAAATAAAAACAGAAATGTTTGTGTAGCATTAACTCGAGTATAACGCACATTTCCATAGCGGTGTGACGATAGTGTTACTGCGTGAATAAATGAAACATGCCTGGACAGGCATCCGGTGGCCTTTCCGTGAGTCCCGAGCTTTGCATGTGCGTTTCGTTAAGGCCAAGTTGGAATATGCCACGGGTTTATAAATGACTGCTTACTGCAAACTTGATGCAGAGTAATTGTAATGTGTCATGTTTGTGCCAATAAATAACGTTTTATTTCTGGTACGATAAATAATTTAATGTATTGTAGGTTGCGGAATGCAACGTAAACAAGTAACGTCACGAATCGTCCGATCGAGTGGGTTATAAAAGCGTGCTCGGCGCGCAATGAATCACTTTGACATCGAGCGGCGGACGGAAAGGACGTGCTGTGTGATCGCTGTTGGATGATATCAATTATCTCTTACTGTATTTGTTAATGCATTTCTTAAATAATTCAATGACTATTTAAAGGTGACAGTGCATCTGTTATTTTTTAAGCTGTTTCTTTTCTGATTCTTAACAGTATATGTAGATATGGTATGTCAAGTTTTATTCAAATCCGTTTGACAGTTTAGGCGTGATTGCTGAACAAGCATCTAAACATCTACACAAACTTTCTTAACCTGTTTTATTGAAATTAAACTCCTATATACGGATTTTATCGCGATGTTTATATTACACTTTATTACATAATTTAGAAACCGTTACACTACTACTAGATACTAATAAACTTTACAAATTTTTAAGCTAATTAAACTATTAAAACTATTTATATTTAAGTTTACACTTTCCCTGACGTTTCGGTTGCTTTTCAGCAGCCATGGTCACGGGGAGTCTCCCCGTGACCATGTTTGAATTTATAATATACTAGCGACGCGCCCCCGGCTTCGCACGCACAAACTAAACACTCTTTCTCATGAATTATTCTGTCTATTGGTGTCCCGTTCAGTAGTTTTTGAGATTATTGCGAACCGACAGACAGACACGGCGGGGGACTTTGTCGTGTAATATGTAGTGAAGCATGGATTAAAAGGACAACTCTCTTTAGGATTAATTTCAGTATCACGGGGATTTTAACAAACATTCAAACAACGAAAGCAAGGAACACCCAGATCTGGCACAACTACATATTTGTGCATCACACAATCATTTGTCCCGTATGAGGAACGAACCAATCTATGCAGACAGTTTAATTTAAAATACTAGTTCGATTTTTCTTTCTATATATTACGTAAACGAGTTCGTAGTAGATACTCTTTGAATACGTTAGTATAATTCAGTTAAGATATTGATGGATTAATCTTACGCCTAGTGGGTAGAAATGTTGGTTTATATAATAGTTATATAGTAGTTTATATAGTAATATAAACTACTATATAACTATTATATAAACCTACATTTCATTCAATGCGTGAAAATATTTTACAATAAAAGGTAGCTAAAAATCTCTATGAAATACACTTGTTCTTTTACGTTTATATTTATTGGTAAATATTGGCAATACACAGGGTATTTTTGCGTCATAAAATAACCAGGATATGTTATACCTAATCTCAAATGTCAACGCCTTAAGCTGTATGACAATGTTCACACAGAACAGGCTTGACACAAAACTAAGCGTTATACGGGTCCAACCCACGAACCCTTACATTTCCACTCTTATGAGAATTTCTTTGTTGGTGCCATATTAAGCCGACCAACGAGAAAATATTTAGTAATAAGCACACACGAGGGTTAAAGTTATTGGTCATTGTGGAATTTGGGCCAGAAAATATCAAGAACATTGTAGTTTAGAAAAAAATTATCGATATAACGTAGCATCGTGTCGGTACCTATATTTTTGAGCCAGACTAATGATATAAGCGGTCCTAATATCATTTTCAAAGCTCAGTTTAGATTGGTTGTCACAAAAATGTTATACATGAGCACGGGGAAAAAAAAACAAACTTATCTTTCTTGGCTGCAAATAGGTTGAAGTTGACAAGCTTATTGGGCTGGAAATTTTCGGATTGGATAATTCAATTACATGATATTATCTAGCCCGGATTATGAACTTTGTGGCCAGTAGTTATTACCATACTGTAATTTCCAATATCGCTGGGTATACATAGATAAACTTACCATCAGTATTTTTACCGATTTTTCAACAGAAACTTAATGCCAATTATTACCATTGCTAGAAGTTCATCAAACTGGATATATTAAGATAGACCGTGACTGACATCAGAATTTAAGAATGGAAACCTTTTTCTCGTACTTAAACTATCTCACGTTACAATTCTCGTATCTCGGTTATACATAAATGAAAAGTTTGTCGTCTCCATTTTGCTCGAAGGTTTATTTCGGAACGACATTCGAGGGCGTTGTAGGATGTGGCACAACATTGCGACGCGAATCTTCTTGAATTATTTCAGCGTTGTATCTCAGATCTTTTCATTTAGGCTCGCAGTTGGAACTCTGAAAGAATAATAGAAAATCTCTGTGTTCAACATTTCTGTTAAATGTAACGGAAAGTAAGTTTAAGCTTGTGTGCTGGTGTTCGTTTGTTTCTGTTTTACAATCGAATTCCTTGTTGAAGACAGTATAAGACGCATTTTCGTAAAATATGCTAAGAAAACTGAAAGCTAATCTAACTTTTTGAATTTATTAGACTCCATGGAGACTAGGTGTGTTAAGATAAAATACTTTTTTTATGAAAAATATTAAATCTTGAGCGTATGCATGAAGGGAGCCGTGAAAGCGGAGGAAACGTGGAAAGTAGGTTACTGAGATCGTGCTTGTCTGCGTTTAGTTCGTACAATGTTCATTTCAACAAATATTGTGGTTGCTAAACGTGAATAAAATACAGTTATTGTAATAAAAATAGCGGTTGATGTTTCGTGGAAATAACACAATATTTGTAATCAAAGCTCGGTTTTCTTATGTGGTAGCCGTTTAGTAAGAAACGTTACACAAGTATTTGTACCATCCATATTTTATATTTATTTTGGAAACTAATAAGTAATTACATTTTATAATCTTAAAAAAGTAATGGTTATTATTATAATCATCGAATTTTCTTAGATTACTTAATATACTTACACGAATAGTAAACATATTGCATTCATTTGTGATCAAGATAACAAACTAATTAAATTTTAATGTTGAAATGTTTTGAATGATCATTTGAATGACGTCTAGATTTTTATAAGATTTAATAGAAATTATATCGTTTACAATATTAGTTAATATAGGTATTTAATCTTAATATACATAAATAGCATTATGAAAGAGAGACTTCTTGCGTGAATTTGTAGAGAGATACCCACAGCCAAGATAGGAATAGATAACAAGAAATTTTTATGAGACTATGTACAGAAAAAACATTCCATAGAAAATGTACAATAATATTTTGTTTTCTAGAAGCAAATAGTGTTTGAGTCCAAAGTTACCCATCATTTTATTCATTCGTGGTCCATACATACAAAGGTTTAGGTTATCACTTCTATATGTGTTACAAATACAAATTGATGCCTAATTTTAAATGTTTAAAATCGGGTATCAATTTGTATAATATGTATGTATATGAATTTCCATATGTATGTCCTACATTCTGTAAATTCATATATTTGCCAATAAAACCTATAAAATAATGAAAATTTGATTATTATTAATTGACGACATTAAAGAACATATCAAACCCAGTTTCAACATGTTAATGCATGAAACTGCCTTTACATTGCCAATTTCATTAAACATTCTGGCGACGCCGTTTTCTATTACATAGTAAGTATATAGATATGTAGAGATAAGTATGTGTCACTCACTAATCAGGCCAAACGCAGTAACAGTGATCTCTTTCGCAGTGTTAAGCTTGCTGGTTTTCTTTATGAGTGACATGTCTGCTACATTTTATTATATTGCTCAAATTTTTATGATATTGATTTTGTGCAAAAGAAAGATGTAATGACTAGGAATAAAATTACTACTAAAAAGGTGATATCCTTAGAACCGTATAAGGTTGTAAGACCTAGCTACCATCTAAACCAGGTATTAGGAGTCAATCTTTTCAATTTTGTAATCCTCCTAATCATAGATCCTATCTAAATCCTAGCCGCAACTTAAAGGTTGAATTTAAAGATTCAATCTTTAAATGGGCGTCGAGAACATTTGTACGAGTATATTATACATATTATTCCAATACTCAGACAGTGAGTTATCTGGTAAATTATTTATTCTTAAATGCTTGGGTTATATACGCAGATGAAAAATTATGTAAAAATCGCTCGAATAACAATTGTTTAATAACTTTAAACTTTCGCGTTGCATAATATATTATGTACACTGGATGTAAGGGACCATGATTCTGAGTTAAAAATCATGGGAATTTTCTTTTGGAAAATCCCATTTTCTGCAATTATACATACTACACACTATTACAGTTCTCGGTACGCTGTCTCTTACACCCAGTATAAATCATTGTCTATATTTTACTATTCTATTTCAAACATCTTAAATACAAAAATATGCAAAATCTAGGGACGACGTAAATTTGCATAATAATATAAAATGAAACTCATCAACATAATTGGTGCAGTTGCTGTAGCAATCTCGTCGCATTGTTTTTATCCGTAATATTTTTCTGTGCCATAATATTATCATTTTTCTAAAAGAAAGTTTGATTAATGGGTGAAAAAGGTACAAAAATGCAAAGGTAAAAAGATACCTTTACATTATTTTGGTAATTAATGTAAATTTATATTTTATGAACCACTACAGCTATAGAATCACACATCGGATCATTTTATGGCACTGAACCAGATTATAGTTCAAGACACTGAACTTATGAAGATTATGCTTACAGAGAATATTGACTACTCACGGCAGAGGGGTATCAGATTATTCTGAAAGGGAGCCCAGTACAAAAGGTGTATTTTTTTCGCCATTCGTCAGAATTTGACACCTTATTATATACAGAGGTAAAATAAATGTTATCTTTGATGGAGAAATATTCCAAAGTATTCACAGGTTTGCCAAAATGATTTTGAAAATAATTCATTTTAATGACTGATTGAATATTTTAACATTCGACATAATAATAATGTTCTCCAGACCGAATTTCGGTCACGGCGGCCAGTCTTAACGGAGACTGGCCATCTGCACAGGAGATATTATAGTGCACAAGTGTGTGCGCAAACACAAGTGCACTCTCTGTTCCTTAATTCTCATGATCCGATTGGACGGTAATCCGACACGACCGGAGAGAGATCAGGCGCAGGACCAACGGCTTTACGTGCTTTCAGAAGTAGATAACAATTTTGATGAACATAATGATGTATTGAATTGAGATTTTGTTTCAAAATTGCCTTATCTTGAAGCTTGCCAAAGCTCTATAATTTACCCAAATATAGTCTTCCATAGCTTCACGAGTAAAATTAGACTCGTGAGACAATGGAAGACTATACTTTTCCAACGGGAGAATGAAAACTGATAAAAGTGTCCGATTACATATTACTTTGATGCATACTCATCGCAACGCCTCTCATTTTATTGAATCTGAGTAGTTTCGACCCGGGGTTCTTGCCAGAAGAGAAACACATACTTACCGGTAGGCAGAGGCTTCAGGGTTTGTATTGGTAAGTGAAGGTTTGTTTTGGTGTATTACAACTCTATTTGGTAATTAACATATACATTTATTAAACTACATTTATTATAGATGTCACCCTGATGAACCCTTGCTATCAAACTAATTAATATCTATACATTATTTTTATGAGTTGCAATCTACCAATCAATTCATGTAAATTGATTAATGGATTCACGCTTTCATTTGGCTAGAATATCAGAAAATGCATGATAACCCACCACCATGTTCATTGTTAAAGTTGGTATAACATGAAGCTGCGATAACTTAGTAATAACACAGTTGAAAAAGTTTGAATTCAGCACTTAAACTTATCCAAATTCCGTGCGTTTAAAATTATATTTTAGGAGGAAAACGCCGTGAGATGACATGCATATCTCAGAATACTTTATAATGATTTCTGAGATGTGTAAAATTCCTCAGGGCTTACGGCAAAGTCCAACCCTTTCCATAATGCATAGTAATGCCAATTCTGAGAATTGCTGGAGTCTCTTTGCATTTTGATAATTATAAAGCACTCTCAAGCTTCTATCATTAGCTTCTAACATTATTTTCTGGCACAGTCGATTCAGAAAGACCTATCTAGATAATATGAGTAAATAAAACCAATAAGGTTTGAATTTACTCCCCTAATATTTATACAAAGTTATAGATGCTAAGCTGCAGCAGTTGGCTATCCTAATAAATAAATCATAACTGGAGCGGACTGGAGATGGTGTCATAAATAAATTGCGTAATTTAATAATAATAATTAAGAATTTATTGAAATTAAACTACTATATACGGCTTTTATCGCGTTGTTTATTTAACAATGTACATATTTCATAATTTAAAAAACTGTTGCGTTACTACTATTATTGAACTTTACTAATTTTTAAGCTAATAAAATTATAAAACCTATTTATATTTAAGTTTACACTTTCCCCAACGTTGCTTTTACTTTTCAGCAGCCATTGTCACGGGGAATCTACGATGTGGACTAAGAATTAGTAGTTTAATTTCAATGAATAACATTCGCGTAAACAGAAGACAATATTAAATTAATAGGAATTTTATTTAAATTAAAACATATTACAATTATTTTAAACCCACCAAACTGCATAACAGTTTGTCGGCGGGATTAGCGCTCGATTATAACATATATTCAACCAGTTTTACGCTCTCGGTTAATACAGTGACTTAACAATTCCGAGTACTTAACGGTAATAACAATTAAATAAAATACAAAGAATAAAGCAAGAAGTAATTAAAAAATTAAGCAGTTTAACTTAGCAATACATTTTTAAGTTTGCTTTTAACCGTTTGTTTTTTCATTAAATCAACGTTTGTTCTCAGCCAGGCATGTTTGTTAAACAATGTAGGGGTCAAATACTTGCTGGTTCTTTTTCCATAATAATTTCTTACTGTAGGTATTACAAATTTATGTTGACTAACGCTTTTAGTATTATAAGTATTTTCCACCTTTATTTTGAACTTATCCTCATACAATTGTTCCAGGACCACCGAGTATTCGACCCTTTTATGTATAGGAAGTACTTTACAGATAGATAATAGTGTCTAATAATTATGTTTGCATTCAAGTTTTGTTTTTCTATGATATTTCATGGAGCGAATTTGCAGTGACTTTATGTTGTCTAAATACATTTTAAATGTACGTCAATACGTGCTCAATCCATATAGCAGCGAATCAGCGAGGGCAAAGTAAATCTCACGCAGCGTTTTCTTACTTAGTGCTCAACACCGCTCTGAGTCTAGTGGTTATAACTATAACGCCAAACAGCTTAGGCGTTATAGTTATAACCAAATGTCGAACGGAATACCTGTATCGGTCATCCGTTTAACATGCTATATATTATTTCTTTGCTCATTACAGAGCCCACGTTCATGCCCACGTAACATACAAAAGACTAATTCGACATTTGTTGAGTTGATTTTTCTTTCTACACTGATAGACTATATCCTTGTTATATATAAAATTAAATTTATACAATCACGACTTTATAATATTATTGGATATATCAAAGACGAAAGGACACATTAAACATTTTTTTGTTCCTACTGTGTTAGGTAACAATAAAATGACCTGTTTGCTAAAAAACGGGTACTGTAATACATGGACGCTTTCATAATTATGATCATTTATATTTAATCAATTAATTATGAATGATTTTTATTTGGTATGGACCCTATTTTATCATAGCCAGATTTTTAGCAAAAAAAATGTAGTAGTCAGTTTACTTATAACTGAAAAACAAACAATTTTGATATAAATATAAAATATTCAAGCTTTCTTTATTTGAGTTTATGCTTATTTATTGCTAATGCTCTTAGCCTAACATACATAATGTTATAATATATAGACCATCTAAAAACGATTAAAATTGTATTAACCGTTCGTTCGTATTGGTTTTGTTCAAAGATTAGAGTTATCGGTCGTCTTATTCGTCGTTCTTCTAATAAAACAAGCGGCGCCCTAAGTCAATTATAATTATCGAATAGATTGATTTATTAATGTCAAAATTTATATGGTGAAACTCATTAAATAACGTCAAAAATTACGCACGACTTCCAGGCTCAAATCCTACTGAAAACGTTATTTTATGAGACTTGGTATATCCAGGCTGTTTATCACAGAGTCTGTGCCAGCATGAGACCATTTAGGCATACGTTGCTATGCGGCCACATCGTTACACGTGGAGGGGTGTACCTCAGTACTGAAGTTTTCCAGACGACTCAAGCGTTGACACCTGCGATATTGCCACCTACGTGTGTCAAATTCATTGCCCTGGCGGCGACGATAAAAAAAAATGAAGAACGGAAATGATAATGACATACTTTACGATGTAATGTAAGTATGCCTTATAGAGGATAAATAGAAGTGCAGAAAAAACGATATTAACCAGCAATAGCAGAACACAGTAACATACAGTTAACCGTGCAGCTTTTGGATGCTTAATAGTCCCATGGTTTGGATAAACAAAATGGCAATCAAACAGGAGTACAGCGGGTGCCCACGTCTTAGTGACGAGTTACAAGCTGTGTCAAAATTCTCTTGAAGCACCAAATAATTTGTCCGTACTGCACAAGTGTGGATGATGGATTGGTCATATCACAGCTCGATGTCACAGTTTGGTTGATTCACCTGTACACATCATTTTGACCGTAGTCATTTGTAGGCGGCCGATGCCGTGTAGCAGCCCTATAAACAATTGAACTTACACAACGCCACAGACACCACGGCCGACAGCCCGCGCTCCACAAACACAGCGTGAAGTAGCGGATGTCAATCCGTCATACACATTTGAAGTCTCGGTGCGCCCCAGTCACCGTAAAAGCCCGAAGCCGCACGCTTGCTTTAATTGAAAGTAGTAGTACTGAAATGTCACACCGAACAGACATAGACTGATCAGTACGACAATACCTACTACTATATACTATATATGTATATACTAATGATTAACTGACTTGTCCCTATACGGAAGTATTTGTTTCAATGTTCGTATGGCAGCCAAACCAATGTTGTCTGATAGGTAGAAACATATTCCAATATATGTTAAGGCATACGTATAGGAAGACAAGTAGGCTCTACGTCATTCTTTATTATAAATAAATAAATATGACGTAAATAAGCACTTAGACAGCTGCTGACGGTTAGGGACAGGTATACGATGACAAGAAAAGCGAGCTGTTATTTTAAGGCATGTGCAATTGTTATTATGTTCGTCACAGTTTACAATATCTCTACTGAATACCGGTAGAGGTAGCTACTATATCGAACTAGAAAACTGATGCTAAATGTTTTTCTTTTTATTAGTTTCGCCGCTGATTTACATATAACAATAATAATAACACATCATTACCGGTGTTTTATTTTTTTATAACTGACCGGCTGAATTTTTTATAACTGTCTGGCTGAATTTTATAACTGACTGGCTGAATTTTTTATAAGTGACTGGTTGAATTTTATAACTGACTGGCTGATAATGTAAAAAAAGAACGATATTAATGATTTATCATTATTTCATCCCTCTTTAGCAAAATATTTATTATAATATGTTACATTATAGTTTCCTTAGAATTATGTCAAATAAAACCTTTTAATATCTATTTTTGTCAATACTTTACCTGCTAGTTAAATATGCAGAAGTCATGAAGTCTCATAGACTAGATTGACACACTATTTTGAACAATTTTTATAATTAGAATTAGGCTCCACAGAGTTCAGAGCTTGCCATGAGGGTAAAGCCATTATAACATATTAATAATATCAATCCCATCAATTAAATTAAAATATGCCAAAGTAGGAGGCTTTTATTGGAAAAATTTGTCCGCTGAAAAATTAATGACTGAGATAGGCATACCCTAAAACCCAATCACCCTTGAATTGGCAACGTCCAATATAAATATGGAATTTCAATTAAAGACTAATAACAGTCACCATTTTTCAAACAAAACCCACAAGTTATGAGGCCTAAGTAATTTAAATTCTTTTTATATTTAAAATTAAACAAACTTTATACGAGTTTTATGGCGTTGTTTATTTTTTTAAAAACACTATTATTACATAATTTTGCAACTTTAAACTACTATTGTTAAACACTTTTACTAGTTACTGTTTACTTCGATTTAGATTTAAATTAAAATTATCTTTAAATTAAATTTATCTTTAAATTTTATTTATAGACAATGGCCCAAAAATAACCCAGGCCCGGCGCAAAAGATTTGTATGACAGATTTTAGAAGATATTTAAAAATAATATTTAAAACTATCACTATTACTCAGTCGGATGGCTAACATTTTTTTTTGCTCTAGAAGTTTTGTAAACTTTCTTATTAAAAATTCATTTATCAACCTAAATAATATTTAGGTTGATAAATGAATTTTGGTCGATGCTTCAGATCGAACAATTGCTTTACCTTCTATGGTAAGATCGCGGGCATATACGGGCCTATACAGGCATATACGGGCTTATATGTAATGGAGGTATACACCTCCATTACATATAAGCCCGTTGCTATCACATGCTCGCTACAGTATGAGCGCGATATTTTCTGGTGGTATATTCCTATGGTGAACTTAATCAAGTCCTTGTATGATACCTCCGGAAAATCCGCCACTTGCGGAATGTTTTCCTCTAATCTTTTGAATGTTGCTTATAATGTAACTGGTATGCATGAGGCAAGACAGCGCATCAGCAGGTAAACATGACATCTCATAACAATACAGAATGCATAAAATAATACTTTACGTTAAGTACAACTAAAGGATAAGATTATAGTAATGTGGTATTTATTTTTAATAACCTATAGGCTATACTTATAATAGGTTTTGTATCAGTATGCTTGTTTGTAAACAATTGACGAATGAAAGAATAATATATATTATATATTATTCGATCGTTCGATCTGAAGCATCGACCAACAATGTCCTGATCCATAGTTGTCGCATTCAATCACGACACCTACGAAGTAAAATATATTATACGTACGTGCTATATAACACAACAGTTGGTGGAATCAATGCCTTAAAAGAGTATTATTGTTCTTGCATACACGGCCAGCGGACATTGGGGAGCTGCGCACATGTTATAAGTGTAATTTTCTTTTTAGATTGGGCTAGAATTTGATCATCCGGCTGGAGGCTTAGATTATGTATTAATAGATTTAGAAAATAATTGATGTTAATCCATATGTATGTACTCTGATCAAATAAATTCTTATATTACTTTACTAGTAGTTTTCACGCGGTTTCACCCGCGTTAGTTCCGTTCCCGTGTGAATATCGGGTTTCACCCCTTTCAACCCCCTTCAGAGTGGAATTTCCAAAAATCCTCTCTTAGTGCTCCCCTACACTCTCCAAGGAACATACATGCCAAATTTCAGCTTCTAGCGTTCAGTAGTTTCGGCTGTGCGTTGTCTGTCAGTCACTCAGTAACGGAAGAGTTTTATATATATAGATTTGTGTTTACTCATGTATGCCTACCCCTACGGTTTTGAGATAACCTTGAATACGATTGCGATTACACAATAATCGCAAATAATAAATGTTAACCACCCGATACAGAGATAGATATAGAATATTATTTTTGGTTGAATTGGAAGCACTCGTGCATACCTAAGTACTACTTTAAATAATCCTAACTGCTTAACAACCTTTTTATTTATTAAAGTCATTTATATCGTCGATAGAGACAATATGTATCGAATCGCAAAAGAATTGGCTTGAAATAACCATTCGATTAGGTGTTTTGTTTTTGTCAATTTTATAATAAATGAATACAAAGAGCAACAAGAATTAGATCAATCTTCAATCGTTTTGTCACGTGTAGGAATCTCGCAAAAACAAAAAAAGAAGCCATATTGCATTCATCTATCTTTTTACACATCTCAACAACTCAATAATTATTATTTTATTATTTAACGGTAGTTGAAGTCGAATACAGTAAGGCGTCTTTAACTATGTACAAAATACTTTAAAACACTTGAAACAGTTTTGAATTGACACAATGAATCAAATGCTTTTCAAATACCGACCCGCCACTTTACACAAAAAATTGTTTTATTTGACTCGAATGATGAATCATATGCTGGACGGACAGGTTTTATTTTAAAACATAATTTGAACCAAAGACATGACAGTGACATTTTACATAAATTCAATTCAAAATATCTCGTCTGTGACTTTATGCTATTATATTTTCAGTAAAGACTACGTCTATATTATAATAATTCAGACCATAAATAAATGGATGTAATTATATTCTATAGAAGCAATTATATGACTGGTAGTAATGATATTCATAACATTAAACAACAACACGTTTACATAGTCCATTTATAGTTATGTTTTGTTGTCTTTGAACTATCATAACTGTTAGGACTGAAAATTAACGAATGTCTAAGAAAATTACGGCAAATGTAGAAAGAATGGACGAGAAAAGACTGAATAAGAAAGTTTATAAGGCTAGTGTGAATGGAACAGTCGCAAGCGGATGACCTAGGCGAACGTTTCTCTATCAGAATGGAGACGTTCTGGACAAAGGCCAGGTTAAGAGCACCTTAAACCGGCGAGCGTGTATGAGGAATGTGATGAAAGTGAATGAAGCCAGAGAAGTGTGTCAGGATCGTAGCAAACGGAAATCTGTAGTCTCTGCCTTCCCCTTTCGGGAAATAGGCATAAGTCTATGTATGTATGTATGTCTAAAAAAATTTGGAGTGAACCCGCTCAGGTGATTATTAAGTCGTATTATTGGTCTTCCATAGAAGACTCATTAATAATAGTAATAATATTTAATCTAAATTTCGCAAACTAAGCTGCAGCCAACATCTATTATTTAATGAAATCCAGAAAAAACATAGAAGTGACTTGTAACGTTCCTTATTTGTGCGAAGGAATCCTAATCATATACAGAATTATGAAAATAATGATGTCATTGCTTAAATGATATTATATAGTTTCCCACCATCAAAGCATGCTCATTCGTATGACATGACATTAAGGTATACTATTATACTATTTTAAATTAATTCAAGTCATACGCAAACGGATATAATTATATTTTGCACTAAAGATATTCATAACATTGATAAAATCTGTTATATAAGAAACCTACAACTCACATAGACCGAAATATTAAACATAGTTATGTTCTTCATCGCATATTTAAAATCTGTTAGTTTTGTCCATCCAGACAGTTTAAACTCTCTATTACCGATTAAAGCCCTTAAAGGATTACAAATGGGTTTTGATTTCGATTTCAAATCGGTATAATTTGCCATATCAGCAAATCGATTTGTTTTTTTTAGTAGTAAAGCCTCGCTGATTTAAGCATGAATGGGCCGGCTCGACCGGGGAAGGACTATCCTGTCACAGAATATCAATGTGAATAACAATATTCCTACTGCTATGTTTTGTTCGGTGAGTGAGGTGCCGTGCCACTTACCATCAGGTGGTCCGTATTCATGTTTGCTACCTAAGTTGTATAAAAAAAAACATGCGGGGCAGTCTTTGGGGACTGCCGATAGAATTGAAAACTAAGTACCTTGTGAATTGTATCGTCGAGCTATTAGATTATTATTTTTGAATATTGAATGCGTTTGGTGACGATGACGCGAGTTCCATGATTTTTGTTCACCCAAAAAGTGCTCCAGGCGCCTAAGGAAGTTTCACTTCAATAAAAAAAAATCCTTTTCTCAGATTGCTCAAAAAAGCATTAAACGAAAAAACAAAGACGGTTTTGTCGTATTGGTTGAGTAACACTCGCATACGGTTCACACAGTTTTTATATGACACTGTAAACTATGTGAACTCACTGTAACAATAACTATATAAAATTTTATTTAAGTTTTAACAACTTCAACGATAATATAGAATACATAATTAAAGAAATTAAAATAAAACATTGCCACGTAAGGTTCTGTGCGTCTAGTTATTTATATTCGTTTATCCTTATCTATTATTTTAGAAAACAAAAGAACAAAGAGGTTGTATAAGAGATTTAAGCATAGAGGTATAATAATTTTACCAAACGCTTTTTATTTTCACGTAATAGAAATAGATTGATATCCCAAAGCCACGTCCGTCGCGTCGTGATGAGTGACCTACGTCACTTTAGCAAGCCTGAAGTTTTTGTCTTATAAGGTAGCTTTAGTTATTTAAGTTTAACCCTTAAAGGCTACAACGGTGATTTTACACCCGGGTGAGTTGTATTTGTGCCTATATTTTTTTTCGTATTTAACACAGCGCCTTGAGATTCCGTGTATTCTCGTAAGTCGATATTAGCCGTCGAATACGTGGGATGATAGGTTGCGCGGATCCCGAGCTACACTCGCAACCCGGTGTTTTTTCACCCATTGTAGTCATAGTGCGCTACTGAGTTACAGCATAAGTAATAAACTTTTTACGTTTTATTTTTAGTATGTGTGTAGTATATACTTGTTTTATGTATATTATTATATGTCTCATGATTATTATTATTATATGTATTACTGTTATCTGTGTTATTATATTTATATGCTATTTTCATTTCAGGTTATGTATCAAATGTAACTGTAACAAGTAATATTTTGTTTGCCAAAGATTAATGCAATTTAGAAGTGATTGTATATTTTAATTATTGTAGTCTAGAATTTCTAAAAAGAGGTTGATTTTATATTTATTTTATCTAAAAACATTTTTGGAAAATATTGCAAGATCTCATTTTGATACAAAAAATAGTCTTTTTTTGAGATATACGTATAAATAATATGTCAAAATAAAGGCTTATCTGTGATTATTAAAATAAATATTATATAGACTGATTAAAATAACACAATAAGTATTTTTTCAAGTTTTCCCATACAATTTAAAAATTACCATAATTTTGAGAAGCCCCTGTTCACTCGCAATTTAACGTGTTTCTTTTTAAAGAAATTAAGCCAATACATCAAATAACCATAGGGTACAAACCATAATTAAAGGAAATATAATAAAAAATTATATAATATCTTTAATTATATTATTTATGCCAATTATTCAATCCGGGCGTTTTTGACACCATTTGTAGTCTTAGCAGTATACAAATTCATTGTAGCCTTTAAGGGTTAAAATCTGAATTTTGGTTCCTGTTTGTTGTCTGGTAGCTCAGGGATCTTGTACTTACAGGGAGTCCACCGCCGTCTATCAGACACATTTTAAGAGCTGTATTTTGACTAAGAATTTTGTTGTAACCGCAAACCTACGTCTTAATACCACCGTGGCAGTCCAGTCAATGTATATGACAAATACTAAAAGCGCTAAAAGCATTAGCAAAATAATTACCGATGAGATTTGGAAACTGCATATTATCATCTGTATTATACAGCAGTCTTCTTTCATTCAGAAAATTTGTAATAGCATAAAAATATAGTCTGGTTATTTAAAAGAAGATACTGAAAATATGTATTTCTGTAATTCTACTTTTCTATCTCAATATTCATTAGTTGTAGATTCAAGTTCCGCATGGTATTAAGTATCAGAGAGAAGCCCGTAGCACGGCACGGCTAACATAAAACAAAAAAATAAAAAAAAATGTTAAGTAATGAATATTCGAATTTTATCTATGATTCATATATTTATAAGGAGAGAATTCAAGTTTGTATAGAAATAAAAAGGTATAAACATAAGGTTGTTAAACAATTCGATATGAAAGGGGTAAAATATGGGGTGAATATTGTATGGATGTATATCAATCCTGAAGTTGGCATACATACTTATTGTTTATTGACATTGTGATATAGACCTGGAGTTTGAACTTTTAGTTAGAAACGAAAAATAATGTCAGATATTTTACCAATCTGGATACTAGAGGTTATATCTATATATCTATTTATTTATTTTTTATTAAGTCATATTATTGACCTTCGTTATAAGCCTCATTATTAAATCTAAACCCTCAAAAGCGAAGTCACAGGCAACATTTGGTATATTTATATTAAGATTTCTTTTTTTCTGACAGAAATGAGAGGATGAAATCCAGATAAAAACATATAAACTGCTTATAAAGTTCTTACTTTTGCGACGGAGTACTAACCATATCCATAATTATCAAGACAATGATGTAATTGCTTAAATTATATTATATGGTTTCCCACCATCAAAGCATGCTCATATGAATAATACATTTAGCTATAAAAAAGGTTGTGTGGTATTATATAACACTACAGATAAGGCATCAAGGTTTAGCATTTTTTTAGCAAGGCATTAGGAGTCTGATAATATTAAATTAAAATTTGAAATATTACCGTAGTCATATTCGGAAATAGCAAAATATCAAAAACGGTCACATCTAAAGTCACGTCCAAGGTCACATCTAAAAGCAGTTTTCTTGCTATCGAGCTGTTGATACTAAGTTCACCATTTTACTTCTGTTTAGCGACATTGGCAGATTTTCCACCTTTCTGATGTATTTAGACTATGTTTAGAAGTTTACATATTATGGCGTCTATTAGGCAGAATAGTTTCCATACAAGCCTAGATTCTTCTTAAGTTTATAAAAATGATCATTGACTACAAAGAAAACTCACAACCTTATGATCTGCACCTGTACGTTGACATCGCTGGATTAGGAGAAAATACGGGCATCAAAACACATAGTTTTTAACAGATGTATGTATTACTGTCTGGTCTGGGCCCAAACAAAATATGAACGTGCAAAAGGAATAACTTTATCTCGGACTGATTATACTTCTAAATTCGTCATTTCGTATTGCCCTGTTTTCTCCTATAATACTAAACATATTTTGTATATTTATCGCCTAAAAATAGTTAGCTTATGTTAGTAACAACAACTTTTTTAAAATTTGGCCTAATTTATTTGGTGATAGCTTTCTAATAGCGACAGCATTTTTAAATCGTTTGAGTACATAGATTTTGAATTAAATCTTTACAAACAAAAAGAAAATCTAATGTTTCCTCTTTATAATATGTAATAGTATAGATAGTATAGACAATATAAGAAAGATTTTGGCTGTGTTTGTATGCTTCTATTTATTTTTTAAGATTTGTTAATTATAATAGTAAATGTTTAAAAACAATAGTGTATCCGAGCAAATTTTGTAATTTTTTGTAACCTTCCTACGGTTTATAAGAATTATAATTGTATGAGTTTCAATACTATCCTGCCAAACTGAATTCGTTTTGTAAAATGCACGGTATATAGCAGGGCATTACAGCAGGGGTCAATATTTTATGTTAATTTCAATGACTTTATTTCCATAAAAATATATTAAAAGAAATAATGAAATTATATTTCAATATTTTTCTGTAACAATATTAAAATAATACAGAACAGGAAACGACCTACTCGGATTACCGTTTGCCAGCTATGATCGCCATTGCTGGAAGGCGGTAATGGGAATCGTAAATAGAATTAAAATACGGGCTACAAGCCCGTACGCCCTGGACTTTCGCCCCTTTTTTGCTCCTATTTTTGGGTGGATTTAAGAAGAAACCCAACAAATATCTACTACGAACTTTAAGGGGTGAACGGGCTCGTAACTAAAGCACGTGTATATATAAAAAAATGTTTAACTACAAATAAATATCAATGGTTTTAAAGTTTGTAAAACGTAATGTGGAATGCTATGGACATTGCCATTTGCAATTCGGCGATGAAGACAATTCAGATTATTTACATCATATAAATAACCGTGAGCCACCAGTATACCCAGATCCACCATAGACAGAGTTTTCAGTCCATTTCGAAGCAGAACTAATTTAGGCAAACACGCTCCTTTGAACAGACTTATGAACACGTACAATAATGTCACATCAAAAAATAACAACATGGACAATTTTCACATGGCAGACATTGATAAGTTAAAAACTCAATGTATTCAATTACTGTTTTCTTAACATAATAAATTATGTACTATGTTTTAGGAATAGACTGTATGGTTTTTGCTTACTGATACATGTCGCACTCTTAATAAAACATAGACTTATCTCAGTATTTTGGATTAAACAAATTTGAACTCTATTGCAATGATTTAACACAAATATAATATTAGAATTTAACATATACAATTAGAGTACAAATTGCCTTACTTTCAAATTTCGAGTTAAGTCGCTGTTTTATTAAGAATGCGATGTATATTCAGCAAAAAGATTATTACTAGTGTTTTTCATAGTATTCTTTATTTTTTTCGTTTTATCATGTATGTTTGTTTGTAATCGTAAGTATTGTATACCATAAATGCATTTCACTTTGTACCATTCCCTAACTATTTTAAAATATAATTGTATAGTGACGTCTCGATGTTGAAACTTTAAATAAATAGATAACAATAGGGCAGCAGTATCAATGGATGTTTAACAACATATTTATACCTTTTGCGTTTATTTCAATTGTGTTTTTTCCCAATTGTATTTGTAGTGTGTATTGTATCAATATTGTTACTGACACGTGCGTCACGAATCAGTTTAACCTTCACATTACATCTATTTTAAATTCAAGGATATGGAAAACAGCCCTATTTTGCATATCCCTACATAATTCATTTCATTAATCGCAACATCTGCATATAATGATAACAACACAATGTCGATAGTATTGTCTATTATTCAATGAGAGCCGAATCCTTGCTTAGACCTAGGATTTTGCTTAGGTAAATTTTATTATTTGTCTCCTACTCTAGGAAGAATTCCTATTATAGTTGATATAATTCGTAACGAGTATTATTGTGAATGTTTACCTTATTAATAGTTGACGTTTCGACCAGATTACACCGGCCGCAAATCACAAACTGACTGGTTCGGCGGTATCATGTTTCCGTTTGTGAGGCAGCAGAATCTTCACCACCCTCACTTTAGTATGCATAATGGCGTTAATACCTGTTACGAGTTAAATCTATATCTTCTTCTTCTTCTCCCTAGCCTTTATTATTAACCACTTAAACCTCTACGCCATCCGTGCAAACAAGTGAAGCAGCCTGATCGACGGTATCTTCACTTTGTAGAAAATCGCAACCTAAGAACATTGTCTGTTATTTCTGCGGCAAGAATCACCGTCTCCTCAAGGAAGTGTCAACAACGGACCAATATGATCATACTCCTGGAAACACAGCGATTTTATTTTAGGCGACAGCTCTCTTTTAAACTGTTAGCTTGAATACATCTAGTACTATTAGATTTTTGGTACAGTCGTCGTTAAAGGTGGAGTTTCTTTAATTGGTCGTTCGTAGTTCATATTGTTCCGAGATTATTACTTAGCTTATGCTTATTACTAGCACTACATGAAACAATAAATTAAGATGTCAAAACAAAGTAATATGTTAACTATTGTTTACAAACAATTAAATTAATGAGTTGTGTCATTAACCGTTTAAATAATCTTGACCTGGTCAAATATCTTGTTTACAAATGTTTAAATACGATGATATATGATGAATACGACGATGATTCACTATAAATAATCGAGATCCATAAAACTTATACTATACTTATATATGTGTGTAATCGATACGACTGTTATTACAATTACGCCTAACTAAAACATATAGGATCACTAATGATAGACGAGAAGAAAAAAAGAACAACAGTATAATGGATGGGTTGTTTAAAAAACGACGAGCGATTATATTGTAATCTGGGTGAAATCTAGTTATGTAAGTATTTAATTTGTATCCTAATGCTAATTCTAACTATCCTTATTCACTACATATTATAAAACAAAGACCCCCACCGCGTCTGTCTGTTCGCGATAAACTGAAAAAATATCACTCCATGGGATCAGTATATTACGCTAAATTAAATTTTAAAAATATTAGTAGATCTTATTTTCACCCTATAAAAACAAATTTTACATTGACTCACATACCTAGGTATATTTTCGACGCTTTATTTGTAATTATAATTTATTATTGTTAATTATAATAAATAATCTATTAAATGGTTTTACCCCATGTTGTGCAAACAGAAACAGATAATAATTTAGTTCTCATGATAAATAAATTAAACAAGGTCTTTTACAAATTTCGGTAAACTTTCGACGTGATTCAGACTTTAAATCTTAGTATAGATTATAATAATCTATATTAATCTAAAGTGCACTGATATTCTAGGTAATAAAAGTTAATACTTATAAGAAACATTAATTGACAAAAGTTATGTAAACTTTGCATAATACGATATTGTTATTTTTTTAGTCAATTTGTATGTATATATATGTACATTGTATGGATATTTATTATACAAAATACATTTACACTTTGAATATCCCTGAAATTATAATTTTTTGTATCTATTTGTTTCTGGCGGTCGTTATAATGACAGAAACTAGAGGAAGTCACAAAGTAACGTGAAATTATATACTATTTAAAGTTTTAAATTGACAACAATGTAAAGCCAAATAAAAATAAGAGGCGGAATATTGGCATATATAAATGTAGAACTTGTGCACAATTATTCATTTACATATTAGTTGTTGTTATATGTAGTCGTATTTGATTTGAAAATGTTTCTTCTAGTGTGGTTGTTTTGGTTAATAATAATTTTATTCCAGTTTTCTAAAAGAAAGTTCGGTTATTGGGAGAAGAAAAAGGTACCACATTTAAAACCATTGCCAATTTTAGGTAATTATGGAGAATTTATGTTATTGAAAACGACCGCAGGGAATGTTCTTAAGAAAATATGTGACAAATTCCCTAAAGAGCCATACATCGGATCATTTTATGGCACTGAACCAGCTCTTATAGTTCAAGACCCTGAACTTATCAAGCTTATACTGGCAAAGGATTTTTACTACTTCAACGGCAGAGAGGTGTCTTCTCACATCGAAAAAGAGCCCAGCACTAAGGGTATCTTTTTCTCACATGGAGATAAATGGAAAGTCATCCGTCAGAATATGACGCCCTTGTACACTACTGCCAAAATGAAGAACATGTTTTACTTGATCGAGAAATCTTCAAGGATATTCGAACGTCTGCTAGAAAATGAAACTAACGTTTTCGACGCTATTAAAGTAAACTGCTTAATGGCACGCTTCACTTTGGATGGCGTCGGTTCGGCTGCGTTTGGTATTGAAACAAATGTTATGGAGAAGAACTTTAAAAACAATCATTTTAAAATAATGAGTGATCGAATATTTGAAAAGTCAACATATAGAGGCATCAAAAATATATGTCGTGCAGTATGGCCATCCATCTTTTATGGTCTGGGATTTCATTCATATCGAAGAGATATCACGAGCTTTTTCACAACCCTACTAACCGATGTTTTTAAGCAACGAAATTATAAACCATCTTCAAGACATGATTTTGTGGATTTAGTTTTGGGATTTGCTCAAAATGATTATTTAGTAGGTGACAGCTTAGAAAGATTAAAGACGGGCGAATTCAAGAAGATATCTATTAAGGTTGATGTTGAAATATTGGCATCTCAGTGCGTTTCAATATTAGGGGCAGGATTCGAAACATCAGCAACAACTCTTACCCTGACATTATTTGAAATGGCGAAGAATGAGCACACACAGGAGAAAGTTTTGAAAGAAGTAGACAAGTATTTAGATGAACATGATAACGTTCTTAATTACGACTGTATTTCCAAATTGCCTTATCTTGAGGCCTGTATCGATGAGGCATTGCGACTTTATCCAAGTTTATCTAATTTGACTCGTGAGGTGATGGAAGATTATACATTTCCGACGGGTCTTCGTGTTGAGAAAGGTGTTCGGATACATTTACCCGTATCGCACTTACACTACAACGCAGCTTACTTTCCTGAACCCGAAAAGTTTTGTCCCGAGAGATTCTTACCAGAAGAGAAACATAATATTAGGCCTTATACATATTTGCCGTTCGGTGAAGGCTTTCGGCTCTGTATTGGTAAGTAACCAAATATGATATTGTTTTTTACTGACTTCGTATTATACCTACTTATATGATTACAGTAGGTTATTTGTGTTCTAACTATTTAACTTGTCGTAAGTGGTTTCTGTGCGTTTTTTATTAAAGCTGTGTTTGACTGTTAAGCAATCTTGTTTGACACTGTTAATTTTAAACTCTAGTGTATAAGTAGAATAATAATGTATATATGCAAACAAAATACTTTGATATTAATTTATTAAGAAACGTAATGTGAATGTGTTACATTTTATAATGAGCTGATGACAAATTAGTAAATGCTTATAATTGCATTTAGCATACCTGTTTCTGCCAGTGGCTTTACCCATCCCAGTGTAGAACGCATACCCGGATAAAAATAATCGAATAGGTATTTTTACCAAGTTATATCTAAATTCGTTCAACGATTTCACGAACGCGTCATTCATCTTTTTGTTCGAAGTATATTGCCAAAGAGGTAACAGATAATTTCACTCACATTTGTTTGCCAGATATGTATTCCAACCCCACATAACAAAGTGCAAGCCTATTTCCATATTCTGGGCACGCATCCACAATGCGCGCTGAATAATATCTGATCAATATCTGATGTCATTTTGCTCGACCTAAAAGCTGAACCTAGCACCTCACAAGCGCACACAAACATAGGCAAACATATGTATATAAACAATCAATCAGGTTGTTTACGCTTGCTGGCAAATTTACTGTAAACGTCAAAAACAATAACATTACAGTCAAAACACTTGAATCAATAGTGCTCAACATGAATGTAATAATAATAATGACTGCTTTATTTACTCAATAAAATACACCTCTTGTTATATTCAAGGACATTTGACTGTACGGATGGCGTGGTGGTTAAAAGTAGTCGGCTCGCTACTGCCACTGCGCCGAGTGTTGTGGGTTCGAATGCCATACGGAACATAAATTTGTGTGATCCACAAATTATTGTGCTGAGTCTGGATGTTCTTTGTATCCGTTGGTTGAATGTTTGTAAAGTCCCCCGCGATGCAGGAATAATTCACAGTGCGGGAAAACCTTTAAAAAAATATCAATGACATTCCACTAGGATGGAAAGGATATCCATTCTAGTGGGTATTCAGACGACAAAGAGATATGTTGTCTTTTTTGTCACGTGATTACACTTAAATTTGGATAATAAACTGTATTTGGTTAAAGTGGTTTTTATTGGTATGGTGATTTACACTTATATATTTTTTATGAGTGATGTTGCATAATATGTATGTATGTGTGTCATGTGTGTGATGTTATAACATTCGATGATAGGGTATGAGTCTGTCTTCGCGGACAAATCTGTAAGTACTCACACACAGTCATAATTCTTATCATTTGTTTTGTGTTTTCAGGTCAACGATTCGCAAAAATGCAAATGATTACGGGATTGGTAACTATTTTCAAAAGTTATACAGTACAGCTAGCTGATGGACAGTCGCGAACATTGGAGTTTGATCCAAGAGTAGTCTTAAACAGACCCAAGCATGATGTTTATATGAAATTTATACCGCGTCAAAATAGTCGGCGCTATCAATCTACTTCGAGCTAATCTTAAATAATTAAGTATGTTGAACATACATATAATGAGTGTTTCAATGTAAAATACAATGTATCTAACATCTGTTTAGCATAGGTAGCGTCACCATCGTCTACTACGTATTATTTATCATGTAATAATTTATCTCTTTGTTTACTATAAAGAATAGTCGGTCGCACAGTGACTGCAAGTGAGGACAAAGTTATGATACAAAAAAGTGAACAGCACGTATAGCAGTGTTATCAAAAAATTAAAATGTAATTAAATACCTAAGTTAACAACAGGAACCCGTATTATATTTGGTCTAGTATTTGAGTAATACGGCCTTGACTTTATTAGTTTTTTTTAAGCAAATGAAAAAGGTACATTTTACATATCATATAGTCGACTGATATATAACATATATGAGTCGAATTTGCCACCTGTCATTTATACATTGACGTGTTTGTTATTCTAGGGTTATTTTTACGGGCCTTAAGCAGCGATGTACTGCATAAAGTCCAAGAATTTTAGGATCAAACGCAAACAGAATCCTAGGACGGCGCAGGAGTTGGCCTGACCCTTATACGTCAACCCCAAAATGACATTAAATTGTTTTTGTTTTATAATCTTCAAATATAAAATGAATGCAAATGTATTGAAAACAATTTACACCGAGCATTTGGGAGGATCTTTGGGTTTAAATCCAATTATTTTCACACCATCCGCTTCAGGCCCAGGTGGATTCAAACATGAATGGGTTGATTACCTGAGTTTACGAAAGTGAAATTAATAGAAAATTCATTTTGTTTATGAATACATTATTTTATTTTACTTTATTATACTTTAAATAAATTCGTTTCGAAAATGCTTTATGTAATTAACATCAATAATTAAATCTGCGCCTTCACTACAAGTTCATAGAAAACAGATTTTATCCATTATTAACAATGGTTTGTTGTGATGAACATGATAATTATAATGTAAACCAATTACACATAATCAGATATTAGCAATTGTAATAACACACATGAATTCTATGCATTTTATAAATATTGACATGTCGCTATTAATTAAATAAATATGCCTCGATGTTAGAATATTTTAATGTATACAATCATTTATATTTTCCGCATGTTTTAAACTCCATTAAATGTAAATTGTATTATAATTTATAAGTCTTCTAATTAACAACTTTTGCTGCTGCGATAAAATATTTATTTATATATTTATTTATATATATATATATATATATATATATATATATATATATATTTTTTAATAGTAGTTATTATTGTTATTAGCTGCAAAAGCCTAGTGTGAGAACGTTGGGTTTCTAAGTAGAGGTTGGAGTCGAGTTCAATACCAAGGCTTTTACCTCTTGAATTTATGTACAATAGGTAATTATTGCTCGCTTTGACGGTGACGGAAAACATCGTGAGAAAATCTTCATGTCTGAGAGTCCTCCATGAGGTTCTCGAAGATATGTAAATGCTGCCATCCTGCACTGGGCTTACGTGGTGGGCTGTGGCCTAACGCTTCTCGCATTGAGAAAAGGCTGGTGCCCCGCAGGGTGAGACTGTATACATGATATTTTTATTATTTTATTAATTGTTACATATGTATAAGTATTTGGTATAAAGTTTAATAGTAGTATTTTTTGTAAGCATTTACTTAAATTATAAACTACAAGGAGTAGGAACTTAAAACTAACATATACCTAGGTAAATTATGCTTACAGCCGAAACCAATTATCTACATAAGTGCTCACGGGTTTGGACCCTTGACCACGTATGGCTATAGCCCAAGGTTATGTGTGCCCCAATTTCTGAAAGCTCCTTACAAATGTAAGGTCAGGCTCTTTATACATATTTGAATCGAATTTTACCATTTATTAATTACTAGACTAGTTTTTTTCGTTTTTTCTGGATGAAAGTTCCTTTTCTGTATCTCTGAAAACGTGTATGCAAAATTAGAGTCGGTAATCGGTAGAGTAGTACAAACAAATTTACATTCACATTTATAATATAAAGTTAGGATTTAAAATGCGCTAGAGTATTTTAATATTGATGATTATGATGATGTATGGTGGTTCTTTTTATGTTGTATCAATGTTTGACTATTCTATTGTTATATGTTTTAATTACGTTGAAATCAATAAAGACGGTTATTGGAGCTGATAATTTGTAGCTGCACAGACAAGATTGTATAAAATCATTTGTCAAACGGCCTTGAAGAAGTAAGTGAGTCGGATTCGCGCACCGAGCATTTTCTACCATCACACAAAGAGCTCAACCCATATTTGAACCATTTTATAATTTTTTGTTTACCCTTACAATATTATTACTTTATGTTTAAGTCATGTATGTGTTACGAATCAGCAGTAATGTTTCATTCTAGTTTTAATATTGTTATAAATATTATGCTAATTTCTTTCCTAATTAATCATGACATAATATTAAAATTACTTATATAAAAAAAACGATGTTTTACTTATGTGCGTTTTTATTTACATAAGCTTATTAAACTGTCTTTTTAATACATATATAGTCTCAATCCTGTTTCCCTGAAGGGGTAGTAGGCGCAACATCTGCGTGTTTAATACATTACATACCCAGTTTTTGCAAGTTATACTTAGTTTCAGACTGAGTATGTTGGTACTGGAAATTTCATGACAGTTGGCCCGACTCGGAAATTGAACCTAATATCTTATGCATAGCAGTCGCATTCGTCATTACCGCTGCGCCACCGAGGCAATATGTTTTATCTTATAATTCGTCGGCCTCGATGGCGTAGTGGTTAGTGTAACCGACTGCCACACCTGAGGTCGCGGGTTCGATTCCTGCACAAGTTAAACATTTGTGTGCATGAACATGGATGTTTGTCTTGGTCTGGGTGTTTCTATGTATAATATGTATGTATTTACAAAAAAAAGTATATGTGTATGTTTATCCATTGTCTAGTAATAATATATTATAGAAGTATGTGCATGTATTTTACCTAAACAAAATATTTTATTAGTTACAATTTATTGGAATAGAAGAGAGGAAGATACATTCTTTGTCCAACTTCAACTGATTTTAAAATTGATTAATAATAAATATTCAAAGTTTAATGTAATTATAGGAGGCGACTTTAACATAAATATCTTGCAAAGCAACTCAAAAAGTAACCAATTCATAGACTTCATGTTACAACATAAATTCACCCAACACATAAAATCTCCCACACGAATTTCATCCACATCATCAACATGTATAGATTTAATATTCACAAACTTTAATGAAACAAAAGCTATTACGACGGTAGAAGAATTAGGACTCTCTGATCACTGCGGTACGGTAATACATCTACCACTCCCTCAAAAATCAAAACAAACTACATGGTACATGAAGAAAAGAATATTTAATCAAAAGAACATGGCAAACTTTCGGTCGGAATTAAACAACCATGATTGGAACAAAATTTTACCTCCAAACAGAAACATAAACCAAAATTATTCGCTATTTCATAACATACTCATCAGCGCCTTAGACAAGTCTATACCTATCCGTAAAATAAAATTAGGACCTCGAGATAAAAAACATTGGCTTACAGTAGGAATTCAAAAATCTTGCATAAATAAAAGATTATTAAAAATATTTACCCAAAAAGCAAACAACCCAATAATTTCAAAATACTATAAACATTACGAAAAAACATTAAAAAAAGTCGTAGCCACCGCAAAAAAACTGTACTATAAGAATAAAATACTAACATCTGAAAATAAAGTAAAAACAATGTGGACTATTATTAAAGAGCGAACTAATAAACTCATAACAAAAGAAAAACAAAATATTAAATTACTAATAAATAATGAACTTCATACCGAACCTGGGCGCATAGCTAACCTTTTCAACCATTTCTTTGCATCCGTGGGAGTAAATACTCTTAATTCCGCCAGTACAAAATCAAATAACAACCCTTTACCACAAACCACAGAGAATACTATGTTTCTGAGTCCAGTAGAACCGTACGAAGTCAACTCAATACTAAAAAATCTTAAAAATAAGAGAAGTCACGGAATAGACGAAATCCCTCCCATCCTAGTAAGATTCTGCGCCGATCAACTCACGTTACCTTTCTATAATTTAATAAATCAATCGTTTGAAGAAGGAGTAGTACCAGACCAACTCAAAAAGGCATTAATTAAACCGATCCATAAAAAACACTCAAAATCAGACCCCAATAACTATCGCCCCATTGCTCTCCTACCCACAGCTTCTAAGATCTTCGAGAAAGCGATGTATAATCGTATATATTCTTTCTGTGAAAAATATAAATTATTTAACGATTGTCAGAACGGTTTTCGCAGAAACAGATCGACTTCCCTAGCTGTATTTAAATATATACAAGAAGCGCTTAACATCATAAACGGAAAACAATATGCATTAGGAATCTTACTAGATATGACCAAGGCCTACGATAAAGTTCAATTTCCTATATTACTCAATAAATTGTACAAAATAGGCATAAGAGGTAAACCTTATGACTGGCTTACATCATACTTAACAAATAGGCAACAACTTGTAGAAATTGAATATTACGACCTAAAATCTAGTAAAATAGTAAACATTCACTCTAACACAATAGACATCAAAACATCAATACCTCAAGGCAGTGTTTTAGGATGCCTACTATTCCTCATTTATATAAATGACTTGCCTAACACCATCCAAGGCCCATGTGTTTTGTTTGCAGACGACATTTCATTACTCACCCCATGTAAAACAGAATTAAACCTCAATGAAAAGTTAAACTCCATACTCACCAAAACTATAGATTGGATGAATAACCATAATCTCCAAATAAATTTCACCAAGACCAAATTAATATGTTTCCACCCCCATCAAAAAACACCTCTTAATATAAATTATTCTTACGAAGGGTCAACCATAGAAGTTGTCAAAGAATTTACACTGCTAGGAATTACCATAGACTCCCAAATAAATTGGAAACAACATATAAGCAAATTAAGGAGCAAGCTATCAAAATATACATATGCGCTCCGCGAAATAAAAATGACCACCGATTTGACCACCGCGCTCTCCACCTATTATGCCTACGCCTACTCTTGGTTATCTTATGGAGTAATCCTATGGGGAAATAGTACCGACGCAGCCACCATATTCATCCTACAAAAGAAATTACTACGAATATTAGTTAATATAGAAATAACAGACTCATGTAAACCATATTTTCATAAACTTAAAATTTTAACCTTACCTTGCATCTATATTTTAGAAATAAGTAAATTTGTTCGAAAGCACCCAGACCTCTTCACAAGAAGAGAAGATATACAATCTAGGATAACTCTTAGACATAAAGATAGATTGGTATTACCATCTTCTCACCTCACTATGCATTGCACAAGCCCTCAAGTGATGTCAATAAAAATCTACAATAAGCTGCCAGAAAATATAAAAAAGGAAACTAATAACAATACATTTATAAATAAATTAAAACTATTTCTGCATAGTAAAACCTATTATAGTGTTAAAGATTTTATGAATGATACCACAATCAAAACTTACTAATCTAATCCACTACCTGCTCAATATCTAATTAAGAAATATCACTTACACTTACATATTTGACATATTGATTTAGTATTAACATTAAATAGTAAAAACAAAATAATTTAAATTATATTAAATAAAAACAATTAAACATTTAAATAGTTAGCTACCCTCCCAATTGAAATATTCATTGAACTAAAGAGTGAGCTTTTGAAATACATACAATATATTCCTCTCTCCTGTTTTAGACCTATTTGTTAATTTTAAAATGTAATCTATTGAATGTTATTTATGTACAAATGATTTTATTATAAACTGTGCTGTGCCCAACAGGGTCCATAATTGTATCCAGTTTAAGAAATCTACCACCTGTAACCACATTATGGAAAAGCAATAAAGTATTGAAGTATTGAAGTATAGTACCCATAGTACAAGCTCTGCTTAGTTTGGGCTAGATGGTGTTGCGTGTATGTGATAGAATATTATTATTATTATTATCATCTTAATCCACCTTTGCACCTTGTACGAGGTAATTAGTACCTGGACATGAGTACACAAACAACATTTTATTTTTTGACTTGGAAGTCTGTCCAGTTGAATCTCCAATAGGGGCAAGACTCAATCCATGTTACTTATTGCTTATAACATAGATTATTCTTATAATACGGGTGCAATAATGCAATAAGCGCAGTTATGAAAGAGATAAGTCAGGATCTTAGCAAATCTCTGCCTCCCCTTCCCGGCAATAGATGTCAGCGTAGGTATGTATTTATACCTGCCCGCAGGCACCGACATTACTAACTTACCATGATTAGCTACACAATCAAATTAAAGGTACTTTGTACTAAGAACCTTCGATGTGACATAAACCTGTTCCTAAGATAAATTATAATTAGGCTGATACTTAATGAAGATTACAGAACAGTTTGATATAGGATACGGTAAATTAGTATTACGTAGTTGTAGTATAACTTTTTAACTTTATATGTCATCTTTGTATGTTTGTGTCCGGAAAGCTCGAAAAGTATTCAATGGATTAACTTGAAATTTTTACACGTTGCAATTCTATATATATTGAACACTTTTTATTCCGAAGTTTTCCTACGGGAACGAACAATTAAAAATGTCAGACTAACCGTAGCGAAGCGAGAGTAAAAAAAAATCGCACTGTTATCTTTTTGGCATAAGTAAATAAAATTGCACTAGTATTTAGCTTGAAAAAACTCATGTTGTCCACTTTTCACTAGCGCAGAAATAAGAGGATTCTAATAAACATTTCTAATATTTTCTTCGTGTTTATAAATAAATGCTTAATACATTTTCTAAGCAGCAATTAAAAATATAACAAAACATACCTAGCTTCTGAACTCAGTAAATTACAGGAAAACACGCAGTACGATTTGTTAAGATTGTGATTGCTGTTTTTTTATTGTTGAAGAAAATGTATGCACATGACAGCCACACTTAATTATAGTTAGCTATATATAGAATAATGTTAGTATATACAAACTTAGGATAAGTCACTGTAACAAGTTCAGTTCGAATACATACTCGGTAGAGCGATAACGATGTTTTTATTTTACATCCCTTCTGTCACACGCATATCACATTGACTGAAGAACACAGTTCGTAAAGGAATGTCGAATTTTACTCTCAGTGGTCTTATTTAGAAGAAAGTTATCTTAAATAATGTTATAATAGAATCACAACATGAGTAGTAGAGCCTCGCTAATTTTAGGATGAATGTCACCGGGGAAGGACTACCCTCTCACAGAATATTGACATGAAATAGCAGTATTCCTACTGTTAGTTTCGTTCGGTGAGTGAGAGTGCCGGAGGCCCAATTACCCTCTTTCCACCTTCCCGTTCCTTCTTCTACCCACTTCCTTTTATTCCTAAAGGGTCGGCAATGCGCAAGTGATGCCTCTGGTGTTTCAGGCGTCCATAGGCTACGGTGACCACTTACCATCAGGTGGGCCGTATGATAGTTTGCCACATACGACGTATAAAAAAAATAGTAATCTAGCCTGCTTTATGTACGGTCGATGCTAAGAAGTTTGCGCTATTTAGACATTACTGCTGGCTTCGCGAAGACGAACTTCGTTACCACGTTATTAAAATTCTTGTTACTTCACATACTGCAACGAGCTGTAAACTCGTTGTAAATGTAGTAAATGGAATTTATATAACCTATGCGATGGTCGACAGCGCTAGAGTTGTTTATTACAGTAGTTTAAAATCCTAAAAATGCTTTAAATTAATAGAAATAATTTGTTTGAATAGTAGTGTAGTATGAAGAGGCAAACAAGTCGACTAATTGTGATAGTCGATGTTAGGGTTGTATATTAGTGACTTTACTTGAAATTTATAAAAATGCTTTTAATTGATAGTTCGTTAATGTAGTTTAAAGCAAAAAACAAGTATCAGATCTGATAATTCGGACGTCAGGGTTGTATATAACTGACTATACGTACTTTAAATTTCTTATAAAGCTTAGTAACAATATAAACGATTTGTTTATCTTATTCTTAGGCTTGAATTTTCAAATTTTAGTAAGTTTTGTGTGGCTTATCCACTATGCCACGCCAAACTTGCTAAGTCATGTTTTTTTGGGCATTGGGGAGGCATTGCTTTCTAAAGATTCGAAGTATGTATTAAGAAGAAAATGTTTTTAAACAATCGTCATTTCTAAAAATCTTTATTACTTCACGCCAACTTTCGTTAAATCTTGAATCACAATGATAAATGTAAATCGATTCAATAACAATGAATCACTCTGAAATTTGTCGGCTGTTTGGGTTTAATATAAAAGCGCTGATAAATTACCTGTAATAACGAATACTGTGGTGTTTTATATTTGATCAGGGTCTCCGTAATTAATTATATATGAAAGATAATTACTAATACCTGCCATTGCTATGTACATCATTATTTAGGGCCGGTTCTTGTACACGTGTACAACGCTCTATGAGTTGATTATACACCAAATTCGTAGAACGCGCTGAGGGTTCAATATTATTAGCCTAGTTGCTGTTCTACTGCAGGGCACGGGCCCTCCCTTCCTCCTTGTGGTATGTCCAGTTCGTCTTGCATTCTCTTTCTGGATCTTCATCATTATCACTACCCGATATTTGGTATCAATCATGTGTGCCTTGTTTTCTCTTCCGAAAAAGACACACACAGTAGGACTAAATCCTGTGTCGAGGTGGACTTAACAAACATTTAAACAACGGACACAAAGAACGCCCAGACTCGGAACAACCATTTGGGGATAAAATTTTTGTCAATCAAAAATTGTATCCCCAAATGGTTGTTACTACTGGTTCCCCAAATTTTTTCTGGTGGTCCCCAAATGGTTGTGACTACACGGATGGTGGTTTAAGTGGTCACCTCGCGGTGACCAGTTAAAACACCATCCGTGTAGTCATTTAAAAAATATATAACTATGAAATTATTATTTGTATAAAAACATAACACGACACACGAGTATATAACATACGAGTACGAGCGCATTGTGTCATCGAGTGCCGCCGTTGTGTCACCTATTCCACCGAGAACCCAGCAGTCTTCTTTCTGGTGTGGCATTTTACCTTGCACGCTAGGTCTGAATCGCCTTATATGCGTTCCGGTGCCATGTTGTTGTTGGTGTAGACCGTTCTATTCTAACACCCATTTCTCCAAATGTTCATGTGTGTGTACCGGCTATCAGGTTTCACATGTGTGGATCCCCTTCACTGCCACGTTGCCACTATGTTGCATATACGTCAAATAAAATACCTAATTATACACTAGTGGATCCCACAGATGTGGTCCTGCCCAACGTTAGATTGCAACCGGATCTCAGCGCCAACTGCGAATCTAAACCATCCAGGAACCCACACCAACAAACAGATTATTTTTTATTAACATCGGTCCAGTCGTTTAAGCGTCCAGTGACAGACACACGTATAAAAGACTAATACAAATATAATATATTGATTGGTACCAGTGTCCCTACAGAATAGAGTACTTATTATTATAAGTACTAAAGAGTCCTGTCATCCGTAACGTAGATAAACCTCATATCTCATATTTCTCTGAGGATATCTCTTAAAAATAAACAGTAATGTTATTTATTGTGCGACAAAAAATAAGTAAAGTTCACTCAAGTAAAATAAAACCTCTAGGCATCGCACAAAAAAGACAAAGAATTGCAAGGAGCTTTTTAGCTCCTTTGAAAGAGAGAAAATCTTGTAGATTTATAAAATATATAGTGAAGTCATAGGACATCTTTAAGGTTATAAAACCCTTGCTTTTCCATCCTGGTTCACCCGTTTCCTTCTTTTCAAAGTCGGTTCTTATTTACATGCATAGAGTGTAAGTTCTTTGAAAATATATATGGATAGAATAAAGTCTATATGTAGTTATAGCGTACCTGACTATTTTTCAAAAAGTATTTGTGGCTTCTTGTAAGATATTAGATACCTAAGTCAAAAATACACTTATATGAAATTTTTCATTTTTATGTTTATAGCTATTTTACTATTAGCCGTCGGCGTCGTGTAGAACGTCATGATTGTTCTCAAACAACTCGTGTTATTATTAAACTGTGAATTATTATTATATAGCGTATTGTGAAAATAATAAAAATTCATATTCAAATTATGTATAAATTATGTATTTTCGTACCTCATTAACTAGAAGCCTACAAGCGGCTGTAACTTGTAAGGAAAAATATAATAAACTATCAAAAAAACAACAGTGTACTTATGTTAAGACCATTTGAATCGAAGAACTATATCTTCTCCTTCTCCCTAGTCTTTATTATTCCCAAGTCACTTGGGGTCGGCTTGTCTGGTCTAACAGGATTTGACTGGATATCAGTTTTTACACGGAGCGGCTGCCACCTGTCCTCCGCAACCCGAAGGCTAACGATACCCTAAGGCTAGACCAGTGTCAGGATATTATAGGGTACTGACTTCCCAATAACGACTGCCATAGATGTTAATGGCAGCCGGGACTCGGCTCTCCGAGGCAAGGAGCAGGCGATAATTGTCAATCAATACGCACATAATTTCGAAAAGTCATATAACTTCCGAAAGTCAGAGGTGCGCGACGTGGGTTCGAACCCGAGACCTTCTGCATTGCAGTCTGTTGGTCTCCCCACTGAGCTATCGCTGCTATCGAAGAACTATATACTAACTATTATTCTAATTTTACATTAAGTAATCTACATTTCACGTATTAACCGTTAATAAAGTTAAAAGTGCAACTACAATTATATTACCGAATAATTAAACGTTTCATATAACGTACTTAAACATAAATATAACACTCGTAAGACAGTGAAGTTTTCACGTTCCTAAAGTCTGCAGAATAAAAATCTGGATGGTCGCATATTAATTAACAATCATAAATGTATTTACTCTTGTTAAATTGCTACTGTTAGCTTTATAGAACCAGAAGATCCATTAAAAAAATATGTATAAATCTTAGTGGGTGGTACAAATTAACAAACAAAAGAGTTGGTTCTTAACGTCAAATAATTACTGTACCAGTTTTATGAGGTAATTTTTTTTTTTTTTTACTTGTGTGAATGCATTGTCGCATTCCTCTTCGCGGGGCGACGGAGAGTTTATGTCGGGCTCTCCGGGGAAAAGATACCCCGGTAATACCGACTAAACCTACCACGGTGTTCCTCGACATAACCTCAACACACACACAAACATCATCATGTTTAAGGTCACGTGATTTAAAGATAATACTTCATCTTTCTAATGTAATAAATATATGGAAATAAGCAGCAATAAACCTATAGAAATAACCAATTATTCATAGTATAAAAGTATTTAGCTTTTATTTAAGGAAATTAAAGGCAGAAACATGTCGGAAACTAGTTTTAAAAATGACTTGACTAGACTAGTCTTCAAACTTTGAAAAGTGAGTAAAAATCCTGGCAAGAGCAATAACAATATACATGTTTACAACTCTTTAGAACAAATGAAATAGGTATAAATGTAATCTAAACTTCTTTTCTAGTTTTACAAAATAATACAACGAAACAATACTCAGTCTTAGTCTAACTATTTCTAAGAAATGTATAAATAAAAATGTATAAATGTGTGTATATGTAAAATAGAAACACCAATGATTAAATTATGTTCGGGTACTTTGAAATAACTACACTGGAACATTGAGACAACTGCCATCTTAGTCTCCCCGTGACCATGGCTGCTGAAAAGCAACCGAAACGTCGGGGAAAGTGTAAAAATAAATTAAATCTAAATAGTTTAATAATAATTTAATTAGCTTAGAAATTAGTTCAAAATTTTGTAATAATGTGTCAAATAAACAACGCGATAAAATCCGTATATAGCAGTTTAATTTCAATGTATAAACATTAGCTAAAATCTTGGCAAATACTTTGCGTCCATGACTTCTGAGAAAAATAACATTTACCTTCAAGTAAATCGCCGCATTCTCTACAGAGAATATGGCGATCCACAATTGAGAACAAGTATTTTCGTAATAGCGGTCTGAAGAAAATCTTAGTGGTCATGTTAACGTGCATTTTCCACACCTAACTTGTTTTAAAGCCCAGCTTTAGTTAGGACTTAGTAAAGTTCTAGACACTCTACGTTGCGATATTTTCTAGTAATCCCTTAATCTGCTTAATCGAATGTAGGTTTATGTTTGAAATTCATATATTTCAAAGGCATGCTTCTAGTGCTTGCGAAAGAAGCGATTATTTGTACGCAAATAATAGTACAGTAAAGTACGTAAAACGAAGATTTTTTAATTTGTAACATTTAAAAAATCTCATCGTAAATTCTCTCAATTACGTATTGAGAGTTTTAAACTTTAAACTATATTTTATTGTTTCCTTTGAACTATCTTATATAAATATTCGTAATTTACTATTACAATAGTTTGATACGACTTAGTTTTAAAAGTACTCTTAACCAACAAGCGCACTTCACAAATATAATCCAGGTGAGTGAAGCAAGAGAGTTATCTGGCATAACTCGATCGTAGCAAGTGGAAGTCTTTAGACGCCGATTCCGGCAAACAGTCATATTTATGAATATACTAGATTTTACCCGCGTTTTCGCTCGCGTAAATGTAGAATATGTCAATTTTCAATTTAGTGGGAACGTATATTTTTCTGGATGAAAGGTATGACTTAAGGCGTAAAAGCTTAACAAACTATCAAACAAACTCACATTCGTATGTATTTAATTAGTTAAGATTACTTGAAAATAATTTGTTGCAAAAATTGCGCTACTTATTTTAGTGTCAGCCGATAGCAATGTATGTAATATGTAGTTTCATTTTGTTTTGCACCAGTTAGCCGTGACTCCGTTCGTGTGTCACAATGTTAAATTGTCTTGTGTTTTTCTAATGATAGTAAGATTTTTCTCGAGGGAGAAGTTGCCGGTGTAAAGTAATACTAGTTTATACACTGTTCCTTTAGTTAAGTAGTGTAAAAATATCACTTTATGTCATTACTTTCTTTCCAAGCAATCAATACTTGTCAGCTCACACTTATATTCTCAATTTTAAATAGTGAAGATTGCCTCGATGGCAGTGAATGTGATTGCTTTACATCAGTTTTTATTGGATTCAATTCTGCGATCGGGCAATCTTAATGGGTTTTTGTAAAGAAACTCTCAGCAGATAGAAGTCTGAAAACACCCCCTTTTACGTAGGACATAAAATAATAGCTCGTGAAATGGCTTCAAGGATACATGTTACCTATGTATATATATTCTATTTAAATAGATATATTTGAATAGAACATATATAGTATATACATTCCATTCCTCAGATTAGGTTTAACATAAAACTCACAAACTTTTTAAGACCTGTATAATGATGTCATAAAAGCCATAAAATCGTCAAAAGTAATATCTTCAGAATCATTGGACCGAATATTAGTGATCGTGAAACTTTTAAACGACTAACTTATTGAGGTCACAAACATCCTATATATTTTACTGATATCATGGTTTTATATTTATATATATATATATATATATATAAAACTCTTCCGTTACTGAGTGACTGACAGACAACCCACAGCCGAAACTACTGAACGCAAGAAGCTGAAATTTGGTATGTATGTTCCTTGGAGAGTGTAGGGGAGCACTAAGAGAGGATTTTTGGAAATTCCACTCTGAAGGGGGTGGAAGGGGGGAAAACTTTTATATGAAAGTTCTACGCCGTTGAAGTTAGTGACTTGAAAATTTGGATTTTCACGCGGGCAAAGCCGCGGGAGGAAAGCTAGTTAAAATATAAGAAGCAAAATAACAAATAGAATGTAGTTTTGGAACCTTAGGCCTCAAAAATCCTACAAATGTAGAATACCAGATACCTTCACCAAAACCTTGTTAACCGTAACCTAAATAAGGTAAAAATAACACAATAGAATTATGATCACCTATATTCAACATTGATTTGAACATACTAACATTGGTGGTGTAGAAATATTAAGATATCATAAATTCAATTATAATATTTCAGTTTACAATAAAAATGACAGAATATTATCAATTAAAATACAATGTTAAGGAAAGGCATAGTAATATCACAATAAGTGAGCGACTATTGCGTTGTCGTACGTTATGCTCGTATGTAATAAATGAATAATCATCAATCTTAATCTTAATATAGGATAACCTTAAGAATTAAAATGACCGTATTTTTCCAGTCATGCATAATGGAACAGCAATCAACAATTACTCAGATGGCCATCATCTCTGAATCAATTATGCAGTTGAACGGTCCCTGTTAATTATTAATGGGTCTGTGAGTCAACATGTCACCCATATTTGCATCATAGATCATAGGGAATATATGATAATTACCCTTCCACCCAACCAAGATTTATTTCCTTCATCACTCGAGTTCGCCGCTTGGGGCCGAAGTTCGATCAAATAATTATAAGACGGTGTCAAACTGTGTCAAACAACTCCTAGTGAAGGATTTCCTTGCATATTTGGCTGATTTATTTCTATTGTCGAAAAGACACTGCAACGATAGTGAAAGCGACTGCTGTTTATACTCATAAACAGCAGTGTTATTAGACTATTATTGTCATCAAAACCTCAGTAGCAGCTCAGAGCCTGGAAATGTGGCTGTAATACACCTCTGCTTACATGCTTAGTATGTATGTCGGGCAGAAAAACAGCTCCAGTATCATGTAAAATTTTTCAACAATCTTAATGACTATATAAGTATTCAACAAGTTAGGCAAGTTTAGTTTTTATGTTAACTAGTAATTTCTTATTATGATTATGAGCAAATGTTCACAAAAATTTGTACTATGAAATGTGTAATCAAACATGCGGTGATTTTTAGTCGTGCTGGAGGTAAAAACTTCAAACTAGAACAATCATAATGGCTTTTAACACAAAATTATTCATAATATGATAATTAAACAATTTGAGTAGTTTCATAAAATTAAATTGATTGTTGCATTATGGACCTGGTGATAATTTTAGTTACACATTTAAATATGATGACACGTTTGCTATTACTTAAAGGTATAGCGAACACATTTAGATAAATAATAAATGTATGAATAAAGTAAATAAGCTAACAGACCATAATCGACCTTTAGCTGCTTAGAGATTTATCTGTAAACGAACTGATTATTATTATTTAACTCGGCAGAAACGTGACCTATTAAGTTACGACTAAACTTAGATCGTTTAAATTCTACCCAAGCAACCAATCTTGTAAACTGAGGCGAAGTATTATGTTACCAATAATAACTATGTAAATAGAAACGGGAAAACCTTGTAGTAATTTTAACTAACACAGAGGGCTGTAGTGATTGTCATCAATAGTTGTGAAAGGCAATGCTGGAAAAGCATTTTCATCCATATATTAAACAAGCATCCATCGTGAAGTCCTACTAAAAATCTGTTGTACTCGCCGGCTCGAACTAGATTTATAGGTGGCATCCATCCACCCACATAGATCCATACAGGCTTTTGTGTTATAGAATACTAGCTTTTGCGCGCGGCTCTGCCCGCGTGGTACTTACATCAATAAATAGTAGCGTATGTCCTACACCAGGTTTTAAACTATATCTGTACCAAATTTAATTTAAATCGGTTGATTAGTTTAGCCGTGAATAGGTAACAGACAGACAGAGTTACTTTCGAATTTATGATATTAGTAAGGATTGATCACATTTTTAGGCATTTGTGTAAATCTTTTGCTGTTTTTTACACCACTGACGTCAATGCGCAGTATCGCTTATCTAAATGGCGTGAATGCGAATCTTTCTAAAACTAATCTTAATGAGAGAGGATTTAAATTCTGTTAAAGCTTAAATTTTAAGTAATTAGCAATATTTTTTTGCTAGAGAAAACTTGGATAACTGTGCAATAAAAAAAAAATATATGTATAAGCAAGGTAGTCAAACAGAAGTTTAGAAGCGTTTTCTCGTAAACGATATTTCCGCATTTACACCATTGTTGATCTAGAGGAGTGAAGTAAGAGGTCCGTCCAAAAAACCCCGTAGAATATTATATTTTTTTATTATTACCTGTTCGTTAGTTCGATCGCTTGCACATGAAACTGGGTGCGGTACCGAAAATAACAGGAATGACGTATGTAGCCGTCTTCATACCGTTCCGTGCATTGGTTGATTAGCACCGTGTTCAAGGTATTTGCACTTTTACTGAAGTCTATGGATGCAGGGAACATGGGCGCAGGTATATCTTAGGTGTTGTTAACCTTACCCAATCAGAACGCTGTCACAAATAGCGATGTCCATTTATGTAATCGCTTACCATTAGTAGACGAAGTTAATGTGCTGCGATGTTCTGTAATGTGGTATTTCACTAATGCAGTTTTAATTTTTCATTGCGCAGGCGCGGGCGTAATAATATCATTAAGCTGCCAGATTATCTGCATGTAATCTATGTATTACCTCTCGAAATTACGTATCTTTAATAATTATGCTCACATTGTTTGTGTTTAAAATAGCAAAATTATTATGGGGAAATTATTTTGTTTTGCTTTTAATAATTTTCATATATGAAATGTTTAATGCAATGTAATATATAAAACGGTTAAACCCTTTTTATCTTGTTCATCTTACAGTTCGGCTGGACTCACCATTCAGCTCTAGAGCTTCACATTCGATTCCGTACCGCCAGGTCCTTATGAACTAAGTAAATGGTGTTAAAAACTAATCAAGTTTATTCAAACAACAAAATTAAGCAACAAATCAAATATTATGGGATTTAAACCGTTGCTTAATCAAATTATGGATACTAAAGTTTTTATAATAACACCACTATACCGTATATTCGGATTTCATTGCTTTGATAATCGAAGACATACTCGTGCTAGGTTTGACTAGAACGTTTGAGGCATGATTTATTAATGCGATATTGTAAGGGCCGTGTGGATAGCTTCATATACTAATTCGACATCACTTAATCCACATCAAACCAAATATTAACCAAGATAAAATTTAATTTCCTTTACTATTAAATACGCTATTTACATTACTGCATAGTATTACTTCTTTAGTCCTGACTCAAACGGAAACTTGGTATTAACTATACTACAAATACAAACATGCCGGCGCAGCTTCTACTGGTAACTTTATTATTATGAGGACACTGAAGAAGAAAACTAACTTTAATGAAAATTTTCATGGGTACAGCTTATTAATTGTCCATAAAGATTACAAAGCACTGTGGAGGAACAGGGTGTGATGTCTCTCCAATATAAAGGAAGGATCCTCCGACCAGGCTGGTTGATCGTGCCTGGCGGGCCGCGGCCCGACGGTTGATGTCGGGAGCTTGTATATATAGTTAGTCGCTGTGTAAACTCCGTTTGCGCGATGCAGGATTGTGACGTCATTTGATAGTATTTAGCGCCATCTGTTAGATGTAGGCGGAACTTCTTTGTCTGTGCGGAGTCGCCACAGCACGATAATGAGCAAACATCTGTATTGTCTTATATGTATGTAACGTTAAATTGTAATATTATTGTAGGAAAAATGTTAGGTATACCTTTCATTGCACCGTCTCACCAAAATAACGAATCTTGCAATTAGTATTAAAACTGTATGTACTAGTCATTTAATAAACCTAGAATGAAATAAAAATCAAGAACGATACATTTATTGCTAAGAGGCAAATACACCAAATAAAGCGCTATTGGCCTATGTAATATGCTATACCAATTGTTCTTCCTATGTACATGATGACCACAAATGATATTCTTGATATAGGAAACAATCATGATGATTAAATTCGGTTATATATAATAAAAATGATAATACTTTATGTCGTTATCAACAGGTAATATCATAAACGTGGTTCTCCATTTTAGTTTAATGATACCTATGGCAGATGTCCTAGATGTCTATTCTTACATATTTACGAAACTTAGATACCCCGTAAATACAATTAAAATCTTTCTCATTTTAAATACAACGGTCCAATTTTAACAGAATTTTGTAATGTAACACAAATGACAAATATGTAATCGGTTACCATATCAAAACTCTAGATGTCCTATTATATATATTCTAAGTTATTTACTATACCGACTTACTAAGTTAGAGAAGATTCTACCAATATAGTTATAGTAGACTCTACGATCGCCAACTTTGTCAAGAACACCTCAGGGAAAAAGAGGCTCCAATCTCTTAAAGTTAAAATATTGCTGTTCCCAAAACTTTGCTCAGTTTGTGATGGATGTGTCTGTCTACATGAATTTAGTTTATATAGGTAGGTGTTTAAGCTTGTATTCCATTTATTAATACAGCGATTATATAGTAATAGCTTACGCCACTGGCTTCGGTCGTGAGGTATTTCATTAAAACATAGCCTATTTTATTTAGGGATAAAATGGTTTTCCATAAGTGAAAATGTTTTCAATTGTGACAAGAAATTAGACACAGTTGTTTGTGGTATCGGTATGCCACGCAGTAATGCAGAAATTATTTCAAGTATAATATTAAATGTGAATTTAGATTATCAACAAGAGGAGATGTAGATTTCAATTCATGGAGCAGAACTTAAATTCGCGACTATCGATATATCGACTATCTGATTAATAGCAAGTAGGTACATACATACTTGCTGATCAGATCATAATTACTGAACTTAACAATTGTTGGTTAAAGATGGACGTGGCAAAACTATCTAAATACGTAGAGGCATATTTCAATTTCATACGTAGAACCTAAAAAAAGCATAGTTGCAAAAGCGACAATACGGTCAGTAAGTTATGTACCTAAAGAAAATAAAGACTAAGATTAAAACTAAACACATTATGTGAGTAGCAATTGACTAGATGGAGACCGCTGGACTGCCACGTAGAGGTCTCAAGTTCGATCCCAAGGTTCTCTAGCTTTCAAAGTCATGTAAGTATTAAATAGTTAACTATCGCTTGCTTTGACGGTGAAGGAAACCACGTGAAAAAACATGTCTGAGACTTCTCCATAATGTTCTCGAAAATGTGTGAAGTCTGCCAACCCGCGCTGAGCCAGCGTGGATGGACTATGGCCTAACCCGTCTCAAAAAGGGAAGAGGCCCGTGCCCAGCAGTAGATCAATTTAATACAGGGCTAATATTTTCATATTATATACATAATATGATGACGCCAGAATATACATAGGTGAAAGACGACTGGTAGTTAAATAGTAATAAGTGAAAGTAGTAAATAGTAATAGTAATAATTTTTATTTTATACTCTTCGAGGTTGATAATGTTTTTTATTTATACTCAAATAAAATGGATATCATTTGATAGCCATATTTACAGGGACTTCATTCTGTATTACCTTAAAAAGAAAACAACTTTTCATTTTATTTTGTATAACCTTAAAAGATAACTACTGCACTAGGAATATACCCTGTCGCGGATGTATTGACAAAACTAAAAACGAACATACCGAACACCCAGATCCGAAAAAACTATATGTAGACCCACACACGTGTTTGCACAATAATTTCGATCGAACCCACAACATTTGGCATAGTGGCAGTGCCCAAGCGACCACTTAAACCACTACGCCATCCACACAGTCTATATTGTTGTTGAATATTAAGTATATTAATTAATTTTCGTCACATGATCGTGTCAATTGTTCAAACAACGACCAATTTACTACCAATTAATATATTGCACAATATCGAGGTGAATATGATTGAGTTTCGTATACAGCAAAGCTTGAAGCTTGTTAGATAATATTACAAACAAGGTACTCGGCAATATAGCAATATAATTATAGTCACACACTATAGTTCGCATTAATAAATGAATTTGAATTTGAATTTGAATTTGAATTATGTGGTACACCACAGGAGAGTGTACCGAAATTGATGTGTAAATATAAAAGGTATAATATGTATATAGTCAACTATAAAATATTCGAAAGGAAGAGATCTATCTATATACATGCAGCACTAACGAAAATATAATGATCTAGCAATTTTTCAACCACGTTATTTTACTTATTAATTCCCTGGGAACGCATATGTTTTTATAGTTCTCATGTTTATAGTTCGTAATTCTGTGTATTATATATTAATTTGTGTAAATCTTGTTAAGCTGTGAGCAGAACTATTTATCGCTCCATGTTTGGTCGCTAGGACGCAATTAGCATTTTTATATGCGTCTTCAACCAGTAATTGGACTAGGATAGCACATTTTGCCGACTTCACTTCACATTTATGCTTGAAAACGACAATAATCTGTTGTTACTAACCAGTCTCGGTAGACGAAATGCCCAAAAGATGCAATTTTTTTAACGGTAGAATATTTGATTCTCGTTTGTTTACTATTCAGTTAAAAAGTTACATTATCTGAAATCTAAGATAATAATATTGAAATTAAACTGCTATATACGGATTTTATCGCGTTGTTTATTTGACACTTTATTACAAAATTTTGAAAATTGTTACACTTCTACTAATAGTAGAAATATAGTAATAGTAGAAGTGTAACAATTTTCAAAATTTTGTAATAAAGTGTCAAATAAACAACGCGATAAAATCTGTATATAGCAGTTTAATTTCAATGAATAATATTCGCGTAAATAGAAGACAATATTAAGATAATAATAGTTTTCAAAATTATTCAATAATACATAAAAATCAAGCGTTTTTAATTTGATATTAGGAGTAATTGTCAAATGACAGAAAATGGATGCACGATGTATCGTGCATCTATTTTCTACTTCACTATGACAAAACCGTTATTTAAACGTAGCTGTTCGAGGGAGATATTCCCACTAGAACCCCATTTTTCTTATAACATTATTTAAAATATAAATTACTCCCTTATATTACAACAAATTTTGTTACTGTTCCCAGTAATTGCTATTTGCTCTTGTATTAAAAAAATATTGTATAAAATCAAACAAATGCAACTACCCTGTTTTGTTAAACAGGTGCTCTCGTTATTTTATGTTACCAAGTATGTAGGTACTTACAGGAGTATCAATTAAACGCAACCTCTCTCCGTCATCTCAAGCTTAAAATGTCATTGCTGGATATAGATTCGCTCATATATCATCATGAGAGGTTTATGACTGCAGTCACGACGGATGGCATTTGAATTAGTGACTGAAGTGCAGAACCAGTCATGTCTGAGCTTTTGCTGTCCATCAAACCGTTGCTCAACATATATCTTTTTGAAATAATAGAGCTTTATATTTTAGTACTTGTATACTGCTATTCATCGAGTTTAATTCTTAATTTTCTTCAGAGAAAGCAATTTCATTTCATACTAGCTTTTATCAACTGTTTCATTGCCGTGATGCTAAAGATTTATTTTATGTTATTCCGGAATAACCAATGTGCTCCCACTTTCCAGTACTTAAGTTATGCAAGAAATGATGTTAATGTATTGCTCTATTACTGTATGGAAGAAGGACAAACCAACAAACGCGCTTGCGCATTTATTCATATTATGTACCTATATAATTTCGCTTAGAATTTTATAATTTATAGTAGCTATATTGACGTAATAAAATTATTTATTGAAGTGCTAAAAATATATTTTGTATCGTAATTTAGAATCACGACAATGAAACATTCAATATATAGGATTATAGCTCTATCCTTTTATTTTCCGATAATAATATTTCTCAATTGTTTTTCAAGATCACTTGAGTAAAAAGTGTCACTGGAATACATTTATTACTAAATGACGAACGAGGTATAATAATCGCGGGTTTAAAATTCTTAAGATTTCTGCAAATATAAGAAACATAAAAGAAAGACACTTTAATTCCTGTATCGCGGAGGAATTTACAAACATTTAAACAACGGAAAAAATAATACCTTAACTCGAAGGAACTATTTCTAAGTTACACAGTTTTTTGTTCTGTGTGGGTATCCAAACTATAACACCGGAGCAGAAGCAGCGCCGAGATGACAACTGTAATCAGTACGCCATCTGTACACACCGTCTGTCTATCTGTCTAATTTTCTTACAAAGTAAGCAACATTTCAATCAATGTACTATGAGTATAGACTTCTAATACATAAATTAAAATTTCGCTTACTTGGATAGATAGCTATCACGTGGTTATCTACATTAACTATACGCCTCTAAGCCATTTAGCAAGAGCGTCGGCTATTACCGTAAAATGCATTCAAGACACAGTCTAGTGTAATCCACACCACTGCCATCTGTCAAGCTGCGTGGTACAGAGAACTGATTCGACAGACCATTAAGCTAGGAGTAAGGCGAGCGAGCTATTTGTAACACGATTTATGCACCAGGGCTTGCTTACAACCAGCCCATATGTTCTTGGCAACAGTAAGTTATCTGATAGGGTATGTGAGTCGTACATTAGGTACTTACTCTCTATTTATCGGAACGTAATGCAAAATATCATTACAAAGTCAGTATATTTTACGTTCACATAAGAGTGTTTCTCAAACTGAGAAGAGGCTCTGGCAGTGGGTCAGTTTACGTAATATTAGTATTATATAAGAATATATATCATCGAAACCGGCAAGCAAAGGGACAAGTTAAGTCAAAAATAATTTTGTATTATTTTAATAAGTTTAGGTCACAAATGTAACACTTATAAACATTAAAGTTTAGTGTTGCTAGCTCCAAGCTTAGGGTTCAGCTTATGAAAAGATAGATCACGGGTCCCTCATTTTAAATAGCAGTTTTGTAACTCTTAACTGGAAGATAACAATTATGATAAAATGTCTGAAAGACAATATATATTATTTTATATTACTGACTATATAAAACAGAGTAAATCCAAATTTGTAAGTATATTTTAATACGACAATAACCTCCACTAACCTAATGGTTTAAGCGGGCATATTTCCAAATTTCCTAATACTTCTGGTTATTGTTATAGAAAAACATAATTACACTTTACAATTTCTATTCACGATTACCAGTAAACATAATTATAAAATTATGCTTCGACATCAATAGGACAGTTACCTACATTAAACCGACGGGGAAATTCGTTCGCAAGTATTCGTTTAATACATTAAATCAGGCCATACTACATATTAGGTCGGTAAGCGAACAGTAATATATGCTTCGCGTATTGTAAGAAATAAAAAATGTGCACCATCCTATGATTTCCTGCAATACAAGGGCTAATATTTGTACATCGCCGCCCTAAGAGAAAGGAACCAAAGAAGGTTACCAAGCTAAAGTAATAGTGTTGTTATTAAACCAGTTTTCTATATAATATGAATTTTGTATAATAGTAGATGGTACTTCTGCAGACAAACGGGTTGACTCATTGCATCAACAAATAAGTTTGCAACGGCGGGGTTTTCAACTCAAGCATGGATTCATTTTTATTCAATTAACCTAAAACTACAATCAAGCGACCAGCTTTCTTTAAAAAAAGCCAAAAGGGAGATCTAAGACTTAAGTTATTTAAGAATTTAATTACGTAATTAAGTATGAATATAATTTCGAACGAGATTCAAAATTAATTGCGGTGGTGGCATAATTACATTCTGGCTGAATTGACTGATAGACTGAATAAAAAAAATATTATTAATTTTCTCGCACTCGGGGCTAGCTTTATTCATTCTAGAGCACTCTTCAACTGAATTAATTTCCAGCTTTATAAATGAAGGAGTTTCATCGAATGAATTCGATTCATCAACGTCAGACGTTGCCGATATAAAATTTTGATAGAGATTTCAACACTGTACAATTCCTACTATTTTATTTATAGTCGAGTCTGTAGGAAAATTCAATTACTGAATATTTAAGTAACAGGTGTAAGTGACGGTTGAAAGATATTACTTGTGCTTACACATTTTTAGAGAGAATTTTCTTAATCAGCTTCTCGTGTGGGGTAAATGAGATCGAGTGAATATACGAGCTGGCTCAGCGGGGACGCTATCTTATCTCACCTTTAATTTTGCACACTTTATACTTGTGCATTTGTGCAGCATTTGGTTAATGACTAACATTATTTAGACGATTAATAATTATTACAGAGTAACTTATTCCATATCTCGAAAGGTAAGATATAAGAAATATAATGATTGGATTGATGAGGAACATCCATATAATTGTTTGCATTTTGATAGCAGTAATGATTAGAAAGCTTATACACACATTTTAATTTTATGTCACTGTCAATATATTTTATACTTAAAAATGTTGTTGAGATTGTTTCAAATATTCAGTCTACTTGATAATTATAAGTAAACTGTGATTCTGTTATTTTTCTACGTGTGTAGCTCACAAGTCAACAACCAAATTACGACTTTTATTGATGTTGTAAGGTGCTTACATCAGAGAGATCAAAGAAACGCTCAAGTTGAAAGTACGATATTTAATGAAAGAACAAAATACATGTTACACCTTATATACTAGATCTTATAATAATAATAATATAATAATAATTATTATTATTTTCAGAATAACATTCCATAGTCGGTTAGTAACAGTTGAACTTACATCTAGTGTTAGTAGTACATACATCTAATACCTGACCGGTTCGGACTGTCCGACTCAAAGAAGCCATCTACTTGACTACACGCAGTCGTATCCAGCGTTCCAGGCTCGGAGAGTCCCACCGGTCAGTTAGCGTTTTCAGGATGATGTTGGGGCTGGCGCGTACGCGACGTAGCAAAGAGGTACCTCGCTTGCGCATGATGGCAGAAAAGCTATCGACGTTGGCATCCGTAACCACACCACACTAAACGTCAACCGGCGAAAGAAAAATAAAATACATGCAAGTATTTTTATTTTTAACAACTAGACAAACATACAAAATAAAAAAACATTATCATTGTGTTTGGTTTAATTATAATGGTAGTCGAAGAACATAACCAATTACTTTAGGTTATTATATACATTGATTGCAGTATACTAAAGAAAAAGAAAGAAAACAATTAAATAATCTTATTAATTATATTTTATCGGGTCTAGTCCTAATTTATAAACTAGCATTTCTTTACCTTTGTAATTAATTTTAGATTTGGTGCACAATCTTCTAGTACATTGAAAGGACCTGATGAAGATATAATGGATCAAATTTATTGACATAGCATTCGTTTCTAAGTAATATCTTATCACCTACATTGTACTTAATAGGGTTTGTGTATGAATCATATTTAGATTTTCTTAATTCTTTAGATCAAATAAAATGTTGTCTTGCATCATATTGCGATTTATGTAATCTAAATTGTAATTGTTTACTGTAATCAAACGGGTTGTTTAAACGCTCTATATCAGTAGTTAAATTGCTCGGTAAATTGCAAGGTTTACCAAAAACAAGTTCGTAAGGTTTATATTGCGTCTTAGTATGCAGGATTGTGTTAAAAGCAAAATGGTAACCACATACTCCAATTATGTGGTTCATTCTGTGTTTGAATACGCAAAAATGTCATTAATTTTTTTTTGTTTTCTAAGCTTCCGATCGACTGATGATAAGATGTAGAAGTAATTGTTTTATTTGAAGAACATTGCATACTTTTTTCATTAGAAACAAACTCTGTACCGCGGTCCGATATAATGGTTTGAGGTATGCCATAACGTAATATGAAAGTGTTTATAAACGTGGTTGCTACGGAAACAGTATCTTTATTTCTAAGAGGGTAAGCTTCAACGTACTTACTAAGGTCACACTGAAGTGTGAGAATATATGCATAACTATCACTATCCTTACTTAAGGGCCCTACTAAATCTAAATAAATTCTATCAAATTAAGAATAACTCGTATCTGTTAAAACCATGACTTCCTTAATGTATTTAAAATGTTTTTGGCGTAAACATTTATCGCAGCGGTTTACAAATTCAGATACGTTTTTCTCTAGTCCTGGCCAATAGAAACGTTTCTTAATATTATTTATCATACGCCGTATGCCAGCGTCAGTAAAATATGATAGTCGTTCATAATAACACGCTTTGTATCGTGATCACATACTCTTTTCACACTGTTTAAAACACATAAACGCAGTCCGGACCAATTCGGTGTCTTATTTATAATATGAGTTAACTCTTTTAATAATTCTTTTTGTTTTTTGGGAAAATGCACTCGGGCTGTTTTTAATCCTATAGGGAGCCGAGTCAATTGATATTGACCAGAAGGTGTTGTGAAAGCTGTATATTTTCGACATTCGGGGCTCAAATTGGCTTGATAATACGCTTGAGATAAATCTAATTGAGAGAAGTACATGGCAACAGACAGATAATCTTAAATATCTGTATTTTTAGAGAGCATATTTTTTTATATGTTTTTCAACTTCGTTTCGCTGAGAGTATGGTAATCGATATTGTTTTACATAGACTGTGCTAGAATGTGGTTTTAACTTAATAGTCTGGTCATAAAGATTGGTGGTTGTTAATTTATATTTGGGTAAATGGAATACGTCCGAAAACTTGGCACAGATATTTTCAATTGATTTACAGTTTTCTAAATTAATATGCTTTAATTTAAGAAAGGATAGCATAGTCTACCTATCAGCATCAATGCTGTATACACCGTTTTTCCGAATCTTAACCATTTCATTATGTATACTTGACTTTTTAGTCAGAAGGTGCTTTCGTATATCACTCACAAGCGCTTCGCATGATTCATACGTCTGGGATAATCTAAGTTTAGCACTTTGATTTAAACGGGTTTTTATAACGAAATTAATTAACATAGCTTTACCTTGGTTGTTAAGTGAAGAGTTATATAATTCTATGGCATCTATGAGGTTTTATGTGTTATCTTCCTCACCCGTCATGAATAGAATAAGCCAAACAGCTGTTTAATAATCAAAATTTAGTTCCATGTTGGTAAATTTGCTTTCAATACTTTTGGTAGAACACTCAAGGATATTTAAAGAACTATAATCTTTAAAACACAATGTTTCTATCTGTCCAAATAAATCTCTAATCAAATCGCAATATGATTGTACATTAAAATTTGCTAATGCTAAGCTTTCTATTTATTTACATTCAATTTGTTTTGATATAATATTAATACATTCGTCCAACTGAGGATGCAATAAACGTGACTCGTCAAATTTTTGTTTTAAAATCGACTTTGTTCTTTTAGGATAACTTAATTTAATCATATTATTTTATATGTATTTTAGCTGCTCATATATATGTTTTAATGTGTTTGCCATTACATTCACAAAGGTAGCTAAGTAAATATTTAAGAACTAACAATAATTGTAGAGAACAACATTATAAAATATCATACCTATGGGAAAAACCTGAAAAAGATCACTTACACGAACTCGCACATTTCGTTTTTAACGCACTTGCCACTTCACACTTTTAAAGTAATCCACGCACTTCTTCACTGTTGCAATTTTACGAGCGGTCGGTTTTTTGGTCGCCGGAACGAACGCATGAAGTTTTGGGATACGACTTCAATCCAACCATAATTACATTTTCAGTAAAGTAGATATACCGCATACAATGCCGCTATATACAACAGGGTGCAAATCACAAACAAAACGATGCTTATGTTTGACAGATGAAATGCCTGCGTAGCCGAATTATTGGTGCCACCCGATGCATTTTGTGTGATAACACACTCTTCTACATTCCTGGTAACGAAACCTAACGCCGTCGCACCTGAAACGTCTCGAATGGCAGGGTCGCCATGTAAGGTGTTTACTTCGGAGAGATCAAAGAAACGTTCAAGTTGAAAGTACGATATTTAATGAAAGAACAAAATACATGCTACACCGTATATACTAGATCTTATACCACACTGCAATGTCATCATTGATATTTATTGTTATTATGATTAAAAACATTTTGTGTCTTTGTTTGTTGTATGCGAGTTCTTTTTCATCTCCGGTTGTTTCTAAGATGACACGTGAGTCACTTATAAGCGACTCCAGACTAAGAACTATACAAATATCCAATAAATTATGTACAATTCGTTAGAATTTATAAATATAAAACTCTAATAAATTGTGCCCATTTTCAATTTCACATTAGAAATATTTATTAAATAACTAACTAAACAAATTTTAATCTGGTATTACACAAAAATATCTAAATCATTTTAATACAGTTTTCACATTTTAGTATCTTAATCTTTTGAATTAAAAACTTCTTTTCCTCTTCACCCTTTAAAAAAACCGGATATATGGTGCAAAATTTAAAAGACGTACATATTACCGCGGACAAACTATAATACTCCACGTCACGGGCAAATTTTAATAAAATATAAATTAGTATTTTAAAACTGGCAAAATATAGATTTCATACCACAATTAAGTATACGTTAGAGAAAGTGAAACTGTACTTAACAGCAAATACAAATTAGCGACCTCTTAAAAATTTTCTATTTTATATATTGAAACTCGAACAAAAAAGCGGCATCCTCGGTTGCTAATATTTTGGTACGCATTTTCACTTAAGATAAGCCCCCCGACGGACCGTATTTCACAAGATTAAGTCATCCGCCGCACCCTCCCTTTGTTTTAATCCGCTACAGATCCAGAGATAAATCGACCATAACTGGCTCCAAATCTAAGGCAGCGTTTGTTCAGTTTGGTAAATACCTATTGCTGTTTTACACTAAATTATTAATTATATTTTAATAACCGGACACAAGACATAGCGGTCAAGAAATACCGCGGCAAGTAACGCTAAAGCCTGCACGCATGTGGCAGAAATGATACTTGAAATGTACAACGCATGAATGCATCTAGGTACTGACAGTACCAAGTATATTTAAATTCGTGCAATTCTAATACACTCATAGACGTACGAAGTGTATCGACCACACCTTTCCAATCGGCATAGGGGCAGTGGTGAGCCGACACACAAACCACTACGCTTTCCATGCAGTCAGTGACGTAACTTATCCTAGTAGTGTAAGGGTGATCACTCGCACAACAACTATTAAGGTCAGATTCAAATATTGGACAAACTTTTATGAGACTTCAACCAGAAATTTCTCAGAGGTAGCGCAAAATTTTGAAACTATTCTTAGGAGACGAGTATGGCCCCGCCTAAGTACATAAGACGAGTGTGTCTAACCTATTATATATACAGGTATGTCGTGTTATAATTAGCTAATGTACTTGAAATAATTTATTCCCAGAAACTCAATTAGACATCCTTTACAACAATTAGATTTCTGAGTCTAGCCAAGCACCTTTAAATATTTTAAAACCTTTTGAAATCGTGCAAACCGCTCGCAAATACGAATTATCGGTGTAATTTGATCGAAATAAAGGTCGAAGGTGCAATGTGGGCGTGTACGTAGGAAGCATTTTGACGTAGAATTTATAGCTCTCCGGCTTTGAATACTAAGCTAACATACTATAGGATTGTTTAACTAGATTTATTCGAATTTTATCCATCAGGTTCATGCACTTAACCAAGATAGGAATAATCCACTCTATTATCGTAATAGCACACAAATAAACTTTTGTTGAAACAAAATGCGACACGAATGCTGTACATTGAATATAAACAATGAACTGCAGTAATGTTCTTTTATACCTGTCTCTATAACCCTAAATTGACAAAAGTGAGAAAGAAATTAAATCTTGAAATAAATTATAGTAATCAGTATTTTTTTATACTTCAAACAAGCGTATGTCACCTTTGTTAAGGGGTTACTGTGGCGTAGTATGGACAACACAGAACAGAGCGGTTGACATTAAAAAAGAAACGTTGTGTGCAAACTCTCAACAAATAAACTAGAACTAAGCTACATCGTGTAGTAAATGTCCAAAAAGCGCCAAAAGATATACATACAATATCAGTAAATACATGTCTACAAATGTACTTCTTAAATAGACGAAAGTGATTATTTATTTTTATATACGTCACAAGAAAAGTCTCAAGCTAATATGAATGTTACGCAATCTTTAAGATGGTAACATACAAGCCATTATTTAATATTATTGCTTTCTCTATAGTTATAAGCTGCGGTGTTCAATGAGTGTAAAAGGTCATTGTCGTCGACACTCATAAAATAGAACAAGATTTTAAAAGTATCGTTTGCTTACATAAACATTAACAGGGAAATAAATTCTTAACTAAGAATTAATGGGATAAAAGTGAAAAATACCACATCCTTATGATGTTGCAATTTTCAATTATCTTAATCGTAATTTGAGACATATACGTAAGGCAGTGGTGTACAACATTCTTCATTTCGTCAGCAAAATTATTTAGTGTATAGACGTGTACGGAGCCTAGCTTCGAATGCCGTGATTTTAAATGGCCCTATAGGAGCACTTAATATTTTATTGTGACTCGAGCAACGAACCCTCGGGGCTCATGATTAACAGAAAACTTAAGAGCAAACTTATGCCACTGTACTAATGAAGAACCTATGATTCTTAATAGTATTTTCCATTTGTTTTATAGCTAGCTTTTCATCACAATTGATATAAAACACTTTATTTTGTAGACTATTGAGTACGTATTTTAGTCAATACTCAGCATATTTTAATAATTGAAATAGATAATTTAATTAAAAGATTATATAATATTGAAAAACATCACACGAAATCGTTTTAGTTGATGGATATTTGCAATAATATTCATATTTTTAATATAATTACTGTTTCTTCAAACTCATTTAAAGTACAGAGCACAAGTTTACTTGAAAATTATTATCGATTTATTTTTTTTAAATCGTAAGCCTTATAAATATTCCAAGCTGAAGTGGTCGTCACGCTATTTGGCTCAAGATGATTCATCTATACAGGCAATTTCGATTTACGAGAAAGCATTGCATTGAGTATCCACACTTTCAGTAAGGACGGTTGTCCTATATCCGGGATTTTAAAACACTTTAATCATCCTATGAAAACTTAGAACTGATACGATACGACTTAAATTTATCATCAAAGGCGAATATAACCCGCCATGAGTATAGGGAAGGTCCTATTATGATACTCATAAACGAAGTGGTTACTCCAAGGGTGAAAGTGGACCCCAAAGATGAGTCCTCACGATGTGGGATAATCACCTAATTAGAATATGTGAGCGCATTTCAATACGGTATGCAATACCCTCTTATGTTTATAGATGGGGTTCGTTATAAATTTAGCGGCCAGAACCGGGCAAATGATCATGAAATCGACTATCCCTTGCACATTAAGCAATTTGCCGCCAGTTTGGTATTTTACACGAGTTCGCATGCATACATTTAAATATCCAATTATAGACAATTGTTATTAAATTTAAATTTCGCACTAAGTATTAGCCCTCTGGGTAGTACGTCTCTAGACGCACTAAATCTAGCTTAGGAAATATTCGATCAATGTCACCGGAAAGAACTACCTGTGTATATTTGATCACAATAATGTTTATGCCGCTTGGGTATCGAAATCCCAACTCTTAGGGCACCGGCAGTGGCGAGGCGACTTCTTAAATTACTGCGCCATTCGTCAAAATAAACATAGATACAATAAATATGCATTAACTCTGGGTAATAATGGGGGTTTCCTTCATTTTGAAACGCAATAAAGTATTGAGTAATTTTATACGAATTAATAATTTCAGATAATTTAATTTACATTTACTCAATATAGACATAATAAATCACCAAACTTGTCGATCAACGTGTATCATTAATCACCATAATTTATAATTATTTCGTAGCGCATTGTATTTTCAACATTCCTGCTAATATTAATTTAAAGCCAGAAATCGACTAACGGGGTCAACTAAATACATTTAGATTAAAAGGCAAACTTTAAAAGGTAATCGTGATAAACTTCGCACTTACCTATGAAACTTCCCCGAGATTCCAAGCACCAGGGACCAAGATATCTGTCAAATGTTGTTTATTGGAAAATTAATGAACTGTAGTATAATTAAATTTGAGAATTAATTATTTACACTTGTTAAGTTTGTTACGTCTGAGTCGCTGGGAGACCAATTTTCCGCCATCTGATTGTAATATATTTGAACAAGTTTATCAAATTATTTCTGTTTGAAATTTAAACTCTGAGACTCTTTTTAATATCATTGAAGTTTCTCTGGAAGTGGTCTTAATCTGTTCAAAATACACTTAGTAGAACGTGATCCTACTAATATTATAAAACCGACGATGTTTGGATGTATGTACCTAAACATACCGAATACTTTTTATTCCAGTTTGTGTTCCTAAGGAATTTACGCCTGCTAAGCCGCAGGTTGAAACTAATAATTACAGACTGCACCGATGGCGAAGTGGTTTAAGTGGCCGCCTCGCTACTACCACAGCGCCGAGTGTTGTGGGTTCGATCCCCACGGGGGACAAAAATGTTTGTGATCCACAAGTATTTGTTCTGAGTCTGGGTGTTCTTTGTGTCCGTTTGAGTGTTTGTAAAGTACCCCGCGGCACAGGAATTATTCCTAGTGCAGAAATTATCGTTTTAACAATAAAAAATAAATATCAAAAAAACAAAAACATGCCCGGGCTGCAACGACGGCAGTCTATAACAATAACCGGAATCTAATATTGGATCGTCTGGATGTTTTCAAATTAATATGAGAATCGTAAGTAAAAGCAACATGCAAATCGATATTCCAACAACAAAGCAATTCACGGATCGAAGTGGCAAGCACAAGGTGCACGTAATACTTTCCATAATGCGCGGGTACGGGTAAACGACCCTATATTCTATATACACAGTATGCATACCAGGCACAAAAACATTTTAAAAGAAAGCTCATACCAAGAAACCGTAAACTTTTTAAAATAAGGAAAAAACAACTAAGTAGCGCGCCTAGTCACGTCCTCTCAATACCATTCGAATACTTTTTATGTGTGAAAGAATTTTCCCTAGGAGTTTACCTACAAACAGGTCTACTATCTCCCTTGGGATTGAAAGAGGCGCTTAGAATCTTCCTACACGTTTTTGTTGGCGTTAGAAAAAAACACACCTGCGATAGGTCGGGTAAATTCGGTAATTTCCGTTTGACATCGTCGGCAAGTTTATCTTAACTAGTTTGTAGTGGAACTGAATCGTAAACATGATGATATGAAGTCAGAAATTTTATATGTAAACAGAGCTTTTATACATTTATGCTTACAAATGAGACACAAGTATATGTTGTCTTTATCGTTTTCGCACACGGTGATGCAAATAAAAGAAATGGAGACGTGCATTACGTTTTATGATGAGATTGAAGGTTCATCAGAAATGTAATACAGTGACTCTGTGTCGTAAACAAATATTGCAAAATTTTACATTTTCTACGGCATTAAAATGCAGACGACATTTCCACTTTGATACGGTATGCTTTCGCTGTTGAAGTAAAAGTATCATATTTTAGACGCTCGGTAAACGTATTTCGTTTACTCACAACGTTTGTATCGATTTGTTGCCAGCGTAATGTACATATTATTAAAAGAACATTTCTTTATCGGTCGTGATTTTGTATTTTGTTTGTCTTGGAAACGCTGACTGATATCAGTGAAATATAGACACCTACGGCTTTCAACACGTAAAAAATAGTTTATTTTAAACTGGCTGTCCGCCGTTTATGATTACTGTTCTGACGCCATAGCTCGTAGCGCGATATTGTACTTCTGAATAAAGGAGCTTTCTAATGGTGAAGAATTTATAAAATCGGTGCAGTCGTTTTGAGTTTATTCTTTACTAGATTTTGCCCGCGGCTTCGCTTGCATAAGTTGGATTTGATTAGTAGTAGTACTTTATCTGAATGAAAGTTGGCCTATGTCTTTTTCTGTACCCTTGACGATGTGTATGCGAAATTTCATGATGATCGGTCAAGTAGTAAAGGCGTGAAAGCGTAACAAACAAATAAACAAACTCACATTCGCCTTTATAATATTAGTGAGGAAGGATAATATAAGTATAGATAAGCAACATACACGTGAACGTAAATTAATTAAAGAGTGAAAGTGAATGAACAAATAGTCTTTAGCAGCAACTTACTTACTTTTTAAGAATTATGCTTGAACCTCTCCTAATAGAAGAGTGACTCTCTAATCATCTACGAAGCACTTTTCCAGACCATGTGCCACTAAGAGTTCTCTTAAATAAAATATCTCATAACTTTTATATTATTTGTGAATCAAACTCAGCGAATGTGTCATTGTATAGATTGCATATTATAACACATACCAGTTGTTAAAATAAACCGCAACGTTCATTCAATCGTATACCCGACTAGTTCAGGTCTTTTGTCCGATTTTAAAAACATGAACTCTGAACACACACGAATGGATACAATTTAGTTCAATACCAGAATACCAGGCGTATCCATTTCCGATTTTTCACAGTATGCTGAATTTGTTGACTTACTGATATTCAAATAAAATTTAAGTGCGGACAGCAGGGTTAGTAAAGTTGACTTTGTGGGAAAACAGGCCTCTGCCTATTTAGAGGGTGTGGTTTTTACACTCACATTTTGCTAACTATAATTTTAGGGCCTACATAATATAAAGCAAGCTCTATGCTCTTTTTTTTATTTATTTATCATTATTCATCTTTCATTATTAGGCATTTTTTTATACTGGTCCGGCCGGACATTCTTTTTATTATATTTAATAAAAAAAATTTTAATTTATCGTCGACTTTTCCCTTATATATCGTCTTTTATACGCTAACATCCTCCCAACACCCAACATTGCTCCATCTACCGGCCACAATTTCAGTATCCTTGATACTACTGAAAAATTTTAACAGTAAAACAATAAACTTAATAATACTATGCCTGACCCGGGAATCAAATACTATAGGAACCACAATTTCGCACTTATCTATCGCTGAAAGGATAGGTTTCCTCAAATATCAACAGCTGCTGCAGCAGTTGAACAATAAATACCTCATGTTCTTCATCCTTTTTAAATGTAAGTGTTTGAGTTTTACGAATAAATCTTTATAATACTGCGTGACCCAGAAACTTAAAAACAAAATTATGCTTCGTGTCTAACGAGGCGGGTGAATATAAGCTTTCGACATGTTATACATTGCTAGTGGATAACATTCATAATTAATTAATATAAGTACTAAAAAATCTGAACCGATTTATTAAGGAACTTATTACAAACGCCTATGAACGAATTAATAAAATGACAATTGTGTAGCCAGAGGTAACAGACTCGTTGAGCGCACAGTAAATATTTGCTTATATTTGATCAGGGCCAGGATAACAATCGCACTTGTAAGCTGCTGGATTTGATTATAAGCAACTAGATTTTGCCCGAAGCTTCGCTCGCGTAAATGTAGGTTACTGGGACCTGGAGGCGGCATGTCTGGCGTCTCTCTACCGTTGGCGCCAGGAGGCGCTGGCTCAAGGCGAAGGACCAGCTCCTCCCGCTCTAGAGGCGCCACGGTCCGAGCTCCGCCAGGTCCCGGTGGAAGAATGAGTTGTGCGCCCCAGTACCGGGCACGCCACAATTGTGGCGGTAAGACCCGTTTTTGAGGAGTGGCTGGAGAGGCGGCATAGCGCCCTTACCTTCCGGCTGACACAGGTAATAACTGGCCGGCCACAGCTGCTTTGGCCAGTTCCTGTGTCGCATAGGCCGGCAAGAGATGCCCGGTTGTCATCACAGTGGCGATTGCCGCGACGTTGTTGAGGACACGGCGCTGCACACTTTGGCGGATTGTCCCACTTGGGCATCGCAGCGCCGTGAGTTGATCGCGGTAGTCGGTATGGTTGCCCTCTCGCTCCCGGCCGTGGTTCAATCTATGGTCTGGAGTGAGAGGTCGTGGAACGCCGTCGCCTACTTTTGTGAGGAAGTCATGTCCATCAAGGAGGTGGTGGAGTGGAAGAGGAAGCTCTTAAACCCTCTCCCCAACCGCAGAACTGGGCGCCGGAGGGCGCGAGATGACCTCCAGCCACCCTGAGGTTTAACCTGGGGGTGGTGGGCTTCGTGGGTCTGCCCACCACCAGATCAGCACCGGGTCCAAGAGGCGGCATGCGTGTTCCCACGCGCGCCTCTGTTGTTTCGAGTCCGTCTCCCGCGCGCGCCTCAGTGTCGTTTTGTATTCGTCCCTCACAAGGGGACAGTAGAGGGATTCTTTTTATAGTGTTGCGGCCTGCCGCTTCATACGGCGCGGGCCGAAATCTCGGCGGGGTCGCGATTGCATGTGAAAGTAATTCGCGCGACCCCGCCGACTCTGGTTATGTCGAGAACACCGTGGTAGGTTTAGTCGGTATTACCGGAATATATTTTTCCCAGTGAGTCTGACATTGACTCTCTGTCGCTCCGCGGATAGGTATGCGTCAATGCAATCCTCAAGTAAAAAAAAAAGGTTATTTAAATATCCTATGTTCTTTTCTGTACCCCAGACAACCTGCTTGCAAAATTTCATGATGGTCAGTAGAGTAGTTAAGGCGTGAAAGCGTAACAAACAACCAAACTCATTTTCGTATTTACAATATTAGTTATGATATATTTTTATTCTCAAATACAACACATTAAATCTAAAATTATTTGGATGTTAAATGCACACAATCGCATTAAAACGTATGCATAACTGAGTGCACACCGTTTCGACGAATGAAACTATTGAAACATTTTTTTGCTGTGTTCCATTAATTGACTGCTGTTTCGCATATTCGCGTATTTGTAAATATATTGCACGCCAGAGAGCACCGAAACACCGCAGCGGAGCGATGCATTAATTGTTTTAAATTACTTTTAGTTAACGTTATTTTATGGAACTAGAAATCTAAAGATTATTTTGCTGATTTAAGATACAAAATTATAAAACTTGAACTGATCACATTCACATTGAGAGTCAATGATATATGATCTTGATCTATACTTATATTATAAAGTGAAAAGACTAGATTTTTTGTTTGTTTGTAAGGATTTGACTCAAAAACTACTCAAACGATTTTAAAATATTTTTCATCATTTGAAGGCTATATTATCACCGAGTAAAATAGACTATATTTTTACGCGAGCGAAGCCGCGAGCAACAGCTAGTCAAATAATAATAATAATAATAATAATAATTTTTATTGCCCAGAAAAGTACATAGTTTAAAAAACAGCAAAGTTAGCACAATATTAGGTGAAAACAATATTTGTTCGAACACTGATACCCAAAGTAAGATTTAACTTGTGTCATGGGTACCAGGCCCCTCTTAATTTATTTATTTAATAACATTATGATATTTTTATAATTATTGCAATATACAAAATAGAAATAGAAGATGATTAGGGTGTATGTGTGATGTGTTTGATGGTGGGTGTATGTATGTGTGTGCGTGCCTGACATTTTAATTACAGAGTGATTATTTTTATTAGATTTTCGGTCTCTTCATAGTTTTTGCCCAAAAGCCATTCAGAATGCCAGAAGATCAGATTCTGATCATAGATAGACTAATTTCAAGGTCTAAATATCATGCACGTCACATCGCCTGCGCTCAATGCAACGGTATGGTCCAAATAAATAGATACAACTTTACCCTTATACAAGTTTTAATTGTTTATTCGTAAACAATTAATAAATGACTGACCCCTTTCCATGACAAAGGTTCGACGTTTCCCTGTCAACAACGGTTCACGTTGTAATTACAAATTAATATATCTCTCAAAACAAATCCGCAATGAAGCAAGTACATTTAAATTAATTATTTGATTTTACTGTGATCTTATCTATTTATGTAGATGATGTTTAACTGGTTAGATATAAATAGATTTACATGCCAACAATACACGTATTCAGATGGAGAAGTATATAAAACTCTATTTATATCCAGCCTGTATTACTTTAAAATAATAAAGTTTTAAATTTGAATATATTACTATATACTATATTACTTTATAAATATATTTTATTCAGTAAATAAAATATTACAAAATCAAGACTCATCACTCATCAGCATATTGCACCACCCTCTACTCGACTAGTGACTACAGTAGATTTATTAAGCTACGAGCTTATTGACAAAGATACATGAACAATAATAAACAACACTACTGTTTACAGCTATACGTAAATCGTCACTATGTGCATACATTGACCTAGAATCCCGAAAAGTCGGCCAGAAAATCTTGGTCAAATCACTCAAATCACTTGGATAGGCGCCAAACCCCATAAGCCGGGAAATTTTCCTACTTCGTCATGTGAATACAGCAACATAAGTCATTTTGGCAAGTCGGTGATTGAATACAAACATACCAAGTAAAGTGTTAGTGTATAAATCGAGTCTAGACAGGAAAATTTGTTTTATTTTATCGTGGGCGGATGGTTAATACTTTAATTTGGATTTTTCAGACTAATTACATTTGCTTCGTTATTACAAAGAAGTCAAAAATTATTATATATTATTATTATATGTCAATATATTAATTAATTCTTCTGCTTTCTAATTTTTATGAAGCGCCTACAGAGAGCTTGTACACTTCATAATCAGCAGCTGTTATACCTCATTTATATCCTTAAAAATGATTAACATTAATAAATTGTGTGTTAATTTATATTAGGGTAGCTTTTGTCCACAACTTGTACGCGTGAAATTTAGAAGTAGGTACATATCTATATTTTCCTTCATTTGCATGTAAAAAGAAGCCGGTCTATACACATAATACATCATCATCATCAGGTATCAAGATGAAATGAGTTTTAACTTAAGCCTGTGTTACTAATAATACAACTGTAAAAACGACATTCAATATCATGGTGCACGGACACACAGACAGACTCAAATTTACTAAAGATAATTGTTTTGTCTTTTATTGTTTTAATAAAGATCTCTTAAATATATTTTTTTTTTTTAAATTCACCCATGTACAGACATCGACCAGCTACAATTTCATTATAATATGTATAGATTAATATACATCAACATTGCTTGTTGTGCTCTGGTACTAGTGGCTTACTAACATTGGACGCTAATGTACGTGAAGCCAAGTCACGTTCTACGAGCACAATGGCAAGTATAAGAAGGCAACATATATAGCTTGTAGTTTACCTTAGTACGTTTATTTATTAAGTTATTAGTGTACTAACTGTCGACACGATAGACTAAAAGACTTTTTTATGATGGTTCAATGACTGCTACGAAATAAGCTACGAGAATTTTCTCGTAGTAGCACATATCGTAGCAATCGTAGACCACAATTGCTACGATATTGCTAAGAATTGATAAAAACAGTGCGCCCATTATCGATAAAATATTAAAAGCTAAAGAAAAATACAGAGGTCGTTCATAATTAGCATTTTATGTTAACTTAAAAAATAACAACTTTTCAATAACAACCCTTGTATATTGATTCAAATTCATTTTACTGCTGGAGGCTGCAATACAGTTCCCTGTGGAAATACTAAATTAATATTGCAACTCGATATCGATTGTAATAAATATTCGTTTCCTCACACGCCCCGACGATTCTACGTCCTCTTTATAACTTCATAACGGTATACATAGTACGTATGTATGTAAATACTTACGTTATATAAGTTCCCAGTTGCCAACACATACGGAAAGTGGTCTGTGAATGAATTTATGCAGAAAAGTCGTAATAGGATTTATATATTCCTAGTTTTAACTAATTACATTAAGTATTTTGTATAATAAAGCCCGGAAGTAGGATATTTTTAATTAGTCATATTTTTCAGAAAATATCTTTAGAGTTATGTTTATGAACTATTAAAAATAGTTTAAGATAAATTTTATTCTTCATTTTATTACTGTTTACGTTATTAAAAGTAAAAGAAGAAAAAGACAACCCATGAAGCAGAATTTGAAGTGTCGTCGAAAATAAGCATTTAAGGCGATGCTGAGATGTTTATATTCCTATAAATATAATATTAATCAGAAGTCTATTTTCATTTATTTAAATGACCGTACATCGCTCAAATTGAAGCAAAAAAAGAAAAAGCTTCGCCGAAAAATAAAAAACTACCTAGTTCTTTAATTTTTGGTGTGTCGTTTTTAAGTGAATATAGAATTAAATACAACAAATTCATGCATATATTTGTAACTTTAGTGTAACAAATGGTAAATAAAAATCAACTAATGTAGCGAACACAAAAGATACTCTAGAAATTGAAACACCACTTGAATAATGGCAAAGTAAATAAAGCAGTCTTGACCCGAACCGAACTGTATATCAATAGGACGTGCGTTATTTACGAATAAGTGAATGGGTACGTAAATCATTATATTTAGATTTCTCCCGATTCAAGAACAAAACAGCTTTGTAAAGTAAGAGATAAGCTCGCTTTTATTCCCTCTGCTGTATTTTATTTTGTGACGTTCAGTATATTTTTAACTTTACTAACTTTAAATACGATTTAGAGGACAGTGCAAACATATTTTTGAACTCAGACTTGCAATGGTCTGCAATCTAGCTGAGAGGTAGTCGACTTTGTTTTCCTTTTGCGAAAAGAAAGGAGGTTATTTATCTTTAAGGATGGCGTAGTAGTTTCAGTGGTTGCTTTGTGACAGCAACTGCGGCGAGTGTTGTGGGTCCGATCCCCACACGAGACAAAAAAATGTGTGGTCTACAAATATTTATCACGATTGTGGGTGTTTTTGTCCGTTGTTTGAAGCTAGAGTCCCCAGAAATATAGGAATGATGCCTTGTTCGGTAGTTGTCTTTAAAAAAAACAGGTATTTATATACTAAAAAGCATTGTGTATACGCTCTGCGGTCCCAAAGCTTTCTTCTTCAACTTAAGACCGTAGTTCTTGTGAAGCGTCCACACATTCTCAGTGTGCCCAAAAGTCGTTAAGATAAAAATACAGTCAAATGCAAACGAAGGCTAAGCTATTGGTATTCCATGTCGAGATAGATTTAACTGCGAAATGAGGTTTCACATTTTTATTTTCACGTTCCAAAGAAAGCTATTAGCATTAATTTAAAAAAGTGGCAAATCGTTTGCAATTGCATCTGGCTAAAGGCCTGGATTACTTACCAAGGTCGAGTAAAACAGCACACATTAGCAGCACATAGTCTGGAATTGTACTCAGTGATGGCAATAGGCTTACCGTCCATCACGTGGTACTTAAAAATACAGTTGGCGAAATGTGGATGTAATACACCTGTGTCTAGTTAACATTATTATATACCTACTAGATTTTGGCCGCGGCTTTACTCGCGAAAAATGTAGGTTAGGTTAGAAACAGTATTTTTTTCTGGATGAAAGGTATCCTTTGTTCGCCTGATAACGTTGATGCGAAATTTCATGATGATCGGTCGAGTTGGTAAGGCGTGAAAGCGTAACAAACAACTAACTCACGCTAGTTTACACAAACAAATTTTCATATTTGTTTGATAAATATATTTAATTGATACCAAGCTTTTCATTAGTTTATACTCGACTCTAACCAAGTAGCTGTACTGAACTTGTTCATTGTTTCAATGCCATTCAAATCACCGTTCTGTATGTAACACATCTATTTTCTACATTCAAAATCCCAGCTTTCAGCAAATATAGACTGTTATAGATGAATACTGTCATTAAAAATAATGTTACGTTTTGGTCTCTGCCAGAATATTATGTTAAAACTAATTAGTAACACTATCAATAAATATGATGATCACGTGACGCAACTTCATTGGTAGACGAGACGAGGCTGACTGGGATATTTCAAGCCTTGAAGGGATAGACAGAGGTGTATTAAACAAAAATTTTGCCAGCTGTGATGCCAGGTCCTACTTAATAGAGCATAAGCATATTGCCATACAAGGCACAGACCCAGATTCCGTGCTACCAGTGAAAATTTCTTGACAGAAAATCCTAGAAACACTTTGCTGGGCCCTGGAATCGAATTGGAGGCTTCATGCACAGCGGTCACATTCACTGTCTCGGCATCATTCATACAGTCCTATAGAAGGAAGCAGTCAAAAATGGCATGTGATGGATGAATGTTGACCTCACAGAAAAAGTTGGTCCCTAAATAAAAATGTGAAAAGATAATACGAATAAATCTGACCACGTGACGCAACTTTCATAGTCACACGCGCCTGGTTGAACGACCGCGATTTCTGAGGATTACGAAAATGTGGGCATATTATATTGTAAAATTTCACGGCTTGCTTTCAGCGTACCGCATACGCATGAAAACTAAGTTATACGTTCATAACTGGTTCAGTATACTTCTTGGTCACAAGTCTTTGAACATAACCAACCTCCATTTCTGTATGAGAATATAAGACGTAGATATTCGGCTCTGTTATCAAATTGTTCAGACTTGTCTCGCCGAAACAATAGTCAGAGAGGCCCGCATTATTGCATAACGTTCATGTCGGATAGTACGAAAATCTCTTTGAGTTCGTTTCCATGAAATATATTTATATTGTAATAAGAACATAGATATACTTCATAGAAATGAATGTCCAATGGGACACACGATTTACTAAGTACGTTCATATATTTTATTCTTGACAGTATTGAAATGAATATAACAAGACTACCGATTAAGAAGATAGATAGGGATATCCCTAAAAGTAGTTGGTAGGCAGAGGTGTATATGTAATTCCACTTATATTTCGCCAACTATGGTTTTAAGGCTCAGTCCTAAATTTAGCTGGTACTGAGAATTACTCGTCAGTAAAACTCAATAACACCTTGCCCAACCCTGGGATTAAGCCCGAGACCTCGTGACCACCAGTCGTATTGTCCACAACTGCGCTACTGAGACAATACAAGTAAATAGATAGGTATTGCTACTGTTACTGTCAGTGCCATCTCTCGGCACTGTGGGGAAGCGCCCGGCCTTCAAATAATTTATTACAACGCCATCTATTTGGGTTTTACTGAACTACGTAGCTTGACAGTACGCGAAGTGTGCTACCACTTTTTTGTATTGCTTTGAGGAACATTCCGGAAATGGCGCTTCTAGATTCTAGAAGCGCGAAAGAGAGCGAAAATACTAGAGTGTTTGAAGCAGTTAGAGTGGAAAAGTGTTTAAGTAGTGTGTATGTGTGGTTTTTAAATTTAGCTAGAATAAAACGTGTTTTAGTCGGTAATATTGTTTAAATTCTTGTCCCTTGAACCCAGCACGTAACAATACTATAGAAGTACGCATTTTGCCGTTGCTACTAAGTCTATGCCATAAATAATTTACAAAACAGTCATTGAATAAAGCGAAACACTTATGTTGATAACGGCTTATGCTATCCCCAAAAATGTTTCAAAAGTAATGTGCCTACAATAATTTATGCACACACGCTAGCAGATTGCTTTTGCACATGTAAGCAATTTATTATACCATATGGGTGAGTTACGTTAGTTCTTTGACAATTTCATGCCTGAAACTAAGAACAGCGATAACACGTTGAAGAGAACTACAAGTTCACTGCTCTCTGGGTCAAAAGTTTTATATTTATATATAATTATATATAATTTATATATTGATATTTTAAAATAACAATTTAATTTAATTTCTACGTCACGTATTATCTAGTTGAATTTAGTGGAACCGTAGATAATTATGATGCATAATGTGATACGTGTAAATTAATTTGAAACTAACAGAATTATGGACGCGGATTTAGTCAAGGGATAGTTCTAGTATCTGATAAAGTTATTGCCATATCACAAAAAAACTAATTCTAATTTCGGGTCGAGCTAAGAATTAATTAATTAAGTATTAGGTTGGTGTTAGGTTGTTTGAAATGTTTCAAGTCCATGCAATGGAAAATATAAAAGTGCGTTGGTGGATGGCCTATTATATAAATTCTCACTAATCATGCCAGATTATGGTTTCTGATTGTTTCTTAACTTAACCTTGTTAGCAGCGATAGCTCAGTAGAGAGACCAACAGACTGCAATGCAGAGGGTCTCGGGTTCGAACCACATCGCGCACCTCTGACTTTCGGAAATTATATGACTTTTCGATATTACATGCTTATTGATTGACAATCGACGCTCCGTGCCTCGGAGAGCACGTTAAGCCGGCGGTCCCGGCTGTCATGAACATCTATGGCAGTCGTTATTGGGAGAGTGTCGACACAAAAGATCCCACTGGGTTGAAGTGTCGCCGGTCTGCAATGACTGGCCCCCACATAAGATAAGATAACTTAACCTTTTTCTATTACAATAGTTAGGGTGTGCATATATATAATATTATATATACTTATGTTGCTGTTATTTTATGTAGTGAACATCTTTCTAGAGCTTAGCTAGCAGATTGACGCAGTTCATTTACTAATCAGAAACTCTACAACTACCTCTGAGAGTACTTTTATTGCATGCGTAAGTGTGTAACAAATCAATGTTATGTACTATCTCATTCTCACGCATGCAAGAACAATGCATTCAGAAAGGATTATTACCTAACCTTTTATAAAACGACAATGTTATTTGAAAAACTTTACGGTTATGCTATATGTTAGATTTTACGATCAATACAGCGCTGGAATGGTTACAAAAGTCCTGAATGAAAACTCGTAGAAATTAAAACGAATGTTTGCCTAAGTACTGAAACAATAGCTCTCAATGTGTATTCATAAAGACATCTTGTTAATTATAGGCACTCAATTCTTCCAGACGGCTACATTTTCTGCGTTTTCTTTTAAACAAACAGAATTGCAAGTTGTTTTCCATAGCACTAAATCTTTTAGTTAATTTAGATCTAGGCGAGGGCCTTGGCTTTGTTCTAGACAGTAACGATCCGCATTTAGAGTTCTTTGTGGCTAGTATGCAAACCGTTTTTCTTTAGCACTAATAAAATATAGCGTGCGGTCCAAAAAATTTGCATAAGCTAAAAGGCGAGAAGCTGAATGGACCACTCGGGGATACTTTAGTTTATAAGTGCTGCTATTCTATTATTTGCGTCTGACATCAGTATCTTAGGTGGTTGTCTCTAGCAAATACGAGAACTAAAGATATTGTAAAACTATATAATTTACGTCCATCAACCGTAGTAACTTATTAAATTAATCATATCGAGACGTAATAATAAAATTGTCTACATATCGGCGTCTGTCTAACGACATAATACACCATAATGATCTTTTGTTGGACCTTATGCTTGCGCTTAATCGTGAGATCCCGGGCTTTATTTCTGATTTCTGATTACAAATTCTTAGCAGAAGTACAGCGTCTGAAAATTTGCCCTATTGATTGGCTATCCCTTATTACTTGGTAAGGCATAGCTGGTGAAATGTTGGCGTAATATAATTCCGAGCCTGAAAATAAATTTGGTAAACAATATATATTTAAGTCTTGTGTATCTTTACTATTAAACACATTATTTTTGGTGTATATATCGTCCTTAAGGATTTCTTCCCATTAAATTCATGTGAAATTTTTTCTAAACAGTTAAAAAAAATATTATATAAGCTTTACAATATCGCTAATATGTTGTTTTTTTTTCAGTATAACAGTATTGTTATATAAAGTGCAGGAACATAGCCACAGTGAGAAGTACTGCTTTTATTCGCCACTTCGCTTGCTATTCATTCAATCCATTACAAGATTCCTTTTAATGAATGTATAATTTTGTTTCGTATTGAAATGGCCTTTTTCAGAATTGCGATAATGTTATTTGATACATAGTCTTATTTTAAAATAAAGTAAAAGCAACTACAAGTGAGAAAATAAACGTTATTATTATTATATATATTTATTTGGTTTTATCCTCGCCCATTTCTGGGGACATTCACCAGAATTGCGGGCTTTTGGCCAAAACAACTCTGATGGTGAGATGTTTAATCAATAGATAAAAACTTTCTGACGATCCTGCATGTATTTAAGATAACTGCTTTCTGCATTTGTGTGTATGTGAGAGGATGGATGTTTAATGTTTTTAGGCTTGAATGGAGTGTTTTAGGTATGACGGCTGTGCTGGATATGATTATGGGGATGGTCTTGACCGTGTGAACTCGCCATTGGGTTTTGAGTTCAATAGTCAAATCTGCGTACTTGGAAAGTTTGCTAGTATGAGTGAAGCTTAAGTTGTGTGTGTTGGGTATGGCTACGTCTATGAGATATACGACTTTATTTTGTTTGTCGTGTAGTGTGATGTCCGGTCTATTATGATGTATTGTTTTGTCTGTAAGTATAGTTCTGTCCCAGTACATTTTGAAGTCTAGTGTGTCTAATATAATTTGAGGTGTGTATTTGTAATATGGTGTTTTTTCGGATAGTAGTTTGTGTTTGTAGGCAAGTATTTGGTGTATAATAGCTGCTACCTGGTCATGTCTGTGCTTATAGTCTGTTTGTGTGATTGGTGAGCATGCGACTGTGATGTGTTGAATTGTTTCAGGTTGTTTATGACAATGCCGACAATGATCGCTACTTAAACTGCTATCTCGGATGATGTATTTCCTGTAATTTTTTGTATCTATAACCTGGTCTTGGATCGCTAGCATAAAACCTTCTGTTTCAGGAAACAGCTCGCCTCGTTTTAGCCATGCGTTTGACGCTATCTTGTCAACATTAGGACTATTTAAGTCGATACGATGTCGGCCATGGAGAGATTTTTGTGTCCACATATCTATTTTTTGTTCTTTATTATTATTATTATTAACTATCAAGTTGATATCGCAAAGCAAACTTTTTACTGACTTCAAAAAAGGTTCTATGTTCGTTGCGTATATTTATCTCTTTTTTATATTTGTTCACCGATTTATCGGCTTCAGAAATAAATTTGATTAAATTAATTCATTGAGTAAAATAAATACAACACAAAATAAATACAAATTCCACATTAGAAATAAATCCTGTGTCTCAAAGGAACAAAACATTTAATATAATTTACCGAAAGTAATTGGCCGTCGTGGCAAATTGTGTAAAGGGATAAGGCATAACATGCGATCATTTTTAATTTTTAACAAAGACAGCGCCAACCCCATTAATGACTCCTGTGTCTCGGGGACTTAACAAACATTCAAATGATGGACACAAAGTCCATCAAGTCATGGAACAACCATTTGTGTATCACTCAAATGTTTGTCCCGTGTGTAGATTGAACCTACAACACTCGGCGTAGTGGCAATGGCGAGTTCGAGTAGCGCGTTCACTTAAACCACTACGCCATCCGTGAAGTTAAATATAGATAATAAGTTTTAAAGACAACAATATAATCAAATATAGATGATAGGCTTTAAAGACGACAACTGTAACATAACTTTCGAAACTATTTCAAGGTACTGCTAATATGTGTATACATAATATTCTGCTTATTCCTATAAATATATTTTTGCTTCTCGGTATTATTGAAAGCCGTTTTTGTTGTAAGCAAGTTACCTATTTTAAATTTCTTTGTTTCTTGTTATCACATGTTTCAAAATAAGGAATTCCTATTGGTTGTTTATAAACACGCACGCACACATACATTGTCATGTTGAGTGACGTTTAAAGTACGTGCTCTCGTTCTTGTCTTACCATAAATTATCTTATATGAATTCACGTCTGAACAATATAAGTTACACTCTGTAATATACATCGCACTTCGTACGAATACAAACAAGTATGACAATGTATTCAGAACCCTTATTTTAATCAAACAAAATCTGCCTGCGTCTGGGGACAACTCTCAACTAATTATTTAGCTATTTACGTCTTTAGACAAAAAATACGCAAGCACATCTCTTTTACAAGCTTCATTTAAGGAGTTAATGAATCGGATAATTTGTTACCACGTAAACTAATGTGCTATCCACTTTAATTTCTTTTTAATGCAATCGTGTAACTTCGGCAGAGCGAGCAAAATTAAGAAGAAATTACTTGAAAGTATTTTCTAAGCGTCGATGGGACTTAGAATTAAAAGTAGTAGGCAGGACTATGACTGTTGGAAAATATAAAATTAAATGAAATCGCAAATAGGTACAATACTTACGACTTAATTTTTTTCTACAGTCTTACATTTTCACTTCTGCCACAATTATTAATATAGCTTATAATTATTAATTTTAAATTATAAATTAAATAAATAATATTTAATTTATAATTTTCTATTCGAATTATATAAATTCAAAACTGAATAATAGTTATTCCCTCTTCAAAAATAGTTAAACAATACGTTAAGTCATCGTTCTAGGGTTGTGCTTAAATTAATATTTGTATTCAAATTTCAGTCAAACTTAGCAACTCTTAGTTTCAATGAATCATGAACTTTCCAAATTTTCGCCGACTAATAAGTACTAAAATAGTTTTTGACATATATTTTCATTAAAATCTCTAAACAAAATTTAGTAATTATTGCAATACCAACTAATAATGGTTTTAAGTCCGCTGCGTACGAAACCGCAACGACCTTTTCCTAAACCGAGTGAAATGGAATAATACGAACGCGGACACAGTAAAGGGCAAACCAAATCGAGAAGTAATCTATCAGTATCATATAGGACGTATGTCCTTAGCACGGACTATTACGAAATCTTTATGGTTACACACCGTTCGACAGCGAGTTCAGTTTGTGTGATCATGAGCGTTAGATCTTTTCTATTTTTGTGGTTATTGAGGCTGCTTAATAACTTAATTGCCTCCGATATTATTAGGTAGATTTCACAGGAATGCCAACAATTAACTAATTTAAATGAATCATTACACGCCCAAATATATACTTCAAAGGCATAAAATATTAAGTTCATCACTTTTTGAAGTTATGCTTCTTCTAAGTTAAGCTTCTTATCCATAGGATATTTTTTGTCGAGTTGCCCTAGCCAAGACGTGCCATTAAAACCCTTTGACTTTGAAAATAAAATGTGTTTTAGGGTAGTGTTTTCAATTATTCATGTTCAGGAGAAGTAGTATAGCGATCTCATTTGGACTATTTGCTATTCGTAAAATATAAAAAAAAAATATTAGAGAGTAATATTAATAAAACGTTTCAGTCATAACAACATGGTTTTAGAAACGGTCTTTCCACATTAGCACACAGTACATTGTACATGTACATTTATGTGTATGTACATTTACACTTTTTAAACACGTTTAGCTTCTGTAAAATTTCGCGCAGTATAATTGGCTTATGCTGTGATCTTTTAAAAGCCTTTGACTGCGTCGAATACTTTGGTATTACTAACTTAGGGCCACGAATTTCCCTAGATGAGATTTTAAGAAATAGATATGCATACAATTCAGCGTAATAGGTATATATCCGCGAATATAATGTTTATAGAATAGTTATATTACCAATTGAAACACTTTAAATAATAAGCAAAACTTAGAAGATCAACATCATCGTTTACTTAAAGATCACAAGTTTATTAATTTGCGGCACATACATTTACCACTACATTTAAATGTGCTTTATAAGTCAGCTATACGACGGGGTGATTATTAAATTAATGACTACTATAAATTCGTCCATCGGCGTATTGACGCCAAATCGGTGTCATTTGCGGCACATACATTTACCACTACATTTAAATGTGCTTTATAAGTCAGCTATACGAAGGTGTGATTATTAAATTAACGACTACTATAAATTCGTCCATCGGCGTATTGACGCCAAATCGGTGTCATTTGCGGCACATAAATTTACCACTACATTTAAATGTGCTTTATTAGTCAGCTATACGAAGGGGTGATTATTAAATTAACGACTACTATAAATTCGTCCAGCGGCGTATTGAAGCCAAATCGGTGTCATTTGCAGCACATACATTTACCACTACATTTAAATGTGCTTTATTAGTCAGCTATACGAAGGGGTGATTATTAAATTAACGACTACTATAAATTCGTCCATCGGCGTATTGACGCCAAATCGGTGTCATTTGCGGCACATACATTTACCACTACATTTAAATGTGCTTTATAAGTCAGCTATACGAAGGGGTGATTATTAAATTAACGACTACTATAAATTCGTCCATCGGCGTATTGAAACCAAATCGGTGTCTAGTCTGGAACTAGTCAATTTACTAAAGATAAAGTTACTTCGTTATTATTTTGTGACGTTAAAGTACAATTTTATATAAACAAATACTATAATGTCATTTTTTGTTTAACCCATGCAGACACGAGTGGCCTTTGTATTTATCACAAAGCGTACGTACATATATGTATGTCATTTATTGCTAAAATATTTTAAGGAACCTGAATTGTTCTATTTTGTTTGAATTATTGAGTACTTTTTTATAGAATTGTATAGTTTTACTGACTTAGTGTCAAAATTCAATAGCAATTGCAAAATAGTAGCTCCTAAGCTGCTTGCAAGTGTCTTCTCAACCTTTTGCATCAAACCTAGTAGGTAACATAAATGTTACAATAGTAACATTTGTAAACTAACTAATAACTATTCTATAACGTTCATAAGTGTTAATTTGTGATTTTAATTAGTGAATCATTTTGTTACTACTCCAACTCATCGAAACTCGTGTTATATGTTATCAGATACAAAGCTTTACAGGGTCCTAATATGGATCTTTTAGGCATCCCATTGAACATTATTAGGCTCAGTAATAATTAATCTGGGGATGAAATTCGTCTTTGAAGAGTCGACATCCCAAAGGCTTTACTTAAACATTAGTTACGTTATGTTGGGACGGATTAAGAAGCTAAATTGAGATGCAAGATTACTTAGGTTTGTCTTAGTGATTAATGTGCTGACGATACTGTCTAGTTATGTATAATATCTTTCTTAGTCTTGTTGTTAAGTACCTAATATAAAAATAAGTACCTACTATTTTATTAGATTATTACATTTAAATAGAAAGGAAACCTTTATTTATGTTTATAGATTGCAATAGGCAGTATTGATTATATCCAAACATCTACCACGTCGTGTTTTGCAAGTAGAATCTAGTGAAACACAATATCACTCTCAAATACTAAATAGTCAACAAAACATGCGTACAAAACATACATAATTATATCTACTAAGGGCTAGACAGACGTATAGACCCAAATTTTGCCATTTATAATTTATATGAAGAGCGAGCTAATTATCATCTCCTGAGAATAGATGCAGATTACGTGCTTATACTAAAAGCTTCTTCTCAAGAAAACCTAATAGTGCTATGCACGATATGAAAATCAACCTGATACCTCATACATAGTGGCATTCACTACCGCTGCACCAAGGAAATTAGGCCTAAAACTAGTTCAGATTCTATGTTTTATTTTTCATAAACAAACATATTATATTTATTATTTAGGATATGAACAATTTATACTACGTAAAATATATCTTGGATCCTTGAGATGTTATTTGTGTCACGCCCATCAAATTCTGTATTTATTGACAGTATTTTAATGTCAAAAAACAATTTAATACTTTATTGTTAAAAGTATACTAATAGTGACGTTCCTTGCGTTCTCTTAACTGAATTACCAAGTAGGTTAAGGTAAGCAGTTGTGTAAAATAAACCGAGATTTAACAAAAAAGGTAGGTATACATATGTATATTTGATCTCAATTTGTAAATCATAAGTTATCAAATATACATGTATCATAAAAAAATTATCTGTAACCACTTACACCTGCTATTTTAAAATATTTTATTTCAATCCAGCCATTTGTCGAATTATTTTTAACAGATAGGATTAATTCCCATTATTCGATTGTGAAGTATATCTATGCCGTTTATAAAACATTTATAGGTAGATTTATAAAACATTGATATTCGATTCAAATTGTTACGTTAAATATTTGGTATCTTTTTATGCAATTAATCAAAATTACATTCTCTGTGGGCTTTATTCTGCCTACAAATTTTAATACCAAAATGTGTTTGTTTGGTTATGCTTTTAGGATCTGGGCAGACGACGAACCTCAATAGACCGGATAATTTGTACGGCAGATAATGTACGAAAGCATGAATAAAGATATTATGGAAATTGAAATTAAACTATATGGATTTAATCGGGTTATTATTTTTAATGAAACACTATTATTACATAATTTCAAAACTTTTGACTACTATTGTTCAACACTGCACATAGTTACTATTTACTTCTATTTAAGATATTTAAATATAAATTAGTTTTATTTAAATGTATAACATTCGCGTAAACGTAAGATAGTACTAAGATATGGAACGCTGTGTAACGAATATGGAGGATGATATTAGAACAGGGTGTTACTCGGTACCCATCCGGCAGGACAAACCTCAGCCCACCGTTAATGAAATAAACTGGTCTGTACGGGCTAACTTAAGCAGGCAATGGTGCCGGGTGCGGGCAGTTTAGTCCGGTTTGGACGTATTTTAAGTACGCATGTTATACGACTCCTCTACACAAATTGCCACGACGACCAATTTATTTAGAAAATTATAATGAATGATATTAAATATACTACTAGATGTGTCTAGAGCGTTGCTCGCATCATAATTTTTACTAAAATATTATGTTTCTCTTCGCCATATTACCTATCAAAACTGTACAATATTTTACAATAAGTCTAACCCAACTCACTAACACTCGAACTACTGCTGTAGCCACAGAACAGAGAAATAAGGTCTATACTCTGTTAAATAAACATTTTACACCTAAGAAAAATCTCACGCTACTCTGTAAGATTTCAGGTGACATACATTGGCACAAAGCACAAGCATTTCTCACAAAATTCACCGTCATTTTTCGTGCAGGTATTAACTAAATCCCATAACTTAACCTGAGACATGAGACACGGTGAGAGGTCAAGCAGCATACGTAACGATGTCAGCGTACAGGTTTTATGATAGAGTGAGGTTACAGAAATAAAAAATGTGAATGTACCGTTTAAATATTTTTAGAGTATTCATGGCAAGTCTGATTTTTTACGTGGAACCCTTTTCAAAGATATTTTTTTAGTGCGGGGTGGCAGACATATCTTTAAGAACGTTATGGAGAACTTTCAGGCATCCAGGTTGCCTCACGATATTTTCCTTCACCGTTAAAGAAAAGTCCGAGGTGCCTTAGGACCGAACTCGACACCTCATTATATCTATACTAATAATATAAAGAGAAAAATTTTATTTTTTGTTTGTTTGTAATGATTTAAATCCAAAACTAGACATCCGATTTAAAAAAATATTTTGCCATTATAAAGCTATATTATCACTGAGTAACTTAGGCTATAATTCATTAAAAAAAATAGTAATCTTACACCTAACCTACCTCTTACGCGAGCAAAGCCGCGAGCAAAAGCTAGTACTATATAAAAAGCATGTTACAAAAATGACCTTGCCGTCATTATCGTATGAAATTAGTAACGAGTGAATGGTCTTGGCGCGATGGGAGGCTGATTCCACGAGTCTGGTTATCATGGGTTCGGCAATATGAGAAACTAAATATATGACTTGGTTATTTAGACGCCTGTGGTCGCAAGTGCGGTCGTTATGTTTAGTTTACCTACCTCTAAATAAAATTTGAGGCCCACGTGGTTCATACCATTGCGCATGTTTTGTGCAATGACTGACACACTCTGTCAAACAGCATTCTGTTACATTTAGTTCACAAGTGGAAATATCAACGTCGGATATAAGTGCAACTATCATCTGCAATACGAAAACGTTGTTTATGGCATATTTTTCATTAAAATGACAGACGACATTCTTTATACACATATGTACTCTTGTGTCGCAGGATATTCGCAAAATCGTAGATACCTGTCAAAATACGACAGCTAACAAATAATCCAAGAGCGTCGGGAGCTTCTATTTACGCACGCACACCTGACTACGCGGAAACAACGGATTATGAATTCAACCCTTAAATATACAGAGGAAAACATTATATTATTTCGGAAACTAGTGAGTGTTCTAAGAAATACAATTTGGTGCTGTGATTTTTGTAGCCTTTTACTAGATTTCTGCGTCATGTTTGCACGCTGCGAAAATTAATTTGCAGAAAGACAAAATTAATGAAATACTTTAAATATTTCTGAAAAAGAGTATATGTTATTGTTTTTGTTTTATTCCGCAAAATGCGATAATAACTCACTTCTAAATCTGCAAAAAGTTTAAAGTGAAATTTTATTACTTACTATCGTAGTAACAGATTTTAATCTGTTGCTAATACTGTAAGTTTAAAAAAGTATATTTGTTGTACATATATAAGCATCTACTTAAACTTAAGCATGTTTAAACTGCTTAATAAGTAAATGCCTAATACGAATTTGAGCTCAGCGGATTATGCTCTCAAATCTGTAGCTACTTAAATGAAGTACTTCCACCGACTAAAAGAGCAAATAACCCTATGCTCTTAGCGACAAATAAAGAGTGATGTCAAAAAACGATTCTTAAGTGCGCGTGATTGCTTGGTGTTCCTAAGTTTCTTAGTCAGACTAGCCGTTCGCATTTAGGTACACCTCTCTGCGGTAAAGAGGAGCGGAGAGGTTATATCGTGTATACCCGGGTAAAGCCCCGGGTACTACCGACTAAAAGACTACGACTACTGTTACTACATCAGCGATGGCTCCAGCAATGCCCAGAATGCATAAGCGCCTGCAGGCAACGAATCCGGGGCGACGCCCTGGTTTATCTATAGCCAGACCAGCTAAGACCAATTGCTACAAAATACATTGTACATTATCTTTACTTTTTTATTTTCTCTTATATATTAAAAGACAACTCACGCAGTAGGAAGTAATCCTATGACACAGGGGACTTTACAGACATTCAAATAACGGACACAAAGAATACCCAGACTCGGAACAACCATTTGTGGATCACACCAAGTTTTGTCCTGTGTGAGATTCGAACTTGCAGCACTCGGCGCAGTGGCAGTGGCGAGGCGACCAATTAAACCACTACGCCAACTGTGCATCTTGACATCATATAAAAATACTCTACTTAACTCTTACTTACTTACTACTTACTTAACTCGAAATTTGAAAGTAAGGCAATTTGAACTCTAATTGTATATGTTAAATACTAATATTATATTCGTGTTAAATCTTTGCAATAGGGTTCAAATTTGTTTAATCCAAAATACTGAGATAAGTCTCTGTTTTATTAAGGATGCGATGTGTACTAACAGTTTTGCCTATGAACCTCATTACTTTTATTAAGTATTTATATAACTCAACAACAATTATATAACATTCGTAACCTATATCATACATAATTATTTATAATAGTAGCTGCTAAACGTTGAAAGCTACGATCTATGATAGCCGTAGATATTAAGTAGATTAAATATTGCTAATTTCAAAGTAAATGGGATTGAAATGCAGGATGAGTGAAGTGTGCCAGCATGGTGGCCTAATCCTGAGGCACGAGACCAGCAGCGGTATAGTTTAACATTTGAACTATACCGCTGCTGGTCTCATGCCGCTGATTTATATATGATAATGAGTATACTGATAATATAAGCCCATTGTCTTATATTATCAGTATATTTATTAATGAGCTCGTATTACACAAAATATTAATTGAAAATAAAACCGATCAGGACATTTCTTTACTTGGTTATACGTATTACGTAGTAATTCTGTTATTTTACATCATTACCTGTGTTTGTTTAGACAGCACCAATATTGGCGCGCTCTTCAATCAACCAAACAGCCACCAGACATCCAATATTGTCCTTGTTAAAGAAATTGGTTGGACCGAATTCTTCATGTTAATCAAAGGGAAATATGGGGAATATAAGCTTGACATCCGCAAATTGAAGTACCAATTAGGAGAAATGTTGACATGTTCTTATATCATATGATACCGCCGTGGCTACACATTAGGCAGGACATATTTAAAATAATTGTACCATCGATTCGAGAAGAAGAAGATATTATATGATCGTAATTCTAGTTTTCTCAAATTATTCGTGGCTGGGTTTTCTTCTAATACTTGAAACGGCTGAGTACTATTATTATATATACATATATATGTAAAGTAAAAGCATGTGTGCGGTAGTCAAGCTATTTATAAGTCGTAAGCTTTTTCAATTTACTGATGTGACTAAAGCATTACCTATTTAACACTATTTATATACAAAAAATTATGATGATATTTAGGTTTTAAGTATTTGAGCATGTAAACTATATTGGTGCGTTATGCTTAGCCCATAACTAAAAACTACTGTTAGTAGCGTTGGTATACAAATATATTAGAAAATAATCATTTGTAGTCATTTACAAGAACTTTCTTTTCGAGCTCAGGTGTTTTTGCGCTATTTTACATGTTTTGATTTTTATCTACACTCGATATATTATTTTCTCGGATTCTTTATTTTTATTATTTGTATAAATCAGAACAAATCAAAACACTTTATAAATTACAATACGAGTGCATAATAAAGCTTAAAATTTTATGAAATCTTACATTTACGTACTTTATTATATTTGTACAGGTGATTAAATTAGTAAAATGTGGCAGATTTTATAAACAGTTTACTTTTATAAACACACTAATCGGGTTTACCTTCGCCTCGTGTTTCACATTTAATAAGAGTTGAAGAAGTTCCTGAAGATCAAAATATAGACACCTTAGTATAAAATCTCAACAAAACCTCTTACAGATAGCAACTAACTCCAATAATCTATCACGCCTGAACATCTAGGTGTGAAAAGAACTTTTACGGGGCATCGTCAATCTTAGGCGACATTTAATTCCGTCCCGGGACACTCACTTACGTTAACAATATTGTATTTGTTCCAAACATTTATGTTCAGGTGTAACATTTTCTTCTTTTAACCTAGAAACCAAAGAATTTAGATAAATGTTATTATAAATAAACTACAATATGAAAGGGACAAAAACATCGTACGACCTACTCATTTACACTAAGAATTGAAGCAGCTTATAAGTAAAATAAATTTTGGTAATGACTAAAATTGCATTATGACTAAAATTGGCCAGATTGATATATCATAATTATTGTTAAGTAGAAATTAAAAATAATATTTGAACATATCGATAATATAAACATGATGAGTTGAGAAAATTCAGAATACTTTTGATAATCATGTATGTAGGTATTTAGTTTTATTACTCAAATTCATTTCTGAATGATAAATAATATATAAAAATCAAGGAAAGTGTGTCCACTCTGAAAATATAAATAAAAAACAACTGAATCTGTCAGCGTTATCAAAGTTAGTGTAAAATTATTATGCTCCGCAATTATAAGTCTTTAATAAATTATTAGGACATTTATCTCATTTAAATATAACATTACGCGTTGTTGATTAGTCAACAAAGTGTCAAAATCAAACTCGTGTCCGGTGATTTAATTGCCTGTTGTCAATCCTAGCAGTTAACTAGCGGATGACGGTGCATTTTCCATTTTCAAATTTTGGAGAAAAGCTGTCTCTAAGGTTTTAATACTCATCTCGCTATAATACGGTTACAATAACGGGAATGCTACCAATCAGAGCCAGTTAGATAAGCATTGTTCATTAGAAGCACTCGATGTGATCTAATTGCCAAAAGATTTATCGACGTCATTTCTCATTAACTAGTACTCTTGTCATTTTAACTAAGTAGTTGCAGAATTTTCAAGGTCATTTTGAAGGTGAGTATAATTATTGAGACTGCTTCGGTGGCACAGTGGTTTTAGATTTGCTTGCTGTGCATCAGGGTTCCGTTTTTCGATTGGGACGTTTTTCTGTCAACAAATTCCTAGTAACAGTACGGTGCCTGGAAACGTACTCGTTCGACGACTAGTGCGTCAAGTATTGTGGATTCGATCACAATTGACAAAACAAAAAGATTGATAGCACAGCTGTTATAAGATGTAATAATGTTACAACTTATCAAAATGATATTAATGAATGCCTTCTCAATATCATCAGTTGGATGAATAATAATAATCTCGTGATTAATTTAAAAAAAACTAAGGTAATGCACTTTCATCAACGGCAACCACATCCAAATATTGATCTAACTTATAATAACCAAAAAATAGAAGAAGTTAATAATGCTAAGTTTTTAGGTATAACCATCGACAGTAAGCTTACTTGGAAACCCATGATAGAAGAACTCTGTAAACGTCTGAGTAAATCTGCTTATGCACTCTTTCATTTATCAAAAAAGGTAAATAAAGATACGTTACTGGTAGCATACCATGGACTTGTAGCTTCTGTGCTGCGATATGGCGTAATTTTTTGGGGGCAGTCGACTGACCGTGAGCTTGTATTTAGGATGCAAAAAAGATGTGTCAGAGCAATGTGTAATATAAAAACAACGGATAGCTGTAGACCCTATTTTAAGTCTTTAAAAATACTTACCCTTCCAGCATTATACATACTGGAAATTGCATTGTTTGTAAAAAAAAACACACAACTGTTTACAAAAATATCTTCCACTAAAAAAACTCCATTGCGTGCTCAATACGTAAACAAACTATGTAATCAAAAATGTAAGACCGCATTGATGCGAAAAAGTTTTTTTGGTATGGCACCTAAAGTGTTTAACAAAATTCCTAATGACATAAAAAACTTGACATAGTATAAATTTAAAAAAGCTCTTATCAAATTATTAATTGACAAATGTTATTATAATGTAGACGAATTTTTGAACGACCAAATATTAGAATAATGAATATTTTTTTTTTTTTTATGACATTATGTAATGACTCCTAATGGGTCCCTTATAAATTTGTATTTCTTAATTATGACAAAACATAGCGCATGCCCTATTTATGTAAACACCTATGTATACACCTATGTTTCACAAATAAACTGATTGATTGATTGATTGATTGATTGATTGAATATGAAACATAAATGTATGTGATGGTAGTATCTTATTGTCTGTTGTTTCAACGTTGAATGTAAGAATTATAACTCCTAAAATGTAACTTTATATCCACATATATTATGTACCCATGTAAATTACCTACTACTTACAATCCTAATTATTTCACTGCTAGTGGACAGTGGTCCTTCGCTAGATTTATGACGTTATGTTTAACGTCATAAATCTAGCGAAGGACCACTGTCTCCCAAGATACAGGTTCTTACCTAGAATAGGCGACAGGAATCTTATACACATAAAAGTTCAATGCTACTAGTTCTTAAGTAATTATGTCATATCATCATGTACTATCTGTAATTTGATATTTATGAAGTTTCCTGCGGTTGCGATTGAGTAGTTATAGATTCTGAATCTCGCGGCCGTATGAAGTTATTATGGGCTAGTGTATTACGTCATCCGTACTATTATAACTTTTTTTGTACCCAAGTATTTGTAATATCTAAAGTATTTTTATATTTCTGTTATCATTGTCTCTTGGCTACTTATACTGAACTATCAGCAGAGAAAGAACTCAAAAAGATTTAAGGACCATTTCATTTTAGTTAATCAGTACATTCACATATGATGTCAATGTGGTCTAAATACGTAAAGGCATACATAATCTATATCGTAAGATAACTGTTCAAAATAGAATTTTGATGTAGTCTAATAAACATCAAAGGAGAAATGAAGTGCAATTTAAGTTAATTGTACGAGCTTCATACTGACGCTAGATCGGAGCTCAGTTTTGAACAGCTTTTGTTACAAGAAATAGCCCTTTGGCAAGTTTATAAAGTCTTAGCTTATGCCCGCGGCTTCGCTTGCGTGAAAGTAGGTTACATTAGGTTATGTTAGTAACAGTACTTTAAAAAAATGTTATAATAATAATATCAGCCCTGTATTAAACTGTCCCACTGCCGGGCACGGGCCTCTTCTCAATGTGAGAACTGTTAGGCCATAGTCCACCACGCTGGCCCAATGCGTGTAGGCAGACTTCACATATCTTCGAGAATATTATGGAGACCTCTCGGACATGCAGGTTTCGTCACAATGTTTTCTTTTACCGTTAAAGCAAGCGATAATTAACTGTTCAATACGCACATAACTTCGTAAAGTCAGAGATGCGCGCTTCGGGATCGAACTCGAGACATCTGCGTAGCAATCAGAAGGTTTTCCACTAAGCTATCGCTGCTTACAACGATATTAAAAAAAAAATTACTCTGTGATAATAGAGCTTTCTAATTGTAAAAGAATTTTTAAAATCGTATGGTTTGTTTTTGAGTTTAATCCTAACAAACAAAAAATTAAATCTTTCCGCTTTGTAATATTCGTATAGACAATGTGTAAAATCTGGGTATCTTCTTCTTTAAATAAGCACAACAGTAAAAATATGATTAACATTAAAACATTTAAATTATTAAAGTTTTCTGTATCGACTTCAGTACTTTACTTAATTGATAAGTAAAGTGCAAAGTTCGTTCCTGTGGAAGATTTTAATTGAATAACACTTTTAGACTTAATAATTTTATAAAATTGTTGCACTATTTTGAATTGGCTTTTTAACTATTGATTTTAATTAATAAAGTTGATGAAACGTGCTGCTAGTTATATTTTAGTTTTGTTGTGTGTTGTTGTGTGTTTGTTCCGTAGCCAGTGTCCGTTCGTAGGTCACCCGCGGTTTCATCCGCATTTATAATTACTGCGCTGCCCCCGTGGGTCGTGGCATGATGTTATATATCCTTCCTCGATAAATGAGCTATCCAACACTAAAATATTTTTTTAATTCAGACCAGTAGTTCCTGAGATTAGCGCGTTCAAACAAACAAACAAACAAACAAACAAACTCTTCAGCTTTATAATATTAGTATAGACTAGCGATCCGCGCCAGCTTCCAACGGGTAGTACAAAACCTTAACAAATTAGATTATGTTAACATAATTATATAAAATTGGTAACGCTTAATAATGGCGTAGTATAAATATAAGATGAGACGGCGATTTATTCAAACGTAACTGACGTATTAAATAATAAATTACATTACTCATATAAGCATATTATTTCCGCACGTGTATGTTTAATTATTTTATATATAAACGTGCCGAAATGTTTTATAGGAGCGAGCCTAAAACAAGGCACTGTTTCTCTATGCTATTACTGATAACATCTTGACATAAAAATGCAATAACACTTTGCTCAATCTTGGAATTGAATCCGAGACTTCCTGCACAGCTCGAATAATAAACATAATTATTACTTTAAATAATTTCCGACAGACTTTAGCCTACTGTCATTAATGATTTTCGTATATAACGCAAGTAGTTGGTGTGGGCTACATGCGCCAACTATCGGCTTGTGATACCTGCACAAGATTATTATACTGTTACTCACAGGTTCGATCGCTATCGCTAAGCAGCGATAGCTCAGTGGGGAGACCAACAGACTACAATGCAGAGGGTCTCGGGTTAGAACCCACGTCGCGCACCTCTGACTTTCGGAATGACTTTTCGAAATTATGTGCGTATTGATTGACAATTATCGCCTGCTCCATGCCTCGAAGAGCACGTTAAGCCGTCGGTCCCGGCTGCCATGAACATATAGATGTGAACAATAATGACTGCCATAGGGCAGTCGTTATTAGGAAAGTCAGTACCCTCTAATATCCTGACACTGGTCTAGCCTTAGGGTATCGTTAGCCTTTGGGTTGCTGAGGTCAGGTGGCAGCCGCTCCGTGTAAAAACTGAGATCCAGTCAAATTCGGTTAGACTAGAAAAGCCGACCCCAAGTGACTTGGGAATAATAAAGGCTAAGGGAGAAGACTCATAGGTTCGATCGATTATTTATTAATTTATTAGGAAGACCAACAGCTTTGAAATACATAGCAACATCAATAATATACAACAGAAAGCCAATGATAGGTCTCCACGACTAACTCTTGAATAACAATGCGTGGACAGTTATTATCTTATCACGTAATAATCTAAAATATAAGAAATAAAACAACATTAATGAGCACCTTTACCTTGTAAAGAAGTCAAAACTCAGCATGCGCTTCACCGCGTCCGGTTTATCTGTGAAAAGCGTAATAGATCGTTTTAAGATACCTTTGTTGCCCGCGTTATGTACTAGTCATAAAAATAGTCGGCCTCGATGGCGTAGTGGTTAGTGTAACCGACTGCCACGCCTGAGGTCGCAGGTTCTAGTCCCGCACAATTCAAACATTTGTGTGCTTGAATATGGATGTTTGTCTTAGTCTGGGTGTTTCTATGTATAATATGTATGTATTTACAAAAAAGAAGTATATATGTATGTATGTTTATCCATTGTCTAGTACCCATAGTACAAGCTCTGCTTAGTTTGGGCTAGATGGTGTTGTGTGTATGTGATAGAATATTATATTATTATTATATATCTAAATTCATTAATTCATAATACCTAAAGAATAAATGTATCTTCTTCTCCCTAGCCTTTATTATTCCCAAGTCACTTGGGGTCGGCTTTTCAGGTCTATCCGGATTTGACTGGATATCAGCTTTTACACGAAGCGGCTACCACCTGATCTCCGCAATTCGAAGGCTAACGATACCCTAAGGTTAGACCAGTGTCAGGATATTAGAGGGTACTGACTTTCCCAATAACGACTGCCATAGATGTTCGTGGCAGCCGGGTCCGACGGCTTAACGTGCTCTCCGAGGCACGGAGCAGGCGATAATTGTCAATCAATACGGATATAATTTCGAAAGTCATATAACAACTGAAAGTCAGAGGTGCGCGACGTGGGTTCGAACCCGAGACCCTCTGCATTGCAGTCTATTGGTCTCCCCACTGAGCTATCGCTGCAATGTATCTTAACAACAAAAATACCTGCAAAAAGCACATTAATATAAGTGACAATAATATAATGGTTGCAATTATAACCAAATATTATTTACAATTATTTCAAAGCAATTAAAGTAAAAAAAGAAGAAGCAGCGATAGCCTAGTAGGCGACCGTTGAACAGCCACGCAGAGGTCTCGAGTTCAACCCCAAGGCACGCATCTCTGACTTTTCGAAGTTATGTGCGTATTAAATAGTTAATCATCGCTCGCTTTAACGATGAAGGAAAACATCGTAAGGAAACCTGCAGTTCTCCATAATGTTCTCGAAGATATGTAAAGTCTGCCAACCCGCACTGGGCCAGCGTGGTGGACTATATGGTCTAACCCTTATCACACTAAGAAAAAACCCATGCCCAGCAGTGGGACAGTTTAATACAGGGCTGATATTATATATTGAACTAAAATAAACTAAACTAAATAACTAAAAGTATAACATCTTACGTTTAAATAACATTAACCAGCTTGATTGAAATATCAACTGTAGCTGTATGAAAGCTAGTAAATAGACACCAATGTGTGTCATTTGTAATCCTATCTAATCCAAACTATTACATGAAGCAAAGATTTGTAATCAGTAAGCTCTGAAATATCTAACCGGATTTTAATCATTCTTTCCCATGGTTTGCATGACTGCTAAAAGGCAACGGAAACGTGAAATTGAAAAAGCTTAAATATAAGTAATCAGTAATTAGTAAAAGTGTTTAACAATAGTAGTTTATAGTTTCAAAATGATGTGATAATAGTGTTTTATAAAAAAAGCAACGCTAAGCGAACTTGTTTAATTGCAATATATAACATTCGCGTAAACGTAAGACAATATTAATGCCTTCTCAAATAGAAAGCAATTTTATTTAGAAGCAGCACAGGCTATATAACGTAACGCTACGAGCAACGGTACCCAAAGAGCAATCATTAAGACGGGTAAATCTGCGAGGGACAGCTAGTTAAATTAAAAAGAAATACCTTCAAAATTTTACACACATAATATCTCCGTAAATAAAACCGTATCCTTAACGGAGCTTAACCAAATCAGAATATACAAGGCTTTATCATGAACTTAGTGCCTTATATAACATTGTTCAGCAAAATAATTAAGCGCGAAACCAAAACACGGTGGCATATCACTCACGAGCGTCCCGGTGAGAAATATCCGGGTCATATGTTCGGCGGTATATCCGGAATAATCCCAGAATGGAGCGCAACAATTTGTCTATGAAACCTCGGCTCTTCGTGCTTGCGTGTATGTTCTTTCAAAAGGAACGGTGTAATAGACCAAAGCAAGACGTAAATACTATTTTAGGAAGAAAAATGTAATTGTACGAAGGCCTGTAAGCCAAGTTAGTCGTAGGACTTAACAATGTTTAATTATTTAAATAGCGTAAATAGTCTTAAGCTTATGTGTGATGTTCAACACTGCTTTGAACATTAGTTATTAACAAGAAGCTTTAAAATCAATCAGTGAATGCGTAAACAATGCTGTACAAAAAGCATTGTACAAAATGTATATTTCGATTCGATTACAACTAAGATAGCTCTCGTATTAGGAATAATGTCTGCGTTGCGGGGACTTTACAAACATTTAAACAACGTATACAAAGAACTCTCAGACTCGGAACAACTATTTGTGGATCACGTTTTTTGTCCCGTGTAGAGATCGAACCTTTAACACTCGGTATAGTAGCAATGGGGAAGCGATCACTAAGACCACGACGCCATCCATGCAATCATTCATTATGTTATTTTTATAGCTACTTTAACTAATAAACAGAATTAATAATGCTTTTCTTTACAAATAACAGAGTACGAAACACAAAAAGAACATTAATAATGGTGCAAGTACACGATGCAAGCTGGCACGGACTAAATACTCGAGTTAAACTTTGTTTACAAGATGCATGCAATTCGCGCGCATGCCACAACTTGTGCATGTTACTCGCGTCTTGCGGTTGCGTACAAGAGGCATTAACGCGGCCCTTCGAAATACCAGCCATGGCAGCGTTTGAGTTCTGGCTTCACTTAGTTATAGACAAGTTGTATAACTGGTTAACTAGACTTATATGCTATGTAGTTTGTACTAAACAGTAACTCAAATAAAGCATATATGCCAAAATATTATTGAAGGCGTAGGTAGAGATCTTTCACTCTTACATTTCTTCAGCATTCAAATCTTCATGTAATAGGGGACGTGTGAATTATCGGTAACTAGGAACTTTACCAGATTCCTAACTGCTACTAAAAATATTTAATAAAATAAACGCTATAACATATTACGTGACTCGAGAATTGAATCCAGGCTCTCAAGCAAATACAAGCGCATACTAATGCCACAGGACTAACAAAGCAGTCCCTACCTACAGCAGTATCAATGCAAAAAATCAAAATATATGTACAAGGTTTAAACTGAATTTTGCTAATTGGTTAGTCGGCTTACCGTTTACAATTCTATTGTTTATAAGAGGTTATTGTTTATATAGATTCCGTAAATTGATTTGACTGACGGGGTCCTTTTATTATTGGGTGATGTGATTCCCTTCCCACTTGGTACAGCGAAGAGGTATTTCTACTGTCTAAAACTACACTTGTGTTCGTTGTCTTATCCTTTACGTTCCGATGCGACGAGTCCTCTTTCTATTCCTTTCGAATTACGCGACCACAGCAGGCATCGGCCCTGCACTGGCAGGTCCCACTAGAATACTGATAAATTGAGAGCGAACGATAAACTGCCCGTAGCTCGCCACCGTCTTCGCTCACGGTAGTCGACGATCGTCAGGTACTCTTCCGATTGTCCGGACCTCCGAATGTCCCCTGCAGCCGGGACATGACAATCCTTACTCCTTCACGCGTACCGGCTTCTCCTTTACTACACCGTTACCGATGAGGACTGCGACTGCTGAATATATAAGAATACTATATTTTGCCGGCGCTTTGCTCGCGTAAATGTTCCATCTCTCGGAAACCGTACCGTTTTCTGGATGAAAGGTGTGTCTTTTATACCTATGTCAATGTGAAAGAGTAATAAACAAACAAACTCACATTCGAATTTATAATATTAGTTAGGATATCAAATTAAATAATAACACCCAATGTCATTATTAAAACAAAAGATTCTTCTTTGAACCCAATGCCCCAAAACCCTTCAATTACAAAATAACAGATATACTGTAAACTTTTGAAATAAACAGCTGTTTATGCCTGTTCAGTTTACTTGCCCAAGCATCGAATAAATTAAAACTTTCACAAAGTACATTGAATAAAATCAACCGTCTGGAAAACAGAATAAAATCTTATTCAATTCAACATGTCAATAACGTTGGCAAGCATCGCACTTTTACAGTAGAAACTAGCACATTGCCAACAAAGATCTTATTTAATTGCGTTGATATTTCAGTCGGCAATTTACTTAGTAACTTTATAATTAGTTTTTTAGTGACTAACTAGGAGACAACTTTATAATTACTCTCGCAGATAAAGAACAACTTTTCTTACTACTCAACTCGAATTGACTTCGTTACAGATTCTATGTTGAAAATAAATCCTTTAAAAAGTGTAGGTGCGCTTGGATTACTTGAGGACTAAAGTATTCAAGAAGTACCAAACAAGCTTCAAGATTGTGGCGAAAGCGTTAAATTAATTCACAAAACAAATCTAAGAAGAAAAATGTCCGTAGAAAAGCCTTTAGGCGTTTCACTCAAGATTTTTTATTCAAACGCTGGTCTTGGCAAGTCGTGTTAATTTTTTGTCAGACTTAGCGTACCTATTTTATTTAACACTTATGTGCTACGGAAATTAATTGAAAGCTCTCTATTATGTCTTGATGTCTATAAATAATGTGTAATCATAATTTTTCACTTAAGTAACACATTAACGATGAATATTGAAAGAAAGGGGGAGAACGCTATCAAATTTTAAAGACTCTATTTTGCGCGCGGCTTGCCTCGTGTAAATGAAGATTATGACATGGAAGAGTACTTATTATCTGGGTGATACCCTATGTCCTTTTCTGCATACCTGAAAACGTGTATGCAATCTTTCATGATAATCAGTCGAAAAGTTATGGCGTGAAAGCGTAACAGACAAAGAAACACACGAACAAACTTCGCATTTATAATATTACTAGCTTTTGCACGCGGCTTCGCTCGCGTAAAAATAGGCTATGTTACTCGATTATAATATAGATTTCTCATGGTTAAAGAATTTACAAAATCGTAGAGTAGTTTTTGAGTTAGGCCCTTACAAACAAACAAGCAAAATAAAAAAAATACTCTTTATAATATTAGTATAGATATAGATAAAGGTATAGATATCCCTTTGATAAATAAATATTAAATAAATCGTTCTTAAACAGATTTTTATTTTAATCGTGATTGCATTTTGCCGTACTAATTGGAAGTTATGCTCAATTTGTTTTTACTGCACAAATGGCGTAGTGGTTTCGGTGGTCAAACTGTCTCTGCTAGTGCTCCGAGTTTGTGGGTTTGTTCTCCACACGAGAAACGAAACCACAAATGAACACAATTTATTTTTGATTTACATGTAGGTGCTGCGACTCTGTGCGTACTTTTGATCGTTGTTTCAATATTTATTGTAAAGTCACCCGTTCGATTCAGGGAATCCTGAGTGCATATCAGCTATTAAATATAAAGTATTTGTGTATCGCTCGCTTTAATGGGGAAGAAAAACATCGTGAGACAATCTGCATGTCCGAGAGTTCTCCATAATGTTGTCGAAGATATGTGAAGTCTGCCAACCCGCACTGGGCCAGCCTGGTAGACTATGGCCTAACCCTTCTCACACTGAGACCATAACATACACAGTAGAACAGTTTAATACACGGCTGAAATTATTATTATATACTTTGTGTTATGCTGGTAGTTGAGTAAATGTTCTATAAATATATTGAGCCTAACTATTGTTACCTGCGTGGTAAAATAATCGGCTTTATGTATAGCCTCGGCCGACTATCGATCGGATTTTGACACGTAAAGCGGGTTCTTAACTACTAGTGTTCCTAACTAATATTATAAATGTGTAGTGAGTTTGTTTGTTTGTTTGTTTGTTACGCTTTCACGTCTTAAAACTAATAATTAAAATGCGGCATTGAGTTTGTTTGTTTGTTTTGTACGCTTTCACGCCTTAACTACTCAACCGATCAACATAAAATTTTGCATAGACATTGTCGGGGGTATAGAATAGGACATAGGGTACCTTTCATCCAGAAAAAAGTACTGTTGCACACCTTTTTTTTTTTTTTTTTTTTTAACGTGGGGGAATGCTTGATGCATACCCCTCCGCGGGGGCGGGCGGAGGGGTTATGTCGGACTCGCCGGGGTAAAAGAAAGATGTTAAGAAGAAAATGTACCTCCCGGGATACCGACTAAACCTACCACGGTGTTCCTCGACAAAACCACTATCGACGGGGCCGCGCGAATCACTTTCGCATGCGGTCGCGACCCCGCCGAGGATTCGGCCCGCCGTATGAAACGGCAGGCCACTACACGAAAGACCTACCCAAAGGCACTCCTCACAAATTATCCCTACTGTCCCCCCTAGAGGGGAGACGGACTCGAAACAACAGAGGCGCGCGTGGGAACACGCACGCCGCCTCTCGGACCTGGTGCTGAACGGATGGCGGGCAGGCCCACAAAGCCCGCCACCCCCAGGTCAAACCTCAGGGTGGCTGGAGGTCGTCCCGCGCCCTCCGGCGCCCGGCTCTGCGGTTGGGGAGAGGGTTCAAACGCTCCCTCTCCCGCTCCGCCGCCTCCTTGATGGAAATGACTTCCTCACAGAAGGAGGCGACGGCGTTCCACGACCTCTCACTCCGGACCATAGACTGAACTACGGCCGGGAGCGAGAGGGCAACCAATCCGACTGCCGCGATCAATTCACGGCGCTGCGATGCCCAGGCGGGGCAAACCGCCAAAGTGTGCAGCGCCGTGTCCTCAACAACGTCGCGGCAGTCGCCGCAGTGGTGACAACCGGGCGTCTCTTGCCGGCGTATGCGACACAGGAACTGGCCAAAACAACCGTGGCCAGTCATTACCTGTGTCAGCCGGAAGGTGAGGGCGCCATGGCGCCTCTCCAGCCACTCCTCAAACACGGGACTTACCGCCACGATCGTGGCGTGCCCGACTGTTGCACACCTAACCTAACCTAACCTAACATACATTTACGCGAGCGAAGCTGCGGGCAAAAACTAGTGTCGTTATAAAGTAAATGGTTTTATAAGGACTGTTTATACAGTACTAGCTTTTGCTTGCGGCTTTGCTAGCTTAAAAGTTGGTTACATAACTTTTTTAACACAATATCACTTATGTTAAACGGTGATAATACAGTTTTCTAATGGTGAAAGAATTTTTAAAATTGGTTGGTTACTTTTTGAGTTAAACCATTACAAACAAACAAAAAATCTAATATTTCCTCTTTATAATATTAGTATAGATAAGGACTATTTATAGAATGTAATAAGAATAGAATGAGCATACATGGGTATTGTAATCGATTTTCGTAATGTAATATTATGTATGTAATACATAGCTCTCATATAGTCCTAAAAGACAGCTTAAAATACCTAGGGCTTGGATTGTACTGAGATTTATTTTCTGTATTTTCTTTTTTTTATTATATTTTTAATAAACACTGAAACCCATGCCTTGTATAAAAAACGCTTACTAGATTATGTCACAAAACATTATTAATTTACCATCCTTAACGTAATTCAGGCTGAATTTCATAGAACACACTTAAATTATACATAAACTTAATATAAGTGAACTGTATCTGTTCTTTTTGGGAATAAATAAATCTTTAACGCGATATTTTTGTTTAGTTATGGTTTGTATTTAAAGATTCGAGGGGAATGATGCTCTCAAAAAGAAGTGTAGTCTATTAGTGTCAAAAATCTGTAGTGTAAAATCGACAACACTAGCAAATAAGATGGGCACAAAATAATACGATTAAATTCATTCAAGTACAGTGTAATCTTGACTTGACGTTAGTTTGCTGAACTATGATAATACCAAAGGTAAAGTCAAAGGCATAAGTAGCTATATCTACATTAAATACATATTTAAGTATATTATGTAATAAGAGAAGTGATGGCTCAGTGGGGAGACCAACAGACTGCTATGCAGAGGGTCTCGGGTTCGAAACCACGTCGCGCACCGCTGACTTTCAGAAGTTATATGACTTTTTGAAATTATGTGCGTATTGACTGACAATTGTCACCTGCTCCGTGCCTCGGAGAGCACGTTAGGCCGTCGGTCCCGGCTGCCATGAACATCTATGGCAGTCATTATTGGGAGAGTGTCGACACAAAAGATCCCACTGGGTCGAAGTGTCGCCGGTCTGCACTGACTGGCCTCCACATATGATACATACATACATACATATTGTGTAAATGAAATTTTTCCAATTTATTGTTCGATAGTAATTAATTGTGATTAAAACAACAATCTTTTAACTATTGGTGCTGTAAATACGTAGGAATTATAATTATTGTGTATGATGTAATATAAATTCTCTCAAATGTTTGTCGACTTTTGTTGCTGACTGAGCTTGTAAAATAAATATCAATCCTACCTAATATTATAAATGCGAATTGAGTTTGTTTATTTATTTTGTTACACTTACACGCCTTAACTACTCAACTGATCATCATAAAAATTGACATACGCGTTATCAGGGGAACAAAAAATCTTTTATCGATAAAAAGTAGTGTTATTAACCTAACCTATAATACATTTGCAAAATCAAGTAAGTTATGTACTTTTATATAACTTATAATTATTATATTATAAGTTATTTACGTTTACTACCTACGTGCTAGATATATTTCTCCATACTAATTCATATAAGCGAATGCCAGAGCCGAACTATCTCGTATATAAGCGGACAAGGCAATCCTATGGGGCCACTAACTGACATACTACCCACATTCGCTGTACCATTTAGGCGAACAAGACCACTGCGCTAAGGATAAATTACACAAACATGTAAGAATAACATAATACTTGTGAGTAGGTACTGATTATATTATAACCTTCATCCATGATTGTGGTAATGTCTTTTGACCATGTAAATTATTTTAAGATTTACAATTGCGTACCATTTCAAAGTAGGACCTAATTCATTCGGACGCCATTGCATCAACTTTTCGGTTATCGGTCGGGAAAAGTATTGTTCTTTAGCAAAATAGCGAAGCCGCGGGCAGTATAAACTAGCAGCATGACTGTTATCATATTATATTAATTATTTATTATCATCTATTTTATACTTTTTCCTGGATGAAAGCTATCCAATGCCCTTTTCTTTACCTCTGACAATGTATATGCAAAATTTCCTGATGATAGGTTAATTAATTAAGTCGTGAAAGCGTAACAAACAAACTTACATTCACATTTATAATATTAGTAAGGATTAGAATTACAACAGTGAGAACAGGCTTATATTTTAGCATAAGAAGTGTTAAGCTATAGTCCACCATCTTCAGTATAAGTAGATATTTCTCACATATATTCGAGAATATTATGTAAAATTCTCACGCATGCAAATTTCCTTATGACGGCTTCCTTTAGCGTTAAAGCGAGTGTTAATTAACTATTTGGTGTATAAATAATTAAATACGATATTAACAAACGCACAAAATTATTAACCGCGTAACGTCATTTCCTACGTCACACGTGATAGGTTAATCCTAGATAATAACACTGTCATCAGTTATCACTGGAGATCATTAATACTAATGTGTGGGGAGCCGCGACACAGTATCTAGACCGTTTATCATTTGACTGATAACTGGCTACGACAACGACTGCTAGTTGTATTTGAGGATCATATTTGCTGAGAATACTCAATTCCAAATTCAAGTCAGAGATTTGAATGTTACATACATACATAATTTTTCATGACTCTGTACTCGTGATAGGTTAGTTAGTTAGTTAGATGTGTGTTATCCGCAGTTAGCCACACAATTGGGCCATTTTGCGTAAGTGATCGACGTGAAAATTCGTTCGGTTACTCATACTACCGCAGCTCCGTCCAGAAATATAGGTAATAGGGGTGTTGCGCAGTACTTCCTTCATCGTTTCTGGACTGTTTAGTAGTTTTGCCCGTTAATTGCTCACGCTTTTACAATGTAGGAGCACATGAGCCGGTGTCTCCTCAGTCTCCATGCAGCCTCTACACAAGGGGCTGTCAGTGATAACTTCTACCTCAGCGACCTACCCAGCAGACTACGACTCCTGGACGACGCTCCGGCACTACAGAGGGCGTCGGACTGACTCAATGGCTGGCGGATGGAAGATCCCCGTTCTCCCGCCCGCAGCCTACATAACGGCGGCATGAGGCGCGCGAACGTGCGCCTGCGCCGCCCGGTTCGCCGGCGACGGCTCGGATCCGCTTGTCAGTGATACCTATGTGGAATAGGTGTTTGTTGAGTGAGTAGTAGTTTTTTATTATACCCACTAGGTGTTGTAGGTTTTTCCTTGAGGAACGTAACAGTTTGCGTGACAGATGTTTGTCTAAGGATGGAAGGGCTGCCTTCGTCTGTCTACATTACTTTGTTTCTGTCCACTATTTTTCGTGTAGTTTTGTGGTCCCATGTTTTGAGTTGGCAGAAGGGTATCGGAATAATTGGTTCGGGTCGTACCATTGTAGTGCTCGATCCTCTCTTTGCCACTTGGTCTGCAGCATCATTGCCAGAGTTGCTGTGGCCGCGTATCCACTGCAACGTTACCCGATTTTTTGTTGCAATCCTTTGCAGCTCACGGTGACACTCTAGGATGAGTCCAGTCTTGAAGCAGTTGCTCTTAAGAGCTTGTAGTACCGCGGCACTATCCGAGATAATGCGTATCGACTTATCACTTATACCCCTTGATTTAACCACTGTTGTAGCCCAGGTGATTCCAACACATTTTACCTGAAAGATAGTGTTGAGATTTACCAGGGTTGTTGAGTTTAGGTCTTGGGAGAAGAACTCGTGATAGGTTAAGACGATGAGAGCTAAATTTATATCTTAGCTATGTCTAGAATTTGCCTGTATAGGTAGCAGTTTTTTTCTAAATATATGCTTATCTAACTTAACGACACATGCATCGGTCTCGAGTTTAAGCGTAAGGCACCACTGACTTTTCGAAGTTATGGGCGGCTTAAATAGTTAATTATCGCTCGATTAGCGGTGATGTAAAACTTCGTGATGAAACCTGCACATCTGATAGTTTTCCATGAAGTTCTCGAAAGTGAGTGAAGTCTGTTAACCCACACTAGGGCAGCGTGATAAACTTGGCCTAACCTTTCTTAAATTTAATAAATGCCCGTGCCCAGCAGTGCGACGGTGTAAACATGGTGTAAACCAATAAATAATTTTAATAGTTTTTTATATAAAAAATGCTTCTCCTTTAATGAAGCAAACTATTTTACAGTGCTAAAGTCAATATAAGTGAAGAGAAAATTTAGGTACATTTTACTAATTATTATTTCAGATGTAGTTACAAAATACACACAAGAACATAATAGAGGCCTCTTTTGTTTTTAAAGCTAGGCTTTCCACTTCTGTGCTTCTATATTCCGTGATCCATTTCATTTACTATCATATTTACTTAATTTACGATGGTAAATTACATATTCATACAAATCCCATAAATTAGACTGAATACATATTTTATTACTGCGTGTCTTTTATTTTTCCATTCTTAATTTACTTTCTCATTTTTGTTTATGGTATGTTAAATATTAATATGATGTAGGTGGCTATAATGTATTATAGCAATATAAAGTTGTGTCGCGAAGGAATCACGCGACTAATATCACTTTTTATTGTTGCTTTATACATTATATATCTAATATATTGTATTTCTAGTACATTTATACAAAGACACACGCTTTTAATCTCCATAGCGCTAGATGGTAGGTCTTACACGTACTTTTTACAATCTATAGAACACATTTCAGGTTTCGGGCAGCTACTCAGAATTCTATGGCAGAAAATTTAAATAACGCTTTGCCAGGCCCGGGAATCTTACCCATGGACTCACTACACACGCAAAAATAAGTATAATATTATCGTAATAGTAGTGGCACAAACTAAACAATCAAGACAGCTAGCAGAAATATTTTAAAATATTTAATATTCCATCTTTTATTTAGTTAAAGTCGGCAATATAATAAGGTTGCTCTCAAGTGAGTACATAAAGCACATAAGGGCCCTCCCTGAATGTCAATACTCATAGACCCTCTGAAAATAATTCAGATGAAATAAGGATTCCTTCACAATTCCACTATAATATGAAATTCCATTGGAATAGGCATACGTTATCAACATTTTGTTTTGTAGATCGATTTTGACTTATAATATAAGAAAATATTTTGAATACTACTAAAATTATACCTAAATAATAGTTTGTTTGTAGATATATAGGGTATAATCTTTAAAATTACTAAAAAAATTCTAAAAGTTAAATCGTTTATAGGTAGTTATACAATCTTTGAGTATCATAGGCTATGCCATAAAGATAATTCACAAAAGAAAAACTGCTGGCAAAACCTAATCTTCTATAAATTAGTTGGACTGCATAATCTATACACATATAATTTACACTTACTTATAAAAATAATAGTTATGACATACGGACTGATCTACCCAGACGTAATTACTATTTCTGTCTGTCTCGATGGTATAGTATAAAACACTCAACAACTTCAGTCCATGAGGACAGATGCGCGTGCAAAAAGTTTGTAAAAACCCAAACCTTAAATATCTTGTCTTTGTGCAACACACGAAATTTTATCTCGAGTGGTGATTTCTATTCTTATTGGACCAAAGTGCTACTATGAGTTATTATGGCAAGCAGTACTGAGTAACAGCACAAAACCCTGCAGAGAGCTCAATAGGTATAGATTAAAGTTTGGCCTCCTATGAGCAAAACTGTTGGCACACAATGTAAGTGTGCTGCTCCTCTGTTCATTCTTAAGACGATTATAGTCGAAAAGTTATATTCTTTAAGATGATATTTTAAAAGAATTAAAGCTTTCCACATGTAATGTTATGGTGTCATTAACTAATTTTTTTTTTTAATATGATCTCCTCCAGAAGACTTTCACTGATGGTCATAGGTTTCTCCTAAGTTTTCCAGACAGACCAGTTTTGGTCCACCCGCAACCAAACGCTATTAATATATAAAAAGTAAAAATAAAATTAACAGATCTCATCATTCTTGCCTTGTTATTCTCAATAGTATTGGGGTCATCTTGCCAACCCATCCAATTCGGCTCAACGTAATTTTTCCACGAAGGAACTACTATCAGACCTCTGCAACCGAATGGGACAACAATATTCTAAGGCTTTTATTTATGGGTACATCGTTTACCGTCTTCGATCAATTTAAAGGACAAGAAAAATATTGCAAATGTGTTTAGGGTAGAGTAGGGCGTTCGGCCCATAATTAAAGTAATGTTTTTGAATCGAATGTCGGATTATTTGACGAGAGCGAGTCAGTATATCATTTGTCATAAATGCTCATGTAAACTGAAACCGATAGCTTTGTGTGTTCTCTGAGGCAGGTCGCATGTAATTATTGATATATCAAAGAAAAATATCTGATATTTATTATTTAAGTTAAAGTTAGTTATTAGTTAGTTAGTATGTATGTATCTTATGTGGGGGCCAGTCAGTGCAGACCGGCGACACTTCGACCCAGTGGGATCTTTTGTACCGACACTCTCCCAATAACGACTACCACAGATGTTCATGGCAGCCGGGACCGACGGCTTAACGTGCTCTCCGAGGCACGGAGCAGGCGATAATTGTCAATCAATACGCACATAATTTCGAAAAGTCATATAACTTCCGAAAGTCAGAGGTGCGCGACGTGGGTTCGAACCCGAGACCCCCTGCATTGCAGTCTGTTGGTCTCCCCACTGAGCTATCGCTGCTCTTAGTTAGTTAGTAAGTTTAAGTTTAAGTAAGTTATAATGAAAATCCGTAGTCTCTGCCTACCCCTCTGGGAAACAGGCGTGAATCTATGTATGTAAGTTAAAGTTATGTACTAACTTCATCTTTAATTATTGTTCATTGTGACTTAATGTTGACTGTTGACTTGATGGCGCAGTGGTTGTCACCTCGACGCTATACACTGCTCCGAACTTTGTGTATTCGGTCCCCATACGGGACGAAGAGACACATAGCTTTATATGAGTCTGGGTATTCTTTGTATCCGTTGTTTCAATGTTTGTAAAGTCTCGCGCGACACATAGTGTATTCCCAGTCCGCGATAAATACTAAAATAAGTGTAGAATGATTTAAATACACTTATTACGTAACCTATAAAAATGCTTAGAGAATTTGAGAGATACACATATGTATGAAGGGCACAAATAGGCAAAAAGGTTGTAAAAGATTAAGGATAATATTTAAATCTTGTTAGGCACCCTTGCTCAAATAATACCCTAAATCATATTCGAATGTATAGAGGTAGTAAAATGTTTACTAAATTTAGCTCAAATGTGATTCAAAGCACACTATAATAAAAAGAAATGAGTAAAATAGGGAAGATGACGCACATAGCGCGCTGTTTCCTCTGGCTCTAATAACATTGTCACAAACAACGTTACGAGCTGGTTTCATATTAACTAAATCGAAGAATACGGCTTTACTTACTTAGTTACTAAGTGTCTGGTACTTACGAACCAGATAGTAAAATATTGTTTGCCTTAGTTAAAGAAAAAGGAAGGGCCTAATTTTAGTAAAGAGAAATAAGAGTGTACAAGAACGTAGAAGGAATAGAATAACATCTAAAATGGTATGTGTCATATTTTTGCATTTTGCTCAGTTTAGCATTATGTCAGGTGGATAAATTAGCGCTAATATCCAACTAAGGCCACTTAATGATACCAGATTATTAAACCAGAAGCAGTAAGCACGAAGCACTAAGAGAAAGAAAATTATTTAACTAAATAAATTAAATAATATATTTACCTATTATATTAAAAGACCTTAAGCTATATATTATATAGCAATAGTTAGGCGATAAATCAATAACATATCCGTTAAAATAATTTTGTAATGTTGGTACTTACGTTCGTGCGATGTCTTTGGTTGTTAGAAAGAATGTGAATAATACTGGTATTTTGCACAAGTTGCATTAAAAAGTAGTAGTACTGTAGTATAGTTAGCCAATTTCAACTCGTTTCTTTATTATTTAATTTACATAGACATTCTAGCAACACCCTATTAGTTTCTTATTATATGTATGTTTAATGCACGTCGGCTGTTTTATTTTATATACATATATGTATATTTTGAAAAACTGTTACACTACTACTACGATTAAACTTTACAAATTTTTAAGCTAATTGACTTATTAAAACTATATATAATTCAATTAGCTTAAAAATTTGTAAAGTTTAATAGTAGTAGTAGTGTAACAGTTTTTCAAAATTATGTAATAAAGTGTCAAATAAACAACGCGATAAAATCCGTATATAGTAGTTTAATTTCAATGAATAATATTCGCGTAAACAGAAGACAATATTATATATGTATATTTCATTCTTCAATTAGAATAATATTTTCTATGATATAATAATATGTTCAGTGTTTACACGAGCTGTTCACCTTTAAAAAAGAAACATACCTTTATGTTATGTAGGTACATACGTCTTAGCCATATAATCATGTCTTTATATTTCGGAATGGATGGGCTGAAGTATTGTCTATTACACCGGCCTCGATCAGCAGTTTTGAAGTCCCACATAGATAAAATTTAACTCAACGAAATAATATATAATTATGGATCTTTTTTCGTAACTGCTTTTATGTACCCGTATTTTATACAAATAAATTTAAGTTCATTTCATTTTAATATGGCCTTTCATTTGGTACATATCCTATTAAATGCTGCAAATAGGAATTTCCTGTAAACATCAAAACACGTTGCCCGAATCGCGCATAGAAATGCGCACGCGAAATAGATAGAAATACGCGCAAACGTTTGCACCAGGACTGACGATTGACGAAGAATGGTATGCAGTGCGCATCACATACATTTTTCTTAAGGTTTGCGAATAACCTTTCTTAAATTTCTGATGCAAGAACAGCAGGCAACATAAATTACTAGGCGTGTCGCCGGAACTTCATTTCTCCATTAGTAGGGGCATGCTACCTTCGCTAAATTACGTTAATGATGGATTGCGTTAAACAGTCCATTACAAATTACACCTAGACGCACACTTGTCGAGCGTCGACGCTCTAGATATAAATTATCGCAAATTACTCCAGAATTCAGCATGATTTCACTTCAATAGCGAAATCCTATTAAGGTCACACAGACCTTTACTACCTGCTGAAATTATTAGCGACACAAAAGTTTGGCTTTGTCATCGTATTAACCGCACGTCACTGGACTATGTAGGAAGATAATTATTGGAAGGCCAGGCAATTTTCTAAAATAAAGAATATTGAGGAGGTGCGACGTGAAGCGTTTTGAAGGTATCCCATTATAAAGAAAAGTCATCTTCATGGTACGTCGGCTGTCAGTCACAGCTGATTATTTCTATAAATACTAATTATCAACTTAAAATTTGGGTAGTTATAAATATTGTCTAAGATCCACTTTAATTGGTAGTTAAGTATAAAATATGTTTCGTATCATTCCAAGACAAATTGCGTAGTGTGGTAAAATAAATTACATGTTGAAAAGCTTGGTTTACAAAATATGTCTATTCTTTTAAATTAGTGTTTTTATACTGCAACATTTTAGATATCATAAATAATGATAAAAATATTATCGTTATTTCTTAATATTTGCAACACAATAAAAACTCTTAACATTAGATACATTTGTGATAAAGGTTTGGTCTATATTGTGTCTTATTTTACCTAAAATACTAATATTTCAGTAAAAATACATCATTATCAAAATTATAATAATGATGTATTTTATAAACATAATATTGTGAACATATCCTAAACAAAACACTTTTCTCTCGATTCACTTCACTCGATTTGGACATCCGCATCCGTATCCGCATCCGCGGATATGTGTTTTTAAATATCCGTATCCGCGTCCGCGGATGTCAAAACATCTGCATTTGCAGCATCTCTGGTATCAAACTACGTGAGATTAGATAATGGAATGTTCGAACAAAGATGTACGTGGTGTCGGCAAGTTCTTTGTTTAGCCTCTCATAAAAAGTGTTTTGTTTAGGATACAGATGTGGTTTTTATGTTGTTTTAAAGCTTATTAGATACCAATTAACGTTAATTAATAATAACTAGGGGCAATGGGGAGGTCTTGTTGAGTGTTTTAACGATGTTTAAAAAAACACTGTACGGAAATCAGTTTTGCTGTAAAATGTTTCTTATTTTTATGTCACCGGCATTTTTTTGGGTGTGAATAGTATTGCGTCGGTATTGCCTACACATTCACTATTATTATTGTTTTTGTTTTAACACGATTAAACACCTGGTTCAAAAGTTACAAGGTTTTCTTGGTACAAGATCCATAACTACTAAAAAAAAATGTAAGTAGGTATAAATCAAAGAATATTTTCTTCAGATTTTTTTATTCATTTTCCAACCGGTAAAATGATGTCTAGTTTCACTCGTTTTCATATGTGCACTTTATGAAGATTGGCACTGTACATAATATGAAAAAAAAATCTTTTATTAATCTTATGCAGTATCAGGAAGATACAAACACATAAATAACCATTTATTGTCCCTTCAAAAGTTTTAAAGTTAAATAAGTACTTTAAAACTATCATTTTATCTTATTTTTATCCTAAATATAACCAAGCTTAAGATACAGAAAAACTTTAGGTACCTATATAAACTTAACGGAACCTATTTTACAAACATACGCTACGTATTGTATATGCATAGATACCTGAATACATAATTAAATATATCTACCTCATTAAATTTTACCTTTTGCTTTATATCAATGGAATAAAATTTAGATCAATAAGTTAGTATCAGTTTGATACTGATACTTTATTGATCTAAATTTCTTCGCCTAGAGTTTTACAACAATTAAGTGTAATATATAGCCGTTGCCACTATTATTATACTCATGTAGGCGTTTCTTTAATTATATAATGTTCATGTTCTTACCCATAAGAGTTTATGCTACTCATTCTTAATATAAAACTTGCACTCATACGTACATTCACAGATTCACGAGTGTAAATAACCCACGTAGGCAGTATTTTACACTCACATTTCGTATGCTTTGTTTCAAGTCTTTCTTATTATAGGCGAGACGTGTCGACATTGTCATTACAAGCTAGCTTTTCATCTTATTCCGTACTTCTACTGAGAATGTTTGTGTATAGAAAACCTAATAATGACCTGAATATCGAACTCAGGAACTTACGATCCGCCGCACTTAGAAATGCAATCTTATGTCATGACACCATTTTATGTCTACACATTTATTGACAGACTTGCTGACTCACTGCTGTATTAAAGTATAGGTCGCATCGGTCAAGAAACTTTTAATGAACAATCATTGAGCAATCTAACCCATAAAAAGGGGAATATTTATATTTCTAGACAATGTGACCACCTCTAACTTAGTCTACCTGTGACTATGGTTGCAACCGAATGGTTGGATAAAGTGGTAATCTAAATAATTTATGAGCGTAGTAGTATTAGTTCAACGGATTCAAAATTATCTAAAAGTTATGTTTTTCAAATAAACCGCGATAAACTCCGTGTGAAATAGTAAAATTTTAATGTATAGATAACATTTGCGTAAACGTGGAACAATATTATATAGGAAAATATTTATAGAGCTAGTAGAAAGAATGGACAGACAGTAACCTATTTAATAAAAGATTAAAGATAGATCGAAATGTTTTGGTTTAGAATCCCATCCATTGCACTACTAACGTTTAACCACTCATGCAAGCATTCTTAGTTAGTTGGAGGGGTTAACAAAAATACTACTTTTGTATAATTAGTTTTGTTAATTTTTATTGCTAATAATCTTAAATAAATATATAATTGGATGCTCGGAACTCAAAGACTTACACAAACGTTCTCCGACCAGTGGAGTCATTCTTTACTCTTGAGGAATAAAACAAGCGAGTATGTTTTAAGATTGTCGCAATTGCAACTCCGTTCTGTCTACCTTTCCAGGAAACTGGCGTTAGTCTATGTATATATCCTTACTTGATATTATAAATGCGAATGTGAGTTTGCCTGTTGTTTTGCTACGCCTTTTGCCTTAACTACTCGACCGATTATCATAAAATTTCGCATACACGGTTTAAGGGATAAAGAAAAAGAAATAGGGTTTTATCAAAAAAAAAAAACTTCTACTCCCAAGGGATAGAAATTTAAAATAACGCGAACGAAGCCACGGCTTAACTCTAGTAGTCCAATAAATAATAATATTAATTTTCAATAGCTTATACGGGGGGTTAGTTTGTAAGTATTATAGCAAAATTGTCAGACGGTTCTTTGTATTAACTTGTCAGCTTAACCGAGACATAATGTTAAAAGCATTGTGTCGGGACGCCGACGTCTGAACGAGCAACAACTAGTGCGTAATAAAATTGTAATGAGCGTGGCTTGTACGACGAAGTAGTATGTCAACATTGTTGGCAAGGAATCTACAGAGCGTCATGTAAAAAGAATTGTATTTTAACAAGTGTAACGGGGTTTTTATGGTTAAAATCTTAGAGCCGGATTTCAAGAGTTTCAAGAGTATATTTACCACTACTATGTTGCGTTATTTAAAACCTCATATTATTTATGATAAATTATTGAAATCGGTTTAGCTATGAAGATGGAAATAGAGGAATACGAGATATATGTATAATTAGTCTGAGCTGTAGCTACCAGCGTGACAATAATACATCTGTTAATAAGCTTTTCTTTAATTGTTTTGATGCTGGTATTTCCTCAAAACGTTTTTTCTCAATTCAACATTTTATAATTCTTCAGTTACAGAAATGCGAACCATGAATACATTTGCTTTGCGTTATTTCAATACAAATTGCGCATTTGTAAACATCCTTTGATTTTACTTTAATTGCTTGATTGTTAATTTTGGTTACACGAGTTATAATCTTAAATACTAATCTTAAAACGAAAGGCTTTAGTTACTGATGCGTGGTGCTCATTGAAAATTCATTAATTTCAAATCTCCTTCATGGATGATGTTTTTCACCACCACTGCTCTGTGATCTATTTCACTACTTTTACTAGTAGGGACAGAGAAAAGTAATCTCAAACCTCGACGAGACCACGAACTGAACCTTTTAATACTAAAATTGGTACACGCCATGCGTGTGAACATTTAAGATGTAATTTAGCATGATCACGCGTAGTTTCGTCATAGTCAACCATCAAATGTGGTAAAATGTCATGTTACTGGATTAAATTACCATTATTCTTCTTTTAAGTTAAGCTCGTGACAAATATAAATTAATGAACGGGTCTGGGGTCGAAGCATAGTGGCTTAAAACTACCACTGTCAATATACAGAGTATGTGAGTTAAATCCTCACACGGGATAAACATATTCGAACCAAATAATGAAAAAGAGCTATTTGAACTTTCTATACATATTTTTGTTCATTTTTTTAATATTTTAATGCACGGGGTACAGAAATAGAAATATTTTCTGGTCGTGTCGGATTTATTTCGGATTGGTGTCTCATTGGAATATGAGAGTTAGGAAATAGAGAATGCACTTGTGTTCGCGCACACATTTTATTAATTGCCTGCGCAGATGGCCAGTATCCGTTAGTGCATTGCGTTCCTCATTAGTGCATTGCGTTCCTCATTAATGCACTGCGTTGCGTTGCGTCGTCGCAGCATCGACGCTGCATCATTTTTCATATATTTTTTGTGACATGCCACATTAATGCGTTGCGTCGTTGCACGCGACGTTTTAACGGATCGACAGACGAGAAACGAAGCGGTGGGGCGACGGACAGTGTTCCGATCCATTGTGGAATGAAGACTGAAATCAGTCGTCGTGCGTCGCCCTTTTGCGCTACGATGTCGTGCGTCGTCGCAGTGCAGATGTGGCATACAATGCGTTGATCCGTTGCGACGACGCGACGCAAAGCAATGTACTAATGAGGCACCTCCCTTAAGATAGCCGTCGCGACCGAAATTTGGTCTGGAGGTCCACATTTTAGATATATACATATTTGAATAATAATGAATATCCTTCAAACAAATTAATCTCCCTAGATTCATTTATTTAAAGGATTTTCATTGTTTTTATCACTATTACATATTCCATCATTTTCTAAGGGTTTATGTGACTAAACTGTATTTTATCTTGCCTGTTTTATTTTTATTACTCTTTTTACTTTATTTACTCAAAAATGTTTTCCTTCACCGTTAAAGCAAGCGATAATTAATTATTTAGTACGCATATAACTTCGAAATGTCAGAGATGCGCGCCTTGAGTTCAAACCCGAGACCTCTGCGTGGCAGTCCAACGGTTGCCCACTAGGCTATCGCTGTTCAAGCATGCCACTTATGTAAAATTATGATGGATAAAGAAATATTCTATAAAGAAATGATGTATGAAACATTAAAGGAGCTTTTGTTTTGTTGAATTATGAATGCTAATATGATAATAAAACAATACGTGGCGTCTAAGTGACAACGTGAAGGGCCTGAAAAAACGTTTGTATGTTTCCTCCTTTCAAATTGTAATGGAATTTATTTGCTTTTATTTTTCTTTTTATACTAGTAACGTGACAAATAAGAATATATTTTTATTTTGTTGTTATTCGTTGGTGACTGCTGGTAATTGACTGCCGTAACTATGAAAACTTGCTACACCAGAAGTGGTAACGCCCAAGTCGTACTACTGGTCAGCGACATCACTGCTTTTTTACAGGCACGGTAGTGTGTCTGTTAAAAAGCAGTGAATTGTGTTGCTAGCACAAGGTATCACAACACGTATCTCTTTTTTCCTTGATGAACTTTGGCATCTAGAAAGATTCGACTGTGCTCTGCTATAGGGTGGAAGTATTTATTTTTTAGACCGTGACTGGTTTGAGAGAATACTCCAGTATGAGATAGATCTGGCGCAGGACCAATGGCTTTACGTGCTTGCCGAGGCAAGGGGTATGTCATATTGCAAATTGCCTACTCCGGGCTGATATTGTAATTCCTTGCCAGGAAACCTCAATGACTTGTTGTTGTCCCGACCCGGGATTTGGACCTCAGACTTTATGCAAAGTGTAGTGACTTTGTGGCCATGCTGCGCCACAGGGGAAATTAAGGAGGAGGTTTATATATGCATGGCTTCAAGCCATAACGATTGTTCAACATACACGCCTCCATGTCTTAAAGACCAAGTTCTGTCTAGCAAACCACATAAGGGCTTATAAAAGAAAAGCCCGCGATATATACCGCAACTGTTCTTGAATTCTATTGACTCTCAAAACAATTAGATTAATATTGATATATAATTTTACTGTTTGAAAACCCCTCATCCTACAGCACATTAAGTCAACGATCACATCATGGGAATGCTACTCAGCAAACATTATTCCGGAAATCAATCCGTCGATAAAGAATGATTATTCTGATGTATTTATTTTTCCGAGTGAATGTTGCCTAAACAAACCTCCTTCGTGAGAAGTGGAGCGGTGGCGCCGATCGGCTAAGGATTATTTCCTGATCGGAATTGACTCACTTATCTTAATCCTATTGAATTACGTCTTAAGAGGTGTTTTAAATTTAAAACATTCAACTTGAATTAAGTATTGTTTGTTGATTTATATTTAACGAAAAAGGGCAGCGTTTTCAATGTTGATTGCTTGGTTAATCCAAAAGAAAACGTTTTTAGCTTAACTTTAAAATACTTTAGCAAACTCCTTAGTGCGTTATTATTGTAAACATCTCTAGGTGCATTTTTATACAAAAAGACAAATGTATTGTTATTATGTATTGTGTAGTATAAGAATTCCTTAAAATATATGTGATCTAGTCTAGTATACACACACAATTTAATTTTATTTGATATTTAAGGTAGCCTGAAATGACAAATGACAACTCAATGACTACTACAAACAATAGGATTCCAACCTCGTGGTTGTCATTGTATTTTAAACAGTCTTAACGTCCTTTTCATTAGTGGACGGCAGAATTGGCCTTCAGATCTAGAGATAAAAAACTAAGCTAAATTTATGTTCTAGCGGCTAACGTTCTTAGTTCAGTTAATAACATTCAGACTACGTACATGATTGTGGGTACTCAAAAACTCACTTCATCATAATTATTTCTACGACAAATATTTCGGTGTAATGGGCACGGTGTATAGTAGGTACTAATATATAATATACTTAATAAAGGCTGTCTTTTCGAAGTTATGTGCGTATAAAAATAGGTAATTATCACTTGCTTTAACGGCGAAGGAAAACTTCGTGAGGAAACTTGTCTGAGAGTTCTCCATAATGTTCTCGAAGCTATGTGAAGTCTGCCAATCGACACTGGGCCAGCGTGATAGACTATAGCCTTACTCTTCTCATGCTGAGAAGTGGCCCGTGCCCAGCACTGGGACAGTTTATATACAGGGCTGATATTATTATTATGTTTCTCTTATCATAGATATTTTCTAACATATTATATTAGGAAAATACCTGGCCCTTCGGAACGCTTACACGAAGACATGGGTCGAGAGTTTTAATCTAAAGTGGGATGGAACACCTACAACGGCACTAGCCGTAGTAGGGTACTACGCCTGCTACTATTGCTACATATGTACTCTAATACTTCTGAGCTATGGGGATGAGTGTTTGATGGACCGGTATAATGGTAACTATGGACGAAAAACGGCGTCTGCCCTGAATACTCTAATAGCATCAATCGGATGGGCAGGCGGTGACTCGCCAACTCACTATGGGTCCCCTGAATAGTTACCATTATTATTATTATTAAATGACTATACGTACACAAAAACTCACTTTATCATATTTCTACGACAAATATTTCGGGGTAATGGGCACAGTGTACTAAACATTGTCTAAAAGGCAAATCACAGCCGTATGGTATAAATAGACCAGGAGCATACACTAATTACCCTGTTGTTTTATCTAAAATCAAACCCGCTCTGTCACTGTCATGTAATCGGTCACGGCACCGCAATGTGTACGAAATAACAATTAATTAATTGGGCATTTCATGATTCATGTTTCCATTTACAAAGGTAACAGAAACAAATTGAAATTCCACTTGACGTGGCTATTGTGTATCGATCTTCAATATTTACAATGTATGTATATATTTTTATTTTCTTTCCCACACTAAGAATAAATCCTGTATCGCGGGGGACTTTACACAATAAAGAACACTCGGAACCACCATTCGTGCATCACACAATTTTTTGTCCCGTGTGGGATTCGAACCCACAACGGCGTAGTGTTAGTAGCGAGGCGACCACTTAAACCACTGCGCGATCTGTGCAGTCAACAATATGATTTTATTTTAAAACTTAATATCTATTATAAGAATAATGATGTATCATCGTAATGAATTTATACTAGCGATCTAGATGCCATTTTATATAGAAACATAAATGTAGATACATTAAATATACTTAAGAAAAGGATAGGAGTATTAGTTGTAGAATTACCACGTAATGTAGAGCAAGCCTAGTGCCATCTACCGCGTATGTTTCAAGACTCCACGCTGAACTGAAACTACATTACATGAAAAATGACCAGACGCATAAATCCATGCAGAAATCCAACGAACAAAAGAACTTGTCATTTTTGAGTCGCATCTATCATTCACATTACAGACTCTTGTGTGTAATTACTTAATTTTGATTTTAATGCTATCTTTATTTCCAGTGGTTCTGTTTATAATGAGTTATTTTCTAACAAAAATCTGTATTTTAATTGTAAGTGGTTAGTTATTTATCATTAATTATGAAGCCTCCTTTGTATATTTACATTTCGGTAATCACTCTAGAAATTAAATTAAATTTTAATTATATTTATTAAAATTAAGTCTAAATAACTAAACATGAATTCAAATATAATTTAGATATTTCATTTATTATTTTGTATAAGTTCTAAAATGTGTTGAAGGTTAAAATTAACCCGTTTCTTGGCTTTGTACAAAATATTATTGTATTGAAAGCAATGTCTAGACATTAGTCTTAAGAAAAATTTATAATTTAAGCAAAGCGCTTGTCAGTATGATATTAATAGTTAATTAGAAAGTCAGGCATTGAGATGCCATTAGAATTTTGATTTATGTTAATTTTGTTTATTTTCCAATAATGAATAGATGAAATCATTAAAGTGATTGCTCGAAACACAATCATCATTAGTACCATTTCACCGGCAAGCTATCAACTGGATAAACACAAACCAATCTACGGTAATCGATTTGAAAAGCCTCAAATCTAGGCATATCTGAACAAGACACAGTGATTTAAATTCTGATCTTAAAGTTTATTGGTATAAGGTTCAAAATATTTATACCAAAATTTATTATTACGATATGGAAAATGTTAACGCCGGAGTAGAAATTTCATGAAAAATGAAAAAACACTTCACGCACACAACCATGCATTTGACACACGCAGTCGAATCGCGTTCGTAGTATTTCGACATTGTTCGTCTGACGTCGTACAATTCTTTGTAACTATGGTTACTTATACCTTATTTATTTATGTTCGATTCCCGCACAAGTCAAACATTTGTGTGCATGAACATGGATGTTTGTCTTGGTCTGGGTGTTTCTATGTATAATATGTATGTATTTACAAAAAAAAAAGTATCCATTGTCTAGAACCCATAGTACAAGCTCTGCTTAGTTTGGGCTAGATGGTGTTGTGTGTATGTGGTAGAATATTATTATTATTATTATTATTTATATGTTATAGAGAAAAACAGAAAAAAGCTTAGGAATTTTGGTCTAATTTTTACCGCTAGGCGACCGCTAGTATATTTAATTCGTCAGTCCATTGCATACGCACTCTTGTTTTACCAGCTTTCATGGTCACAGGTTGAGTGGCGGGTGTCCCCTATGAAACATCGCTAACCGGAGTTGATGACGTTTTCATATTGTGTAGTGATAATGTATTTGCTTTGTTGTTATATCGCATATGTTGAGTAATGTGTTGAAATTTCGGGTTTTAGAAGAGTGTGAGTGGTGAGTGAGTTAAATTATGGTGATGTAGATCACATTGCGGCTGGTTCGAAGGAATTTCTAAGTGAATCTATTGTATGTTGTGGTAGTAATTTATTACGGATTATAGCCTTGCGTTGGTCTCGTAATCTTTGTAGGCTTATTTTCAAATTCGAATATTTTTCTAAAACTTTAGGTGAGGAGGTTCAATGTACGTTTTTTTTTATATCTGTATCTGAAGTAGTTAATTGAAAATATGTACGCAATATAAACTAATTCATATCAGGTGTCCATTTTATGTGCTTTGTAGTATTGGCGCCCGAAGTGGATGCAAGTTTTAAGTCATCATTGACATCTTGCACAACACTGTTAGACAAACTAGAAGTGGACAGAGTAGAAGATCTTTTAGACATGAATAGAGGCTAGCGAATGAAAGCTATACTTCTTCATTCTAATCCCATGAGTAGCTAGAGACGTAAAGGTCGACCTCGGCAGATTCATGCATTCACCGCGGCAAGGGAACATTAAACTGAAGGTCCCCTGGTCTTCAGACTTCGCATACTAGCGACTAAGCCTTTGCCATGCAGCTCTCGGCGTATTCTATTTCACCTTACCTTGGGTCCTACTCCTACTTCTATTCCTACCTAACTACCTACCAGTGCCACATTAGCCACGCTAGTAAGTTCTATGTCGTGTGTCCGCCCCCCACGTGATCAGGTAACCGATTAGGACGTGTGGTTGGTTTTAGGGACTTATTATTATTCGTTCGGGAGAAAAAACTTAAACATTTTACATGATACATTTTATAATAAGTGATGGCTTACTTAATTTTTGGGATATATATTTTATTTTCGACAAATCACGCAAAGAGGTTTTTTTGATTTTTAGACATAGAACAGTGCAAACCTAGCAGAGGACGAGAAGCTTATCTTCTATGACTAAACACTGAAATTTGTAAATTGGCTTAACATCATCAGGTGTATTTGTCTTTGCGAATTCTATTTGAATGCTATGTTTTATCTGTAATGACTCATAGTTTTTACTGATAGATAATAATTTATTATTCGAGTTAAATATAAAATTTACAACATAAGTTGAATTTTGTGGTGCTGCAATGATAAGCATTCGACCTGGAAAAAATTTATGGTGAACATTTCAAGGAAAATCTAAATAGAACAAAAGAAACGCACTAGTCCCTTTGTTGAGAGAAAACTTAAAAGGCTTTTTACAACGTTCACAAGTACGGGTCGCCGTAGAAATGTAACAAAAAGGTACTTACTTTGTGATAGCGTATAATAAAAATTATGTCAGCCCTTCGTAAAAGTAAAGCAACCTAAATTATTATACCTAATTTGTAAACAAAAAATGTATAGCCACTTTTTAGAACAGTAAATTAGCTTAGATTAGCGACCATTTACTTTAGTCACACGTGCTACTACAAGTTTCAGAATATATTATAAGGATTCTTTTGCTATATTGTGTCTATTTGCAGAGCAACGCGCCAATTGCGTTGCTATCGTTCGACTAGTAAAAAGTGTGGTTGCTGTTATGCCACAAGATTTGTGGTTTAAGTGCTTGCCTTACTACTGCTACTGGGCCGCGTGTTGTAGATCCTATTCCCGAAAGCTTTCTGTGATCCACAAATAGCTGTCCTGAGTCTCGTTCTTAGAGTCCGTTGTTTCAATGTATGGAAAGTCCTCCGTAACTCATGAATTTATTCCTCGTGCGAGAGATGCCCGTTTAATTTAGTAGAAAAACAATTAATAGCGAGGAGATCCATGGTATTTTAAATTAATATACTGATTTAGATAATTTAAATTTATCTCATATTATTTACTATATAATTATATATTTTACATTACTACCAATTAAAACTATTAATGTTGGATACATTCTTTGGTTCAATTACCATATAATGTTATACCATTATATTATGTTTTAACGTTACACACTAATAATAGCGAGTATTCAAAAAACGTAAAAGTTATCAAAGATAATGAAGTTGTTGCATAATTCATACTCTATCCTTTACAGTCTACGCTTAATTAAGTTTATTCATGTCTGGACACATTTATGAATTTAAGTTCTTTCTTAGTTTATGAATATTAAAAACATAAATTGTATGCCTATGTCCATTGTATGAACAAATTAAATGTATATTATTTTTAAATTCACTAAAAGCACTAAAAGCCCTTTCATCGTTTACAGCCCTTTAATGAAGTCAAACTATTCAGATATTTTCTTTTTAAAATGGTGTATTTTCGAACTCTGAGGTCAATATGACCTCTGATATAATTTAAATCGAGCCAGCTTGTTGCATGGACAATGCAATGGTTTAAGTAGTAACTCGTAGACGCAAATGCACTTAGTAGGGAAAAGAAGTGAAGTAATCTTAGCTTAGGTATTTTATGTGTATATTAGTTTAAAGACGTCCTGGTACAATAATCATCCTTCTAGTATTAAGCAACGGTGTATGACGTGCATGTTTATTCTTGGGCCAGACGTTATAGAGTTTGAGGACTTAAAATAGTACATTGTTAAATCTAAACTGTCTATTAAGATAGGCTTTGAAGTATTCAACAAGAGTCGGAAAGCGGAAAGCAGTGGTGGTATGTATATGGTTGCCAACGCGATAATTTATTTTACATATATATAAGGAAACCACAGTTATGCTGACTTCCTTAAAGAGGAAACTGGATAGTACGTCTCCAAACGTGCTGAATGATTTTACCGTCACCAAACGAGAACGGCTGCATTTCCACATAACATGCACGTGAGGTCGTGTTGATCGAAATGAAACAAAGTTTTGTTGGGCTTCCAATCAACCAGGAGCAGCTTTAACGTAAGTCTTCGAAAACTTAACTAATAGCGCTTAGACTTACAACCTAACTGTGTTTAAATGTTTACCTAACTTAATACAATATTTCGTAAATCATTCAGCTTTGCCCTGTCAGGAAAGTTTCCTACTAAGTCTCAGCTAGTATTGCAACTTTATTCTGTTCAAAACGTAAGTAGTTCAAGTCCAAAGCGTATTTTTCAAGAAACGTAACGGTGCAGAAACATAATGTATGAGGGAAAGTTTGCATCTGCATTGTGGATGTACTCGGTGAGATATTCATATTTCTATTATAAAAAGTCTGACATATGAGAATATGTTTAGTTCCACTCCAAAGCAAAGAGTATTACGGTTAAAATGTTGCATGTTTATTTATTACTACAGTAAATTGCAGCAAATTTTTTTGGTAATGACTTTAATTGTTCCTGAGGCCGGTAATATGATGTATGTATAAAGTTGTTGACGCGATGCGAACATCAATCTGGTAGTTATTAGATAAAAAAGGAGACAATTCACGCTCCATTTTTAAATCCTATGTCGCGGGGACTTCACAAATATTTAAGCTATGGATATAAAGACGCCCAGGCTCGGACTATTTGTCGATGACACAAATTGTTTCACAACCAATGGTGCAAAGACTAAGATTGCCTAATTTTTTATTTAGTTTTTAAGATGTTGTCATAGTTCAAAGCCTAAGTAGTATTTTTTGATTTATAATTTTTGTATAATAATATTTGTAACAAATGACTTTAACAAAAGCAAAAAATAACTTAAGGTTATGAAATCACTCACTTCTACTTGAACAGAAAACAGAAAAATTAACGCAATTATGCCAGCCCAGGTTATACTAAAGTGTAGACGTTTTTTTACCCTTGGGGAATGCATTGACGTATGCCTCTCCGCGGTAATGGGGATGGGAGAGGTTATGTCGGGGTCACACGGGAATAGATTGAACGTCCCGGGTACTACCGACTAAACAAACCACGGTTTGCTACTCACTGCCTCGAATGGTGGGTGAGTCGCTGGAACTGAAACTAATGTGTAGTCTAACCTAGTCTAGCTAGCCTAAATCATACAACGTTTAAGCTTAAAGTTTATTGTTCACTGATCGTAAACATGCACGTGCTTTTGTCACCCCAGTAATTACCAAAAGATATTTGTTACCTAAATATAAATCCCAATACATAACTTTAACAACATTGAAAATTATACATAGCGTCTTCTATCATAATGGGGCGTATGCAAATAAGAATTAGAAGTGATTAAATATTACATGCATGAAAATACTTTAAGAGTTGATAAAATATTCATATATTTAAGTTGAGTTTCTCTTAAGGGGAAGTTAGTTATATTACCTTTAAGATAGGTATTTTTTACAAGGGTTCGTACCTATAAACCCTTGTTTTTTTTGGTTTGATTTTTTTGTTTGATATACACTTAATACCTATTATGTGTATTTCAATCAAAATATGTCAAATTTTAACTGCTGTTAAAATGTATGCGTTCTTATCTCTATGTGTTTTGTTCCATGCTTAGAGTACTTTTCCAGTATTTTTCCGTCAATGTGTAGGCCTACAAAGTCATATAATATAGGGCTTGAAGAAAATTAAAAAGATTTCTTGAATATGTTAAAACCAAAAAAATAACTTTGTTTCAAAATTGACAATTCGAGGTTTTAGCCTATTGAGCGACCCATATATTTACAGCGGCACACCGGCGGCCAGGCACAAAAGTTTTCAATTATATCTAGCATTTGACAGGTTATTACGCATCACGCATGAAATATTTTCTTTGCTTCATTTATATATTATATACTTAATAATTATATAATTTAATTTAATATTAAAAATATATATAATTTAATATTAAAAAAAATATTATCATAGAGCGAGTTGATACTTTATTTTAACTACAGGCTCAAAGTGTTGTGACACGATATTTAAATAATTATTATACATGGGTGGTTTTGAATTCTCCATTGCACAATAATAAATCCATTTAATTGTATACCACAGGCAATTTACTAATGCAATTAGCATTAGTTTAATGTACCGATTTCTACCGATACTGTAACCGATATTTAAATTAAGTTAACTAAATCAACATTTAAAACAAATGTACATATGTATATAAACTCAGGCCGTAGTGACATTCACAAAAAGAAGATAGAGGTTTTTAACGCATACATTTCGCCAGCTTTGCCGTCCGCCCATGTAACTGGAGACGAGTCTTTTGCTACCGAGCCGGTTTTCTAACGTCCCCGCTACTAAGAAGTTCTTGACAGCAATATTGAATCCAGAATGTCACGACCAAACTTAAAAATAGGCGCGAAAATATGCCACAGGCATTATTAATCTATCAAGTTCTACAATACCAGACATAATTAAAAACCTATTGTATCTGGCCACTTGTGTGTCGCTGCAACACAATAGGTTTAGCTATAGATAAAGACTAGCTGACCCCCGCAATTTCGTCTGTTTCATATAAGAGAATTTTCCCCGTTTTTGCAACATTTTGTCATTGATGCTCCGCTCCTATTGGTCGTAGCCAATAGCCTTCCTCGATAAATGGGCTATCTAACACTAAAATAATTTTCAATTCGAACTTGCAGTTCCTGAGATTAGCGCGTTCAACTAAACAAACAAACAAACTCTGCAGCTTTATAATATTAATATAGATAGTATCGATTTCAAATCGATTAAAGTAGAAACAAGATACAACTATTTCTGCGCACTGTATGTATCCTAATGGTGTGAAGGTAAACCATATTTAAATCGACATCTTATTTTAATAATGTGGTGGTGTTTAGCTTACAGTGGGTTTATAAATTACTAGATGTGCCCGCGGTTTCACCCGTGACGTTATATAGCCTATAGCCTTTCTCGATAAATGGGCTATCCAACACTAAAATAATTTTTCAACTCGGATCAGTAGTTCCTGATATTAGCGCGTTCAACCAAACAAACAAACTCTTCAGCTTTATAATATTAGTATAGATAAGTTGGATTAACGTGCAGAAATTTATTTTTCAGGGTTTATGTCACTTCACTTAAAATAATGCAATGTTAACTACTAAACTATAGAATGTTAATGTTATAAGAAATATTTGATGAGAACAAAATGTTACAATCGGATCTCGATTGACGCGCATGTGAATAATGTACTGACTTCTGCCTAATTTCTAGGTCAATATATAATATTGTTTATTGCGTGCATACACACAAGCATGTATATATGTACGAGTGTATGAGGTGTTCGATTACATTATCCGAACAAATACAGCGAGCCAATTCTTGTCATAAAACTATTCAACATTAAGTTCCGATCTAATAAAAGTATAACTCGAACTGAAATGCAATGAACGTATACATTGGTAAATCGGTACTCTATTTAACAGGTTTTGTTATGCGAATTGAATTTAAACAATAATGTACTTCAATATCTACATATATTAACTGTACAATACCATACAGAACAGCTCGTATAAATAAAACCTTATCGATACTTTACCCGTATTTGTATAATAATGTGGACAAGAATGATTTTTGAATTAAATTTTTTCATTATGTGTCCTCTTGAAATAAATTTGTTAACGTCTATATGAAACAACAAATAATCTAATGTACGAAATTCATTTAAAAAGGTAACACCAATCTATTTGTGGGATGAATATACCTTTGTAGATAAAAGATTTAAACCACATACATATACTTACGCCATAAAACATTTAAATATGATCACCTTTCTGGACGTTAACTTGTCACCTGATACACAATGCCAACATGACATCTGAGTTACAAATATAGTATTACCATGCTCACTCATATTGAAAATTGTACACTACGTTCTCTATCATATATATGTATGTAATGTGTGAGCTCGCTCTTTTAAGTGTGAACAGCTTTTTTTGCGATCTAAGTTCGTTGTGGCCTTTTTTAATCAGCTTTTTTGTATGTTCTACTGCTAGGCAAAAGCCTCTTCCTTGGACTTCCAAATTACTCTTTTGGTATCAACTACATGGCCTTGAATGTGGCCTTTATACATACAAAATTGGTTGGTCTGGCGCGAATACCACCACAATTTCCTGCTATTAATAATAAATAATATTCTACCACATACACACAACACCATCTAGCCCAAACTAAGCAGAGCTTGTACTATAGGTACTAGACAATGGATAAACATACATATATACTTTTTTTGTAAATACATACATATTATATACATAGAAACACCCAGACCAAGACAAACATCCATATTCATGCACACAAATGTTTGACTTGTGCGGGAATCGAACCCGCGACCTCAGGCGTGGCAGTCGGTTACACTAACCACTACGCCATCGAGGCCGACTAATATTCGCATTGTTGTGTGCATATACCTTTTGGTAGTGCACAATTGGGAACAATATTTCTTTCTTTACTTGTTTTTAAAAAAGACAACTGCCGCACTGGTTATAATGCCTGTGTCACGGAGAACTTTACAAACATTCAAATAACGGACACGAGAACATCCAGACTCGGAATAACCATTTGTGGATCACACAAATTTTTGTCCCGTGTGGGATTCGAACACATAACACTCGGCGTAGTAGCAGTGGCGAAACGAGCACTTAAACCACAACGCCATCCGCGCAGTCGCATCGTTGTATGAATATATAACTACCTTCTGGTAGTGCACCATAGGGGCTTATTTTGATGTATTTCTGCAATAATTACGTACGCCCCTTGTTATACACCACAAATTACTTGTGGCCGTCAACATAATGAGGTCAGTTAAAAATTTATTTGTAAAAATTACGCCGGCGCGTCGCGTAACTCGTGCAGGTGGCGTTACATTTTAGAATTTAGTTTTAATTAAAGCTGCGTTTTATCGCATGCCTGTAACAGATTTTGTTAGTTGAAATACTGATGCCGAATTTCAAAATTTTTGAGTATCATATTTTTTCATCATCGTGGTCGTCTAGACAGTAGTTTAAAAAAATTGGGAACATTTATTTTCACTAATGAACCGCACGGATTTGGTACTAGGGTACACTAAAATATTTTAATAATAATGTTGTATTTCAGGTAGCATATTGCTAGTAACTGCTCTATAAGGTAAATGCTTCTGATAGGTTTGGGTTTACGTAGTACAAGTAAGTAGTAGAATACGTGAGTTTCTTTTTTTTGTTATGCTTTCACACCTTATCTACTTTACCGATCATTATAAAATTTCGTATACACGTTGGCGGGGATATAAACAAGGATATACCTTTCATAAAAAAACACTATATCTGGTTGAAGTCGCGGGCTAAAGCTAGTAATTATATTAAATGTAATATTGCAGTACATTCACTAAAACAATAAATGTACACGAAGTAAATCAAATACCCAATTATGTTTTACTCAGAAACAGTATCAGATTCATAATCCTCCTTTTACCTTGAACGGGCATCATTTCGATGTCTAAGAAATAATTACGTTGAATCCTATATTTAATAATGTAATATAATATAATATTCTATAACATACATGCAACACCATCTAGCCCAAACTAAGCAGAGCTTGTACTATGGGTACTAGACAATGGATAAACATACATATTATATACTTATTTTTAAATCATCTGCGTCTCGGAGGAGTAGCAAAACACGTTAATACCATTTAAACTTCTTCCCTTCCTAAACGAAAAGGCGAGAGACAATTGTACGTATACATACATATAATTTAACCGCATAAAAACAAAAAGACAATCTTGTACGTAACGTAATCACAAGAAATTGTGCTAAGAAAAACCGTTTTAGAACACATTCAGTCTTGGCATACGTTTTGTCGCAAAGTGACAACTGTTAAAACAAAATATATGGGGACTACTATTTTTTTTTAAAGTGCCTCCGTGATGCTTTAGTGAATGAGGTCTCGGGTTCAAATCCCGCGTCGGGCTTACAACAACGTTTTTTTTGCCAAGAAATCCCAATAGCAGCCCGGAGTTTGGAAGTGCACGTAAAGTCGTTGGTCCTGCATCTGATCACTCTACGGTCGCGGTCGTGTTGGATTGTCGTCAGATAAGGAACAATGACTGCACTTGTGTTTGCGCACACACTCGTGCACTATAATATCTCCTGCGCATATGACTAGTCTCCATTAAGAAGCCGTGAACGAAATTCGGTTGGCAAGACTTGTGATTCGGCCATTTTACAAACATAAAACATCGACACAAGGAACATTCTCATGAAACACAAGAAACACCCAGACACAATATATTAAACAACTAGGTATCTCAGAATACATTTTTTTGCCTAGAATTGATCATGATATTCAAACCCGGTAACTTCATAATCCCTCAATCCTCACGACTCTATCTACCAACAAGGTATCGACTAGGGTTAAATGTCAAATAATTGATCACAAACTGTATGTTAGCGCAGTCTTATCGCAAGTGTACATTATGTTAAATGCGATCCCGACCTTATACGAAGAACATGCTGTGTACTCATTACATAAAATTACCGAAGAAATCCTTGGTGCCCTATTTAGTGTGTACCGCCAAATAGTGTGGCAGATACTTTTTACTTAAAGTATAATTAGGCTGTGATTAGGTCCCGCCCCTGATATAAGGGATTGAAAATTGGGAACTGAATTTATACAAAAATCTACTTCACCCATTGAGTCGCAGCAGCACACTGGCGGCGGCGGTGAGACACAATAGGTTTTCAATTATGTCTAGCATTCCAACAGATGACAGGTTAAAGCTGTGTAAATGTCATGTTCAAATTCAAATATTTTAAGGAAAAAAAGGAATTGTACAATTTACATGTTACGCCTTTCAATATTCAAGAAGTATGTGCTGCTATTAGTCACATCACTATTTCATGTAATAGAAAGTTCGGCGCTTTTGTTACTATATGGCAGGTTTGCAATGAAATATCAATCGACAATAATTGCTGTTACGTAGCGTGCAAACTCTTTGTTTTACCAATTTTCACAAAAATCTGTTCAACGAACATTGAGAAAAGCTTTTGCGTTTATTCCATGTTTTAAAACTCATATTGCATAAGAACTAATAACGTTTGTAAGCACAGCAGTTGAAACGTCAATTTATCAGTTACAATCTAAATCTCAAAGTAAACTTAAAATTCTTGTATAATTTTCATGAACAATGCTTAGTCGTAACTTAATCGTATTTGTAGTTGCAAAAATGTTCTAGATAAAACCTTTATCATTATATATGGGCTTATTGATTATACATTTAATACACCAACTTCTCTTTCAAACTTATCTGTGCTAAAAAAGAAGTTTGAGATTCATTGTGAAATGAAGGGCTGGTTGTGTTGGCGTTCGTCCTTGACTTTTCTACGTACTTGATATATCAGACATGTACTCGAGGTAGGGATATATTGGGCTTCGAACATATTGTTAGGCATCCAATATACTATTATACTCTCAAAGTACATAAAGCCCGAATAAAGTAACACACAAGAAACAAAGGTGAACCAAATTTTATTTGTGCGAAATACATTAACTTTCTCACGTCTAGAACTGTAAGTATTTGGTCTACTGTTAGCCATAAAAGGTCCCAAGAATGTAATAATGCAAGCTGTGGCGTGTACCTAGACTTGAGCGTAGTCATTTCCCGGCCATTTCTTACAGAATACGCTTTATTTATTTCGAAAGCTAAAACTCAAGACTGAAACTTCATATAAATATAAGATTACGTGGTTTGGATGCATATGTGAAATCTTACTAGTTATAGCCTTGACTTAAACTGACTTTGCTGAACATGGGCCAAGTTTGATTAGGGTCCAAAATTAATTCTCTCCGAGGACGCTGATCTAATTTCGGAAACAGTTATCAAGTGGCTGGGGAATGTTTGGATGTTCGCCTTGATTCGTACTTGTGGCGAGTAGACGGTAAGAACATGGTTACTTAATGGTTTCTAGCGCAGTTTGTGGCTAGACTTGTTGCTAGCGAATATAATGACCATGCATCGGCGGTGTAACATTTCAAATTATATAGTTAGATGCAATTTCTTGTGTTTATTAGCTAAAAATGTTAGTAGTTGATTAACTTGACAAAACATATTAAGTATTTTATAATACAACTAGCGTCCCGCCCCGGCTTCGCACGGCTAAAACCATAGCAAATTATACTCCTAAACCTTTCTCATGAATCACTCTGTGTATTGGTTAAAAGTGCATGAAAATCAGACAGACAGACGCGGGGCCTTTGTTTTATAATATGTAGTGATGTGTAACCACACAAATGTTTTGCTTTTATTAATTTCGTAGATACTTTCGAAGAAACTATTTTGATGAGACTTCATAATAAAAAAAATGTAATATTTTTCATTCTTTAATTTTGTTTCTGTTACACCTTACCCGACTCAGTTTTCAAAATCAAATATAATATAAGCTCAAACGTCTAAACTCAAAGAATCAAATATCTTAACTCAAAATACCTTATCCATTTATATCATAATTATGTTGGACGTAAAATAAAACATAATAATAATATTCTATCACATACAACACCATCTAGCCTTTTTTTTTTGGTTCCCAGGAAAAATGCTTGATGCACTGCCCGTCGGCTAGGGGATGGCACCGGCGGGGGCGTGTGGGACTCCCAGCAAGAAGTGCTGGTATACCCACTAAAAAACCTGGGGTGTTCCTTCTCTCACCCAGTAGGGGGGGGGGGCCAGTAGGGAGCTCTAAAAGGATTCATCCATAGCGGGCCCCCCCTTGTGGGTGCGGGCCGGGTCAAACGGACCCGACCACCTCTCGTCCCCAGGGAAGAGCCTCACCGCTCTCCCCTTTCGACGTTAGAAGGCGCGCGGGAACACCGCGCGCGCCCTCTCGGGGTTCTTAATTTACGGGTGGCAGGGTCCCCTGAGGCCTTGCCACCCGGAACCCTTAGTTAGGGGGCAGGAGAGCGACAAAAGCGCGTTTCATGCGCCCTCTACTCCGGCGGCGGACTTCCTTCCTCCTCACGCCCCCGTTCCGCCGCCTCCTTCTGCGAAACTGTCACCTCATTGCACCCCAACACCTGTCATCGCAGACCATCCTAGATACGACGGTCGGCAACGGGGCCAATCACGGTAACCGGGGCGCAGCGCTCCACGGCCCACGCCGGACACTCCTCCAGCGTGTGCTGCGCCGTGTCCCGGTCACACTCCTCACAATGGTTACACCTGGTTGTCGGCTCCCTACCGGCTATCTTGCAGAGGTACTCTCCGAAACAGCCGCGTCCGAAGAGCACCTGAGCGGCCGGTAGGTGAGCGGTCCGCGCCGTCTGTCCGTCCACTGCCTTAGTACCGGACGGACAGCCTCGACGGTCCTCATCCCGTAGCGGGGCTGGGCCAGTGTGCCTTCCCACTTCTCCTCAAGGACCAGTCGAGCCTGGGATCTTCGCGTCTCCACCGCACAATGTGAAGGTTTCTCGCCATGGAGACGGAGGTCCGCGCGCCAGTAATACACCGACGCTTGGACCTCCGCCTCCAAATCCCAAGGCGGCGATGCCGCCAAAACGCACGCTGCTTCAAAGGAGACGGTGCGGTACGCCCGCGACACCCTGATCGCCATCGCCCTTTGAGGTCTCCTAAGGAGGGCGTCAGCCCAAATGGGCGCTACGTAGAGGGCCATCGACCGCACCACCCCCAAATAGAGGCGGCGGCAGACGACACGCGGCCCTCCGATATTCGGCAGCAGAGAACTAAGCGCTCCTGCCGCTGACATCAGCCGGGGGGCCAGACGGCTAAAATGGACGCGAAAGTTCCAGCGGCCGTCGAGGTGGAGCCCCAAGTATTTCATACTCGGCTCCACCCCGATACGGACCCCTCCAACAATGATGTGGGCACCTGGTGGCGGCACCCGCCGAGGCCCGTGAAATAACACCATCTAGCCTAAACTAAGCTGAGCTTGTACTATGGGTATTATATATATATAATATATATGTTTTGTAAATACATATACATATTATTGTACATAGCAACACCCAGAGCAAGACAAACATCCTTGTCCATGCACACAAATATTTGGCTTGTGCGGGAATCGAACCCACGACCTCAGGCGTGGCAGTCAGTTACACTAACCAATAAGCCATCGAGGCCGCCTGCTAAACATGATTCCGTTAACTGAAATTCATGACTTGGAAATATGGATTGAGAAAATGTAACACTGAAATCCAGTACTTAGCTGACGATTGAATGTAAAAATTCTTGAACATAAGACCGCCATTTAAAATCACAATTTATATTTAGCTGGCTTACCTAAAATGGAGCTTCTATTTTGGAAAATATCTTCTCATATTTCAGTCAAGTGTAGGTAGAATGTTTTAGAACAAATTAATGTACTTACTTCCATATTACCCGAACAAAATAAATTAGGACGCTAAGTACATATTCAATAAAATATTAGAATAATGTTGTGAATTCTCAATTGTTTCCATATTTTTTTGAGATTTTATCCTTTATATTTCTGTACTAAGAAGCGATGTGGAATCAAATTGAGTTCAATAGAACTGCTATGATTCATTCAGCACTCGCTCAGCGGATAACTACTCGTATTTTCTTTTCATTTCAAATAGAACTTAAATTTAAATTTCAATAAAAATATACGTTAACGTTCCTTTAGCGCAAGCGCAGATTTGTATAGAATTTACTGTATAGTTTTATGTATTTGAAGTTAATTAAAATGATATGGCATATTTTGCAAATATATTAGGATAACGATCATATTTTTCTTCTCTTTTAGCCTTTATTATTCCCAAGTCACTTGGGGTCGGCTTTTCTGGTCTAACCGGATTTGACTGGATATCAGTTTTTACACGGAGCAGCTGCCACCTGACCTCCGAAACCCGAACGCTAACAATACCCTAAGGCTAGACCAGTGTCAGGATATTAGAAGGTGCTGACTTTCCGAATAATGACTGCCATAGATGTTCATGGCAGCCGGGACCGACGGCTTAACGTGCTCTCCGAAGCACGGAGCAGGCGATAATTGTCAATCAATACGCACATAATTTCGAAAAGTCATATAACTTCCGAAAGTCAGGGGTGCGCGACGTGGGTTCGAACCCGAGACCCTCTGCATTGCAGTCTGTTGGTCTCCCCACTGAGCTATCGCTGGATATATTTGGATAGCGATCATACAGCATGTTAATTAAAGGAAAAGAGTTCCCTTAACCTATTGAGTCGCAGTGACACACCGGCGGCCAAACAATAGATTTTAAATTATGTCTGGCATTCTAAGCATTGATATGCACGTTCGTGAACATTACGTTAGTCTAATATTGTCTTATGTTTACGCGAATGTTATACATTGAAATTAAACCACTCTCTTTGGATTTTGTCGCTTTATTTATTTTAAAACACTTTTACATAATATTGTCTTCTATTTACGCGAATATTATTCATTGAAATTAAACTGCTATATACGGATTTTATCGCGTTGTTTATTTGACACTTTATTACAAAATTTTGAAAATTGTTATACTACTACTACTATTAAACTTTACTAATTTTTAAGCTAATTAAATTATTATTAAACTATTTAGATTTAATTTATTTTTACACTTTCCCCGACGTTTCGGTTGCTTTACAGCAGCCATGTTCACGGGGAGACTAAACGTCGAAACGTCGGGGCAAAGTGTAAACTTAAATATAAATATACATACATACATACATAGATTCACGCCTGTTTCCCAAAGGGGTAGGCAGAGACTACGGATTTGCATTTGCTACGATCCTGACACACTTTTCTGGCTTCATTAACTTTCATCACATTCCACATACACGCACGTCGGTTCAATGTGCTCTTAACCTGGCCTTTGTCCAGAACGCCTCCGATCTGATGAAGAAACGTTCGCCTAGGTCTTCTTCTTGCAACTGTTCCATTCACACTAGCCTTATAAACTTTCTTAGTCAGTCTTTCCTCGTCCATTCTTTCTACATGCCCAAACCAGCTTAACATACCCTTTTCTATTCTTGTCACTATATCCACTTTCATGCCGCACCTCGCTCTAATCCCAAATATATATATTTAACTAATTTTAATAGCTTAAATTCAGTAAAGTTCAATAATAGTAATGTTAGAGCATCAAAAAAAAAACAACGCGACAAAAATTCGTATAAAGTGGTTTAATTTCAATTATGTTAGTCTACTTTACAATAAGATTGCAAAAAAAACAACAATTATATGCATAGAAAATATGCATAAAAACATACAATCACGACAAGAAAATTAAATGTAAAAATATTGGTCGTTATTTGCTATCAAAATAGTGCCGTGTAGAAAGCGCCTTGAAGCACTTACGCTATTAAAAGTTATAGGCGCACAGAGAGGGAGTTTTTGTTGCGTTACCCTTTAAAATTCTCATTGGAACTTTTTGATTATTTTGTACTTTATTATATCGTATATTTTGTATTACCAGTGAAAGGGAATGTAGTTTATTAGTAAAATTACTGTATATTATTATGCAAACAATAAGTACATATTTATTATGAAGAATAAGATTAGAGAATGTTTATTGAATTTCAAAATTACTATCCAATATAATTTAAATTATTTTTTGGCAACGATATCCTAATGTGAAGCCGTTGGCACGCAGAGGTCTCGTCAACCAATTTTGGTACTGTTTGCTTGAAAAGGATTCTTTGAAATGCTTTCTTTTGTCTACAAAGTCAAACAGACAACTACCCCATTGTCAGTAAACGAAACTATACAGATAAATAAAATTGAAATGTCTGTTTGTAATGTCAAAATAACAGCTTTTTACTAAATGCATATGAACGTATAAACGGTGCTACATAAAAAAAAAAAAAATTCTGTCTGTTTGTTCCGGCTCATCTCTGAAATGGCTGCACCGCGATTTTGAGCTGATGTTATAAAGAGTAAATTAGGCTACTTTTAATGTAGATTTATTTTTGTTAAATTCCACGCGGGTGAAGTCTCGGATAACAGCAAGTTTATAATAAAAAAATACTAATATATACTTTGCACTAAGGATATATTTTTTAAAGTTTTTAAGCGTTATTAAAATCAGCCCCAATATTTTTTATATTTATATATATTTATATTTATATATATTTTTATATTACAAGAAATAATTTCTATCGCGGAGAGAACACAAAAAATAAAGCAACTAATACAAAGAGCACCTAAACTCGAATAAACTATTCGTGGATCATACAATCATTTTACGCGTGCGATTCGATCTCGAACATTCGACCCCGTGGCAAGGTGAATTCTTAAACTACTAAGGCGTCTGACGGGAATCCGTGCATACTGTATTTTTACAAAGAAGACTGGAAATTTTAAACTTATAGAGACTGAGCACGTTATTGTGCCTTAATAAGTTACTGCGTACTTTCTGGCTGACGTTTTATAAATTGTATGAATTAAATATACCAAATGTTTAATTACATTTAAGGAAGTTGTTAATTCGATTGCGCTGAATGTTAATGTTTGTTTCAAAGAAAGGACATCGCTACTGCGGTGGATCTAACAAGATTTTCTTGTAATTAACTTTAATACACGAAGTGTGGCCGTGTCATATTTCTAAATTAAATTATTCAAAGTTATGTTCTCTCTCTCTTGTATTTTCTGATGTTTAAACAAGTTATACGCAAAATTTTAATCAACATGTAAAGATGATCAAACTACAGAAATCTATACTAATATTATAAAGCTGAAGAGTTTGTTTAGTTGAACGCGCTGATCTCAGGAACTACGAAATCGAATTGAAAAAATATTTTAGTATTGGATAGCCCATTTATCGAGGAAGGCTATAAGCTATATAATATCACGCTACGACCAATAGGAGCGGAACATTAATATTTAATGTTACAAATACCGGGAAAATTATTTTATGTGACGCAGAGATAAAATATCAAAATTTATATATAAATATACTGCATGGATGGCATAGTGGTTTAATTGTGCGCCTCGCCACTGTCTATACCGAGTTTTATGTGTTCGAATCCCACACGGGATATAAATTTGTGTGATCCATAAATGGTTGTTCGGAGTCTGGGTGTACTCTGTGTCCATTGTGTGAATGTTTGTAAAGACCTTGAGACACAGGAATTATGCCTTGTGCGAGAGTTGTTTTTTTAAACTAGACTAGTTATAAGAAATACGGCTAAAGGAAATAGGCTACTATATAGACCAACTAATATTAAACACAGAAACGCTATTAGTGATACCTTAAAGAAAACATTGCTCCTGGCATTTACAAAGGGTCCTCATCGATGAGTCAAACTAAATTTCAAAAGCGATTATTCTATTATCGTACCTTAAAGGTGAACCACAAAGGTAGGAAGTTGGTTTCGAGACTTGAAGTATTTTCGGCAAATGATTTGGGTTGTTTTAATTTAATTAGAAGTGTAGGAGCCTAACGAGGGTCGATCTGAAGTTAACACTACGATAGAATGGACCTTGAGCTCTTATCTATGTTTACTTTTAAGTGGCGAGTCAGAAATCTACAAAACTTTATATTAAGGGAGCACTGCTTAAAATGAACACGATTTATTTTATTACTTTTGGTTTTATATTTGTCTTTAATTATGTTATTATGTTTATAACAGCAATTTTGGCACGGTATTTATACATTGTTTTAAATTGTAAATATAAATTAATTTACAACATTAAACGCCGCATTTCAAACTTTTAACGCTTTACCAGCGAAGACTGGATCACCCAATCCCAACAGCTTTCTCAATCTCAACGGATTTATTCAGAGATTATTTCAATTTACTTGTCGAACGACATTTCACATTTCGCGCGGTGCGACTTGGCATGCCAAGAGCGCTCTATCGGTTGAATTTCGCGTATGTGTTTGCATGAGACAAAGACCGAAGGGGATGTAGCGGGATCGAGGAAATTGGCTCTTCTCTCTACATCGACGGCGGAGTCAGTCGATCAGTAAACATTCTTAGTATTCCTTCACCGTACCTTGACAAATTTTCAAGTTTGTTTTGATAGCTACCACCATAAAAGATGTTACCAATAAAATTACTTCATACTTTCATTTTGTTGAAAAGCTGTAAACAAAACAACTCCACGGTTTATGAGTCCACATTGTGTATTATTGCGAGTTTTATTGTCATCTTCATGTTTTTATTGTACTGTAAGTAGCGTTTGTTATTATTCGTGTGTGGCATAAGGAAGCGTGAATTTTACGGTATTTTGATATCGTACATAACTTATTCGGAATGTGAGCACGTGTTATGAACGTTCACTGTGATGCTCATTTCATTTCTCATTTGAATTTATATGACCAAAGAAACGAATTGAAGTTTATATATAAAAATTTAAAACAGACGACAGCTCGGCAGCAGTTTAAAATACCTGATATAAAAGTAGAAACAAGATAAGTTCGTTTATAGTTGGATGATTTTATAGGACTCAAGTTTTTGTTTTCTTACGATAACGAAAGCTAAAGAAGAATCAAATAAATTTTATATAATGAAGATCTGTTTTTCTAGGAAAACAGCAATTTTTCTTATTGCATTGCATCCTAGATTTTGCCCACGGCTTGGCTCTGATTAATGTAGATTTTGTCATTTATTTCTGTCCCTAGGGAACTGTACTTTTGTCTGGATGAAAGGTACACTATGACCTTTTTTGTACCCCTGACAACGTGTATGCAACATGTCAGGATGATCGGTCGAGTAGTTAAGGCGTGAAAGCATAAAAACAAACTAACATTCGCATTTATAATACTAGTTAGGATTGCAAATATTATATTAGCTAATTAATTATAATAATTTTAATATTGTAGCTTCATTTTACCATTATACTCGCCCTCATAGGATTCATTATTTCACTTTAAAGCAAAATGGACTGCGTGTCAAAGGAAGTATCTCTCACGGATGTTTACGTTGTATATCATAACTACACTGCCTTTCCTGTCATGACCTTTCCTGAAGACAGTGGTGATATATTTGGTGTATATATGGATACATAGCAGTCTTGTGGAGAACCGTTGTACTGCCACCCAGAGGTTTCGAGTTTGATCAGGGTGCGCATCTCTGACTTTTCCAAGCGAGCAATAATTAAGACTGCGCCGAGCGAAATGTGCCAAAATAGGCGATCACAGTTAAATAAATAAAATCAACACTTTTTGTTTAATATAAATATAAAATATACATTTACCATCACAATGAATGTGTTACAATTACTCCGTATAAAAATCTTAAAATAATTAATATTTTCGTCTATAAAATTACGTAAATTTACACGAAAAATGCAAAAAACGTAAGCTCGTGTTACGTGATTTATAGATTATAACAGTAGAAATCTATCCTATTTTATAGATTAAACGAAACATAAATAGTTATATTACAGTTTGTCCATCCCAAATATTTAAGTTATTGGTTGACAATAAAGATACATATTTATCAAAAAAGCACTTCAAATCCTCCATACAATTTTACTATGGCGGGCGAGCTCTGTCATTATCTGTCTTACGCTCGGCGCAGTCTTAACTATTTAATACGCTCATAGCCTAATAAATAGTTAATTATCGCTCGCTTTAACGCTAAAGGAAAACATCGTGAGATAAACTCTATGTCTGAGAGTTCTCTATTATACATACATAGTCTCACGCCTGCATCTCCGAAGAGGTAGGCAGAGGCGTATGACACGCCCACATTTCGCCAACTATGTTTTTGCTTCGACGTAATAAGGGGGCGAGCCTATTGCCGTCTACCGGGCATATTTCCAGACTCCGTGCTACTACTGAGCATTTCCTAACAGAAAAATCCAATAACGCTTTCCCGACCCGGGAATGGAACCCGGGATCTCACGATCCGCAGTCTTATACACTACCACTGGACCAACATTATGGTCTCGAAAATATGTGAAGTCTGTCAACCTGCACTGGGCCAGCGTGGTGGACTATGGCTTAACCCTTCTCACACTGAGTAGAGGCTCGTACCCAGCTGTGGGATAGTTTGATACAGGGCTGATATTATTATAGATATATGTATGTGTAGTATAAAACCAACCTTCTTTTGATCATAAATCCAATATAGACACATGTTATGACGAACACTAATAAAAAATGTGCTCAATAAAGCTTATAAGCAACATTTAAAGCTGAAATCTCTTAAATATTGAAATATTAATATCGTGTTTACCCTACAAAAATACTTATTATAGATGTCTAGCACCAGCTTCGGTAAATTGCTCGGCTATAACACGCCCTTAGGGACCTTTGCGACAGGAGAGACGAGATTTTATTTCTCATTGGACTTTATTTAAAAAATTCCATAAAATTTATTTAAAAAGATACTTACTGGTTTATTGTGCCAGTATCATAACAGTGTTGTAAATTAAACTCACCTTTAGATAACAAAGTAACACTTATGACCGTCAAAGTTACACATATTAATCTATTGAGTCGCCGCGGTGGACCGATGTCCAGACACAATATATTTTAATTGTGTCTGGCACTCTAAGACTGCCCTTGACGCGTCTGGAGATTAAAACTCACAACACTGTCAAACGCAAGTCTATTACGATAAAAAAAGAGTTTTCCTACTTTTTAAACAATTAACAGTAATAGTATCAAAGTTATGTAATAGTAGTGTTTTTCAATTATACAACATGATAAAACCATTAATATATTTTCAACGTCTATCATTCACATAAACATAAGACAATAATATAAATTAGGAAAAGTTATTAAATAATCAAAAACAATATTTTAAGACAAATTATATTGTATAAACGTACGGTATATTTAAAAATGTCGTGGTATTTCCACTGTACATTTCGGTTTATTCATCCATTTTAATTTATCAAACAGCTATAAAATCCGTTGAACTTTCACACGGGCGGTGTACCCATTTAACTGATTGTACACGTAATAGACTCATTAATAACACTTAAAAGCTTAATACTGTAAAGACTGTTATAATAATTACTAGTTTTTTATAGCATAGCTACTGCTATTAAGCGGTTAATTGTAATTTGCCTCATTGATGTAAGTATCATTTTGGACCGCAGTCCATTTTGAGGTTTTGTATGCGAACCGCAAATAACTGGGAAAAGGACTTCATTTGCCATAGTTATTTTGTAAATCGACTGATATTATTGTAGCGGTAGTCGATATGACGGCATAAGGTATGTGGTTTGGTCCCGAATCGAAAAAAATTTTGTTGGTTTTTTTTTGCAAGGATTTTCTTATTAGCAGCGCGGAGTTTGAAACTGCCTGGTAGACTTATATAGGCTCGCCTTCTATAAGATGTAACCTAAAACCAACCAGCATGAAATGTAGGTGCAATGCACGTCAGCCTACTTCATCGGGGACAGTAGAACAAAACGGCTACACTCTGCCTGATGGTAAGTAGCCGTGGTTGAGTCTTCCACTCCACGTCCTCATGTGAAGTGATGTCGAGTTCTGTACTTTGACGAACTAAGGAGGTGCTTTCAGACACCTTGTTAGAAGGACCCAGGATCGAAAGAAGAATCGGAGTCTGGGCTGACTCTGCGTGTACTTTGTACCCGTTAATTGTATGTTTGTTAAGTTTCTCGCGACACAGGAATTGAACCCTACTCCGGGAAATGACAAACATTCAATCAGCACAATCAAGCTAGAACACATTTTATTAACACTTGGGGAGAGCGTCGACGGTATAGGCGAAGCTGTAAAAACCTAACATCATAAATTGGGTGTACATATATGGCGCATTCTCTATTTTATGTTTCAAAGGGTAGCATGCACTGGAACAGGAGATTTTCTTCTTTAATGAGATCGAACCTAAAATACACGCCACAGTGACAGTATTCGATAAAAATATCGGTTTGTGTGATATTATGTTATTAATTACAATATAATATTACGTACGTTGTGATATGTAAATACAATGTACATGTTCAACCTTTAAAATAATTTTACTCTTTTATATTTTGTGACTATAAAAGAGACTCATAATATTATTGTTACCTAAAAAAACCGGTATTAGGTATACCTATACTAAAATTTACTAAATCTTACTGTTATAAGCTGCTTAATTATTAACACGGTACATAATCGCTTATACAAATAACGTACATAATAATATATCTTATACATATATTATTATGATCTTTATAGCCCAGAGATTGTCTAAATCTGAACCAGCAACCGCAACTAGCAACTAACCTCAATATAGCTTCAGTAACTTAGTAAACTCACTAACCTATATAATTATTATGATATTCATGAGTGTTACTTTGTGGCCTAAATAAATAAATAATTTTTGACTTTGACTTCGACTATCACTGCGCTGCTGTTTACATGTTACGAATCATTAAGCTCAAAATCTATGAATCTTGTTATGTCCAACGCCTATTATAAAAATATTAGAACTGATATATTTATGTTACTACATTTAGAATAATTATAATAATTATATTTAAATTGCTATAAGCATCAATACAATGTAGTCACCAAGTTTATTTCAAATTATCATTGTCGACTGTCATATATGTTTGGCTAGAAAAATAATTATGATAGCAAAATGGAATTGTTTATTATTTTCTGTAGTGTTTACACAATTTACAGTATCAGTATTTTCTATAATGTATAAAGTGACGCTAAGAAATATTGAATCGTGTCCCGTAGCAGACCCTCCATACGAAAAACAGAATCCTATGACACTCGATATCATAGCTTACAACAAAAGTGATGCTTTCTATTTCAAAGGCAACCTAACAATAAGGGAAAATTTGAGAGGATATTATTGGAAGATAAAATCTGGAGTCGAAAAAGCAAACGGGGATGTGAAATATACGAATTCTTATAAAAGATTGTCATGCAAAAGTGTTATCCCTAAGCTGATGCTTATTGCCGTCGGTGTGCGATATAACGAAAAAACATGTGAGGTATTTAAAGGAAATTATTCTTTTAATAAAATGGACATTAGTACATTACAACCTGGTGCATATTATTATCCTATTAAAGAGATTGGAGAGAGTGTAGTCTATTTTGGTGTTTACGGCGCCAGAGGCACCAGTATCTGCACTCTCTCGCGTTATGTGCTTAAGGCTAATTAATTCAAGAATACTAATGCTGCTTTAACAGTACAATCTCTATCTGGTGCTGGCAAAACCAACATCTTATCTAGAATCGTATGTTTTTAATTATAACATCTTGATAATATAATAATTTACGTATCTTTAAGTATACAAAACTTATGTAAAAATAAATATGTTCGCAGCAATACTTGTGTTTCTATGATGTGAGTCCTTTATCCAATAATGTTGTCGATATACAGTCTATATTTTTTGTGGTTTAAGAGGTGGCCCAGCACTATTACTACGGTGAGTATTGTGGGTTTGAGTCCCACACGGGACAAAAATTTGTATGATCTACAAATGGATCTGGCGAGACTGGTGTTCATTGTTTTCATTTCTTGAATATTTATAAAGACTCATGCGTTAATAATTCCAAGAGTTCAAAAAGAAAAGAAAATTAAAGTCAGGAGTATACCACTCCATTATGTCTGCCGCGCTGCTATCTTTACTCAGGCACTGGTATACACAAAAGTTCTTAATTTTAGCTTAGTTAACAACATACCTACGTATGTATAAACTTGAAGAACGTGGGACATAGATCGCTCTTAGCTGTGTTTAAAAATAGATTGCATCTATTAATGAACCAATACTCTTATACAAAATGTGAAATTAAGTAACAGTCATATTTGGAAGCCATAAAGTATTGGTGAGTCACACAACAAGAGCTAAAAAAATATTTTGTAGGTTCAACCAATAGTTAACACCTATTATTATGCCAAATTTAGTTATATTCCTGATCAGAAGTTCGCAATAACGTAAAGTGTTTTTTATGAATTCTTCTTAGAGTATTACACATATTTAATGTTGCATGCTGGGCAATTCTTGTAGATGATATCCTAGACACCGTTATCTAGACCTGCACAAAAATTCCAATATTGACAGCATTTTTTTGTCACTTCTGCATTATTAATAAGGTTATGATTCAATGAAATTAAACTACTATATACGGATTTTATCGCGATGTTTATTTGACACTATATTACATAATTTTGAAAATTTGTTACACTACTATTACTATTAAACTTTACTAATTTTTAAGCTAATTATATTGTTATTAAAACTATTTAGATTTGATATAATTTGTCCTTGTTAAATTTTACCATGGCTGCTGAAAAGCAACCGAAACGTTGGGGAAAGTGTAAAATTAAATCAAATCTAAATAGTTTTAATAACAATATAATTAGCTTAAAAATTAGTAAAGTTTAATAGTAATAGTAGTATAACAAATTTTTAAAATTATGTAATAAAGTGTAAAATAAACAACGCGATAAAATCCGTATATAGTAGTTTAATTTCAATGAATAATATTCGCGTAAACAGAAGACAATATTATGTTATGATTCAAGTTATTTTTATATTTAGTCGTATACATCTCCAGCATAGTTATAGGATCACAATTGGAAATAAATGTCTCTGGAAATTATTTGTGATCATGGCCTATCCTGTAAAAAGAAGGTACCTGCGCCGCCCATGCGAGAGAATGTTTTACTGATTTTCATGTTTAGCGCAAGGTAGGTGGCTTATTAGGCGTTCTAGTTCATACTCACTCTAGACTAGAGGTAAAGTTGTTGGGCTGTTTAAGTAAAAGCTTTGCTATTTTTTATTTTAAATTCATATCAATTAAGTCGTTTAATGTTTACGCATACATACCTATACTTATATCAGCCGTCTATATAAACTGTCACACTTCTAGGCACGGGCCTTTCCTCAATGTAAGAAGAGGTTTTCGTATTTACAAATACAACTCCCGCTCTAGGAATAATTCCTTTACTTTACAAGGATTCAAACATCGGACACAAAGAACATCCAGACTTCGTACAACCATTTGTGGATCATAAAATATTTTGTTCCGTGTGGGATTCAAACCCACAGTACCAATACCCAGTGGCAGCTGCGAGGCAACCACTTAAACCACTACGCCAACCGTGCAGTCTCGTCAGTTGAGTTAGGCTACAGCCTATCATACTGGCCTGGTGCGAGTTAGCAGTCTTCACATGTCTTTGAGATGTGAAGAACTCTCAGATATGCAGGTTTCTTTACCGTTATTATTTAATACGCACATATCTTGGAAAAGTCAGAGAGCCTTGGGATGAAATTCGAGACCATTGCGTGGCAATCTATCAGTTTACGACTAGTCAAAGCTCACTTACCAAAGCAGTCATTAATATTATTATTCAGCAAATCATTCTGTAACTTAAACGTCCGTGGAATTTTCTTTTCAACTGTTTGGAAACATGATAAACTTTGATTTGAAAATTTCAAACTCCATGCTTTAAATTAAAATCTAACTGAGGGATTAGCAATAAATAAACCAAATAAATACATACATTTTAAGATTTTATTTAATATAAAATATGTTATATTTACAATAATTGCAACTGCAAATGCAGATTTGTACAATCCCAACGTACCCTAGTATAGTGGTAAGTCAAGTATGTAAACTGTTAATTTCAGGTACAAATGCGGTATTACGGAATCGCTTTAGTAAGATTCTTGCGGTGCCGGCTCTGGTTTAGCAGGCTCTTGTACTATAATCACTTGTTTGTTGGCCCTCCTTCTGGCATGAGGTCCTAGTCTAACTTTCGTCGGCTCGTTAGAAACTTCGCCAGTAATCTGAAAGCAATGAGAGGGGAATCTGTTATTTCTGTACTCAATATCAATGTGCAATTTAAGCATAACCTAATATGAACATAGCAGTCGTTGTGTACATAAACAGATCTAGGTGTATCTAATTTAAAATTGTTAAAAATTTTCAGTTGGGAAACTACTGAATCTAAATAAAGTATGCTATTAAGTGGACACGAGATTCAGGGGTCGTTATATTCTATTAAATAAATAATTTAAATAGAGTATTTATTTAAGATACACTATTCAGTGCATGGTTCGTATGAACATTAGAATTCTAGAAAAATCTTGAACCGTTATTTTAAAGCATATAAACTATATTCGTCTGTAACAGATTTTGGAGATTCATATAATATTGTAAAAGCTTAAGAACTATTGTACCCAAAATCACACAAATAAATAAGTTTGAAGTTTCTTTCTTTCTTTTCTTTTAGTGTGGTTAGTCGCCAACCTGTTGTCAAGAGTTGTTCAAGCCGCCCGTAGGCCTCTGACATGGCTTAACGACTGCTGTCAATTTGACAACAACCGGGACCGACTTTTTACGTGCCCTCCGAAGGACGGAGACGCTCAGATGAAATACCACTAAGCGATCACCCATCTATTGACTGACAGCACCCAACATTGCTTTACCTCGCTAATTGTTTACCGATCAGTGAGTGCAACTGGCTATGAGCGCCTCGTATGACTTTGAAGTTTATCAAAAATAACCATGATTTGCGAATCATCAAATTCAAGACGTCATGATTAAAAATTACCTTGCAAAGGCGTGACATTGCAGTTCGGTTATTATTTAGAACACTCTTGTCCACCAGTAAAGGTTTTGCTGATTTATTTTATTGCAATTAACAAGTAGATTGTGTTTTCCCACTCCGAATTATTCTTTGGTGAATATATTGAAATATGAGAAAACATTACTACAATTATAAGCACTTAGTATTAGTACGTACAGTAGATGTTTTTGTATTTAGGACTCACCTGAACTTGTCTTCTTGCTACGTTATTTTCTAAAAATGTGTTTACTGCCGACAGAGTATTAATAGGTATCTATAAAAAAATGTCACATTATAAATTTAATTCTCATCTAATCTATTACAACAAGAACAATGCAAAATACAAAAAGTTATAAATACTCACCGAATACCCACAACCTTAATTATTTAAAATATCTGCTTTAGTTCAAGTTTTCCTAATTTACCAATATGTATTTTATTTTTTGCTGTTCCAACACCGCACACAACCATTTATTCCAGTTCTATAACTTAGACTTTATGTACATAGGAGTTACAAATGCTACAAATCTATAATTAATAAACATTTTTATAAATTCTTACTAAAAATGTTAGTTTTAAAATACCTTATCTCTAATTAAATTAATATACAGCACGATAAAAAGAACACATTGTGATATTCTTTCACAGTAATTTCCAATACAAAAGATGTTTCAAATGAACTGTGCTTTTTTAAGGACTGTTTCATCGTTAGGGTGGCAAAAATAGATTTCACGTAAACCTATAGTTGTATTTGCTGAGAAATATGAAGACTGTATAATGATAGAATTCTTTAGCGTGAAAATAATCACACAAATATTATTGATTTGGGATGGGGATGTATTGAACTTAGAAAAGTATCTTCATGCTTGAATTTTGCTAAATCTTTTAACACTGCTACGGGCCTAACAGTGACTTTAAGTTTCGGTGATTTGTGTTGTTAGGATGTCACGTTTTTGGAAGTCTGCTTGGTTATAGAAGTTCAGGCACTAAGTCAAACTTACGAATAATGGATCTATACGATATACATGTATAAAGCGAAGTATTTACTGGCTTTCTAAAAGCAGCTAATTAGCCGATCTATAATACTTAAAGTACCATCTAAGCTTCAACCTAAACATTACAAAATACACCACTATTGTTATTTTTAAACAAATAAATTTTATAATAATATTTACAATAAGTTAGTATAAGAAGCAAAAATTAGATAGCCAAATTTAAAGTTAATCGATCGTCGTGCAACCTGAAACCACCAAAATCATAAATCTTCATTTGACTAAGAATGGATGATACGATCAACTAACGATAGCTTTTATCAAATTATATTCAATGTTATTGTAATGATCAAATAGCGTTTGTGTTTTATAATTTGGTTTAGCAAACATTTCTTTGTGAAGGCGATAAAAAAATACTGATTCCATCAATTAGAATCTATCCAATAAATAAGTCAATATCACACGATGGACAAAGCATTGTGTCCTGATGCCGGCCGATCATCCGAAGGTCGACGTAGTAATTAAAATATTCAACATTTTCTAATTAATAATGATAAAATTCTAAGAAGGTCTATTCTTTTTATATAACTGTTTAATTTAGAGTTCCGATTGAGTCTCAATGTCATAAATACAAATTAAAATAAACTATGTATACATTAATTGTATTTCAGTTCACATTTAACGTTTATTATAGGTACTACGTTTTTTGTCGGCTTCGATAGCATAGTGGTTAGTGTAACCGACTGCCACGCCTGGGGTCGCGGGTTCAATTTCCGCACTAGTCAAACATTTGTGTGCATGAACATGGATGTTTGTCTTGGTCTGGGTGTTTCTATATATAATATGTATGTATTTACGAAAAAAAAGTATATATGTATGTTTGTATAATACCCATCATAAGCCATAGTACTAGCTCTGCTTAGTTTGGGCTAGATGGTGTTGTGTGTATGTGATAGAATATTATTATTCAAAACTATATCGAAACGTTATTTTAAAGAGATTTTATTTACGAGAATTGGTTTTCTGTTATTATTATTTCAATTGTAATGTGATTTTGCGTGACAGGAATTTAGTGTGCATATAAATGGCAAATATGACAAACATTCACGTGGCCTACGTGATTAGAAACATGCATTGATAATATGTGCTTGCTAGCCAAATATGATGAAACAAGTTCAAGCATTATACTTTCAAACTTTGGATTTTAAACCCTTATACCAACGAATTAGTATTCAAAATTAAGCAGTGCGCGAAAATCTTAATGACGATGAAATGAGAATGAACTTACAGAGAAGATATCGTCTAGGAATTTGGTAGCACTCGGTGTCTGTACCGATATATGTGCTTCCGATGATGATGCAACTGACTTTGATTCAGGCACATGCTTCGATGATTCTAAATCTGATTCTGTAGAAAATGAATTATTAATGAGTAATGTCATTACACACAATTGAAAGCACAATCATTCGACACAGTTTGTTAATTTTAAAATAAAAGTATTTATATCAGCATTGAGTATATTTAAAGTAAATTGTACATGACGTAAAAAGTTGGCTGCATGCGCAAGTTACTAGCGCTAGCTCTATAACTTAATCAAACACGCTACTTACGCGGGTCGCTCGCATCGCTCGCAAGTTTATACGATACACAACCCCCGCTAGTATTTTTACTTACGTGTGTTAACTACCTCGTTTACAATTGCAATTAGAATAGGTCAGTACCTATTCTAAGTGCTCATCTAAACACGACATATATCTATTATATTTAAATACTTATTTTTTTCTTAATACAGTATTAAGAAAAAAAGTGTTTAACTATAGGTACAAGACATATGTCGCCGAGAAAATTAGCTTGTATCATTTTAATCGTTATACAATGGCAATCTTCTTTCAGGACCAAACAAAATGTTTATTTTTATTTATTTTACTATTTCAATATTATTAGAGTTAATCCACTGTAAGGCGCTAGTATTTTGCAAAAGGATATGGAAATGAAGGGCTAGTATTAATAAGGTAGGATAAGGGCTCAAACAGACTCACAAATTTCTAGCTTTATTACACGGAAATTAAAATAAACAAAACCAGTATTTTCACGAGCTGTCGCAGCTGTTATTTTGTGTAAATTTATTTATTATTTTAATAAGTTCCCCAAATACGCTTCCTCTTAAAACGGGTGCTCGTAAAGAATAAAACTGTAATAAAAGCTAGGTGATAAAAATATCGTGAAGATTACGAGGGCAAGATTATAGTGTGCCGTTCCCAGAAGGACGCTTACCAGGCTTATCACAGTTGTAAAATATATTTTTTATTTAAATTATATCTAAGTACCTGTAAAACTTTTAGATTCTCTTGTTTTAAATCTCAGATCAACAAAAGTGTTATTAGGCATTTCTAATATGATAAATGGAAAGTATCCCTACAGACCAACTTCGGCCTTATTTTTAAGTCTTAACACTATTATATTATTCCTTAAAAGTAAAAGTTACAAAATGTTAATGTAATTGTCATTTTTCGCGTACTTTTTAAATTACAAAAAATACTAGGCAGCTGTGTTAATTAATTTATCTAAAAAGTATTTAAGATTAAATAAATACCAAAGTTTGGAACATTTAGTTATTTATATTCTCCTCGACTAAATACTTACTAACAGCATGTACAATACGGTTATAATTTAATTTTTTGGAACTGGGATTGCTTGATTTTATTAAATTAAAATAACACTGCTTGTCTTAAGTTAATTTAACTTGTACAAAACTATTTTGTATTATTATTATAAGCAACTAAAATATTCCATATAAAATGTTTGTACATAATGTTAATTTTAATAGTAACCACCTGCTTGGACTGAAGCGGACTTTTGTACAGATACGCTTGTACTGCCAGCAGTATTAGTTAGAAAACTATTAACTGCCTTCAACGTAGCAATCGGAATCTGAAAAAAAAATTTACTTATTCAGTAAATGTTGTATGTTAGTAATTGATTAATTTTTAATATTATGTATCCCACCAAAAACATTTCCATGTAAAATGTTGCCAAGACGAGACCATATGATTGTCAAAAAGTTATCAGATCAGCCAAGCTTCTAACTCTACACGCCCTAACTCTACAAGGCCTAACTTCACAAAATCTACACCTTAGTCTAAATATGTGGCTTGGGCGTTTCGTTACTACAAGAACTATTGTATAACAAAAAAGTAATTAACAGTGGATACATTTTTCACCTGACGCCCATGCGAATATAGCGAAATGGCCACCTCTAGCGTCAAAATTGCGGAAATTCTCTCATACAAACTTCCATCCCGTAGTTTAAGGGGCTGGGGGATAAAAGTTGCAAGTTTTATAATTTTTTGTCGTTTGTGTATTAATACTAGCGTACATACCAAATTTCAGCTTTCCAAGCCATTAGGGATAACCCTAAGAATTTTGATGATCATCAGTGAGTCAGTGACAAAATTAGGGATTTTTAGATATCTATAAAATCTAAAGTATAAAAGCTATGAAATTAAAACTTTATATGTTTAATAAGTCCGCTATTACCAACATATCTCGAGAATATTGTTTATCTGGTATAATCCGAACCCAAGTTATAAGGGTTCATAAAAACGACGAAGCACTTCGAGAAAAGGTAGGTAGTGTCCTTCCACTTCACTTGGCTCGTCTTGGCGGGGGCACCACCGTGCCTCCAGATAAATGCTATATAGATTTAGTAAAGTTCAATTCAGTATGGACTACCATCATCACTTATAAAAATATCGCTAACTTATACTTTTTAGTTCTCGAATGCATAGCTCTCAATTACTTGATCACTGATTCATCTTTGATCAACGGCCCATTGTTGTTACTTCACTATTAACGATAATTAGTGATTATTCTTCTGATTCGTTGCTATTTAATACTTAGCTACCTCTTAATTATTCTTGATTGGTACGTACATTAAATATATCCTGGAAGAAAGTGGGGTTCTTTTGTACAGTTACTCTCTTTGTATAAGTAACTTCTCCAGCACCACCTGCATTCGCGTTCACTCCTCCTCCCACAGCAGCGTGTGCTTCTCCTTCGACACCAACATCAGCTCTTCTTTCAACTGCTGGTTGTGCTACACCAGCGTCAGCGCCAGCCCCAATATAACCACCGATGTAAGCAGTCTTTCTAAGATGATGACGGTGAGGCTTATGTGTGCGGATAATAGTTTTCTCAATTATTTGGGGTGGTGGAGGCTCGACGTACACCTATACAATATAAAAATATCATATTTCATTTTTGATTTTGGTTCTTAGACAAATTTTTTTTATTAATTATTTCATTTGTCAATCTTTTAATCGATTGGTTGTGTGGTAGACTATTTTATCCATTTTTTTAAATATACTATAATAATCATAATTGTTAACACATGAGTGTAATTTTGCACTTTGGTATAAAAAAAGATTTATAAGTGCTGTAAAGTGAAGGATTATTGTCAAATAACATTGAGTGCTGCAGTATTCCGGCGGTCTTGAGGCCTCTGGGTGCACGAAGAAATACTTTAAACTTTAAGACAAACCTGTTTGACATAATTATATTGGCGTGGTATCAACCACGTTGGTTGACTTAACCATATCTGAGGAGCACTTAACCATGAATTCATTATGTGATGAAAATCTTTTGCCTTATAAAAGCTACTCCTATTATGTCTTGCACCTCTCCATTTACTCACTTCTTTAACAATAACAGTAGGTTGAGCTTCAGCTTTTACATCAACTTTCGCTGCTGGTATTATTTCATTAGTGGCTTCAAGATTTTCTTCAGAATAAATCGTCTTGCGTATAGGTGTTACTTCTTGCGCAGGAACTGCGCCGATGTTTATCTCCTTTTCCACTGTAGCGCCTCCCTGAAATCCAAATATTTTGTTATTTTTGGAACTTAGAGTTTCATGTGACATGCTATTAAAATTAAGATACGGAACGACAATCACTACGATGATAGCTTAAACAGATTGTATATATCATGCTGCGTTCATGAACAGATTATGTATAAATATCTATGAAGAATTCTAGTCAAAGCAACATGCAAAATATATTGCAGCATAACAATAATAGTGAAAAATGGGATCCGATAAATGAGATTCCATTGTCAAATGGCGAATGGAGGTGCATTGTTAAAGCATGCACGTAGAAAACTAGGTTCTTTTACCTTAAGTTTGTAAGTTACCAAAGGTTAGATCAACCTTGGGGCGCTTTGCTGCTGATTTACACTTACGGAGTCGAGAAAAGATACAGAATGTATATTTGATATTTTCATTTAAATATAAAGAGGTACACCGAAAATTATTACTTGAAATACAATTTTGTCAGAATATTTTAGTTAATATGTAATGAAATTGAGATAAAGAAAAATGAATCTGTTTGAAGAATCTTTTCAAATATACGTCCAGTACGAAATATCGTGATGCTAACCATTTCCTCCTTGTCGATTCACTGAATGATAACACATTTACTGTTAGAAATTTATTTCGTAATATGAGTATTAATAATACTTAATTTAACACAATACGAACATGAATAAAAAAGTATTAAAGGAAAAAATCCTCCACCGATTAATAATCACTATATTGCTTCTGCTTCGCCTTTAAGGCTTTCTTTATTTCTTTCAGTCTACGTCTTTCTTCTTTTCTCCAAGCCTTATCAGCTTTATCACCTACCAAGCCTGAGGCAGCATAATTGTGTCCGGATGATGCGGCAGCAAATCCGCCGCCAGATGATCGGTCAGCAGCTATTTCGCCTCCAAGACCAGCTGCTGCTTTCACGTTGCCCCCTGCTGTTGCGCCGGCATATAATCCACCTTGTTACATAAATACAATAGTTTATATGCTGTTGGTAACAATACAAAATAGTAGACTGTGTTGGCATTGTCGATAATGCTCACTAACTGCAGAATACCACACTTAAGATCTTCACGAATATATACTTTTATAAATGTTCTCATTCCTTCGCTTCGGTTTCGTTCGTCAATAAAACTATTAAATATCTCAAGTAGAAATATTATGTTCCTTTGGATCGAGTGTTGAGATTTATAATTATCTATAGTTGCAAGTGACGTAGATGGGTAATGCGATCATTGTATGATATGTATCGAAAGATGTTCTAACTACATATAAAGTTTTAAATATTATACAATAATATATGTTAGAAAATAATGTATTTGATAGGATTGTTTATGTTATGATCACCAACATATTCAAATAAATAATGCAGTTTTATGTTAATTATTTGTATCCGCTGTATTATAACGAAAAATACATTAAACATTAATCATTAAACCTATGTATGCAATGGAATATTAATTCAAAAAACCTGTCATTATTTATTCATTAATGCATTACTCATTCAATTCTATGGATATAATCATTAAAATAATAATACTATCATATGACTACATTATGTAGCTAACAATATCGCAAAACATGAGCTAAGTTTTTGTCATTGCATTCTGCAAATGAGCTAATTGCAACCCGACGTCAGAGGTTAGGTCAACTCAGGTGAAGCTGAATTAATTAATGCTTCGATGTATTAAGTTAACAAAAACAAACCATTACTGTTCAAGATAATACCAGCAATTCCAAGAGTATTAAAATTCTTCTTTCTCGGGAATATTCACGTCAGTATAAAATTAAGTGCTTGAGTAAGATCTTGTTATGCCTTTTATGAGCATAATATGTGGATTAGCTTTGAGTGAAGTATAATTTAATAATATATTCGTTTAGATGAAATGACGAGTATGTAAATATAGAAGCTCGCGGGATCTTTAAATCTGCTTGACATGAGAAAAATAAGGAGATGTAACGACCGGAGCTAGACCATACCTGTATCTGCTTGGTTATAAGCATACTAGTCAGATTATAATGATGTTGTAGTATAATTACTTGCCATGTATATTCTTTTTTTAAAAGACAACTCTCGCACTTGGGATATATCCTGTGTCACAAGGGACTATACAACATAAAAATAACACCCAAATTCGGAACAACCATTTGTGGATCACACAAAGTTTTGTCCCATGTGGGATTCGAACCCACAACACTCGACACAGTGGCTGTGGCGAGGCGACCACTTAAACCACTACGCCATCAGTGCAATCAATTAGGTTAACATAACATGATCCATAATATAATTCTACACTATTATATAAAAATAAATGTATTGTTTTCGTACCAGAGGAACTGCCCTTAGAATCCAGTGATCCGCCTAGTCCAGCTCTGGCCGCTTGGCCGTGCGGTGTGCCTGCTTCAGCGAACAGACCGCCTCCAGCGCCCCCATCGCCAGCTATAAACATGTCGATTAATGGTTAGGTTGTTCTGTGGAAAGTAGACGATGTATATCAATGGACTAGTCAAAGAATACTCTGACTGTGTTCAGATGCCTTTAAGATCTAAATGAAGATATTTTAAATACAAGTTAAGCTTTTCTATAAGAGATACCAAAATGACGTAGATTCAAAATTTTGCGCGATCTTGAAATTTACTTTGTTAAACATTTTAGTGAATATGTGGATCTGTTTCCTGATAATGTGCTGAAAGTAACTTTTTATTTATAAATGATAAAGGTGTTCATACTCTGTTTTAAGTATCTTCAAATAAAACAAATCTTGCTATGAATATAATAAGTCAACAAAAATATAATGATTTAGAATGGCGAGGGTCAAGATTTTCTTTCATAGGTAAGAGCCTCATTAAGCACTGTTTTGATAAAAAATATACGGCAACACCACTCTCTATAAAAATAAATATATTTTAGAATAAAACTGGCTGATATATTTGAATAATTTGGAGTTTATTTTATAAGTCTTAACAGTGCACACATGGATAAAGAAAATACATACAACACATTCATATCCGTACTCAACTCAAAATTGAGAATGCTTTCAGTAAAGCTTTGATCTTTGGAGTTTTAAGAGAAAAGCAGGTGTATAAGCAAAGTGCTAGCAAACTGGAGTTAATTTTAATTTTTTGTTTTGTCTTTCTAAGCATGCAGTGTAGTGTTTTGGAAATGGCTAAATGAACTTAATCAAATAAAAATTTTGAAATATATAATTATTGTTCCAACCTTTTAAGACCCATTGGTACCAGCTTTTTATACATAGCGAATTCAGCTTAATATTGATATGTCTACAGTCACAATACGACTAGCATCTGACCTAAATAAAATATTTTGTTGTTAATCCACAAGCAGTATGTTTGAAGATACGGCTTCCTATACAGACTGGCAGTACACCCAGAATCAATGGCTCTGAGGAGCGGAGTGCTGGGATCTTTTTTATCATTTCCAACTGAAAGTTGTCCTTAATCAAGTATCAGTATAGTTTTGAGATAATAATCATGGAAATATTTACTATTGACGTATTATAATAATATACACACTTAATTTAGAGAACGACTACGTTAGTAGAGATTCATAAACTTCGCATCTTACCCAATAATCCTCCGAGGCCGACGGCCGCATGGTATCCGCCAAAGTTCACTCCTAATTTGCCTTCTTTGAAAGTAATAAACTGTGGAGCCTGTAAAGATGAAAGCAATCCAAATATTAGAATTTCCTTATTAAACTAATTATGTTAGTGCTTTTTTATTACTCTATACAAATAATAATCCATTTTTGTTAGTGCTCTTTTAATTTAATAGCTTTCTGGGATATTTTTACTAACATTTATTATTCTAAAGATGACAAGGTTGGTCATTGGTGGCATAAATTTGCACTGATGCCAGCTTTAAAATTCCGACTTGAAATCCGGAGTTGGGCATAGTGGCATTAGGTTTTTCTGTTAGATAACTCTCAGTAACAGAACGAAGTCTTAAACAATACTCGGTAGATTATACCATTAGTATTGAAGTAGTTAGTATATTTTTAACGAATTCATTTGAGCTTACTTCAACAGTATTCATTGTTTTATCGTAAGAATATTTTATAGGTACGAATACTTATCTCATAATAAAGCATGGGTAGGTACGTAATAAATAACCTTGCGCGACGTACGTGTTACACAGTGAGATCAAATTCTATAACCTTTTACACAATAACGTGTACACAACGATCTACGAGATATATAAGTAATAATTTTTATACAATTAATTATAATTAGCTGAACCAGCCATTTATGGTGGGTATATTTGAACAAAATTCGACTCGGGAGAGTATCTAATTGAACATTTTATGGAGGTGAGGTCATAAATTGTGGGTTAAACGATCCAGTTTGCTAATTTATTGGTTTTATCACGAAATTATTAAAGTATTCTGCATTAAAGGATTACTTGAATCGCAAAGGCCTAAATACGTGTATGGTAAATTACAGATAAAGGAAAATCCGCACTAAGCGAAAGCTCTCTTTAGTACGTGAGCGATGAGTACGTAAAGATACATTTAATATATTCCGAGTATCAGAACAATCTATCACTTAACGTTTATATTTTCAGAAGTCTTCAACGTTGTAAATGTAAACGGCCCAATATAAGAGAAAAAATGAAATTGCGATTGATCGATTACAAATTATTATCATTCGATTTTTATGCTTTAGATATTTTTCGTACCGTACCTTTAATTTATGTCTGTCATCAAATACGACTTATTCAAGAAATATTTACTTTTATGTTTCGTCTCTTTAAAATTTATCGCGTCTGCGGTTTCGTCGAAGCACCTACCGGTATAAATCAGACACATTTTGGGTATCTAAATACTTTTGCAACTCTCTGTGAATATTATTTTTAACACATTCGAATTTAATTAAAAACTGAGTTGTATTTAAACAGATATAACGAATGTTTAAAGTTTAAGGCTTGTCTTCAATTTTTATACCAGAATGACGACAAGCATACTATCTGTCTGACGTACACTAGTAGCTGTAACTTAGCTAAAATTGAGGCAAAGCAATGTTAAACAAATTATTCTTACGCCGCTTTCATGTATAAGGGGGGTATTTCTATGGGTGAGCAGACTTATTTATATTATCACCAAACAATGGGCACAACAGGGTTTTAGACCAGTTAAAACAAGATTCGTGTTCTCGCACATATATAGTTTTATAGAATTATAGTGATACTAATTCATTTACATACTACATTGTCTCATAGCTATAGTCTCAAAGGGGTAGGCAGAGTTCTATTATACTCGAATTTCGCCAACTAAGGTTTTACTGTTCACGTAATAAGGGTATGTGTCTATTGCCGCTTACTGGGCACAGTAGGTCCGAAACTCGAATCCTAAATCTAAAAAGCAGTAGACTTCTATACATTAACAGGTTTTCATAACTGCTAAAAAGCTAATAAAACTTGCCGCGGTAAGTAGGTACTCAATAAATAGCAATATAATTCATATACAGTTGTTTAATTATGAATGACCTTCTTAAACTAAACACGGTAATGACTTTTCTAGAACGAACAAGAATTTTATGCATTTAAATATTAGGAAATACCCGAAGCGAGTGACTCGTGATACAAACATGTGTTTAACACAAGCCAGATTACGTATTTATACATGAGATGGCCATTACGTTAGTACATTGGATTACAAATGAGTGTATTAAACGACACCTATGCACAGGTACCTTAGAACAATAGCTTTTGTTAGAGATCGTTAGAAGTCTTGCGCAATCGTGGAGTTATAATGAATGAACGGCGTCCCTCGGTACTATGCAGGTGTTATAAATATAAGGAAGGTACGAGTTGGTTATAATGCCAAGTAGAGCATAGTTTTGTGTAGGTTAACACATTGAATGTAATGTAGCAGACACATTGTAAGTGTGAATTGTGTAAATTTATTATTCTGTACAAGTCGGTAATATTTTCTAAAAATATTAAACATGGAAACGACTAAACTATGTGATAGAACTTGGAAACAAGTACATTAACGTGAAAATGTTGCCATTACACAAAATATATTGACAGGTAATGAATCGAAATAGTAATTTACCATTGCTATATTATATAATTATTATTTTAATCGTTCATTTCGTTTTTTATACAAAAGTAATACAAAAACTAATAATAATTATTAGTGTTATCTTTGTAAGATTGCTTTGATTAACTTAAAGTAATGTCTATTATCGATGTATCAAGGTTTTGTGTTTATTATGGCAACACCATCTCTAACTTGTATGTCGCCGGTAAACGAAATTTATGTCAATATCATTGCTTGTTTTGCAGCTCCATTGTGACGGTTAGTGTTTATTTATTGCGTTTAATATCAACGACTTTTACCTATAAAACTGCAATGTATCTGGTTTTATTTCATTCCTAATAGATTGTACTCATAAATAAATTAAAATAATGTGTGAAATAATATAGCACGTATTAAATATAAATTGTATTGATGAGATATAAAAAGATTTGATAACTTTAAAATGCCAAGTTTTTTGTAAATCACTTCTTATGCTAATTAATTATTGGCATTGCTTACTATTATTATCATTAGCCTCTATAGATGTACACTGTGGGCCCGAATTACTATGGCGTCTTGGCGTATTCCTTTGAATTCTAGTTTTTCTTATCCTACAGAGTTCATATTATTGTCACCCGGACTAATCCAGCGTATAAATTAAAAAAAGCTTCATCTTACTATGACCAGGCAGTTGACCGTTGAAGTAGACGTTCGGTTGATTTTGTTAAATTGTCAGTGTCTAAAAACAACAATCTCTTCTCTATCTCCTTTACCTTAAGTTGTTCCTTGGGGATTAGAAGGGTAGAACGATCGATAATAAGTCAGATGATAAATTACAAATTAATCAGGTTAATAAGACGGAACATTGAAGCTAAACGTCGCCGCAGGAAACTTTCAGCGCTTAATAAAACGGAACGCTGATAACTTTGGTATTGACTTTCAGCTACGACGCGCAACCACTTTGAATATGTGCAAGAAAGTTGACTAACCATAAGTTTTGATTTTGACAAATTGGTTCTTACTAGGAGTATCTAGAAGTATTCGAACATGGCTATTATAATCTTCTCTCTTAGCCTTTATTATTCCCAAGTCACTTGGGGTCGGCTTTTCTGGTCTAACCGGATTTGACTGCATATCAGTTTTTACACGGAGCGGCTGCCACCTGACCTCCGCAACCCGAAGGCTAACGATACCCTAAGGCTAGACCAGTGTCAGGATATTAGAGGGTACTGACTTTCCCAATAACGACTGCCATAGGTGTTTATGGCAGCCGGGACCAACGGCTTAACGTGCTCTCCGAGGCACGGAGCAGGCGATAATTGTCAATCAATACGCACATAATTTCGAAAAGTTATATAACTTCCGAAAGTCAGAGGTGCGCGACGTGGGTTCGAACCGGAGACCCTCTGCATTGCAGTCTATTGGTCTCCCCACTGAGCTATCGCTGCTCTCAACATGGCTATTATAATATGGGTTTAAATATAAAGTTACCACTTTGTATAAAGAAAATCGGTACCGTTGTGATTTTCCTACTATTACATCAATATTTTTTGAATGGCTAATTCGAATTCCACTTTTTCATGTATTTAGGTCACTATGGTTTGTAAATAACAATCATATCTAAAGAAAATAATAATAGAGGTGGATCCTTCCAGAATATTGTAAAGAATCAGACTGTAGAAATCACACGTTAAATGTCTTCAAAACAAAAAAATATGCTCGAGCTCCAGCTTTTCTAATAGATTTAGTTCATTAATTTTTGGAAAGTACTATGACCAATACAAAAAAAAATGCTTCCGTGCGAGTCCGTGATCCCTACGGGGGAGTCATGAAAACTCGTTGTGATTGGTCGCGAAAAAAATTCCAAAGTTTTCTTGACTCCCCCGTAGTGGAGCGGTCACGGAAACGCAACGAACTCAACGTTCATGACTCCACCGTAGGAGTTATGGACGTTTGAGAGGGTAAATCTATTAGAAAAGGCCACTAAGTATATAAGACAGTCAGTACAGCCAGACCAGGAATGCCAGGATGTCGTTTAATACCATTATTTGTAGTATAACTGGATTCGAGTAATATCACATCCTTATACATTAAAATATTAAGTTATAATCAGAGGACCAATTCTTGTAATAAAAACCGTTCAAAATAGGGCTTTATTTTGAACAGTTAGAAGATCTAGTATCATAAATATAACAAACAAACTTTGAAATTAAAATAAATGTAAAATGTGAATATAAATTGCATTTTAGTTCACATTTGACATCTACTCGACTAGATTGAAACTATATCGAATCTATTGAACAGTTTTATTACGAGAATTGGCCTCTCAGAGTTCAATTGGTTACCCATAAGTGTAAAGCCGTATAAAGTTGGTTCGACGTACTGGTTTTATGCGATATAAGCGCAAGAACCAAACACAAAGACTGTTTTGCGATTATGGTCGTCGTACGTCGTAAAATTATACGCATGTCATATTTGTAAACCATACTGGAATATCAATAGCTATACAATAATAAAATCCTTTAAATGAGTCATTATGTTAAAGGAAAATAAAAAATATGTCTCATATCAAGAACAAAAGTTTGTAATCAATGTGTGAATTTATGGAGAGTTATTTAAGTATACCGAATAGATAAAGAAAATATTAGTAAAAATTAAATGCATCATTTTTATGTATGCATATTTTATGTAGTAGATATCTACTAGCTATCTTTTGGGAATAGTCCTTTTTTGTTTAAAGTAAGGTCCTCTATAGTATCTTATGTCCTTTTCTATACTTCTGACATCATGTCGGTCGAGTAGTTTAGACGTTAAAGCGTAACAAACAAACTCACATTTCCATTTGTGATTTTAGTTGGGGTTAGGGTTACGTGGTACCTAACCATAGAAATGTAATGTGATTATTACACATCTCACATGTATAAACTAAAAAATAAGAAATACAATAATATGTTTAACTAGCCTAACGATAATATTATGTTATTAAATCTTATCGTGTATGTACACTTTAGTACAATAACGTTTGTGTTAATGTTTTCATGGGGAAGCTAAACAATTTTTTTCTATGTACTTAATTGCTTAATATTTTATGTACTCTTAGTAATATAGCAACGACTTTTTTTTACAAACTTAAACACACAACGCGGCCCCATAGGCCACACAATAATTCCATTTATTATATGAGCATGAATAATTCAAGAATAGCTTTTGCCCTTGGCTTCGCGTTAATATAGATTGGGTAGTATTTAACTGTTCCTCAATTTTTTGCCTTTGTTCCACCAAAAATACTAATTGCACACCAAAATATGCTTACTAAAATATTTTAAAGAGATCATACTAAGTCGACGGAGCCCTGCTCGGCGGGGCTCCTATTTTTGGGTAGGTTTAAGAAGGAACCTAACATAATCTAACCCTTTCGAGACAGAATGCAGTGATTTGAGGCGTATAGGTGCTCGTTATGATATATTTTAGTAAGCATATTTTGCTGTGCAATTAGTATTTTTGGTGGTCATTATATTTAATCCCATATAGATTTTGCCAATCAATTTCTATCATTCGGGTACAGGAACAGTACTCTTTTCTTAGATGTAAGGTACACTTTATCATTTTTAAACTCCTGTCAACGTGTACGCGAAATTCCAAATCGGTAGAGTAGTTAAGGCATGAAAGCGTAACAAACAAGCAAACAATATGACATTAACATTTATAATATTAGTTAGGATATTCAACATACCTACATAATTTTTACGTAGTATGTATTTGTTCATACAGAATTATTGTAGATTGATTTATAATAAACCATCCCGTATTTGTCAACTTTTTCTTTCAGCCTTTTTCTCATCCCCTTTTTTTTTCTTTTCTTTGTAAACATCGGCTAATTGGCGAAATCTAATCGCACGTATCCTATTGTGCCATTTATTTAATAATAAAACCTTTAATAAAATGCTACAAGAAACATAGATATATTTGTTGTGGAAAAGCTATTAGGATATATTTTTCGTAGGACGTAAGCACAAAATAAACAATGAATCGGTTATAAACTTTATAGACATACTAAACATATATTCTTAAGTACTAGTAACGTTTGACGTAGTGATTTATATTGTCGCCTTACTACTGTTTCTACGTCGAGTGTTGTGGGTTCGAATACCACACGAGATAAAAGATTGTCTGATTCACAAAAGCTTATGCCGAGTCTAGGAGTTCTTCGTGTCCGTTCAGTCCGTTGGTAATCTCACGAATGAATAAATAATACCTCATTATTCATAGTGCCTAGGGACTACGGTATCTTATAAATAAATTTATGCAATGGCAGAGACTTATGTGTCAATGGCTTATCTATATTACATATCGCTTTTATAGGCGAATCTTCAAACGGATGGGCAGAAGTGTATGAAATCCACATTTCAGTTATGGTTTAATTACAGTCAGATATGGTCTTATATCCAACGTATTCCCATTTATCGAAAATAGCTCCAGACTCCATATTACTACTGAGAATTTCTTGCCCGTAAAATCCAACAACCTTTTGATAGACCCAGATCCATCCAGAGACTTAATAACGACACGGACACAACCTCAAACTTATGGAATCAACAAGGCAGTCCCATAAGTCCCGTAAAATCTAGAAAATAAAAGTGCAGTTTGCTGTTCGCAGTCTTTAACGTCACAGTTACTGCTCGTTTTGTTTACAGTCATTGCTTTCGTGTCACAATGAAAACAGCGTATACATAAATGGTTGCTCCCTGAATGGCCACTGTGGTCAATGCATTGTGCTTCGTAAACAAGAATTGAATTGACATGTTGGCGTAACTTTTTGATGGAAATGTTCTGTTAGAGGTAACCTAAAAACATTATTACTCATGCGGATTTAATGTGAAGTAAAAATAGTGTTTGTTTGTGAATTAAATTGTAATTGTATTTTAAAGTTTTGTAAGCTTTTCATTGACAGAAGCGATAGCCTAGTAGAAAACCGTTCGACTGCCACGAAGAGATTTCGAGTTTGATCCAAAGGCACTCATCACTGAACTTTTAAAGTTATGGATGTATTTAATAATTAACTATCGCTCGCTTTAACGGTGAATGAAAACATCGTGAGGAGACAAGAGCAAGTACTGAGAGATCTTACAATGTTCTTAAATATGTGTGAAGTCTACCAACCAGCAACCTGTAGTGTGTCAACGTGGTGGACTATCAACAAACCTATCTCTCTCTAAGATGATATAATTATATTATATAGAGCTATATAGGTATGCTTGTAACGGAATCACGCGTAAACTTTTGAGCGAATTTGTATGAAACTAAGCACACAAATAGATGATATCACAGATTAACACACAACATAATATATGTATATTTATTCCCATAGTGCTCTTTAGGCTAAGTGTGTGTTACATCCACATTACGCCAACTTTGATGTTAGGTAAGTTTATTGCATTTTCTTCTTTCCTTGCTAAGAAATTCAATGATTGACGCCTAATTTGGAGATTGAACCTGAGAACATGCATGGCAAATGTATTTATTACGGGACAGAGTTAGCTTGTAACAAATTGTGGTTTATTAAAAATGTCATTGTATAATACTTTTCAATTATATATAGTCAGTTACTATTATTATACACACAAGGTATATAAGGTCTCGGGTTCGAATCCACGTCGCGCACCTCTGACTTTCGGAAGTTATATGACTTTTCGAAGTTATGTGCGTATTGATTGACAATTGTCGCCTGCTCCGTGCCTCGGAGAGCACGTTAAGCCGTCGGTCCCGGCTGCCATGAACATCTATGGCAGTCGTTATTGGGAGAGTGTCGACACAAAAGATCCCACTGGGTCGAAGTGTCGCCGGTCTGCACTGACTGCCCCCCCCCCCCCCCACATAAGATACATATACTATTATTATATATTAATCAAATGCTTATCAAATTTGACACAACAGCTAATTATACTGATTAACACACATTTTAAAATTAGCTACGAAACCCCTTCAGTGGCAGGTGGCAGGTCTCCAAACACAAATCCCAGTTCATCCTTTCCCGTGATATTACTCAGAGTGATAAGGATTACCCGCGGGAAATGAAACCAGCCTGTGTATAATTTCAGAAGCTAATCCATCAACCGAGTTTTTGTGATCAATGATAAACCAAATTTTACAAAGATCGATTGTGATTAAAGAGCTGCTGGAATGATTCGACTGCACGGATGGTTTATTGGTTAAATGGTCGTTTTTCACCAAGTGTTGTGGATTCGAATCCCACACGGGACAAACAATTGAGTGATACACAAATGGTTCGTCCGAGTCTGGATGTTCTTTTTGTCCGTTGTTTGAATGTTTTTAAAGGACTCGCGATACAACAATTACCCCTAATGCGAGGTCCTTTTTTATGCTATGGTTGATATATTGTACTTAATTATATAATAGATATATAACTCACTACACATACTTAGATATATTTAATAACGGAAAATGTGCTCACTCTTACGAAAAGTTAATTGTCCTTTAGGCCAATTAACTACTTAATTAAAAAAGTTGCGTTAACATTTTAATGAGGTCCTCAATAGGACTGGAAATGATCTTATATTTTGTTGCTAGGATAGTTGAACCTTAGTCACCACTAGGACTTTGCCCTACATATCTAAAATCTACAAATATGGACACAAATAGCATTTCAGTTCACATTTGATGTTTACCAGATCGGAACCCTATTTTGATCAGTATACCGAGAATTGGCTCTCGGATACGTTGTTTATGCTTTTCAGGTACGCAGTTATGTATTGGCCACACACGTGTGTCATAAGCCTTTATGTTAGGAATTCATCTATTCTGTATGTATTATCGTGTTCCGCGTTTGAGTCATTGGAATTGCGGTCGCCTCACCAATTATTACTTAATGCGCTGTATTGCGGATTTCAAACCAAATATAAATATTTTTGTGTGATACACATAATTTGTGGGTGTTGCTTGTCCAACGGTGGGCTACCCTAATGATATAGTCAAGGTAATGATGGTGACATAGATTAGAAAGGCACAAAACTAGGAGTACTTGCGTGCTTAAGAGGTGCCTATACTCTACAATAGGTACAAAGAAGTTGCTAATGATGATGACGATAATGAAGATACACTATTTGATTGTACGGGTTGCGCAATCGCTTATATGATTGCGACTGTCATTGCGCCGAGTATTGTGATAAACTTATTTAAGACTTGCCGGATACTATAATATAATAATATTCTACCACATACACACAACACCATCTAGCCCAAACTAAGCAGAGCTTGTACTATGGGTACTAGACAATGGATAAACATACATATATACTTTTTTTTGTAAATACATGCGTATTATACATAGAAACACCCAGACCAAGACAAACATCCATGTTCATGCACACAAATGTTTGACTTGTGCGGGGATCGAACCCGCGACCTCAGGCGTGGCAGTCGGTTACACTAACCACTACGCCATCGAGGCCGACAACTATGTATCGAGCAAGTTTTTGCATTTGATAAAGAAAACTGATTCACCTTGTTCATTGTGAAGTCTGTCTTTCTTGATGGATATTGTTTATATAGAAATATAAGATGAATAAGTTTGATTATGGAGTCTGTTTAAACAATCATGCTAAGCTAACATTCGACCAGGCAAGTATAAAAAATCGATATAACAAAAATGTATTCAGCTTATGATATTTGTTTGGTAATTACGTAAAAATGTTGTCATGCTCATGGCTAAAAAGACCCATATATAAAAGAAAATTAAACGTTAATTTGCCGAACTTCTTATCTAAACAAAATACCCCATGTTTTGGTTAAATCAATATCCAGGCACTGAATGTCGTAACCATATTATTAAATAGAGTGGCGCCTGCAGAAAACCATAACGTAATGAAGTGCATTTCACTTCAATAAAACCGCAGTGGTTGGTTTAGCCTATGTTCATTTGTGTTACTATCGCCACTAAGCTCAATATGGTTAGGTTAGCAATGGGCTCGGCACAATTACTCAAAGAGGTTTTAAGTCAACTTGACTTCATTTATCTAAACTACAATACATATCTATGGAAGTAGTGGTCTGAATTTGAAATCTTAAAAGTAAATGGTTGTTTTTTTTAAAGTTTGGTGAACGATTTGAAAATATAATGTAAACGCTATCTATCTGTCGATTGATGGAATGCCAGACATTATTATAAAATAATTGTGTCTGGCCACCGAAGGACAGTAACAGCTTGCGACGTTTTTAAATATTTGTATCTATCGTATACATAGGTATATTACTGTCTTTACTTGTCTTGAAGGATCATTTAACCATAGCAGAAAGTTAAGGCTCACTAGAATATCCTTTTTTTAAATATGTATGCGATGACAGATCTTTATAATCTTATAGTGGTTAGACATTTTTAATATATTATATTTAACAGGCCCGTGTCGGCCTCGGGCCCGCTAAGTCTAGCTTTATAGAACAAAATAAGGAACGTTCATGGCGTTCTGTAAAAAAACGCGTTAAGTATTAGCTAAAAAATCTAAGACTAATTGCGTTACTTATGCACACTTAAATGTTCAGCCGACCTTCTATGCGTGACAATTTTATCAACTTCTGTTCTTTCTTCACTCGATAGGCAAGAAGTTAACATAAAAATAAATTGTATATATTGCCTACTAAATATCTATACTTTAACCTTTACCCTTTACATAAAACTGTCATTTGATTCTAAAGTGAAGCTGAAAGAGGCGCCTATAGAATATGTATTTTTAACGTACGCAGTAATATTTCAAGATCCATATCTCACTCACATAAGTAAGGTACTCGCGGTACCTACGATTTTTATGCGAATACGATGACAGCATACCAAGTAGCCCTTGAGTTGCGGCATAATCGCGGTATATATCGCCAAAATCTCCATGTCTGCATTATATGGTGCGATGTTATATATCATGGCTCTTCATGATCCTCGAATTATGTAGCAAGTTATAGACGAGGCGAAAGGAAATGATTAAATGAATTGGTACTTTATAGTTTTCACGCACATCTTGTCAGTCTTTCATTTATTTAGATTTAGGGAGATTCTCTATATGTTTTTGAATTAGACCAAATGCAATATTTTTAATTTATGTTATATGAATAAAGAGTTTAATTAGGGTTTCGTGTAAAGTATAATTTTAAAGCATGTAACATTAAGGTATAATAAATAAATAAAGTAATAATAATTAAAGTGTAACGTACATTTATTAGATAGGCAATATGTTAGACTAAAAAAGGGTATATCTCTGTTACATTGTTTTCTTTTTAACGTTAACGTTTTAGATGATATTGACAAATCCTATGTTTATTCTTTATTATTTCTTATTTTACAGCACAACCTACTGAAATTTACCAGGCGTATGTATGTATATCTTAAGAGAAGAAGATTAGATATATTTTACTTAATATAATGATTTAATAAATTCAATATCATTTTCCAATATTCAGAATACCTTATTTAACTATAGGTAACGTTTTCCTATTAGGTAACAAGCCTTGTAGTGTCGTGCACCTAGGTCAATAGGTAACAAGGAAAACGGATTTTCCATCAAATAAAAATATGGTAACATTTCGTCTTGCTTACTGCCGCTTTTGTAGACATCAGAGTGCCTAGTACGAGTTGTTTTTACGTTAACGGGATCGAAACGTATTCTACATTTGGCTTTCTCATTGGTTGAGAGCTTGGAGCAGGCCAATCGGAGAGCCCAACGTCATAAACGTGTCGATCGCGTAAACGTAAAGAAAACTCGCACTAGGCAGTCAGTTCATAAAACTACATTACATAAAATAATATAAATAATCATTTAATAATCTAATGCACAACATTCGCATTCATAAGACCTACCCTTTGGTCACCACTACTTTTAAAATCCCTACTGTCCCCCCTAGAGGGGAGACGGACTCGACACAGAGGAGCGCGTGGGAACACGCAAGCCGCCTCTCGGACCTGGTGCTGATCGGATGGCGGGCAGGCCCACGAAGCCCGCCACCCTCAGGTCAAACCTCAGGGTGGCTGGAGGTCGTCTCGCGCCCTCCGGCGCCCGGTTCTGCGGTTGGGGAGAGGGTTTGAGCGCTCCCTCTCCCGCTCCGCCGCCTTCTTGACGGAAATTACTTCCTCACAGAAGGAGGCGACGGCGTTCCACGACCTCTCACTCCGGACCATGGACTGAACCACGGCCGGGAGCGAGAGAGCAACCATACTGACTAATGCGATCAACTCACGGCGCTGCGATGCTCAGGTGGGGCAGTCCGCCAAAGTGTGCAGCGCCGAGTTCTCAACAAACATAGTTATAATTTGCGTTAACTTTCCTCAATTATATTCAGCTCATTTAAAACATCCATTCATTGACTTTTGGTAAATATACAATGACATGTTAAATTATATTAAATTTTGTTCATAACCACAACGGTGGTTACAACAGCTCTTTCAAAAAGCATACGTCATAAAAGCTGCTGGTGATATTTAATCAAAAAATAATTAAATAAACTGCAATTACAAGGGCAATATGGTATACAATTTAACAGTTGATTAATATGCAATCGGTATACGCGTATTCATGTGATTTGCTTTTCAGTCGAAACAATTAACTCATTCAACCAAAAATGGTATAATTGCTCTGTTTGTTATGGACTAGTAAACATTAATTAGTTAATAATATTAATATTTATAATAAAGCATATTTGGAATAGAGACTATATATTTGAGTACAAGAGCCTTTTCAATTATTTGGTGTCGCTAACTGGATGTAATAATATTGTCTTATGTTTACGCGAATGTTATACATTGAAATTAAACAACTTTATATGGATTTTATCGGGTTTATTATTTTTTTATAAAACACTATTATTACATAATTTTGAAACTTTAAACTACTGTTTTTAGACATTTTTACTAATTGCTGTTTACGTCTTATAAGCTATTTAAATTATAAAAACTATTTAGATTTAATTTTACACTTTACCCAAAGTTTCGGTTGCTTTTCAGCAGCCATGTTAATGGGGAGACTAAGATTAAGGTTGTCTCAATATTCGAAAGTTTAAAGTTATTTCAAAGTACCTAAACATAATTTAATCTTTGGTGTTTCTATTTACGCAGAATGAGCTCAAAGTATAAGTTTAGCTAGACTTCATGATATTTTCAAAGATGTGATCAAACGAAAGGAATAGGTGAGGCATCACCCATTTCTTTCGTTGGATCTCATCTTTTATTTCTTTCCATAAGACGGTAATTTGCGAGTGCAATATTGGCATTGCTAGCTATTATAAGCTACGGTGACCGCTTATCATTAGATGGGATATATACCCACATACCACACAGGTTTTATTAAAAAAAAACTAAGAAAGAGATATATATTTGAATATTATGTTTAATAATATGAAATAGCTTATTTTTTTTAAGACTTAGGCAATTACTTGTTCATTTTATATAATTCTATACAAAAATTCTAACCATCTTTTTTTACCGGTCTCCAAATTAGTTTCCAAAATAGTAACTACTTAAATTTTGTTGCATCAAACTCCCAATTTAGTATTACTCATGCGTGTCTAATGCGTTTTATAATTTTAGTATTTTTATATATGTATGGTTGTGACACTATTGTCCATGAGCGGATATTTCCATGGCGCAGCCACAGACAATTACACAACATAATTATTATATCGTTGGTATTACGATAGACAGATCGCATTAATAATTACCGCTCGACCTATGTGTTAACTTAGGTTATGCGTGTTTTTATGAGTTATAAGTTTATAACTTAACTGCTGGCATAATTTTCTCTGTCTAAGTATTTCATTATTATTTTAGCAAAAACAACGTCCGTAGTAGAGTCCGTTCTCTTATGTTGTAGTGTACTAACATTAAAACAATACTAACGATTACCCAGTCCAGGGTCCTAAGAGTTAGTCTGCTATAGAGAGAAAAATTTTGTCTGGTTCTAGCGCATGCAATAATATTTGTTAAGAGATGTTGGTACGAACTTAAAGCTATCAATGCAAGGCTTATATTTTTTCGAAATCGAACCCTCTACTTATTTCTTCACTAACTTTAGGTTACTCATTCAGAACTTTGCTATCAGTATATTCGTGAATATATATCTCATACTGTTTCTTTTCTGGGTGTATCAAAGAGATTGGCGAGAGTTCAACCTTCTGATGCATGCATTTGGTAATATACATAAATATTACCATATATATGATGCCTACTGCCAATGATTGGATTGCATTTGGCTTGGCGACAGACGAAAAGAAAAATGTCCTTTACTGACGCATAGGAATGGAGTACCCATTGCGTTCAAATGAATTTAGACGCGAGTTCCATTTTGATATAAATAGCGGCCAAACCTATTGCCGTTATGATTTCATAATAGAAAATCATAATAATACTTTGCGCAATTATAGAAACGAATGTCAACTCTCACTATAGCACGCAACCTTATGATACAAGATCTATTAAGCAGTATGTGTATACACATCATTTTAAGATGCATTGCGTGTTGCGTATAATCTGCATGTGATACATATATGTATATGTATACATTAACGTCGTAGATCGCCTAAGCTTATTATACAAGGTATTGATCTGTATTATAAATGTAAATTCACATTAATCAGTGTAACTTTGACGTTCATAAGTGTTATCTTGTGACCTATAAAAATCAGTCCTGTATTAAACTGTCCCACTACTGGGCAAGGGCCTCTTCTGTGACGGGTGTCACACTCACACCCGTCTATATGAATAATTATATTTATGATATTGACTTTTTATTTTATACGCGCCATATTTGCAAATGTGAATATACTGCTTATTCTGAACACGAATCAATGAACGCATCCTCTGAAAACATAGCAAATATCAAACAGAGCGTCGCGCACCGCCATCAACGATTCTTTGACGCACGCCGACAAAAGTCACCAAGCAACAATAACGAGTAGTTTAATCTTAATGGGTAAGCACAGCATTTCTCTTATTTAAAAAAATACTTTTCAGTAAATGTATGTCAGTAAAATTAATTGAGTGTAACTTTATAACCATTCAAACAGCGGACACAAAAACCACTAAGACTCGGTACAACCATTTTTAGAATACATAATTTTTTGTCCCGTGTGAGGATCGAACTCACAATACTCGGCGCGGTGGCAGTGCGAGGCGACCACTCTATCCCTGCAGTCATATGTCAATATGCCTAGGACTACATTATTATATACTCAAAATTTTGAGTATATAATAATGTGATCTGCAGATCACATTGTAAAATCAAATACAAGTTACGCAATAAATTATTTTGTGCCTCATATCACAAACACGGCCACCACGTATTATTTATCTGAGCGACAGAAACACTCAGCACTGTCGGAACCAGAAATCTGTTCTATTCACAAGTCCGGCACGACACTTATAATAAACAATGCATTCGATATCTGCAATGGATACACCTAGTTTCGATAGACCGTAACATACAATCACGCTCGCTTGCGATGTGATTCAAAGGGAATGTCTGAATAGAACCCGTTTGTAAAGTTCCAAAGACAGTTTTCGGAGCACCAACTAGAGAAACGTTTGAATTTAAATTATATTATTATTGTCACATTTATTTCACTCAGTCCTGCGAGGACGGACTAGTATTGCGAAGACTAAATGAAATTCATTTGTTGTCTTTATTTCATGTAATGCAAGAGGATCGTAACTGAGATCTTATATTTTGATTAAAAAGATCCATATATGAACTCTCTAGAAAGAAAGCAAGATATTACGTGAAACTAGATTTTGTCCGCTGCTTTGCTCGCGTGGTTCCACCTATATCGGAATAAAACTTATTAGGGCATGATCTGCCTATATGCTAAGTTCCATTCAAATCCGTTTAGCGGTTTATGCGTGATTGAATAACAAAAATTTAACATTTCATAATGTTTACATACTTTCATTTTAGTTATAAGCAGGCATAATATTTAATAAAATATTACTTTTGTAACTACACTTTAAAACCTTGACTGCAGAGTTGATCTTACAAGAAAGTCGCCACCTCATTAGTAATAATGGCTCTTGCACAACGTCAGTCATATGCACAGGTTGAGTAGTTGAGCGCTAGTAACTTGCATGGTTGGTATAATGTATAGCTTGCACATGTAGCCCGCTCTAGGTACTTACTTACTAGGTACTTGCTTACTAGGTGTCTAACTTTTTGTATTTCGGGAAACTTAAAATTAGTACATTCTACACATAGGTTTGCTTGATCTTAGTGTGCTTCGTGCTTGATTATAGTAATTGTAAAAACATTTGTCACCCTCATTGAAAAGTAGCAACTCCGTGTGAAGTATATTCACAAAAAAAATATTAAGTAGGTATTTACAATATGTGCCTAAATGTTGTATGTATATAAACGTACATATATTTTTTTATTTATAAGGTGAAGTGTATATATGTGTACATTTATAAAAATAAAAATGATATCGCAGCATTGACTAATAGAAATAACGAACTGACTGACTAATTGAGAGCAATACAAATAATAAACTAAAAAACGTGAAATAAACCTCAATATTTGTTAGTACTTGTGCGTATAGTTGTTAAACATTTTAACTTTGTCTAGGAGGTCAATATTCAACTTCATTTGAAGATTTTTTGTAAATTTTGATTCCTTTAAGTAACAACGGAATGAATAATTCAGGTTCAATCATTGACTGAGTTTGAAGTAAATTTTCACAGATCTCGAACACAAGATTGGTTGTGTCAGTTATGGGAAAATAAAGTAACTCAATTTTAATGTTTGTTGTATTTATAAACTGGTCGTTAGATTGAAACAATAAATCGCAATGTTCAAGTTGATCGATTGTAGTGATTTTGTATATGCCTTTTGTAGGTTAGTCAAAGGATTCTATAGTGGAAAAATGTGTATCGCTTAAATTCAGGGCAATAGGTCTGTCATAAGTAGTACTAACGTAAGCTTGCTTGAAGTGTATAATATGTATATTTGTTTTAAAAATAGCATAATTACTATGGTGGTTATTAATTGTTTTTGGTGTATTTGACTTGACACTTATATCGAAATGTCTTCAATAATAATTTTCAATGGAACTTTTATCTAAGAATTAGCCAAAGAAACTATTCAATTTTAAAACCTCATTCTGAAATAATTTATTCTATTGTCCTCTAATTAAGCCAACTTTTTGTACCATTGTTCCTAAGGCCGATTATAGTACTTTATCAGACAATTTAACATTTACATCGGGTGAAGGTTAATGCATACATTAAAAGCAATATCTCAATAATAGTAAATTTTAAGATATATCCGAGAACGTGTAAAAGAATTAAGGCCCGATTTTTATATCAAGAAACGAGTCGTTGTAGATACGGACAGTTAAATTCTGACATATTTTCCAAAGAATATGGTTAAATATTAACTTTTTGTCGGTAGAACGGACCGAAACCGGATGAAACAGCTTTGCAATAAATATTGAGTACTCCTTTGATAGTAATGTACCAAATCTGAAGAACAGATCTTTGACGTCAAATGTGAACTGAGTTGTAATTTATGTTCCATTTGTGATATTTATATCACTAAGACTAGTCAGTCACTAAGCTTTTGTATTATGAGAATTGGCCCTCATACACATTTGTATTATAAGGGCCAGTTATTTCGTTGTATATTAAACACATACTCGTTGTTTATAACTTGTCTATTTTAATTCCACTTTACGTTCTCTTTACGCATGCGTGTTACGTGTTTGTCAAAACAATGGAATTCATACATAAGTACTTACGAACAACTAAGTACCTTATAATTCCATGTAATCAATATAATTTTGAGGTGTACTCGTTACAACATTGGAAATAATATGATCTAACCAAGTGGGTAGGTCATATTATTTCCATTTCCACAATTCACTACTTATGTATTGTGGTTTAATTATAATGTGATACTGTTGTAATATGGTAAATATTGATACTAAAATGAAAACGTTGAAATTAGATTGAATTATAAGTACCATATTGTGCATTATTGGTCAAACATGGCAAGAAACAAACAGCTAGAGTAACAACTGAAACGTATTGTAAACGTGTTTAACTGTTGCAACTAATATATTCAATTACAATCACAAAAAATCGAAATAAGTATAAATAAGAGTATCGTTACCTGAAAAGAAAAGTATTTCTAAACGTACGTGAGACTTTTTCGTAAATTAGATTATATTGATATTTGCAATAATAGATGAAAATAATAATATTCTATCACATACACACAACACTATCTAGCCCAAACTAAGCAGAGCTTGTACTATGGCTACTAGACAATGGATAAACATACGTATATACTTTTTTTTTTGCAAATACATACATATTATACATAGAAACACCCAGACCAAGACAAACATCCATGTTCATGCACACAAATGTTTGACTTGTGCGGGAATCGAACCCACGACCTCAGGCGTGGCAGTCGGTTACACTAACCACTACGCCATCGAAGTCTATGATATGATAGATCTATGCTGACAATAATTGAGAACTGCTATAGTATATAACTGTAGTCAGCGTTCTTAAGTATTCTACTTTTTTTTAAAGACTTCTACCCGCTCTAGGTATAATTCCTGTATCGCGGGCACTTTACAAACATTCAAACAACTGACACAAAGAACACCCAGACTCGGAACAAATGATTGTCCCGTGTGGGAATGGAATCGACAACATTCCGGCGCGGCGGCAGTGCCCAGGCGATCACTTTAACCATTACGCCAACCGTGCAGTCTGCAATCAGTGCAGTCAGACAGCAGCAAATATTATCAGCAATCCACGGGAATATACAAAATCAAATAATTACCAATTAACTTACTACCGAATCTACGTATTGTGTATTGAAAACAAAAACGAAATAAGCAATATTTTGCAATACTGGCATTGGTTTATACACGTACTAGCATCCTGTGGTTACCGACAATTGTTTCATCAGCTCCTATGTATATTACCAACATTAATTTATTCATTGTTACAAATCATACCTAGTTACATTCGGAATACTATACCTACTAATTGGCAATAGATATTTGATAAAGGGTATTGTAATTAAATAGTAATGTACTACCTGACGAGACTTTATTACTTTTTCATAAATGTACGGATAGCAAAAATCTATAAAATATAATAAAACTGAAAAGTTTGTTTATTTTGTTTGTATGCGCTAATCTCAGGAACTACTCTTACAAGTCGAATTTGAAAGTTTTTTTTGCATTTGATAGATTGAGGTAAGTTACCGCGGAGGAGAGCTAGTATATATAGCTATAATATACTTAAATAGAAAGTATTAATAAGAATATTAATTTGATTTTATTACATTATGTACCATTGGTCAATCCATTACTTTAAACTTTGTTATATTAATAATAATAATATAATAATATTTATTTATTTCTCACCACAATATTACAGCAATTACAAGGAACAATACAATATAACAATGGAATTTATACTGTGGGAGACTGGTGCCTAAGCTAGGCTTTTGGCCTGTATTTCAGGTCACCAGGTCGTCCCCTCTTTAAAAACAAGTGATTTGAACATGTTCTATGCGAGTTTTGTGAATTGCAATATTGTGTTTTGTGCGTGCGTGCGTGTGTTTGTGTGAACGTGCGTGTGTTTGTGTGTGTGTGTGTGTATGTGTGTGTGTGTGTGTGTGTGTGTGTGTGTGTGTGTGTGTGTGTGTGTGTGTGTGTATGTGTGTGAGTCATGCTGTATGTGCGTGGGTGTTTATATATATATATCCTTATATACATATATAATATATTATATCCTTTAAATGGAATAAAACGATACCTTATTGGATCACTTTAAATTTACTTTTGCGGTTGGAGAATATGGGTGTGGGTATGCGTCTTGAAGCTGCAAAGTTAAGTTTAAGATTGAAGTATGTATGTTTATTACAACGAGTTAGTATAAAAGATAATATAAATACTAATAATAATATAATAATATTCTACCACATACACACAACACCATCTAGCCCAAACTAAGCAGAGCTTGTACTACTGGGTACTAGACAATGGATAAATATACATATGTACATATATACGTTTTTATTTTTTGTAAATACATACACATAATACATAGAAACACCCAGACCAAGACAAACATTTATGTTCATGAACACAAATGTTTGACTTGTGCAGGAATCAAACCCGCGACCTCAGGCGTGACAGTCGGTTACACTAACCACTAAGCCATCGAGGCCGCCAAATCTATCATAAAAATATCTTTACTGTATATGAAAACATTACAATACAATTAGCTACCAACATTAATTGTAAGTAACTGTACAAAGGGTGATTAACCGCTGAAAGGGTTATGTTTCATATAACCTTGTGATGGATGGAAATAAGTATAATCCTAATTCTGCCCTAGGCCTCTTTTTGTTACTGATATTATCTTTAATTATTATAAACTGAATATTATACAGTACTTCATATTTATAGACGATAACCTCGAACATTTCGAAACTCAAAATATGCTCATAAATTTCCGTTGCCTTTGTTTTAGCCTAGCAGAAATAATCCCAGATCTCAAAACTAATTAACAATGTAAATACCTGTACAGTTACTAGGTCCCAAGATACGAAAGAGATAAGTATGCTACAACCCGTACTTAGCAATGTTGATGTTTGCCTGAACAACGTTAATTTATTAACTACTTGTTTACATCTTATTAATGAAAATGGAAGGTACGGTCACTGAAAGAAATTGTAAAATCTTGATCGAAGTTTCTAATAGCATTTTTACAGAGGCTTCTTAGCCTATAACTAGAGAGTATAGAGATTGCCACGATCCTTGTGTCTCGCTGAATACTATCTTATTATAAACAATCTGTGACCCGCGACATCGACCGCATGGTCGTCACACAACACACACACACACACACACACACACGCGCGCGCGCGCGCATTTCAATTCACAAACACTAACACACTCACATGGACACACACTCATACGTATACCCACTCACACATCTTCCAACATGACTGACATTCTCATCACGAACATACTAGCCCTACTCATACATATTCCACCATTCAGAGCACGGAGAGGCTGGTAATCTGTTATACAGGACCTCCTAGTACAGAAACCAGTCTCCCACACAGACTATACATTCACTGCTTTCTTGTATGGACTGTTTGTTTATGATGTTAAATATTATGTACTGTGTGAGAGAACAAAATAAACAATTATTATTATTATATTATTATGGAATTTAACAAGAAAAAGTATTGTATAAGTAACCTAGTTACTCCTTATAACATCAGCTACCTAACCTAATAAAATTGATTTTTGGTATAAGTACCGTATATACTTTCGTATGCATTTAGTACAAAGCTTTTCTATTAGTTTTTTTTTTTTATAAAACTATTTTGGCAAAACAAGCGTCCGGCTCACCTGATGGTAAGTGGTCGCCGTAGCTGATGGACGCCTGTAACACCAGAGGCATCACTTGCACCTTGTCGACCCTTAAGGAAAGGGAGGGGGAAGGAGAAGGAGCAGAAAGGGTGAAAGAGGGTGATTGGGCCTCCGGTACTCTCACTCACCGAACGAAACACAACAGTTGGAATACTGCTATTTCACATCGATATTGTGTGAAAGAGTAATTCTTCCCCGGTCGCGCCGGCCCATTTATGCTGAAATTAGCGAGGCTCTACTACTCTACTGTTATTTTAACACTACAAACAGTAACATCAATTTTATTTATTTGTATAGATTAAAACGTTCAAAATAATTTAAGTTGGTTAGCGTAATCTCTTATTTCGATTTTTATAATTTTAAATGATTATTATATTACGATAAATAAATTTAAAATCTCGCAAATGTTTATAAACTTATGTCGCTGACTATACAAGCAGGTAAATGTAATCAAGTGACCTGTATAGCCCGTTAAGTGGACTGTTTTTGTAGGTTTAAGTACATAAACCTGCATCCCGGCTTGGGACACAAACTCCTAAAATACATGATTTAATAATATATGTGTACTGTCTCAGTGGTGGTAGCGAATGAGACTGCTGTGTATGACGCGTTTAATTCATGGGTCGGGCAAAGTGTTTCTGTGCTTTTCTGTCAAAAAATTATCAGTAGAATAGCATGTAGTCAGGATCTCTGCCCAGTAGAAGGCAATAGGCCGGCCCCATATTACGAAGTATTAACAAAATATTTATTTTGGTTTAACAATGAATTTTTGGGAATTATAGCTTAATACTATGTATAATATATGTATATTTTATATATGATTGAAATTTAACTACTATATAGGGATTTTATCGCGTTGTTTATTTGACACTTTATTACATAATTTTGAAAACTGTTACACTACTACTATTATTAAACTTTACAATTTTTTAAGCTAATTAAATTATTATTAAAACTAATAAAACTATTTAGATTTTATTTTATTTTACACTTTCCCCGACATTTCGGTTGCTTTTCAGCAGCCATGGTCACGGGTTAGACATAGAATAGAGAATAAAGTGTCAAATAAATAACGCAATAAAATCCGTATATAGTAGTTTAATTTCAATGAATAATATTTGCGTAAACAGAAGACAATTTTATATATGATTTCAAATGCAATTATATCGATATTTGACATTAAAAACAAATATTTGACGTTGGGTTTGATATTATGCTTTACATGAAGAAAAAAATCCTAAACAAAGTAACAAATAAAAATATATTCGACGTTGATGCGTCAGAAGAAAAAGAAGTGTATTATATAGTAACAAATGATATTATGAACAATAGAGAAACTCGTATCATACAAGCAAATCCACAAAGATCTGTAAATCTTTTACAATCAAAAATATATTATGATAATTGTTAGAGTTTTTGCGGTTGGTTTATCCCTACAGATTCAAAGAGACGAAGACAAAACTAACAAAAAGTATGCATTTAATCAAAGTACTCCTTTCTATATAACATAATTTAATTGATTCCCGAGTACTTTGAACAAATAATAGAATCTATAAATATGTTTGAACTAACGAACGATCAGCCTGGCCACGAACCATTTGTGCGCCGGCTGATAGGTCGATCTAGAACAGTTACTGATCGCAAAGATAACTATCGAGATTCAAATGAAAAGAAACGACTGCCATAGAGTACTATAGTTATAATTTCACAAAATATCGTTTGAATTAAGTAAGCGTTATTTGTATATCAAGAGTATCGCCATGGAAATCTATAGCTTTTTTATAAAATCACCTCCTTTTTGGACGGTTCAATCAGTTTCATTTTGCTCCATTTACCTCGCTTTTCCGCTGTATTCTTTGGTATGCTTTTCTTATAGCTTCATAGATCCTTTTTAAAGACCATTCTTACAAAAATATATTGTCTATATGAAACAATGTTGCTTATTAACATTTAACTGTCATCATCTGATGCTGAAATTGAAAACTTTTAATTAAGTTATTAATATATGCGCCAACGGCAACGGTGCCTTTAAAAATCGTGACAGTGACAATTTCAGGAAAACATTTTATTTTTTATATTTACTTATCGTTGAATAGTGTATACTAACTAATTTAGCGTTTCACGTTATTTATTTCAATACTTATATTTCATTGAAATCAACCCATGAAGAATCTCATCACTAAGTCAGTGTATTATAATAAGTTCATTGATATTCTACAAACGAAAATAAAACTGATTGCACTCTTTTCCATGCAATAAAATCATTTATCAAACGGATATTATCATACGTTACGACGAATCTGTTTACATCATTTGATACAAAATATGTGTTTCTAGTTCTGCCCTTTTCCTTGAATTCTTCTTATACCATATTTGTACAAAGCTGCTGTGCACTTTTGTATACAAAACGTTTAGATAAAAACAACAATTGTGCAGCAACTGGCTGCAGGCCGTAATTAAACAACTCTCTCACTTGAGAATCGGCAATTAATTGCCGTAAATCTTAGAGTTCGAAAAAAAGGTTCAAGTAATATGCAAAGGTCACGTGATACCACGTGACCTTGAGGTCAGAGGTCAAAGGTCATAGTCATTTCGGCGGTATATCGACTATGCTGAGTCGAATGGCGCTGACCGCGAGTCTCTAGCTTTTACGGTTCTTGAGTTGAAAGTTGTTTAACAAACAGACGGACGGACGGACAAAGCTGTTGTATAAGAGTTTTTCGAACTCTAAAAACTACAGCGTAACGCAGAACATCCACTCAAATCACTCAAGTCTAGCCACAGCTCTGAAAATTAATATCGCGGGTGTTACGGCAGCTCATAATAATTCATGCTCAATATGTAAGCCAACTAATGTTTCTAAAACGTTTTTTCGGAAACGTCAAATTTATTCAGCAATTAAGCTTTAATGGTGATGAAAACTATTACAGTGTATTTTTCAATAATCAGATGGATTTTAACTGACAAATAGATACATACATAATACTGTTTTTATAATAATTATTTAAAAAAGACAGCACTATTAATAATTCTATTGTCGCGGTGACTATGCAAATAATCACAGAATGGTCAAAAAATACCCAGATTCAGAACAAATACTCATAGACTTTTGCGACGTGCGGTATCGTAGCCTCGATCATAGTTTCGCCGAATGTTGCTCTCGGCGTAATAACATTGACGAGGCGACCACTTAAATTACTGCGATATACACAATCTTTCTCGAATACCAATTCATATAAGTTTTAAAAATCCTAACTTAATGCAGACATAAACATGATTAAGATGCAAATGTATATCAGAACCAATTTTAGCGTCAAAGAAAATTGTAAGCACAGAGATAATATAACTTTGCTGACAGGATCTTTTATATACATATATAAGTTAACACAAATTGATTTATGATACAAAAAGATACCAATTTCATTAAGTATTTTCCACTTCATTATATAATTAATTAAATAATTTTAATTTCATTAATTATTTTTACTTCATGACTACTAACTGCTGTACATTAAAATGTTAAAATATGTAACTGACATTTAATGTTTGTAATCTATTTCCTCATCTCATGCCAGCTAATATTTTTCAACATTTAAATGCTTTATTTACGTGTTCTTTGAAAACATAAAATCATACTTCTTAAAATAATAGTCTTTTTAAGGAATACATATTAGTGTTTTGGATATATGTTGGCAAAATTGACCTGGTCATAAACGGGAAAATGTTGACATAGTCAATTTTAATTAGCACAAGCACATCTCATTATGTAATCATCGTTACTTAAAATTCAATAGAATCACTATAGCCATTACACCCTTCAAACTAATTGCATGTAATTGCAGTAGCATGAATATTTCGGCAATTAAAATCCGTCACATTTTATTTTGATTAATATCCACACCGTTTTATGTGAGCTGCGTGCAATTTGTCATGTTGAATAAAAAGCCGTTTTCGTGTGCAAAATTTAATCATACGAGTTGTTGACTCTATAACAAAAATCGAACGAATATTTAAATATAATAATTTAATAATATTTAGTATAGTATATTTTATTTATTGATGTATATCAATGCATGTCAGAATACAATTAAAATTATTATATCAATAATCGAGATTTCAAGATAAATATTAATATCATTATGTTTCTTGTTTGTTTTTCAACTTGTTGTTTAGTAAGGGTTATTTTTAGACCTCAATATTTTATAGTAATTAGCAAAGTTTAATTGGCAAAAATGAAGTAATAATTACGAATTTATGGCTATAAGCAATTATTATGATTACCACGTTAGCCTGTGTCTAAATGCGTGGACGCGTAAATGTGCAAATAATGAGCGTTGTAATTTAGTTTTAAACGGATGCAATTCTTCTTTTCGCACATGTAATATATAACATAATTGTTTTGTATATTAATTATGAATTCCTGCAATGAGTTGTGGACGTAACTTTCTGGAAATAATGTATTTTAGATTATTTATTTATTAAGTTTACATACTCCATAAATAAAACTCTACATTACAATGTATTTTCACAAAGGATATGAAACTCTTTCTCTAATTTTATGAGTTTTCATGAATACTATTAGTTAACATGCGCGTTTGCGAAACAATTGACTGAAATCAGCTGTAGTATATTATGTATGTGTTTATTAGCATAGAATAATGGATAAATATCTCCGTAGGAATACACTAGAGTATATCACCACCTCGAAGCGCGTAAAATCTTATAGGTATATATCGCGTAAAATGTTAATTGATATCACGTATAATTTATTTATAGTAAAACTAATAATATTTGTCGAAATGAGTATTAAATAGAGTTAGACAGTTATTAGAAGTTTTATTCGGTTAAATAAGAACTTATAAGACAAAACTGACATGCTATAGTTGTTTGCTATTCGTCTCTTCCTTTATATTATGAATATCTCATTATTATATCGAAAACTTTTATTATATATAATAGGTTTTGTGTACTGGTACTGAATACATATTGTATCATATGTCCATATGTCCATATTTGCCATGCCCATATATGCCCATAGACCTTTTTTTTAATATAGGGGCCCAGAAATGCGTAATTCCTTAGAAAACATGTTAAGAGTGACATAAAAAAACAGAACGAGAAAATGTCGCCAATTGTAGAAATGGCAGCTGATTTTGTATAATATCAATAATTTGGTCATCCATGGGAATATGGTGATATAAGCGGGGTAAATTATATATGATAATCTGGCCAGTCGACAGTTTCAGGGTTATCCATTATTTACGCAATAGCCTGTATATACATATATATATTTATATATATATATATATATATATATATATATATATATATATATATATATATATATATATATATATATATATATATATATATATATATATATATATATCTCTATCCTTCATATATGTACGTTCTTAATATCAGGGCGTGGATCATTGCCGTGTATAGGGCAAATGTCCAGACTCCATGCTGCTGCTCAGAATTCTAAACCTGCTTAGAGCATAGCATGGACTGATACCGAACTTGGGCCTTTATGCTTTAGCAATAGCGTGATTGTTAATATTGTTACAATACAGAATAACATACAAGTAGTTATATAAATTTAAACAGGTTTAAATTTATTTAACTACAGATACATGTTACAAAATCTAGGTATTGGCATTTCAATAAATATTTCCTGAAATATTTATTCAAATGCTAATACCTAGATTATACATTTATTATTCACAGACACTCAAATTCGAATACTACCATTATTAATTCTAGTCAAGGCTTCCAAGTTGTAGTAAGATTAAAACATGTTATGTCATTTGCAGCTAAATAAAATTTAACATCGTAAATTTTTCAATATTTGAATATAATAATATATTATAGAATAATAAAATGTCTGTTATATATTAAGGTTTCCCAAAGATATTCCACTAGTCTGAGTACTCTAAAATATCTGGCCGCAAAAAAGGAAAATTATTTACATAAGCTTTATTTTGCTTAGAACATTATGTTATTTGTTCTATGGTCGAAATTCTAATAATATGTTATGCATGTGTATATCATAGTTCATTATGGAGCTCTTCAATATAATCTGGTCTCTCTGTAACACCAACAGGTATTGCAGTCCCTTGATAAGTGACTTTCCCTATGATTGTTGTAATGTCTATTTCAATATGTTTTGAACATGTGATTCAAATTTGGTCTGTTCTATCACGTGATTAGATTGGCTTCGAATCTAACCACGATCAGTCGTGTAATAAAGTGATCCGTTGCTGAATAGAGTATACATATTTTTGTGTTAATGTCACATTATCTCTAGCTCTACTCTATATTACTTTTGGGATTCAAGCAAAACAGAGTCGCATCGTGATATCCGATGACACGACCTGTCGTAATCAGTTTTGATCAATCTGATCATAAGATGCGTTAAAACAAACCTGTAAGTCATCAATTCATGATATTTACGAGTACTACTAGATATCGTATAAGTATAACAAAAATACTAACGCTCCCCGAAAACATTTTATACAACATGTTGCATAAGTTTTTTTTTTTTCTTCCGTCAAAAGGAACTCTAAAAATGATAATTTTATGATATACCCTAAAACCGCAACTGAAACCGGCTACAGGGTGGGTGACCGCATAATATTTCACAAGTCACAAAGCGCTCGAGCTTTTCTGACAGAGATAAATCGTTTAATTCTACATATTATGAACTGGTGTACGCGTCCTAGCCAAAATAAACAGCAGTTTTTAGGTCATGTCTAGGCGCTTTATGATCCTTAATTCGCATTACTTTTGCAGAACAGTTTTATGCATTTTGTAACACAGTCTGCACCAGTATATAAACATATACCTGCATCATACATATGTAGATTTTATACAACGCAGTGTTTTGCAACAGACCGTAGCTGTTATCTAAATGTTCCAAATGTCCAAAACTGTGTTTAAATAAATTACAACTTGAGATCGTACTATTTATTTTAAATACTTTTAAACTGCAACAGGACAATCTGTGTATAGTGTATACTTACAAAGTACTTAATATGTTAGTTAATACAATGTGGACTTGTAGTCACATTTTAAATAAATATATGTGGGTCAATGATCGCAATAAAAATTGTTCAAAATGTAGTAGGTACCGATGTAGTTTATCGTCGAACGTGAACTTTAATTTATGTTTATATTTGATCTTTATTTTAATTTATAACAATACAGTTTCTGGTATATATGACACTGAGACTATATCGAAACTCTATTTAGAACAGTATTTATTATTTATTGGCGCCTTGGTTTGTCATATTTCTTGGATTAACACTCTAGTGTAATAGAGGTAATTGAAAATCTATTCTTATATATTACAAGCGATTAATAAAAAACTGAATCTGTTAAGTTAAAAGTTAATGGTTGTAGACACCAAACTATAAGAGTCTATAAAGTTAAATTAAATTTGTAATTTACCTCATAGAAAGTCTGCGAATAACAGATCGATGTATAGTAAATATCACGTAAAAAAATATGAAAACGTACCGCGTCGCCCAAAAACAATGCGAAGACGTGTCTTGATAAATAACTCAAAGAAGTCGTGCTGTTTCTTCATCAAGTAGGTACGCTGTTTGAAATGTAGACGATGTTTGTCTTCTGTCAATAAAATCCGTGTAGGTACTTTGTTTTAAGATAAACTAGACATGTTCAGACTTTATCGTATTTTATTCTACATAATAGGTTTCATATGGCTGTCAAAAATGAATTCGATTTTTAAATTCATATGTAATAAAATGAATCCTTATTTATTTATTTGCCAAATCTACTATATGAAACTAAAATCACGTGCAATATATAGAACTAAATCACAGGAATTACATTTTATACATGCATTTGAACCGACAAGGACCAATCAATAAATAACTACTTCATTATTATGATGACTTTTTAAACGCGTAACGACAAAAAATCATAGTAGATATGTGTAGCATGTAATGAAATGCAATTTTCTGCAAATATCTTTATACTCATACTGTCATATGATAATATGTATTCAAACAGAAATTAAATAAAAACTTATGCTCATACTATGAATGCAAAGAAGTCATTAAACTATAAACTTAAATCTCTTGTATTTTGATACAAGAGATTTAAGTTTACAGGACTAATTTTTGTTCTAATCATAATAAACATAAAATGTTATGAATTTGTAATAAATTCAAATTTGATGTAATGTGTGGGTATCGTACATACAACGAAAATAATAAATTCTTTGCCAATATATTGCCATGTAAATAATATATAATAATAATAATATAATATTCTACATACACACAACACCATCTAGCCCAAATTAAGCAGAGCTTGTACTATGGGTACTAGACAATGGATATACATACTTATATGCTTTTTTTTTTTGTAAATACGTACATATTATAAATACAAATTCAGTTTTAAGTATGTCTTCGCAACAAACCCATCTATAATTAATTACACAACAAAATTAATTCGCAATCCTCCGTAATGTCATTCCAATTACTATAGACTCTGAATATTATAAGTACGAACCGTCTTGAATGCTAATGCGTTCGAGAGTTTGATTGTTCTTCGATAAATTATTTGCTCTCTTATGAGAATTCCCAAATATGTGCTTAGTGCTAGCAAATAACTATTGAGCTTATTACCGTATTTAATCAAATAGAAACAGGTAGTCGCGGATATCATTTGAAGGCTACATATATTAAAATACTAATTACGGCGAAGGGGAAGGAACGAGGTTTTTTATGCACGTTTCACTACGTAAATATGCCGAAAATATATCTTGAAGTTATGTTTGTAAGATCCAAGTAGTTGCTGTTAGTAGTTTACTCAATTCTTTTTCAAATATGTGACGTACCAAAATATTGGGCACATTTTTATCGGTACGTCAAATTCGTTAAGTACCACGAACTCAGAATAAAACTCAGTTTTGTAAAAATTAAAATGCTGCCCAAAGTAACTATACCACGCAGACGAAGTCGCAGGCAAAAGCTAGTTATCAAATATTTATAGAAATATGCATGCAGGCATTACTATGCCTGAATCCCAGGGATTCCAAAAATATTGTAGAGATTCAGTCTGCCTAGTTATTTAATATTGTCACAAAGGACTTGGCTGCCCTTCTACATTATATAGGTGATCCTATAATTAGTTCATCATTTTTGACTAAATATATTTACAGGCTCGTATAAAATAACATGTGTTATAATGTCATTGTTATAAAGTACATGTCGTATGTAAATATATACACAGTACATAATATATTATGCATATTGCTGGACCATGTTTGTGTGCCAAACTACCCAGCGGTTTTCTAATTACTATTGCTCTTGGTTAGGCTATGTGCCTACCCTGTATATACATTAAAATACATATTTATGTGTCTGGACTTGCAAGTATCGGTTATTGATATAGAATTTTGAATTTAAATAAAGCATACATATCAAGGTGCTTTAAAAGGAAAAGAACAAAGCAGTAATACTGATGTATTCATATCATTATATATTCTAGAATACTAAATGAATCCCAAACGTTCGCTAGTATGTTTGAATTATAAAGGGTTCATAAGTAAATACTTTTAGTGTAATGATTTATTCATACATCTATGTCTTTCTTATAGATCGTGTCTGGTTTTAATTTAAGGTATTTTAATGTAAGTTGGTTTTAATGCTGTGGTGTACTTAGCATGTAATATTTAGTATGATTTTGAATTATTTATCGACGATAATGTAAAATAATGCTCTACACGATATATATATTATTTATCAGTATATTAAATACATGTTTTGTATATTACATTTTGTATATTACGTATATTTAATAACTTACCCTCCCATATAAAAAATACTAACTCATTTAGCAGTTTTCGATCAAGCCTATTCGAATATATAATAGAAAATTACTCTTATAACATTTGAGATAGAAACTGTGGAATGTCTTCCTAAAAAAGGATTAAAAATGTACTTATTATATATATAGTATATATGTTTCGGTGACGGTTACTTATAAGTTATAATGAATTCACTGAATGTGTTATGTTATATTCTCATGTAAGTGGCTTTGTCTTTTTTGAGAATAAATGATTTAAACCTAATGTTTTGACCTTCACTTTAATTATGAGCTCAGTGCATTTTACCTTAGAGCTATGAGCTCCCTATGAGTTGTATGAAATATATAGATCCTACAACTTTACCGAAATTATGAAGACTTGAACTGGATTACAGTATATTATATACATAGAGAATATACTTAGTATTCTTCAACTTGTCATAATAGTTATTTTGAGCTCCATTTCGTACGTGGTATTAAAGTCAATCTTAGACTTTTACCTGAGATGGTTTTAAAGAGTTTTCTTTAAAACCATCTCAGGTAAAAGATACAAAATACAAAATATAACCTTTTGCCGTTTCAGTGAACTTATGTTCCTAACAAACTTACGATCTTTGAGAAAAATAAATCTGATTTCAATTGTATCTAAGATAAGCCTTTAGAAGGTATTTAAGCACCAACCTGTCATTGCTGATTTGCTTATAGTGCCATAGTGATTCTTGTGAACTAGAACCGAATAGCGTGATACGTTTGGAGGCTGGGTGCCATTGCTTTACGTCTTCCTTTCTCTTCTTTATAAGAAGAGAGCAAGAGAACCGTGCTTTAATATTGGCAGGTATATTTTGCATACCAATGTGTGGTGCCCACTCAAGTGTTTAATCGACCCACTGCTGATGCAATAAATTAAAGGAATAGTTCACTTATTTTACCATAGCTTGTCTAGTATTGAACCACGTAGCTATCAGTCTCCAACCTTGTTCTGTCAGTCCGTTCACGTACGGTGGAATCGTATTAGCTAAAGATGCAGCCCTTAGTAGAGTAGTCTCGTCTATGATTATACTGCCACTCGGCTAGCAAGGCATTAAAACTAGTTATATAAAGGTAGTATATTGCTTACAAAATAGGACAATTGAAATAGTACTTACTGAATAAGCTTGTGTCAGAAGCACCGTCAATATTAAGATACTTGGTTGCCACATTTTACCTGAAACAAAAATATATAATTATTAACATTAATTTATAGACAGGAGGATAGTAGAGGGCATGCCTCGCCTTGACCGCGAGGCTCATAGTTCGCCTACACCGAGGATTCGCGAATAATCCTTATCACATATAAAACCTGGTTATATTGAAAGGAATTAAATAAAATTTAGATCAGATTTTACATCAAACTCAGGCTATTGAATAGTATAAGCCTCTAGCAAAATCCATTAAGAAGTTTAAGCCTGAAAATCGAACAAATATGTAATTAATTATGAGAAAAAAGAAACATGACTTCGATTCCAGAAACCTCTAATTGGCTAATGTTATTATATTTTACAAAATACCCTTAATGTACAGGCACAGATTTCTTATAGAGTTATAATAGTATAGATAAGAAATATGTATGTTTTGTGTCTGATAAAATTATTGTTATGTTTATTTTTCAAAGAACTAAAGTTGAAATGAACATGCTTTGATTAGCAACGCGTTTCTAAGAAATGTTATACATGGAAATTTAATAATATATAATATATTTATACAGGCTACTAGAATATGAGTTCTGTATATTTCAATATTATGTTTAGACAGTTCTAGCAGTTGTATACTTCAATGAGTATACAACTGCTAGAACTGTCTAAAAGTAAAGAAAAAAGAAATTAATTGTAGTATAACATTACGTAGCTACCCTCTTTTATATTGATAAAAGAGGGTAGCTACGTAATGTTATACTACAATTAATTTCTTTATATATGATATGAACATAAGAAAAATAAATATAAGGTACCTAATGTAGTATACTTTCAGACTGTCGTAGTAAGAGGTTGAGTTACTGTCTAGAGTCTAGAGTATGGATTTAGATGTTATTTTGTAAAGATGAAAGTCAATAAATAACATACATATTTACTCTATAAGCTGACCTACAAACTTTTATCTATAAAAGAAAACCCATTACATTTAAATTTTGCCTTATTATAAAAATAGAAAAGCACTTTCATCAAAAATATATTAGTACTATAATCTCCTACAAATAAAATACCTGACTGACTCTCTTTGATATCTTCGAATTCTTGTAATACCTATAAATAAGATATAGAAATCGTCTGCATGTTTCGCATCTGATGTGAATGAACGAATATTTCATCAAGTAATTTCTATAGACATCGTTTAAATACGTCAAATTCTTGCTGATGCCAATATTAGGGTTTTAATTCACAATGACGCATTCACATAGACGTACTTACTTGGTATTATTTGCCTGCATACTTTAATAAATATTAATAGAAAATTTGATTAAAACTTGATCCTACGAAGGCAGCAGTAGCAAATAAAAAAAATAAATGGATATCGTAACGTGAAGAAAATCAATACAACTATTTGAAATATACTACAGTTTAAACTGTACATTCAAAATATATCAGAGAGATAGCAATATGAAAACCGGAATAGTTTCTTAGAGCTGCAATTCCTTTATTCATGAGACAACGCATGTTGACCCCAAAACGTAGTTCTATGGAAATTGCGTAGTTCGAATTTCAATAAACCGCCAATAATGTCACTTAGTTATGCTGTTCGATTTCAAACACGGTTTTGAGATTTGGGTTCAGCTTGCTATAAATTTTCTTATTCGATTTATTCTTATAACGTTATATCGCATTAGTTTATTTTGCAGGGGCCGTAGTGACAAGCGCGCAGACTAACCGATATGTTATTATAATAACATATCGTTTAGGTAAATTTTTTGGGTCAGGCGCTCATAGACAGTTGCACTCACTGATCGGTAAAAGATTAGCAAGGTTAAGCAACAATGGGTGCGGTCAGTCTATAGATGGGTGACCGCTTAGTGGTATTTCATCTGAGCGTCACCGTGCTTCGGAGGGCATGTAAAATGTCGGTCCCGATTGTTGTCAAATTGACAGCAGTCGTTAAGCCATGTTAGAGGCCTACGGGCGGCTTGAACAACTCTTGACAACAGGTTGGCCACTAACCACACGAAAAGAAAAAATAAGTCTTTTGTGGGTAACTCCTAAGATGGGTGATCATCAACTAATAAAGTATATTGACTTTCGGCGATTAAATGGTTGGTCACTTATCGTACTACTCACAACTATCAGTCTTAATTTATTAATTTTATTCGTTATTGCGACATACTTCATTGAACATTCCAGTATATTTCACAAAACGCCAACGTACCTATATAGGTTACATGCCTGCGAAAAAATTGTTAGATATTTCAAACGGCGTACAATTTTCGTAATATCCCGATCGTTGCAATTTATATTCAATGTTTGATTGATATTCAGAGCGTAATGGATGGATAGGCTAGTCATACCATAGAAATAGTTTACCTGGCTATATGTTTGTTATTCTTATTAATACATGCTATACATAGAAGGATCATAATACAATTCATAATATTAAAAATAATACATATTTTAAATACATATTATGTTCTATATTATAACTTGTGCTAAGTTTAGTAGTATAAGATTAAAATATAACACTGGTTAACTTTTACCACCCGTAAAATAAAATCAGGCAAGAAAATCGATATAATTCTTAAAGACAACTACTAGCTCTATCTTTATTAGCGGGTATTAATATACACCTGTTTTAAAGTCACAAATTTAATAATTCTCTAATGCTTCTTTTACCTTACACGTTTTTAGGTGATGAAAGTATATTCAAATAATAATGACAATTTTCAATTATTATTAGCTTACAAGACAACACTTATTATTATTTATTATTAATAAAATATTCTGCTAGGTACATTGCAGAAACGATCGACCATGTTTTTAACCGGTCAAACTTGTTTTATTAATATTAAAATTCATAAATTATGCAGGAAGCTAACCTTTATAGAATCAGCTAACCGGAGTTGATTTTAAACTATTTGCATCTAAGGAATTGTTATATAACACTGAGTTGCATTAATTTAATTTAATTCGTTAAAAATCAAGAAACCCAGTTACATGATGATATTATTGTTTCATATTATCGTTTTATAAATAATTTGTACCTTTTTTCGTTTAGCAAAAGATTTGAGAGGTAATAATCCTTTGTTAAAATGATTACCACTTGATGCAACTTAAGTTTAATGTTTGCTTCATATTATACAGTTCCGATGCAATTAACCTTGAATTAAATTTATACATAGATGTATGAACACCTAATGATATTCATAAATTATGGGCGCTGTAATTAACCACTACTAATTGCACCAGGTACCTAGAGCAACGGAGGATGGAAATACAAACAAAAAAATCAAAGATTTAGATAATAAGATCGTTATTTTGAACAAAAATCTTGGAATCTGTACTTTAACCTTTATATTATTGTGGTACCATGTTTAAATGCTGTCATCAATAGTTATCACGCAGTACTTAATAATTATTACAGTTAAAAATACTATAACAAAAATCAAAGATTCAGATAATAAGATAGTTATTTTGAACAAAAATCTTGGAATCTGTACTTTAACCATTATATTATTGTGGTACCATGTTTAAGTGCCGTCATCAATAGTTATCACACAGTACTTAATAATTACTACAGTCAAAATACTATAAAAAAAATCAAACATTTTGATAATAAGATCGTTATTTTGAACAAAAATCTTGGAATCTATACTTTAGCCATTATATTATTGTGGTACTATGTTTAAGTGCCGTCATCAATAGTTATCACGCAGTACTTAATAATTATTACAGTTAAAATACTATAAAAAAAATCAAAAATTTTGATAATAAGATCGTTATTTTGAACAAAAATCTTGGAATCTATACTTTAGCCATTATATTATTGTGGTACTATGTTTAAGTGCCGTCATCAATAGTTATCACGCAGTACTTAATAATTATTACAGTTAAAAATACTATTAAAAAAAATCAAAGATTCAGATAATAAGATCGTTATTTTGATCAAAAATCTTGGAATCTATACTTTAACCATTATATTATTGTGGTACTATGTTTAAGTGCCATCATCAATAGTTATCAAGCAGTACTTAATAATTATAACAGTTAAAAATACTATATTATAGGTGAGGATGGCTAGGTTATATTTTAAATTATTTGATATATGTAGCTGTAGCGGATGCTCTAATCCTATGTATATATAGTAACACATATACATAATATACAATAGCGAGCATGGCGTACACAAGTTTTTGATCTGTTTAGGATATAGTAGGAGAAAGATTTCTCTTCTATGTTGTATATTAATAAAATTAAGAAAAACTGGTAATATATTCTTGTACATTGATTCATTATAATAACATCAAATGTAAGAGAAATTGCAAAGCAGCTTGCACGGCTAGGCATGTTTCACGGTACTTTTGATAAATTGGTTTTGCAACTCTATCAACCTAAATTGCCAACTACAGTCTCGTCTTTCTAGTCATGAGCTGTTATTTTTAACAATTGGCGAAATCGTAAATTGCATAAGAAAATTCTCAATCCTGTTAATATTGATTTATAACTAAATAATAGCTGAATAGCGACAATGCATTGCAAATATAAACAATAATAATGTTTACAGTAAAAGCTATTAGCTATAAAGCTGTAGAACGTTAAACTTAACGTCAGAGTTGCAAAATTCATACGTTCCACATAAATAATTCCAAGTCACGGACGTGTAAGATGAATCGCATGTCAGTTTATAGCGTTGTAAAGTATTCTCGCATCGTTGCAGCAATCCTCGTGTCGTCACTCACTTTCACTCGTTGTTTACGTCACGTTATAGTTATTGTAACAGATTGCACTTAGGTCACATACTTGTATATGTGAAGTTAGTAGCAGAGCTATCGAACCAAAATAAAAACATTAGCATAACTGTATCATCATTAGAGTTATGCAAGTAATATTTTACGTTCTCGATTGCATTTTTATATTTGTACTTTAAGAGATCGAACAGCAATAGAAGTTGTACGAAGTACAAAAAAACAATAATGAAGGATGTAGGCTTTTCTATATCCATAGCTGTAGTCTTCTCTATAACTTAAGATATCTTTACTGATTGTATCTACAAACGGAATAATAAATGTCCCCATGTTCGCAATAAAGAAATTGATAGATTGATTTTTAAATTCGGAATTAACTAGTATGTTTATGGATTGCTAATAGTAAATACCCAGTGTCCTATAATTATATGTACTCGTAAGTACTTTCTCTAGTCGAGTGGCTTTTTTATACGTGGTCCTAATGTCAAAGGTACATTAACGTCCCTTGTATTTTTTTACAGACACTGCTGTCTGCATCTGCTCATAAAAATGTCCTAATAAAAGGCTGTATGTAAAGTCCGTTTGTGGAATATCGAATGGAGTTATGTGTACGCTTGTACACTACATTCAATATAAAATCTTTGCTTAATCTGCTCTTCGGATGAAAGAAAAAACGGTGGCATCTAGAATATGACATCATTTGTTTAATCACGTCAATCTATGTATGTACAATCATATCGAGTGTATGATCATAAATGTGAATTTGCAAGTCACGCATTGTTAATGCAGCCTCCATCGCCTATCAGTGCATATGTGCAACAAATTCGGACGCGGGTATTTATTTGCATTGATGTTTAGAGTACCCTTTGAACTTTATTTGAATACATGTGTTTGAATTTTCAAATACAAATATATTTCTAATTCATATAAAATATGTTGAGGCTAGTCTTATCGTGTATTATTCGACATCGGTTTAGTATGGATTATTTAGTACCCTGTCAGTTCACTGTTTATTATCAAGTAAGTTTTGTCATCTTTAACGCGATTTATCTAGTTATGTATCTGTCATTTTATCTACATTCTCTTTTTGAAATATTTTTCTCAAGTATCTATGTATAGGTATCGATAGAAACACAAAACAGTTGTGTTATAATTCTTACGTAATAGTGTCCCAAAAGTGCCGCTTCTCGTTTAGTTTTTGAATATTCCAATTTTCTAGAAGAGTGAGTCCATTAGTAATACCTGTGCGAGCGACAAAAGGCCCGTTTACCGTAGACACAGCAGGCACCATTACACAGAGTCTATTAACCTCTCCCTACTGCCCTCCAATAGAGAGTTATATAGTACGTATAGAGCCGCATTGTATCTGAAATAGGATGCATATTTCCAATATAATTTGATCATTGTATAATGACCATGCAGTATTGCCATAAAATGCATGTAAACAAAATAAAATACCATTCCGGAAATAATTAGTTGTCCTCTGTCCTGTGGTTTGTAGCGTGATGTTATATGTATATCCTTTGTATTTAGGATCTAGATAAAATAGCTTTGTAATGAGAAAACTATTTTAAATTCGGTCTAGTTGTTTTTGAGGTTATTCATTCGAAACAAAAATGCAAATCTTTCCTCCTTATAATATTGTATAAATATATGTAGATGTGTAAAAATATTAAGTATTATATAATTACAGTATTGACCTTAAAAGACCTAGCACGTACAAAACAAGTGTCACAGATTGCACAATATTTTTGTACACCATCAAGACTTAAAAAAGTCGACGTTCTTCGATGAACCTTAACTGGTCCTATTGAAGATAACACTTTTATATAATATCAAATTTAATTTCTGGGTTAATGTGCGTTTCTATTTGCTTATATTCTTACTGTGTAACGGGTTTTGGTCATTAATTAGATAGATGACTAAATGAAATAATTTCCGCTGGTACCACAAGCTATAATGTTTATCTAAAATTTAGGTTGTTATGCTCATATTTTATTTCAAATCAAATTGAAAAGCCGTTTGTTCATTTAGTTCTTAAAGAAAAACATCAATGTTACTCTTGTGAAGCTATGTATGTGTGAATTTACATTAATCTGTTGCCACATCCGGTTTTTTAAACATGTTGGAAGTAATCTTTTATTTGTGTATATAAAAACAACATTTACACTTTATCAGTAGTAGCAACCAGAGGGCCAATTCTCGCGATAAAAACTGTTTAAAATAGAGTTCCGATCTATTCCAATAAATTTAGAAGAATACCGTTTGTTATATTTATGACACTGAGACTGGATCAGGACTCTACTTTGAACAGTTTTATATCGAGAATTGGCCTGCTGATGTTGATTGTATATTAAATATGAAGATCGAGTCCGATCCCAAGGCGCGCATCTCTGATTTTTCGAAGTTACATGCGTATTAATTAATTCATTATCGCTTGCTTTTACGGTTAAAGAAAACATTGTAAGGAAACCTGCATGTCTAAGAGTTCTCTGTACTGTTCTCGTAGATATGAGAAGTCTGCCAACCCGCACTGGGCCACAGTGGTGGACTATGGCCTAACCCTTCTCGCACTGACAAGAGGCCCGTGCCCAGCAGTGGGACAGTTTAATACAGAGCTGTTTTGTGTTTTAATATTATTTATAATCAATTACATCACTGGCGAAGCATTAACGGTATTTGACTATAACAAATTAAAGTTGGCTATGTTTTTTAATAGTTTTATTACTCTTAATCACAAAAGGCAAGTGGTTTTACTTATAAGAGTTACGTACGCCACAATTCGATATCAATTAACATCTAAGCAGAATCGTAGAGTGAGATATATGTAAATAAAATAATAGAGACAACGTTTCCTATAAATATATATCTATACTAATATTATAAAGAGGAAATAATAGATTTTTGTTTATTTGTAAGGATTTAACTCAAAAACTAATCAACCTATATTAAAAATTCTTTCACCATTAGAACGGTACACCGAGTAACATTGCCTATATTTTTATTTTAAAAAGTTCTGTTCCTAACATAACCTAACCTACTTTTACGCGAACGAAGCCGCGGGCAGAAGCTATATGTTAATAAAACAACTGACAATGGCAGACAAAGCTTCCTATAACTATCTTACAAATAATATAAATGTAAAAGTTTCTGATGTTTGGTTGTTTGTACGTCAATCACGTGTACAACTGTGAGCCAATTTGGTTAAAACTTGTACACAGATCGATTGTCTCCTGGCATAACATACATATATTATGATAATTTTTACCCCGGTATGCTATCCCATGGACTACATGCGAGCGAAGTCGCATCCACAAAACAGTGATAAAATATACTGCCTGTTGTTTATTTGACACTTTATTACATAATTTTGGAAGCTGTTACACTACTTTTACTTTTAAACTTTAATAATTTTTAAGCTAATTAAATTACTATTAAAACTATTAAAACTATTTAGATTTAATTTAATTTTACAACGCGATAAAATCCGTGTATAGTAGTTTAATTTCAATGAATAATATTCGCGTAAACAGAAGACAATATTATATACTGCCTGTTTCAATACTGTCGTTCTAACAAGTTGTGTTCCCCACAGTTTTACAACATGAAACCAGAAATAAATAGTAATATTACTGCAACGGTTCCAGCAACAGGTGAATTAACTTTATATATGTTCTTTCAGATTCAAAATGTTTTGTGTATTTTCGAAAACGCTTTGTCTGTACAACTACGTATTTGTGACCACGATCGATGCAAGTCTGGAACAAAATTGGTATATGTATATACCTTTAAAACCGGTGACCATGATGGTCACACAGCCAAAAAATAAGTAGGTATTTATACCTTTATATACTTACCAACGCGTTGAAAATCCTTCGTCTAATATTTGGATTCCATATTTGTAAATAAAAATAAACGTATTATTGTCATTTTTACCAAATTCAGCTGTTAAAAGATTTACCATTAAACCATACCATAAGTACCTATTATTATCAGCTGTATGATAATTTATTCTTACTACTGATACAAAAACAAAAGCATGTGTTTATATGTACTTTGCTACAAGTTGTAAAATCAAACAATTCATTTTTGATGTTATAGCAGAGAAAAAGACAAATAACTAAAACAAATATTATACAAAATGACATCACTTTGAAATGAGAACATATATCGGAACTTTGATCAACTCTTGCGCATATCGGTCGGCGGGCGGTCTAGTGCGTAACGTTGTGCACTTGACCTGTGTTTTTGGAACACAGCAATTCCGTTACAGACACGAATTTATTACGTCACGGTATAGCTCCGGCTTTCGTAAGGCAATTTTGTTTTGCCTTTATTTTATTGCTTGTATTGAAATAATTTATTATTATAAATAAGAAGTTTTTGTACATCTATATTTAGACTGCGTCTCTGTATAAATACATCACAACATACAAGATATATCTTTAAAGAGGTGGCTAGAGATGTATTACAACTTAATTTCGTTTGATATGTTTTTAATCAATTGAGATGCGGAGTTCCTTATAAACATTAAAATAATAGACATTAAGATCACCCAGACTCAGCACAGCTATATGTGCATCACATATTTTTTTATTTCGTATGAAGATCGAACCTACAAAACTTAGCGCACTGGCACTGGCTACTGCAGTCAGTATGTAGACACTTGAATAACAAAACTATTAACAAAAACAAATTGAGTTGTGGTTAAACTTAACCGGTCGTATACCGCCGGCTCGCATACCAGCCGGCAGATTTGTACCCGTCGTAGGCCGGTGGCTCGCATGCGAGCCACCAAATTGGCGCCAAAACGCCGCGCGCCGCCTTCGCTTAAGCTTAAGCGTTTTGGCGCCAATTTGGTGGCTCGCATGCGAGCCACCGGCCTACGACGGGTACAAATCTGCCGGCTGGTATGCGAGCCGGCGGTATACGACCGGTTAATAGAAATATAACTTATTTATTGGTACTAGTGGTCGTCAAGTGGTCAAAACTCGACCATAACTGATTTAAATTTTAAGGTTGATCGTTATTAAGGTTTTATTGTTTATAACTTTACCCTTATAATCACATTTCATTTAGATTTCGCCAAGGCTATACAGGTTAATTTACCTATCTTTATCAAACAAATTATTATTTACTTAACTATACTCTTTCATTGACGATATTCCTAAGCTACTTTGTTTTCTTTATTACATATATCAATATCATATTGAACGTTTATTTTAATTAAGGTGAATAGTATGTGTCATTTATGTCGCCGAGGCTAGATCGAAACTCCATTTTGAACAGTTGAATTAGTTATAACTAGAATTGACCCTCAGTGTACAATGAATCACCAAAATATGTTATTTATTATTTCTAAACATATGAACATATATATCTATATTTTATACGTGAAGCAAAAATGTTGTACCTCTTTTTACAAAAATTGCGCATACAGAGAAATATGAAATTTGGCACAATTAAAGTATATATACAGAGGAGGATGGCGAATCCTAATAATTTTATAAAACATGCATTAGAAATACATTAAATTAATGAAAAAGCACTACACGCACAGAACCATGCATTTGACACACACAGTGAATCGCGTTCGTAGTATTTCGACATTGTTCGTCTGACGTTGTACAATTCTTTGTAACTATGGTTACCTATACCTTATTTATAATATTTAATAGAGAAAAACAGAAAACAAAGTAGCAAGCTTAGGAATTTTGGTCGAATTTTGACCACTAGGCGACCGCTAGTTTACATTAAATGACAATCAAACTATAGGGACGGTTATATCAATCTTAATGCAAATTAAACTGTTAAAAACATGTTCTGAATTTTATTTTGTCTGAATCAGGAAAAACATTATTATTTTATAAACATACTGTATAAGAATGCGTAGGCAAAAATGTATTACACGCACATTTCGGCAGCTATGATTATACTTATTACAGGATACAGTTACAGACGCCTTCTTGACGTGCCCGGGAATCGATTCCGTGACATCATGCAGAGCAGTCTCATAAACTGCTGGACCAAATTTTATAAAATACTACCTTATATTGCCTTAGTTTAACATGCCTCATTAATGTCACATTTAAATTAAAGTACATTATACAAATTTTAACGCGGTTAATTAAAAAAGTGATCTAATTTGTTAACGTTTGAATTTATACATTCATCCGATATGCTTTAGTATATATTAAACAAATCCAATTTGAAAGAGCATTCGTCAGAGTGGGTAACCATGAGTTTGCTTTACGCTCGAAGCATCCAGACACGTTTGTTACTCTATACATTTTCTAAGAGCGCTTTAAGCGAAATCGTCGATCAACCGAGAGCCAAGACAATTCTCCTAATCAAAATTGTTTAAATATACTTCTAATCTAGTCTTAGTATTATAAATATTACAAATGATTTTAATTATGAACATTAATTTCATATCATGTTACATTTGATGTTTATAGTACGAATCTCTATTTTGAACAAATTTTTGTGAGAATTGGCCGTAAGATTAAAATATAAGTGGAAATAAACCGATTATGAAAATATGTTTTGTATAATCCATAAACATTTTTTTCCATATTTATCATCAATATTCTACGAGCTTAAAATATGTCAGTTTTATGTAACACGTGTATTTTACCGATGTATTTTGCCCACATTATACTAGCTATTTATTTATTTATTTATTAAGATTCACCAACAGTTACTACAATATCACATACACATAAGACAAACATTTTGAGTCTAACCAATTGTATAACTAATTACAGGTGAATTCAGAGTGCATTACATTTTAAACATTACATAAATAATATGACATAAGAAACAAAGATAAATATTGAAAGTGACGAAATATCAATATTAAAGTTAAGTTTAACAATTAAATTATATCAAAATCCAGGAAATTTTAACAATCAAATAGAAATATAAAATTAATAATGTAAATATATTGTAAATGTTATATTACTAATAAATCAAATAAAATTAGGTATAGCAACTAAAAATAAAAAATAAAAATATAAAATCTATTACAATTAGAACGAATAATAAAGTGAGTAATTAAAGTTTGTCAATATTCACACGTAAATGTTATCGTAACATTTATATATATTCTATATTTTACTAATAAAAAACCTAATAACACATACGCCAAAAACCTAACATATCGCAATAGGTCGCAAATATAAGCTCAGACTTATGCTACCGGACTGAATCATCTTTGTTTCACAATCTATTACCGGTTCATATATTAGTACCTAATATTAGTGACGGTGACGTTTTAATTTATATATTAAATATAAATACATCTATATCGGAAACCATTGTGCTGTCCCAATATGGTTTACGTGACTTTGTCCCTCACCAAATTATGACTTGACTCCTGTTCACGATAAAGTTAGCTAGGTGCACAGATATGTAGTGTCTTCTGTTTCTTAGCAACGGTCTACAGTTAGCGTTCTATGTATTCGTTGTTGCAATGTTTGAAACGCTGTCCTATTAATAAACAAGCAACGTATTTCTTAAGAACGAACCGTAACTTTTATTAAATAAATAAAAAGATACAGTAATGTGACCTACATGTAGGTATGTACTCGAAAAAAATTACGGAGGACAATGAAAAAACAAATATATGTATATAACTCCTTTTATATAATAAATAAATAGTTACATTTGTAAATCAAATATATTTGCTAAATAACAGACGGAATGATGGCGGTACTCTACATATTTATCGGATTGTACGCGTTGGGTTTGCGGACTAGAATACAAGATGAAGCTATTGTTCTAATCATACAGCTGCCTTTACAATGGATCAACAACTAAGTTAAATGAATTTAATCAATTGAGGAAATGCTATTGTTACAGCTATTATATTGTCAAGACTATTCCAAGCTTCAATTTTATTTGACCGAAATAAAAAAAGGCAATTATTAATTGACCCAAAAATAACTTTACATACATTTATGTTCTGATGTTATCATTTAAATATTTATTTACGCAGAATTTTATTTCTTTAATTATTTCGTATAAAAGAAACATTTTCAAGAATATATCTGCAGATCTTAGCTGATATTAAAAAGCAACAATTTAATTATGAGAAAATAATGGAAGACGGGGCACACCAACCACAGTGTAATAAAAAGATAACAGCGGCAGCTTAATTTAAAATAAGCACACAAAATATTTTGCCTCTACAATTAAAAAATTAATTAAGGAAATACTTACTTTTTAATTAAAGATACTCCACAATAATATAAATTCACAATTCCAACTTCGAATTTTAAATAGGGATTCGTACTACAACCGTTCGTTTCAACCGTGCGTCGCGTGCGCCGTCAAAGGCTTTGCAAAACAAACTATCTACTTCTTCAATATAGGCCTTGCCATTCTCCTGGTCACCGTTCTATACTGCAGTACACAACCGGTATATAAGACTTCATTTACACCGAAGTCTAATAAACCTTCATTAGAATTAATATTACTTATTTTAACCTATAAGCTTTGTTAGTTAATATTAATATAGATATTAATAGGCAATTCATATTTACCTAATTACATATCATTAGGATTGCATGACTATGACATTTTATTTAATTTGGAATGAGTCTAGTTAGAACATATAGTCTAATCTTATAGAGAGATAAAATCACGCAACCTAATATACAAATTAAAATGTAAACAACTAAATTAATGATAGATGATATGCCTTTGTAACTTTACCAATACTTACTCCAAATATACAAGCAATATGCTTTGAGAAATGCGTATTTTTAAATATATATATAACGTGTAATAAAATTAATTATAAACATTGTAATACGTTTTAGAAATATATATGGTGTAAAACTCATTAAACTTTCAATATTATATATTTTTGGGTAGAATACCACACCAATTTTTAAATAATGTAATCAATCATTTGTCGGCCTCGATGGCGTAGTGGTTAGTGTAACCAACTGCCACGCCTGAGGTCGCGGGTTCGATTCCCGCACAAGTCAAACATTTGTGTGCATGAACATGGATGTTTGTCTTGGTCTGGGTGTTTCTATGTATAATATGTATGTATTTACAAAAAAAAAGTATATAAGTATGTTTATCCATTGTCTAGTACCCATAGTACAAGCTCTGCTTAGTTTGGGCTAGACGGTGTTGTGTGTATGTGGTAGAATATTATTATTATTATTATTATTATTATTTCAGTTTATGTTTAGACCAAGCGTTTCACTTAGATTTGATTACGTGACAGTAGATAATTATATCAACTTATTTTACTAATATTGTTTATTTTATCATTGTGCTTATAATTATTATATTATTATTATTATATATTGACAATTATCGCCTGCTCCGTGCCTTGGAGAGCACGTTAAGCCGTTGATCCCGGCTGCCATGAACATCTATGGCAGTCGTTATTGGGAAAGTCAGTACCCTCTAATATCCTGACACTAGTCTAGCCTTAGGGTATCGTTAGCCTTCGGGTTGCGGAGGTCAGGTGGCAGCCGCTCCGTGTAAAAACTGATATCCAGTCAAATCCGGTTAGACCAGAAAAGCCGACCCCAAGTGACTTGGGAATAATAAAGGCTAAGAGAGAAGGAGATCATTGTGCTTATAAAGGACATTATAATAAAAATATAATTTACATGACATTATAATTGTTTTAGGTAAACTAAGTATCCGTATTCGTATCCGTATCCGGACTCGTATTCGTATCCGAGCTCAATCAAATCTATCGAATAAAAGTCAAAGCTGTTAAAACAGTAGTCTATTTCTAAACTTTTCAACATAATCACGACAAAGGATGAAGTCACGGCGCACTATCATTAGTCGGGACGATACAATCTCATGTTTTTCAATGACACCCAAAGTAGTAACCACCAAAGCCCAGTCTTCCTTTTGTCCCGAAACTGTGCTAATACCGGCGCATCGTGAATAAAATATGGAAATTCCTGGAATACATTTTCATTATGCTGGAGGGTTTTTAGAGAATTTTTAGAATTTCTAGGAATTTTCAACGAGCTGTTTTATGAGGTGCTATATTTGCATTTAAATATCATAAACTAAGCGTTGCACGTCGTTTAAATGTGTAAATAAAAGTTTTCTTTTTGTTGCAATCGTAAAAAATTCAAGAATCCATGTTTTGGTATGGTAAATTAGGTATATTATGTAATTTTATGTTATAACTAGTTCTTGACCGTATTTTTGCTCGACTACGACCGTAGTTTTGTGGATTACCTTAAGGACAATGTCACTAGTAGCTACTTCTATATGAAATTATAAGAAGCTTCGTTAAGCTAAGTTTAAGTTGTGCCACATTTTTTTAGTTATTAATCTCTGCGTGCGTACGCGATACCATAACAAACTGATAGACTAAAATTCCAAAATTAGCTGTTAGGAACACAGGTGAATAATATTCACATTTTATTAGAGTATAGACAATAATAGTATTATGAATTGCAAAAGTTTATCTATTACGTCGGGAAGTAACCATCTAACTGAGTACTATGAAAAAGTTTCTAGCAGACGCCATTTTTCATTTGTTATCAGTAACCGATTCGATGATCACCTATCCCCATAGTCTAGTTTTTTTAAATGTAGCAATAGCTTATACCTGTCGTGGTCATACCTCGCTATATATTGTTGTCCACTTTAGATTAAAATTCTTTAAGTACCTCTACATGTTCGATCCGTGACTTGCTGTAAGCCTCCCAAATGGCCTTGTATTTGCCTGATATTTTATCAAATGCACGATGAAGAAATTAAAAGTTATAAAAAAGTGCAACTAGGATTTGGTTTGCAATCCGAATGTTATAGCAAAGGAATAACATCTCGATTAAGACTCACTGATAATATAATATATATATAGGTACCTATTGTTGCATTAATGTTATGATTTTGCCATTTTATTTCAATGTTTTACCATGCAATAATTTGTAGAGCTTCCAAAATACATATTCATGTAACTTGACACATTTGGCACATTAAGATGTAGTAATCTTTGACAGAAATTTATTTATTTTGTTAATTATATACTGTTTAAATGTTTCAATATCTTAGAATCCACCTGTACCTACTCTTGTCTATTTTATATTACCAATAATGTTGTATATGTGTACATACCTAGTCGGTCGCGTAGCATAAATAATGTACTTATTTTTAAGTGCGATTTTGAGGTAGCGGATCAAAGAATTATTAGGTTTCTCTTTTAGACAATTCTTAATTTTAGAACGTAGACTGAAAAAGTTCCAAGTTATAGGCGTTCTTTTCGTACCGTCTTTTACGATATAGCTGGCGTAATATACATACGTACGTGTAATACGCTTCTGACCTACCTAGGCATCCTAACTACTATTATAAATGAGAATGTGAATTTGTTTGTTACGCTTTCAGCCTTAACTACTCGAACAATCATCATGAAATTTCAGATTCACTGTGTCAGAGCAATAGAAAAGGACAGAGAACATCCCTCATCTAGAAAAAAGTACTGTTACTAACTTAATCTAAACCAACCTTAATATGCGCGAGTGAAGTCGCGGGCAAAATCTAGTATTATATATCAGCTCGAATCTACGTTATGTATTCGTATGTTGTTACGATACGGTGTATATAAAGCCAGCGGAATATTTTGCAATATTGATTTGCGTAAATGAATTAAAAGAAATCGTATTGGGATTTCCTTGTTTCAATAATCTCTTAGTTATTTACAAGCGGACAACGTTGATATTATAATTACACATTTTATAATAATTATTATTAATTAAGTGTTTTATTCAAAAGTGTCTTTGTTTATAAGTTCATTAGTTCTTTTTACTTTATGCCTTACTCAAATGTTATTAAATGTCAATGTGGTTAACAGTGACATATATTTTTTAAGGTAAACTGTTGCATAATATTTTTATTCGGTTTTCCACGAAACAGTTGCCATTTGACCTTCGCAGTCCAAAAAGATAGTGATATTTAATAACCTGGCCAGTAACGATGTAGAAAAAACACTCTGCGTTAGGTAAATCGAGCTTCTCGCTTGAGCCTCTAGTAACTTACAGGAATCCTGGACGCATCTTTACTACACAATATCGCTGCATTTATGTATATGCCAGTGATAATGTTTCCTGAACTTCTTAATATGGCGTTCAGCAGCACTGCATGCAAAGTGATCTTTAGCTGACCACTAGCAGTGCAATAACTATACTATATATAACGACTCGATGGCGTAGTGGTTAGTGTAACCGACTGCCACGCCTGAGGTCGCGGGTTCGATTCCCGTACAAGTCAAACATTTGTGTGCATGAACATGGATGTTTGTCTTGGTCTGGGTGGGTCTTGGTATGTATAATACGTATTTATTTACAAAAAAATAAAGTATATATGTATGTTTATCCCTTGTCTAGTACCTATAGTACAAGCTCTGCTTAGTTTGGGCTAGATGGTGTTGTGTGTATGTGATAAAATATTAAAAAATATTATTATTATTATACATTTCCTAGAGCCGGCAAGCACTATTATTGCATGTGTTACAAGCATTCATTAGCTACGGATGCTGCTTATTATGGCAATAATAAATTTTGCAATGAAACATCGTTCGTTTTATAGTAGCGGTGAAAATAAACAGAATCTAAACCAACGGACCAATTAATCACTATCAGAAGGTTATTTGGTAGAGTTCTATCTTGTAAAAGCCAGAACTGAACAAACTAGAAATTTCATAGTGTCACTGCCCTCAATAGAAACTAGGAATAATCCCTGGCTCGGACGGTTTTATTAACATTGCTGCGACAACGGACACAGAGAACAGCCTAACTCTATGCAGTTTTTATCCTGTGCGAGGTATATGCCAATTTGAAACCCATATGTCAGAAGCTTGCGTAACTGTTTTTCCAGTCTAAAACTTCTCTACAGAGTACGTCTGTGCGCTCGTGTGGAGGTATGTTTTATGAATCAGAGCTCTCGTACTATTGCACATGCTCTGCTGACTCTCATGTATACTTCAAGTATTTTTGCATATAATAAAATTGTAACTGGTCGCTGTCTGTAAATAGGAGATATTTAAGGAAAAGTAATGTGGCATGAATCGATAAAAGCTACGACAATAATCTTTTAAGATTTTGGTCTGTCTCTATGTTTGTACGCGCATCACGCAAAACTACTGCACGAAATTGAATGCAATTTTAATACATGTATTGCTAGAGGTCTAACTTAAAATCTGGCGCATGTTTCATCTGGATATGTTGCCTAGAAGTCAGGAAGACTCAGACTCAGAAGAAAGAAACGGTACTTTATTTTTCTTCCTGACTTCTTTGACTAACAAATTACAAGCGTACGAAGTCGCAGTTATTAATTACTTTAACATAAATCTAATTCTAATTATTAGCATCTAATAATATTTTAATATGTTAATATTATATTAATGTAAAAATAGCGCAAAACTGACCTTTTACTTGGGTGAAGGGTAACGTGAGATGCTGTGATTTCTCGTAAGATAATTTTTGTGGGATGAAAGATATTACTTTGTTTTGTAGTATTATTATTGCTTTTTTATCTCAGTGAGGCTTGAACCTGGTGTGACTATTTACTACACCAGAGTCACTTCATTATCCATTCGAGTTTTAACCAATTTTCTGCTTATTATTCTGCCCCCAACTATAGATTCAACGAGGTATTTGTTATAAGCCTTCATGTTGTTATCCACGTTAAGTATTAGCTTTTCTGTTGTATATATTTATGCGTATATAATATATTTTTATGTAATTACATATTCAATAATTAGTTATCGGTAAGTGGAGTACGTAGATATGGTAGTGTTACACAATAATTTACGTTTTTGTAGCCATTTCTTCTATTTTCATTTTTCAGTTTGTTTATATTGTTATTGTTGCTTTGTTTGAATTATTTTTGACTTATCTTTATTTATCTACTTTAATAGTATCTAATAACACCAATTTATATATATTTAAATTACATATACCTGTATAATTTGTATATTAGCCAGTGGCGGATTTACACATTTGCCACCAGTAGGCTATTTAAATTTTGCCACCACTACTGACCTCTGCAATTTGATACCCTAGTTCACAATAATATTAATTAAATACTTTTTTTGTCAATGAAATTGCAACTTTATGATTATATTTTTATCAGACCAACTACCAAATATTTACAGGTAAGAGTTTATTATGATTAAAAATGTTAAGAAGAACTTTAGTTAAATGTATATTTACAGATTTTACTCATTACAATTATCATTATTGTTTAAATATACGCAACAATATGCAATTTATACATGTAAATTTATCAAATTTTTATGCTACCCTCCATCAAATTGTTAATAGTATCAGAAATATCAATGAAACGTTAATTTTATGCAATTTTTATAAATTTTTGATCTCATTTCTCTCCGTGTATAGCATATCATCTGGTTCATTAGGCTACAAGCTTATAAGTTCAAATGATGAAACCTTGTCCAAAAGTAAACGTGATTTAGACCAGACGTTAACATCTAAGAATATACTACTGCTAAATCCTATATCTGCAATGAATCAGGCAAATCTGCGACTTTTCTGACAAATTTGACCAAAGAACCACGTTAAAAATATTTATGAAGCCAACTCAACGTACTCTGGTAAATACATACATCAGATCAGCTGATAAAATAGCAAAAAGAAATGGAGAAATTTCAACGTGATATAGTGGTACTGGAATCATTGGATATAATCGAGACTTATTATGCTTATCTTGAGACTAAGTTGAAGTAAGCAATTTTGATAACGGCAGAGGAATGATTAGCTGAGGCAAAAAGTGACTTGAAAGCCTGTAAAAGGTGCTGGAAGAGCGTATAATTCTTTTTTAATTTTTGAGTCCCATTTCTCTTCGTTTACAGTAATACAGTAAAAGTTGTACGGATATTTTATATATCATCTGGTTCATCAGGCTACAAGCTCATAAGTTCAAATGGCGAAGCCTTGCTCGAAAGTAAACGTGATTTAGATCACATGTTAACATCGATGAATATACAACCGCAAATCTGATATCTGAGATGAAGCCGTAAATATCAGTGAATTTTCGGAAAAATTCCATTAAGGAACCGCGTTTCCAAAATTTTATAAAGTCAATACAGCTCGACTTAATTGGGGAGAATTACAAAGATGCACAAATTGAAAGCCAAGAGACCCAACGTGAAAAAATATTATGGCAAAGCTACCAGAACAGCTGTTAAAAGAGCAAAGAGAAATGGAGAAACTGCAATATGATATAGCGGTACTGGAATTATTGGATGAAATCAAGGCTAATTATCCTAATCTTGAGACTGAATTAAAGTGGGCAATTGTGATAACGGAAGAGGAGCGATTAGCTATCGTATTAATAACAATAAGCAAAACATCAAAATGCTGACAGATGAAATGGCAAGATTTAAGAGCGGTAATAACAAAGTTGAGCAAGAACGAAGTGCGCAAGAACAACAGCTGGCCAACTATAAGGAGCAACTTGATCAGGTTAAAGCAATGATGAAGACGAATCAGGTGAATTTTGATCACACTTGGCACAAAAGTATATTTTACAAAGCGTTTAGTAATTTTTTCATATACAAACGTTAGAGCATTCAGTATATTGTATAGTACTAAATTGTTATATTTAATAACATTTTTGGGACTTGTTTTCTACGTGTATATCATCATCATTCTCTTGCCCTGGTCCCAATTTATTTGGGGTCGGCGCAGTATGTTCTTCTCTTCCATAATTCTCTGTCACCCGTCACCTGATCATTTACCCCTTTTCGTTTCATATCCATCCTCACACAGTCCATCCATCTTTTCCTTGGCCTTCCTCTCCCTTTTCGTCCCCCTACCCTCATATCCATCATTTGCTTACCTACATACGTATCATCTCTTCGCATAACATGTCCATACCAAGCCAAACGATTGCCTTTCACTTTCTCATCTATGGGCACCACTTTCAGACTACCTCTTACGTATTCATTCCTAATTCTGTCCATTCTCGTCACTCCACACAACCATCGTAACATTCTCATCTCTGCTACATACAATCGTTTCTCATCCATCTTCTTAGTAGCCCAACACTCAGCTCCATACAGTACGACAGGCCTTATCACCGCCTTATACATGCGACCCTTTAATGTATTCTTTTCGTTTGTTTTGTTTTCTACGTGTATATAATAATGTTTTCTTTTATTTCTGTAAAACAAAATAACATTTTTGGGTCAAATTTGACGTCCCTAAAATCTACCGCCCTCTAGCTTATTCAGCCTAGTGGTAAATCTGCCACTGATATTAGCAGACCTAATGCCTTAGGCATCTACCATCTGCAGCCCTGCCAATGTACCCGGAGGTGGTGTAGAGCTGACTTAAGTCGGTGTAAACTATTATCGTAACTTATTAGTTATATCTGTTATTAGTGGGTCAATTGCCTTTGCTAGTCATCGCGCTGAGAATTTCAATTATCTGCGGTTTTACCGTTTTAATGGAATGGACCATATTTTTCCATTGAAACGTGGCGATATTTGACCTGGAAATCGAAATGTATAAGTCTGCGCAACGATATAAACTATAGATGTGCCATTACCGTACCAAGATCGCACAAAAAGTATCTACACTACGAAAAGCAAGGTCACATATTAAATAGAGAACGATGGTGTACAATGTTCAATATGAATGAGCGTGATAATTACTATGTGTATGATTCAGATGTCAGGGTGGCATTGCGTGTCAAATAAAAAATTAATGTCAAGAGAATTATTCAAATGTAGTAGACGCTTCAAAATTTAAGTTTAAATCTTTAAATCGTGCGTAAACTGGCTCACACCTATATTTTCCTATACAACAAAAGTGGAGCATAAGAACGCAGCATGGCCGATGGTAAATGGTCACCGTAGCCTAGGATCTTGCAATACCAACCATTCACGCGTTGCCTACCCTAAGGAGAAGGACAGAAAGATGAGGTGAAAGATTGGAACGGTAGATATAATTATACGAGCCCTACGTAATCTTACTTACCGGGTGAAACGTAAGAACTATATATATAACTATTCACAACTATATAACATTTTGAGGGTGGGTAACTATTCTGGGCAACCTAACCCATTCATATCACGTCACGACATAATTAAGACCAAAGAAGAGCATTTCCATTAAAAAATGATTACATTTAACTACTCTTTATGTCATTTATTTTAACTGGAGTATAAATCCTATGTTAATAAAATCTGTTGTACGAAAATGTTAACTGTATACGCTTTACATTTTCAATTTCTTATAGTTAAATAACAAATCGAAAAATGTAAATGGTAGTAATAAAAAAGCATTGACTTCACTTCGGCTGCAGTAGATCCTTTTTCTTTTAAGGCGATATACTATTGCGATTGGGACTTCTCGGTAAAACTTTTAAGCCAGTGCTTCGCTACGCATGACTGCATGGATAGCTTAGGGTTTAAGTGGTCCAATCCCATACAGGACAAAAAAACTGTGAACACCAAATGGTTGTCCGAGTCGGAGTGACCTTTGTGTCCATTATTTGAATGTTTGTACTCTAGACCTAATACAAAAACTGTCATTTAGTTATAAAAAGAAGAAAAGAAAAGAAAGAAAAGTATTATGTTTTTTATTACAACTTAGCTTCGTAAGTCTCTGTTGTAACTAAGACTCAGCAATTCAGACTACCCAGCTATATGCAATACAACCTTAAAATACCATTAGAGATGATTTAGAAATATACTTCAATGCTGTCATATTACATTTATTTTATAAAAATCTTTGTTCAGTGGCTATTTACAGACGTTTTATCGCCCTTAATGCTTAGCTGAACAACGAAATAAAACAGTTTTATATGTCTCGTTAAAATTTATAAAACCGACAACAAAAGCTTAAAGTACAAAGAGATAATATTTCATCATAATGCTATAAAATATACAAATTATTGATATAACACAATATCTGTTTCTCTTACACGGGTATTTTCCTAATGCGTTAGGGGAAAAAACCCGGCCCTTCGGCTTACACGGGGACATGGGTTCAACATGCAGAGGCCGCTCGAGAGTTTTAGTTTAAAGTGAGATGAGACACTAACCGAGAAACTAGCCGCGGCAGGTGTAGAATGCTGTTGCTACATATGGAACTTAAAAAATCTGGGCTATATGGATGGGTGTTTGATGGGCTGGTATAATAAAAACTATGTATAATAACAGCGTCTGCCTGATAAACTATCTCAGAACAAACACTATCTTATTATTATACTTACAGTACAAAATAATATTTAAATTTAAGCCATTTCTTTTATATTATGTTTGGCCAACACATGTTTTCCTTCAGATTTTGGTAAAAAATTATCATGTGGAACTTTCCAAACATTCATACAACGGACAAAAATAGCACTCCAATTTTGTTGTGGATTCGAAGCTACAACACTCTGCGGAGTGGTATAAGCGAGGCCATCACTTAAACCACTACAACAAATATTGCAATAACTCCCGGTTTTTCATTTATCCTATCAATTTCATGTAGCACAACACTTACAAACTAGTACGTGTGTACCAGTATTTCTTTATTTTCATACCTGGCCGCCCGGTTGTCGTTTTCTGCTGTCTAGTTGTTTTATCATACATAATATCTACCGCATGGTTCAAGCCAGTTCTATTTTAACTTTAAAGCTGTATGGCCAAAGCGCTTCTTTTTTTTGTATCAATGCTTCAATTTATAATTTGTAAATATACTACGTCAGCAATGGTAATATGGGTTTAAGGTTTCTAATTTAGACATTTCTCGCCACCAACTTTATACAATATACTGCAGAAGTCTGGGAGTTAGCTTCAAGGACTTTCATGGCTGCAGTGTCTGTTCAATGCTTGGTCTCGAGACGTATTTAGCTTACATTCACACTTAATGTTATTCATTGAAATTAAACTATTTTATACGGAAAATTCGTATAAAGTAACAAATCTAGTTATTTTTATTTAACACTTTTATCACATCTTTTTTGCTAACCGTTTCACTATTACTATTAAACTTTACTCCATTTTAAACTATTTAGATTTTAAATTATTTATATTTAAGTTGACGTCTCAGTTGCTTTTCACCAGCCATGTTCAAGGGGAGACTAAGATGTTGGTTATGTCAATATCTTGACGTGAAGTTATTTCAAAATAACTATAATTATTAATATATAAATAAAAATCTAGAATATAGAAGTAAATAATCTATAGTTATAAGTTTAATATCAGCCATTCAATCTTACGATAAATGATGTTTTGTAAGTCAGAGAATTTGGGAACGATGACTACGGGCCTTATATTTCCCTTTAGATTCTCGTATCTTGTGAACAACACCCATGAGGAAAGATGAGGTGACTCTATACATAATTTATAGACAGACAAAATACTCACTGAGAACAATAAAGAGTACTTAAACTTTATACTACTTAAATAAAGTATATAATATCGGCCTTATATATAAACTGTTCCACTGCTGAGCACCGGCCTATTCTCATTGTGGGAAAGGTTAGGCTATACTACAGCACGCTGGCCCAATGCGAGTTGATAGACTTCAAATATGTTCGAGAACATACATACCTATATAACTCAGTTATGTAGTACTTAATTTTGCCGATGGTTTCGCTTACGTTAATAGGTAGGTATAGGTTAGGTTAGTAACAATACTTTTTCGGGATGCAAGGTACTCTAGGCCCTTTTCTGTTCCCCAGATAACGTGTATACGAAATATTATGATGATCGGTTGAGTAGTTAAGGCGTGACAGCATAACAAACAAACAAGCTCACATTCTCATTTATGTTAGTTAGGATATATGTATATTAAACATACTACATAATTGAGGATCAATTCTCAAAATAAAAACGGTTCTGAATACAGTACATGTGTGATATTTAGGTACACATCCAATAAACAGACTTATTATATTTTCTTAACCGGTATAACAAGATGTCAATGATTTATTAATCTGTTTTTATGTTTAGCCTACGTGCAAAGTGGATAGGCAAACAGGTCCAGTGTATAAAAATAGCTTGTTTATAATTTGCATCAAGCATTCATTGCTATATATATAATTGGATTATAAAATTTTCCTACTGCCTGTGGCGCAGCGGATTATATGTAAATGTAAATGTAATGTGTAATGTAATGTAAATGTAAATGAGTGAAAATTCTCCTAATAAAAACTGTTCAAAATAGAGTTTCAATATCTTAATGTCATAAATATCACAAATGGTATTCTTCTAAATTCAAATATCCGTCAAATATTATCGCGTTTTAGTTCACAAATATTTGACGTTCGATGGGGACTCTATTAAGAAACATACTTTTTAGCGAGAATTGGCTCTCTTATGGTCTGTGTTGTTTAGTGTTTTTTATATATAAGGTTAACTTATAAGAAAAGGAACCATTTTCAAACAATTTTATTATAAAACCTACATAGATTATTATAAGTTTAAACGATTATTACATTATAAACTGCTAGTATATTTAAAAAGTGATATTTGAAAATCTATATTTATGTATATAATATATATAAATACTAATTTCATATATCAATTTTTAAATTATATATAGTTTATAATAATATGTTTATACATATCAGTTATTATATGTCATATTTAAAAAGATATTGATTGCTGAACTTGTAACATAAGTATGCACTTATGTTTTGCCGATCTTGTGATGCCAATCCGTTTTCTTGTCGAAAATGTGTTATTTGGCTTTCTCTATTAGATAATCTACATCAGCAGCAACTAGTCTGACAATAATGCCAAATACAAAGCAAGTCACTCACTAATAATAGGGATCGAGCATAATGTTGACTGTTTACATCACCGAAAAATCACTCTAGTTTATCGCAGCCACAAGATCTGAGAAAAGCTTACTTACCAACGCAGGCTTGGCGGTCAATACACTCGTATACAAGATGCATAGAAGTGATCGGACAGGTAACTTAACGACCGGTATAAGTAAACGGCCGACGCACGCACACACACACTTACTCATATCCCAGGTACAGAATGTACTTTATCTTGTTTTTATAACCTGCACTTGGGTTCAAGCATCGCGAGGAACTATTATAAACGCACAATAAGCAAACACGAAGCACTGTATTTAAAACTATAATTTGTGGATCCCATAAAGTTTGGCCTATGTGGGATTTTAACTATATATTTGTATACTACATCATCTCCTATCTTTTTTCTGGCTTGACTCGCTTCTGGCCGGTGGGAGAAGTCTTTAAAAGATCAAGAAAAATAAAAACTGATTTTAAAGACATATACACAAGCGATCATTTGAAATCAAGTTCAATCAGGAATTTTATTATTTAAACGAGCTGTTCGTCGCAGTTTCATACACGTTTATAATAACTGTTCATCTCCCGTGGCTCGTGGCGTGATTTAATATACTCCTTAATCTTCTTCATATTCAAATCTGACAAGTAGTTTTAGATATCAGCGCGCTCAAAAAAGCGATATCTTCAGCTATATAACACAGTTTTGTAAAAATACAATGACTAGCTTTTGCTGGCAGCTTCGTAAACAGTACTCTGTTTTTCTGGATGAAAAGTACCCTATGTATTTCTGTACCCCTTACAGTGTGTATGCGAAAGGGGCATGCCAGTATTTGACCCAGAGGTGCACAAAAAAAGGGTTTTCCTAAAAAAATATGTATATTTATCCTAGTTTTTCCTTGTATTTATTATTCTGTACAAGTAGGTAATATTTTCTAAAAATATTAAACAAGAAAAGGACTTAACTATTAATAGAACTTGGAAGCAAGTACATTAACGTGAAAATGCTGTCATTATACAAAATATGTTGACAGGTAATTAATCGAAATAGTAATTTATCATTGCTATATTATATAATTATTATTTTAATCGTTCATTTCATTTTTTATATAAAAGTAATACCACAACTAATAATAACACAGGTCTGCAATGTTTATCCCCTTTCAGTTTTGATGATTGATTTGGATAGATTTTGGGGCGCTAATTAGGCGAAAAATATTTAAAAAATTCCATCACGTCAGAATTTTTATTTACTAATCATCCTTTAGTTTTGCCAAAATTACCTAAGCCTTCCTAGTTATTAATTAATATTTTATTTTAATAGTTTTTTATTGAAAAAGAACACATTGAATGGTTGAAGTAGACATTAATGAATGAGCTCTCATAAATTTAGTTAAATAAAACTTTTAATTTACTAAGTGACATACCCTTATTATCAAAAAAACTGGTGGATTTTTAAGTCATTTGCTAAAGACCTCATTTCTTGTGTTTTTTTAAATCGAAATTTACTTAAATCGTGAGAAGACAGTTAATGAGGGTAGATTAATATTTTTTTAATAAATAGCACCATTATTGTTTTAAAAAAATCAGTACATCAGTGCATTTCGTAACGCTTACTTGAAAAATGTCATCGCGTAAGTGTTTAATCTCTCCGGACAATTTTTGCCACATTTGTGGGCAATTTATGCTGGAAAAACAACAGCGTAATATAACCAAATTCATAAGTAACGTTTATAATATCTTTTAATTATCTACACCAAATATTTTCATCTCTATCTGAAGCTAAACTAAAAGAAGGTATTTTCGTCGGCCCGGAGATAAGAAAATTGATGAAAGATACAGATTTCGATAAAAAATTGTTTGAAATTGAATTAGAAGTCTGGAAATCATTTAAGGAAGTAGTGAGGCATTTTCTAGGAAACCATAAAAGTCCAAATTATGACGAAATTGTAAAGAAAATAATAGAAGATTTCGGAAAAATGGGATGTTCGATGAGCATTAAACTGCACTTCCTTAATTCACATTTGGTCTACTTTCCTGATAACTTGGGAGCTGTAAGTGAAGAGCAAGGCAAAAGATTTCACCAGGATTTGAAGGAAATGGAACGTCGCTGTCAGGGAAAGTGCAATAAAATAATGATGGCAGACTATTGTTGGTTATTAAAGCGAGATGATCCCAGTCGAAATTTCAAGCGAAAATCTCACAATCGGAGCTTCGGTGAAAAAAAAGCTAGCTAGATACCATAAAAGTATTTTATATTTTTAATTTATTTATTACTGTCCCTTCAATGTATTTTTATTGTTTTAAAGTAATGTAATTGAATCTTAATTGTGATTAAAAAAACACAAGCAGTAAAGTTGGCCTTTTTTCCGATTTTATACAAAAGGATTTATCAAAAAAGTGATAGGACAAATCCGAGTACATATACGTAATCAGCGCACCAAAATACCCCAAGATCAGCAATCAAATCCAAAAGGGGAAAATAAGAGTTAAAATTTGCAGACCTTATTTTTATCTTTGCAAGATTGCTTTGAATAACTTAAAGTAATGTCTATTATCAATGTAGGTATCGAGCTTTTGTGTTTATTATGGCAACACAGATGACAGCTATTGTCTGCGTAAGCAATCTGTAAAGATTTAAATTAAAGTATTACTAGTAATCTGTGGAAAATGTAGTGGGTAGTATATTTGTTAAGTTTAGTGTTAAGTACTCAATGTATCCTCCTAATATACTACTGTTTGTTTTCCCATGCTCAATAAATAAATAAATAAATAAACACCATCTCTAACTTGTATCACGCCGGAAAACGTAATTGTCAATATCATTGCTTGTTTTGCAAGACTTTTTAGTGCTTATTTATTACGGTTAATATCGACGACTTTTACCTATAAACTATAAAACTGCAATGTATTCTGTTTTATTTCATTTCTAATAGATTACACTCTACTACTATTAAAATAATCTGTAAAATAATATAGCACATATTTAATATAAATTGTACTGATGAGATATAAAAAGATATAATAACTTTAAAATGCCAAATTTTTTGTAAATCACTTCTTATGCTAATTAATTATTGGTATTGCTTACTATTATTATCATTAGCCTTTATAGGTGTGCACTGTAGGCCCGAATTACTATTGCGTCTTGGCATGCCCCTTTCATGATGATCGGCCGAGTAGTTTAGACGTGCAAGCGTAACAAACAAAACGAACAAACTAATATTCCCATTTTTAATATCTGTTAGGATAAATACAAATACGGTAACTAATATATTATTATAATACGTAAGTATGATTTTCTTAAATATGAAAGAAAATCGTTTTAACGTGGTTAACTAATATTACTAAAAAGACATGTTTCGCCATTCACCGTTAGTATATCTTTGCTTATTGCCTTGAGGATAATATTCTTAATGTTACAATATTACGGTCCCAAAAACTGGTCTCACGAGGCACGAGTTTAGTACCTTTAAACCCTAGTTTTACGATACTCGTTAGTCGTGCTTTAGTATATGTTGACTCCATAAAGAGTCCATTCTTTGTTGAGTCAACAGTTTTTATTGTCAAGCCATTAAGGGTAGTGTAACTGCATCTTTACTATTTCGTTATTTCCGCAATGATGTTAAACTTTGCTTATCAGGATCTAGTCTCATGCATTTTAATTCTAAGTTGTTTCACTACGCTGTGTTGACTAAAAATGCAAATATGTATATTCTAATGAATAAATATTAATTTGTTAAATCTATGGAGTTATTCTCAACTGTTAATAATTCACACAGCTTAACTTACATTTTGAATGAATGGAGCGATAGATGAGCAATTCTACAGAACACATAACATCATAGCACCCCACAAAATTTCTTTTTTATATATTAGAGTATATAGGGAATCGATAGCAATAATTAAATAAAAGATACATAATTACCATGCATATTAATTACCCTATCAAACAAATTTATTTTATCATTATTGCTTATAATATTTTTTGCAAAAGATCAATAAACGCTAACAAATTAGTTTCTTGATCTATAAAATATGTTGATCTTTATTACAATATTCCTCGTCTGCTGTCATTTCAATTATTATCAATCAAAAAACAGTTATAACACTTATATAACACTCGCAATATCAAATAACAATTTCAATTTGGATATTTTAATTCCCATTGCACGATGATATTTAAACTATGAATGTATTTTAATATAATCAATTCGGCAAACAGAAGTGTCGCCATAAAATTTTTGTGTGTAATCTGTCGTATAAAAATTCAAATATATTTATTGTATCCATCCGATGACAATTTGGAAATTTATGGTTACGTGATATAAATGTAAATAAAATTTAATGTACAACGTGTGATATTTGAGGTGACATAAGTTTCGATTATTTTTTAAAAAGCACATTGACAATTATAGTGACTGGCAGAAATCTCGACATATATTAATCTTGAACATTTAAATATGTAGCTATAGCACCGATAGATAGCCTAGTGGGATACCGTTGGACTACCACGCAGAGGTCTCTAGTTCTATCCCAAGGCGCGTAAGATATGTGCGTATTCAATAATTTTGATAATTATCGCTCACCTTAATGGCGAAGGAAAACATCGCAAGGAAATTTGAGAGTACTTTTAATGTTCTCAAAGACAAGTGTCTCAAGTTTCTCACACTAAGAAGAGGCCCGTGCCCAGCAGTGGGACAGTTTAATACAGGGCAAATATTATTATTATTTAAATTGCCCAAAATATACGCGTAATACAAATATACAAATTTTCATCTATCCATACTTTTAGAAGACCTGATCGAGGTTTTACGTGTGCTTTTCTGTACCCTAAAGATATTTAGAAATGATTTTGGATTGGCTATTTAATAATGTCTGAATCCAAAACTTTATATGTACATATGTATTTGTTCCAGCAAAACGTAGGTGCCACTGAACAGATTTTATATAACATATATGTATCTTACATAATATTGTCTTCTGTTTACGCGAATATTCTTCATTGAAATTAAACTACTATATACGGATTTTATCGCGTTGTTTATTTTACACTTTATTACATAATTTTGACTAA